>CAMZMU010000110.1:30494601-31094601 GCA_947311845.1 Poa pratensis | reverse complement strand
AAGCGGAGCGTGTCTCTCTCCCAATCAAGAATGCTGGGGTCCAATCAAGTTGACCATACGAAAAATAAAATAAGAATTAAAATATAGTTTCACTAGAGATGACCTGATAAGTTGCTGATAAAGAAGGGGATGTCTTGGGCATCCCCAAGCTTAGACGCTTGAGTCTTCTTGAAATTTACTGGGGTGATCCATGGAAGCATTCCCAAGCTTAAGCTCTTCACTCTTCTTGATCACATTATATCATCCTTCTCTCTTGACCCTTGAAAACTTCCGCCACATCAAACTCAAAGTAATTCTCATTAGAGGGTTAGTGCACAATCAAAAACATGACCGTTACTTTTAACATTAGCTACAGCTACTTATGTTATGTGAAGCTCTTCCCCCTAAAAAAGAATTCCACTCAACACTAGTAAAAGAGAGAATGCGAAAAATAAAAGACATAATCTGTCTAAACAGAACAGTCCGTAAAGATGAATTTTTTCGAGGCACTTACGTTGCTCAGATCGATAACCTTTAAACTAACGAAAGATGCGTACATATCTGAGTATTACGCACAAAAAATTTCAGATTTAAATAATTTTCCTGTGATTTTACAGAATTAAAACGGTGAACAACAGAAATCTGTTCCTGCGCAGAAATCCAAATCTGGCATCATCTTCCTATTAGAGGCAATACTTGGCACAACAATGCAATAAAATAAAGATAAAAATGAATTGTTACAGAAGTAAACAACTCCTTGACTCAAAAAAGAGAAATTGCAGAAAAATAATGGGTTGTCTCCCATAAGCGCTTTTCTTTAACGCCTTTTAGCTAGGCTAGAATATTTTAATGATGCTCACATAAGGATAAGAGTTGAAACATAAAAGAGAGCATCAAGAAGCATATATAAAACATGTTTAAATCTAACACTCTTCCTATGCATAGGAGTCTTGTAAGAAAACAAGCCAATGAATCACAAAGTGACTAGCGTAGGAAGGCAAAACAAGTGCAACTTCAAAACTTTCAGCATATAGAGAGGTGATTTAGTACCATGAAAATTTCTACAACCATATTTTCCTCTCTCATAATAATTTTCAGTAGCATCATGAACAAACTCAACAATATAATTATCACATAAAGCATGTTTTTCATGATCTACAAACACATAATTTTTATCAAGCTCAAAAATAATGGATTAAAACTTTCAAACCCACTTTTAACCATTTTATAACAAGGTGATTGATCATTCTCAAGAGGTATGGGACTCCACCTAGATAAAGTCAAGACCTCTCCAATTGTGAGATCCTGGCTCAGGGCTTAACATGATTGATAGAATACTCATATCAATAAGTTGCAACTTCTTTTCCGGAAGCTCATCTGGAAGGAACACCGAGGTTAAGCATGCTTGACCCGGAGCACTCCAAGGATGGGTGACCGACCGGGAACTGGTTCCCGGTGCGCACGAGTGAGGACAAAGTGCGCAGAAAAGACTAGTTTTGATCTATGGGGCCAGTCTGGAGATCCTAGAGAGCTGCCAGGGGTGATAGGCCCGGCCCGGGGGTGGCCGGGGTGTTACACCAATCCCATTTTCATTAGTAGAATACATAATATTATCAAGCAATATAGGACCATCATCTAGAGCTTTATCATAAACATTTTCTAAACAAACTTTCTCATTACCATGCATTTCAAAATTACGCACAAATAAAGGATTATCATAAGATTTATCAAAATAGCATGGATTATCATAAATAACAGTAGCATACTCATTTCCACAAGTTTTACTCATAGGGAATATTTCAAGAGAATCCACAGGAACATAATATTCATCCTCCTTTGATAAGGATGGAGGGTGATCAAATAATGTAAGAGGTAAAGAGTTACTCTCATTAGAAGGTAGGCATGGGTAGATCCATTCTTCCTTCTTTTGTTCAACACTCTCCTCCTCTTTTTCATCCAATGAGCTTTCAGCTTCAACATTAGTTTCTTCTTCTACAGGTTCCTACAAGACAATGGTCTCTTCTTTTTGAGGATGTGTTTTCTCAAGAAATTCAGTAATATAAGGATTATCATTATAATACTCAAGGCAATATCCAAGCATAGCAAAAGTATCAGATCTATAAGGAGAATCATCATCGTGAATATAACCAGCAATTTCATAAGCACCCTTAAAAACAACAAATTCTTCAATTTGTTCAAGATTATCAAAGTCATAGTTTCCCTTAGCATAAGCAGCCAAGGTTTCATTATCATTATAATCACATTGGAAAGGGAGGTGTTTATGCCTTCTACAGCAAAACGATTCATTAAAGCAGTAGGATTCATCATAAGTAGAGCACAAGTTTTTAGAAAAATAATTCAATCTACTTATTTGTTCCCATAAATATTTCCCTTTTTTAGAAAAGTTGTATTCCTTATAATAATTTTGTTGTTCCTCCGTGAACCCACTTAGCCAACAAGATTTTATTTCAAAGAGAGAAGCCATTGATATCAGGTAAACAACTAGACATAATAACAAACCGAAATAAACTAGATGCAGAAAACTAATTTTTTTGTGTTTTTGATAAATAAAGCAAACAAGACTTAAATAAAACTAAACTAAGCAAGACAATAACAAACTAAAGAGATTGGAAGCGTGAAACTCCCCTTGCAGAAATCCTTTTGCTCCCGGCACCAGAAAAAGAGCTGTTGCAGGGAGTTAGAGGAGCTCTCACAAATATTTCTTCTCCCCGGCAACGGCGCCAGAAAAAGAGCTTGATTGCGTGGATCACACGTTCGTTGGGAGACCCCAAGAGGAAGGTATGAATCAGTGTAGCAGCAGTTTCCCTCAGTATGAAACCAAGGTTTAATCGAACCAGTAGGAACAGGAAATCACTTCTGAAGGTTTTCAGTGGCGCGCTGACGTGGAACCTGCACACAACACAATCAAACTACTTTGCCCCAATGAAACAGTGAGGTTGTCAATCTCACCGGCTTGCTGAAAACAAAAGATTAAATGTATGGTGTGGAAAACAGTAGTAAATTGCAGAGAATGAAAAGGAACAATGTTTGCAGTTGGTTGTATTATCAGTGTAAAATAATGGACCAGGGTCCACAGTTCACTAGTGGTGTCTCTCCATAAAAGATAACTAACATGCTGGGTGAACAAATTACAGCTGGGCAATTGACAAAATATTGAGCGCATGACAATGCATACATATGACATGATGATTACTATGATATTCATGTGGGCATTACGACAAAATACATAGACCGTTATCCAACAGCGTCTATGACTAATAATCCACCTCTAGGTTGTCACACCGAGTTCCTCGTTGGTATTAAGTTGCAAGCAACGGATAATCGCATTAAGTAATGTGCGTAATGTAAACAAATGCATTAGACCTAACGGCGCACCCTTAAGCTAAGCATCGGTTATT
The DNA here is from genome assembly GCA_947311845.1 of Poa pratensis. NCBI lineage: Eukaryota > Viridiplantae > Streptophyta > Magnoliopsida > Poales > Poaceae > Poa > Poa pratensis. Next base: position 31,091,203 of record CAMZMU010000110.1, on the reverse strand, counting down.
TTATCCCTAGTGGCAACAGCACATCCACAATCTTAGAAGTTGATGTCACTCTCCCAGATTACCGGAGGCATGAACCCACTATCTAGCATAAATAATAACTCTTGGAGTTACAAGCATCTGCTTGGCCAAAGCATCTACTAGTAACGGAAAGCATGCAAGATCATAAATAACATATAAGATAGATTGATAATCAACTTGACATAGTATTCAATATTCATCGGATCCCAGCAAACACAACATGTAGCATTACAATAAGATGATCTTGATCATGATAGGCAGCTCACAAGATCTAAAAATGATAGCATAAAGTGGAGAGACTACCATCTAGCTACTGCTATGGACCCGTAGTCCAAAGATGAACTACTCACGCATCACTTCGGAGGCAGGCATGGTGATGTAGAGCCCTCCGGTGATGATTCCCCTCTCCGGCAGGGTGCCGGGAAGAGCTTCTGAACCCTCCCGAGCTAGGGTTGACGGCGGCGGCGTCTCTGGAACTTTTCGTGGATAATGGCTAGGGTATCTAGGGTTTTCACGTCGGGAGGAATAAATAGGCGAAAGGGCAGCGGTTACGGAGCCACGAGGGCCCCACACCACCCCACGGCGCGGTTGGGGGTGGGCCCGCACGGCCCCATGGTGTGGGCGCCACGTGGCTCCCCTCCGTGTCTCCTCTGGACTCCGTCTTCGTGTTGGAAAAATAGGAGGTTATGTCCAAGTTTCGTCCAATTCCGTGAATATTTCCAGACTAGCTTTTCTGGAATACAAAAACAGCAGAAAACAAGAACTGGCACTGTGCCATCTTGTTAATAGGTTAGTCCTAGAAAATGCATAAAAATGTTATAAAGTGTATATAAAACATGTAACAATTGGTATAATATCAACATGAAACATCAGAAATTATAGATACGTTTGAGACGTATCAAGGTGCATCAATTGGTGTGTGCCTCTGGTGCCCTATCCGGAGTATGGTCGGATACTATCCGGAGACTTTGTGAAGTCTCGGGTCTTGCCAAAGATTCCGGACCCCTCGTGGGCTAGAGATTGCGCCCAGGCCAAAGACTCCAGTCTTCCAGGACGGAGACCCCAGTGTAAGTTTTCCTGCAATGTCTAGATTTTGGAGACACCTATATATAACCTTGTCTTTCTATGACTTGGGAGAGTTGACCTAGATCTACACTTTCAGCAAAGGAATTTGATGTTCCCCTCCATTTCATTGAGGAACTTGCTACTCTTGGGTTCATTGGAACCCTAAATGGAAGTGTTCGTCTCCCAGGCTTTGGGAGTGTTGGATATCTTGTTGTGAGCCTGAAGTTTAGTTGTGGAGTGACATCAACCTTGTTTGTAAAGGTTTGGTTGCCTACCTACCTCAAGGGCAATGTATAGTGGCTTGTGTCACTCCACATTGGTGAGGGCATGATGGTGATGCGTTGTGCCATTGAAGGCTATTTGGGGATCACTTGTGACTCCATACCGATCAAACGGAGAGTAACTTCCGTTGGGTAGTGAACTTGGGATAAATCTCCGCGTCTTTGTGTGGTTATTTCTCAACCTTCCTTTACTTACTTGTTGCTGGTATATCTTGTTTAGTATCTTTTTCTAGCTTGTACCTTGCTCATATAGGTTATTCACCTAATTACATAATCTATAGAACTTATATTTGAGAATCCCCTAAATTGAAAAAAGAAAGAAAAATTGTACTCGCCTATTCACCCCCTCCCCCCCCCCCCCCCCCCCCCCCTTCTCCTCTAGTCGAGCTATTTGATCCCTGCAACCTTCCATCGAGCAAACCTTATTGATAGTTCGGATTCCTTATGACTCAATAAACAAAGAATATAAGGACATCGTTTTTGATATTTTCTCCTTTTTGAGGGTTCGATCACCGACTTTTAATTTTCATCGAATGTACCTTAAATACTTTAGCACACGGTAAGATCACATATGTTTGTAACAAACATCCAAAACCACTTAGGAAGGGAAATGCCCTTTCAATTTGTACTATAGTTTAATTATGTTGTTTAAATTTATGTGCAATGTTTCGAAAAAATATATGTCATGTGGGTCAAAATAAGGTGAAGGTGAACAAAGGGATAATTCTGATGTCCGTTTGGGGGTTCCATAAGGTGCACTGTTGGAGTTGCCCTTATGTGCTAATCAAAATATGTGTGGATCAATAAAATGGCCCAAGTCAGCTAGAGGATTATATTAATTTCAGTAACATGCTTATAACTATTGTCTAAAGTAAAAAAAAAATACTCAAGTTATTATAACTTTGTAAGTCACTCGAGTGACAAAGGAAGCCAAACGCTTCACCAATTGTGATAGGCGTTTAGTTTTAGTACGGAAAATAGCATACTCATGGAGTTGTCGAGTTCCGTATCGAACGTTCAACATAGTGTAAACATAAGGCTAGAAATAAATACCTAAACAAGTAAAGATTACTTACCAATGATAAGTTAGCCCTTCATCCACCTTATATAAGAACTTAAACCGTTGTTGAAACTCTCGTTGCCGTTACTACTATCGTAATCCCATTCTCGTGTCGCCACCCCGTTATCCCACATGTTGAGTAGTCAAAGTATCCTTGTCAACGGTCCCGATACCACAACACATCTTGTTGTCCCTAAAAACATTTATATTTCGTGAATAATTGGTATGGGCTTTCCATCCATTAAATTGTCTTGTCCAAAATAACGAAACGATTAGATCTTTATACACTTATTGAGTGTCTAAGGAAGGCGAAGACGTCTTACCAGCACAAAATATAGGGTATTGTTTCCTCTTACATTCGTTGATCCACATATCCATAGTCTCTTTCATGCGTATTTTAGGAGATGGGGTTTGGCATAAGTGAAAGCGGTGTGATGCTTCTCTTTATTCACATGAAAACGAGACAATAAGGCACTCTAAGTTTTCATTAGGGTGTTTGGAATATGAACGGAATGTGATACTTCATACTTTGAACCGAGTCAATCCAAGTAGATGAGAATCAATCATATGACTGGATTCTGCCACAAGGATCAGACATTCTAGCAGAGTTATGCACATGCCATTTTGCTCTACCAAGGGGAACGGGACGTGTTGATTATGCGTCATGTGCTGAGGTGGAGGGGGAAAGGTGGAACGGGAAGAGACACGTGACAAGAGAACAATTTTTATTTTTTGAATGAGCCAGAAGATAACGAAGTGATGTTTTTTTATATTTTTTAAATAAAAACCTGGACTTTATTACTGAACGATAAGTGGTAAATTTACAAAGTCCGTGGGTCCACAAACCAGACATGGCGTCCTACCCCTAGGTGCATACATCCTTTCGCCAAATCATGAGCTTCCCAATTCGCCTCCCTCGCTTCATGTCTGAACACCGCCACCTCTAGCTCCTTGCTTCTCGTATTTATTTCTGAGATCACCGTACCATACCTTCCTCGGCTGCCGGTCATGATATCATTCACCACCACTGAGCAATCTGATGCTATGATAGCTCTTCGAACATCAATATCTTTTGCTAGTGTTAAAGCTTCGCGACATGCTATGGCTTCCAATTGTTGAGAAATGATAATGAAGTGATGGACCAACCGGCTTCTCCGGCCGTACAGCGGCTCAGATGGGCCGGCCCATGAGTTAGTTCTGCCAATATGCTTCCCTAAACGTTTTTTTTTCAAAGTACACATGTTACTGCAAGTTGCGGCGCCCGCCTGGAACTGAGAGGCGCAGGACCAGATCTGCGGCGATCTGCAGCCGGAGTCCGCCGCAGCCCCCGCTTCACTCCGGTGAACAGGTAAGTGCCCGCTTTTCCCTGCCTACTTGCTACGATACACAGTGCACTGGAATCACATCCATTTACTACTGTAGTACTATGCCAGATTCTCCGCAGGAAATGGAACCTACTCACCCACTCCAAAGTCCAAACAGATCCTAAACAGCGCCAAGAGTGACCACTCCTACTCGCATCAGGTGATCAGCTTACTACAGTCCTAGACCTAAAATCCTGGAATTTGTTGTAACCATACAAATATTAGACTAGATAAGAAAAACCAAATGGCACATGTGGTCGATCTACCACTGTTCAGGAGCAGTAAAAGAATGTGTAAGCATTGTATTAACCACAACAGCAAACAAACCCACAAGGCCAACAAAATTCCCCACCCTTCAATTCACCTTCTATTCTCAGTTCTGTAACGAGGCACCAAGAAAATTCCACCAGGTTCTATAAACATTCGTACGTGTCATCCAAACTGATCCCTACTAATAATTACACTGCCTACTAGCTCAGGTATCCCCCTACCGAAAGCTCCTGGCTTCCAACAATGCAGCAGTGAGCCCTTGAAGCCACATGACAGTCACCAAAAAATCCTTGAAAGAATAGGCCCGTCTTCTCACCTTGGCCCCGTGCCCGTAGCCCCAGCAGCAGCGAAAATGCTTCGCTCGTGGGGCACAAAATGCTGGGGTTCAGGAGGGGGGCATGGAGAGCAGCAGCCACTCTGCAAAATGTTCTAGCTTAGCCACAGGAAAGTGCAGCCTCGCGGTTCAGTGCTGCTATTGGGCGCATGAGCTGTTGCTTGACTTTGATTCCTCTAAGATCCTGTCCATGTATCTGCGGAGCTTCTCGGCCTGGGGACCGGGTCTCACGATGTTGACATTGCTCCACTGGGAGCACGGATCGGTGAACCACCTCTTTCTGCCCGTGCACCACGCGCCAGGAACAGGCCTATGACGCCATCGTCGGAGTATCTTCTCGTCTATCTTGTCCAGCAGATATTCTTTCTCCTGAAACTTCATGGCAAAGGGCACCCCGCTCTCCACAATCTCATTATAGTGCGTACTGTCTAGGAAGCGTGGTTCCATCTTAGGTGGATCGTCCCACGCCATGTACCTCAAATCATTGTTCACCGTGGAATTGCGGAAGTCCGAGTTGCATATGACTGAGTGGAAATACCCTTCCAGAGGCAGCATGACGTTTGTGAAGTACATGAGAAGAGTTCGAGGGAGGTTCTCCCATCCAAAAATGCAGTACTCTATAAAGCGCCGGTTCAGAATGACCCACGGTGAACCTACCAGAAACGGAAATACATATAAGGCGGGAAACTATCTGATACTGAAAGAAGGCAAACAAAGTGGAAGGGAAGACGAAATACCTGTGAAGAATTTGAAACCATCAGGAGTTGCCCGTTTCTCTGTGGCTTGAAAGAACTGGTTCCTCCCAGCCAGGTATATCCCAGCATCTACTATGACAGGTTGCACTCTCTGAGACCTGCAACATTATATTGGTGAAACTAATACCAGTGCAGCTAAATTCCTACTAAGTTCAGATAGTACATACTCTTTCCATCCAATGTCACTAGTGTGATCAATGAAGTTTAGATGCCTTGGCACAGAGGAGAAGACATGAATCAAGTCTGTAGCAAGGAACAAAATGAAAGACCATTAGTACCAGAAAAGTTAATAGAGCTTCATCAGTTGACAAATATTCACACATGCCAAGGTAAAGAGTATATGTCAAACTCAACAACTCCATGTTGATGATAAATAGTGTTTCTTGAAACCATATGTCCATTTCAGCAACAGAAATGAAACTAAACACAGATCAATAGTGTGGGTTCCTTAAGACTTAGTAGGAGAGAGACAAATATATTACGAGCACCATGTAAGGGTGAGTGTAGACATTCTACTTACTGTATTAGGCAAAGATGACACAGTAAAATGTATTCATATATATATATATATATATGAGATTTGTATATTAAAAGAAGCAAGTAAACTAACCCCAGAAAAATACAAAGCATGTTATGGCATATGGACAACTAAGAAACAAGCATATGAGTTGAAAGCAACAGCAGCACATCTCTTCTGTGTATCGGCGTGTAGTGAATTTATGAGATGATTTTTACTTTCAAGTGACTATGTTGCCTTTATGCAGCAATTTAGTGAAGGACTTCAGGGCACACAATCAGGAGAGGCATGACAACTTTGGGAGAAGGGACACGAGGAGACTCGATTAAGTTGATGTCTCTTTTGCCCGATACATCAGAACATGTTTGCTTAAAATTTAAGGTTTCCTCACGCACAACTCAAAGGTTTCTAGATCCAAGCGAACACACAAGATTCATTTATTAAACTGGACAAAGAGTATGTTTTTCCTCATCTTTTTGTAGTTTCTGCATATATATTTGACAAGATAAAGTGCATATATTAGAGATCTAAACTGTGCCAGGTTTTCCTTTCAGGCTTACTTAGGTACAACAGGGTTAACTTATCAAGCAAGAGTATGTGTAATTCTGCAGGTGACCTTGAAAAGATTAGAGGCCACACATGAACAAAACATTATCCAGAAAGCAGAGCTGATAGCACGCCAGTGGGAGATAAGATGAATTCATCATGATAAATCTACAGATGAGGCTACTAGTACTACAGCTGGCTAACCAATTTTCAACAAACATCCCCTTATCTGCAAGAAATAAATGCAGCTAGGTGTTGTCAGTTAGCATTTGGCCATATGTTTCGCCCAATATTGGCAACTGCTTTATGAAGGAAACAAAGCTACAGCTAGAGTTTCATAGTTCATGCCTGACAATATTGAGGAGCTTCGATGTGAAGAGAAGAACCAAAATAGGTAATTCTGTGGGTATTTCAGTGGGTTTGAGCTTGACAGCTAGATGTTGGCAATTAGCTTTTGGTCATATATTTCGTCTAAAATGTGTGATTGTTACATGTCGGAAACAAAGTTACAACTAGAGTTGCATAGCTCATGGCTGGCAAGATTGAGGAGTTTCGATATGAAGAGAAGAAGCGGAATAGGTAATTCTGCGGGTATTTCAGTGGGTTTGAGCTTGACAGCAGGGGGAAGGAACACAACAACTGAAGAAAACAAGATACCGCCGAACTATAGTATATTGTGGCACTACTATATTTCTGTCAAGGGCAGCTTTCGTACCAGTGCCTAAGAAACTTTGTAAACAACTACTACAAATAAATGTTCTCGCAAGTCAACTAAACCTAACAGCAGCAGCAGCAGGTACAACTATGCATCTAACTGCACAATGTGACAGCAGATATTAAGCAGCACTCAAGACAAACCAACATCAGAAGAGAACACAAATTTCAATTCTCGGGGCTACAGCAACAGCTGAAAGGAACTGCTTTGTGCTAGATCCGGAAGAGGCAGACAGTGCAGAGAACAAGAACAAATTGGGCTAGATTGAGGCGCGGGGGAACGCTGTGAAGAATCTTACCGTCCTGGGTGACGAGGGGGTAATCGGCGGCGTGGAGCGTGACGAACCAGTCCCACTCGGCGTCGAGCCTGAGCAGCGCGGCGGCTGCCCGAAGAGTTGCCGCGAGGCCGGAGGATCCCATGGGTGTGCCCGCGGCGGGGCGGCCGACGACGTCGACGTTCCCGAACGCGGCCGCGGCGGGTGCGGCGCGTGCGACGGCGGCGGCGAGCTCGGCACGCTCGGAGCTGGGCGCGTCGGCAGAGAGGTGGAGCAGGTACTGGTTCCTGGGGTGGTAGACGGCGAGGAGCAGGCGCAGGAGCCTCCTGCCGTCCCCCCGGCCCCCCGAGAGGAGGTAGGCGAAGGATGGCGGCGCGGCGGCCCCGCGGCGCACGTAGGAGGGCGGCGGGAGGCGCGCGAAGAGCGCGGAGGAGGCGGAGAAGCCCGAGAGCGCGGAGAGGAAGAGCATGAGCGAGACGAAGGAGACTGAGACCAGCGGCAGCAGCCACTTGTGGGCGGCCCCCATCGCCGCCCTCGCTCGCTCGCGCGCAGGCAGGATCGAGCAAGCAGCCACGCCGAGCAGGAGACGCTCCCGCGCGCTAGGACTCCTGATGCAGCAGCTGCAGAGCAGGAGGAGGGTGGAGCTACCCGGCGGCTCAGACGCACAGGAGCAGGCAGGCGCGTCAACGCCGCTGCCTCCGGGGCTAGGACGCCGGTGGCGGGGTGGTGGCGCGTGGGATTGCTAGGGTTTGGTGGCGAGATCGCATCGGGGAAGGAATGGCGAGATCGGCAGCAGCTCGATCTCGTCGTGTACGTTTCTCTGTCTCGTCTCGCCTCACGGAGGAGAGAGAGAGGGGAAGGAAGGAGGGAGAGAGCGTGAGGCGCCTGTCGCTTTGTACCAGCCGCGAACCAGGCGGACACCGTGGCAACTGTCCTTTACCCACTGACACGTGGTCCCATAGTTAAAGGGACCATCTGTCAGTGGGATGTGGCGACTGGGTGTGGGGTGGCCTGGCTCGCGGCTGGGCCCCACTGCTCAGAGGGAGCGGGGAGTTGTCGGATGGGGCAAACAAACGGCGCTTGCTTCGCTTCGTTCCCACCTCGTTGGTTGCTGACGACGCTGACATGTGGGCCATGGGTGTCAGCGCGTTGCCGCTAAAGAATCGGAGGTTGGGTAGGTGGGGACGTGGAGCGCTCACGTGGCCGCTCGTGTCAGCGAGTGATTCGGTGTTACTCCCTCTGTTTTTTAATACTGTATAAGATGTTTTAACATTTGTCTACATACACATGTATATAAATATATATAGACATGTGTTAGTGTGCATGTTCACTCAGTTTAGTGTGTATCTAGACAACATGTACAACACCTAAACCATCTTATATTAAAAAACGGAAGGAGTACTATCTTTGTGGGGCCGGGATGTCAGTCAGTGAGATGGTGGTCCTGGTGGTTAAGCTGCTAAGCTAGTGTTTCTCCCGCGCGCGTGATTATTAACGCACGGCTTCGCTTGGTTAGTGTAGCTAACACGCCTTCGTCCTGCTGCTAGTGTCAGCTGCTATCTCTATCGTCCTCTCGTTTATTCTTCTTCTTTTCTGCAAGGTCTCTGTCAGTTGCTCCGATCAGCAGCCTGACACATCTAATTAGCTAAAACGACTCTCACCAACCATTCTAAAATTAAGGGTTAGGGTGCGGTGGAGATTGGAGAGATAAGAGGCGAGCAATGGACTTAACGGTGGGGTGGAGGAATATCAATGCAATGGTTGGGGCCACGGATCTTCTTTCTCCAGGTGTTCTTATCATTTTGCTACCCGAAAATCGTTCGATGGCTCTCGCGATCCTTAAATAGCCCCGGCCCTAATGTCAGCTGCTATCTCTATCGTCTCCTCCTTTATTCTTCTTATTTTTTTACAAGGTCTCAAACTCTCGATCACTTGCTCCAAGCAGCAGCCTGACATCAGATTAGCTGAAACGACTCGTGTCAACCATTCTAAACTGTCGTTGTACATTTTTTCTAAACACGGTAAAAGATTTACCGTTTATATATATTGATATAGGAGGATCAAACATAACGGCCTAACGAAATCAAAACTAGTTTCTAGATAGCTCCGACGACGGCATAGTTTGTTCCGGTAGAAAAGTTTCATTGTACTTAACATAAATAATATTCTTTCAAAGAAAGTACTCCAGATTTTTTTCTTCCATAAATCCGAATGCACACATGAACACCATTTTTAGGGCCTCTTTGGTTCACAGGAATTGTAAAGAGCACATGAATAGGAAAATCGTAGGAGTAGAATTCATGACATGTGAAATCCTACCGTAACTGAAAACGCATGAACCAGTCACACTAGTTGTTTGGTTGCAGTACAGGAAAAACATAGAAATTTTCTGTGAACTTGAGTGCAAGTCATACTCCATAAACTTATAGGATTTTTTTCATGAGGTCCAACCTCTTGCTAGAATTCCATTTTGGAGGATTCATTCTAAACCAAATGGATTACATAGCTAAGATTCATATGGCTTGGAATCCTACAGTACAACATTATTTTGAAAATCCTTTAAACCAAAAAGCCCTTGGAGATATGTAATCTTGGCGTGGATAAGGAAAACATGATCGTGTAGCAAAGGGACAAGTGCAATTAACGCATCTCCCCGTATGTACCTATCCTCCAAATCGACGTCACAGAATCACGTCTTGTTCTTTTGCGCTTGGCAATCCATAACGGACGTGCACGTGCTACGGACCGCAACCGCTGTCATCGAGTACGTTCACGGGTCACCCGCCACGTGGACCATTTGTCTGATCTGTCGACTCACCGAGGACCCATCCGATCCAAGGCTCAATCCTACAGATTAAAGGGCCTAATGGGCAAAATTCACCGCATTACTAGGCCTGCTAGACAAACGGCCCAGTAGCTCAGTTGATCCGCAGAACGCTCTCTCCCATCTTCTCATGCCGTGCCGCAACAAACGAACCACCACCACACACAGCTCGAGCTTGACGAAGGCTTAACGCCAAGCCTAAACCCCTCCTCCTTCTCGAACCATCCAGAAGATTCCGGAACGATCGGCTCCGGCGGGAGGGGTCGGAGATGGAGATCAAGGGGCTGGGGCAGCTCCTGGCGGCGCTGGCCGCCGCGTTGTTCGTGCGCGCCGTCGCGGGGCCCGGCCCCGCCCTCCTCCCGCCGCCGGAGGACACGGAGGACACCGACGCGGAGGCCGGCGAGGGAGGCGGCGGCGTGCGGCCCGTGACCATCCGTTGGGCCCGCGTCACCTGCGCCCTCAAGAACAAGCGCGGGGAAATGGTGAGCCCACTCTCTTCTCGCCGCGAGGCCGAACACCCTGCGCGCATTGGTCTGAATTGTCTTGTACATTTGGGCTGGGAGCGCGTGTCAGTGAGGAACCAGTTCGTCTAGTCTGAGTGAATGACAACGGAGCCCTGCTGGTGGCCCGTTGACTGGTTGAGTGGTTGACCCCGCGATGTAGCAGTGCCACTCGACAGTCCACAGTGAGACCATGGACTGTTAACTGTAGAACAATCTGCATAATTTTGCGTCGGACAAACTTCGCCTGAATTAGACAGAGTATGCACACCTTATATTGTTCGTAATGAGCTGTCTAAATTGTCGCAGGCAAGGTTTCTTCTGTCGAATTTGTCGGGGGAAGCAAAACCAGGGAGGCTGCTAGCACTCATGGGGCCGTCAGGTTCCGGCAAGACAACGCTGCTCAATGTGCTAGCAGGGCAGCTCACGGCCTCGCCTTCGTTGCACCTCTCCGGGTGTCTGTATGTCAATGGCCAGTCGATGTCACAGGGCGGTTATAAGTAAGCTATGACAGTCTCAATTGGGCTCTTTTTTTTTGGCAAAGGTTGGTTGAATAAAACTGATGTGTGTTTCTTTCTGTAGGGTTGCTTTTGTGAGACAGGAAGACATTTTCTTCTCACAGCTTACGGTGCGGGAGACGCTCTCGCTTGCTGCTGAACTCCAGCTCCCTGACACAATGTCTCCCGAGAGGAAAGAGAAGTATGTTAATGATCTCTTGTTTCGTCTTGGATTGGTGAGTGATTGATGATTGATCAGTAGCAACACGGTTTAGTTATTTTTTCAGTTCATGGGGGAACCTGCATGATTTTCCATGATCGATATATGCCACTTTCAGTCCATTTTGATTTACATTGTTATAGTACTATCATCAAGTGTTAATTTCTTTGTAATAAAAGGTCAACTCTGCTGATTCTATCGTGGGTGATGCAAAAGTACGCGGAATTAGCGGCGGTGAAAAGAAGCGCCTCTCGCTTGCCTGTGAACTGATCGCAAGTCCTTCAGTCATCTTTGCGGATGAACCAACAACAGGTATTTTACCTGATTTACTATTTATTTTGTTCCAATGGTTTGAATTAACCTTCTATGTTACTTCTGTATAGTTTATAGTTAGATTTACTTCAATGGGAGAAATTGTTTGGGCCACTTCTTCTGTATAACAAATGCATGTAAATAGGTAGGAATCCACAAAAGCTAAATACAAAATTGTTACACAGAAACCTACTTGAGGCAAATGGAAGGTTAAATGGGATTACGTGGCACCTTGACAATATTGTTGACCTCCTGAAGGGCAAGGAGGTTGCTGTCCTGGTTATTCCTGCAAAACTGAATTATGATAACACTATAAAGGACATGACCACTGGAAAAAAACTCCTGGTTGTAGGGTGACAAACTATAAGGTACCGTCACAGGCAAGACAATCCACCATGGCTGTTCTTGCAGCTTACCATTTTAAGTGGGCTAATTGAAAAAACTCTTGCTGAAGTGTAAAATGTGAATTTTAGTTACAGATATTTGTTCTAAGTTTGGTATGACAGCTGTAAAATATGAACTGATAAACCCATGCACTTTGTCTACTTTCTTGACTTTCGTTTAGGCCTTGATGCGTTCCAGGCAGAGAAGGTGATGGAGACTCTTAGACAGCTTGCAGAAGATGGGCACACTGTGATATGCTCTATACACCAGCCGAGAGGCTCAGTCTATATAAAATTTGATGATATTGTTCTATTGTCAGAGGGAGAAGTTGTATATATGGGGCCTGCGAAAGAAGAACCTCTAACATACTTCGCAAATTTAGGGTTGTTATTATGTCACCACTTACATCCTTCCTGGCAGTCGATGTTTTCCTGAAATATAATGTTTTCCAAGATTTTCGCATATTTTGAATGTATGGACTACTTTGTTTTATTTATAATACAATTACCCACGATATATTAATTCCCAGGCATAGATTAGGTTTTGGTAACACATCTCACTCCTTTTGTATTTAACACCGTAACATGCCACGATCACTTTGTTACATACATGGATATGGTGATGTGCCAATGTTTTAGTATTATTCATCCGGAATGCAACATATGGTAACATATGAGTATCATGTGGTCACACAGTACAAGCATCAAATGTTACATAAGTAGGCATAGGACGGGGTACTCCGGTCCTAGACATACGATAGTACTTTATGTTTTCAGCTTCTAGGTCTGCATTTGATTTTTCGCACTTGCTTCGAGCATAACTACTTTGATCATTTGATTATATGTAACCTTGTTAGCATAGACCTAAAACTGAATGTTCACTATGCTGGAATCTTTGATGACTCGTTTTTTAGCTGTTTGCAATGTGGAGCATGCTTCATGCCTTGTTTAACTTCTTAATTTTTGGACCACGTCTTGTCCTTCTTACTCTGCATTTGTACTAATACATAATTTGGGTTTGATTAATTCATCAGGTACCAATGCCCAGATCATGAGAATCCTGCTGAGTTCTTGGCTGATCTCATTTCCACTGATTATAGCTCTACCGAAAGTGTACAGTCATCACAGAAAAGGATTGAGAATCTAATTGATGAATTTTCTAATAAGGTTTTGATTACTGAATTTAACAACCCAGTAGCACAATCAGAGGGCTCCGAATTTTCTACCAAGCTTGCTCAGAAGTCCACTAGCAAGCAAAGACGTGGTTGGTGGAGACAATTTCGCTTACTATTTAAGAGAGCATGGATGCAGGTTTTTCACTAAACATTGTTCGATTGTGTCTTCCACCTTGATCCTTTCAATATGTTTTTCCTACTTCTGCCTTGGATAGTTGATAACTAAGCTTACATTTTTTTTGGTGAGAAATATCACTGGTACTTCACTTATGAGGCTACCTTTTAGAAGTTATTTGGACGAACATATGCTTTTATAACCTAAAATACATTGGATCTATACTGTACCAAATCCAGGAGATCTGTCTTTGCAACATTTACTGTTTTTCATTTTCACCAACTCTGTTGCTCAAGTAGGGGCTAGACCTACCTACTGCATGAAACATACAAGTAAACAAAAATGAAACGTCTTGATACTGACAAAAAGATTTGAAGACTGCTAGATTGGTTATTTCTGAATGTTCAAATCATAGCTTATGTATCAATGGGATATCTGAGTTTAGCTGCCTAAAATCTTAATGTTGTTTACCTGAAGATTGACTGTGAGACTGCCATTAGCTGATTCTGAGAAGTATTTCAGGCTTTTCGTGATGGACCAACAAACAAGGTGAGAGCAAGAATGTCTGTTGCGTCAGCAATTATATTTGGATCAGTGTTTTGGCGAATGGGAAAAACTCAAACTTCTATACAGGACAGGATGGGACTTCTTCAGGTAGAATATCTTGGGTCTTGATAACCCCTTGAGTTTTTTCTTTTCTGTTGGGAGTATAAGGTGGTCACGCACTAGGAAAATATTGAATAGCAGTAGGCCATATTTCCATCTGGGATGACTTGAGTTATATTACACATTTTAGATTCTGGATCTACTGAAAGATAATCATTCTCTTCTGATACTTGATTGTGCTTATGATTGTTTCCATTCTATCTCCAATAACTTTAAATAATGTCTGAACATTTTCTAATGCTGTTCTGTCTCCCTTCTATTTACTGAGTCAGGTTACTGCCATAAACACAGCAATGGCTGCACTGACAAAAACTGTGGGGGTTTTCCCGAAAGAACGAGCTATAGTTGACAGAGAACGAGCTAAAGGTTCCTATGCACTAGGACCATATCTCTCATCTAAGTTGTTAGCCGAGATTCCTATTGGAGCAGCATTTCCATTGATATTTGGATCCATCCTCTATCCAATGGCTAAACTTCATCCTACACTTTCTAGGTCAGTATTCTCCTCAAATCGAATTGTGAAAGCTCTTTGGACATCCCAAATTGTGAAATTTGACACCATTTCTCTTATGCCCGATCGAAACAAATATTTCATCCTATGCATTCAGGTTTGCCAAGTTCTGTGGCATTGTGACTGTTGAATCATTTGCTGCATCAGCCATGGGTCTTACTGTTGGAGCAATCGCTCCTACAACTGAGGCTGCGATGGCTCTTGGACCATCCCTTATGACCGTATTCATTGTCTTTGGAGGATACTATGTTAATCCTGATAACACCCCCGTCATATTTCGCTGGATCCCGAAAGCATCTCTGATCAGATGGTAATGCTCTTTCTTGTGGTACTTCAGTGAGGCCTTTAGCACACATAGTGGGATAGATAACATCTGGATGTCCTTTTTTGCATTGATTTTCAGGGCCTTTCAAGGACTTAGCATTAATGAGTTCAAGGGTCTTCAGTTTGAGCAACAACATTCTTACGACATTCAGACTGGCGAACAGGTATGAACATTCATGTGAAAAACAGTTATACTACCACCAAATATAGAACTCTATCAAGTAACAGGAAACAATGGGGAATCACTGTTGAAAATTTCAGACTAATAACAATGCATTCAAGTGAACAAATTGCTCATGTTTACATGTTGTACACAGTATCCGATGATCATGGTTGCTTCTGTATGTCAGGCTGATACTGTGTCACCATTTTGATACATGCTTCTCTGTGGCAGGCCCTGGAGAGGTTTTCGCTGGGAGGAATTCGTATCGCCGACACGCTAGCTGCGCAGGGCAGGATCCTGTTGTTCTGGTACTGGCTAACCTACCTTCTCCTGAAGAAAAACAGACCAAGGTATCAGCAGCTCCTGCCACCCTCCGAGGAAGATCAAAATAAGCAGCAGGCATAGTAGCGTCGCTGCCAACAGCTCCTAATCTTTGTGTCAAATTACTTTGTTGCCTCTACCGTTTTAGGCATGCCTCAATTCGAGCGATGAATCAAGAATAATAAAATTTGGAATAAATTATCCGTTAGGTAAGTTCCTGTTAGGTTCATATATTGTGCTGTACAGTATAGCCTTGACCCTTGAACCATCACAAAGATGGCGGAGTGGGCCTGGTGCTCATAATGGGACCCACATGTCAGTGGGTAACTTCTTTTTTCTTTCCTTCCTTTTCTTATGTATTCCAACTTGGCATTGGCCCATTTAGCTGGGCTAAAGCTCGCAGCAGGTTCTGCTCCGCCAACAGCATTCACCTCTCGTTGTGATATATATTTTTTAATCCCAGTCGTATGTCAAGCCATGAGTACATTAGGGTTATGCGAGTTCCATTTCTATTTATACCAGTCCTTTTCTCAGTCGCGTCTTTTTCTTAACCAACAACATAAGCAAGCTGACCTTAATCAAGAAATTAGGGGTGAGCTTTGTCGTCATTATGTAGCCTAGGAGGCCTTGTCCAAGGGCATGTTGGCGCGCCTGGCAAGGTTTGCCGTATGTTGATGGGCTCGTAGCCAGGTGGGTGTTTGAAAGTTAGGGGATCTGGCCGTCGACATCTTTTAGTGGGGGATTCTAATTCATGGTCACCCCGCGTGAAGCCGCATGTCACATTAGGTAAGGAAAACGACAAAATAGAAGCCCTAACCCTAGTAGGTCGTCTTCCCCACCTCCAGTGACTTGCTCCACCCGACTGCCCCTTCTTTCTCGCCCCCTTAATCATCGATCGAAACTTTCCTTCCCTGTCTGTGGTTGGTGCACTGACCTGCGCCTCGCCGCTTTGCCCTAAGCTCTTTGTTTGTTAATTTGTCATCACCCTAGCAATTCATCGAGGCCTGACGTTAGCAGCTCCACACATAGCCACCCTAAATTTCTTGATAGGCGCTGCCTCCTCCAGGCTCGTCGTTCCCATGTCATCGCCAGCTACGATGGGGTGGTAGGCATGGCGCTGGCGGATTGGACGAGAAGGGAAGGGGATTGGGGCGGAGGTCGGTCAGTCTGCCGTGACCTCGCGGGAAGGGAGAGGGGTTCGGGAAGGGGACAAGAGGAGGTCGAAGAGAAAAAAAATTGCTACCACACCATTTCGGTGTGGCCCCTAAAGACATGTTGTTCAAGCTAGACTCGTCGCGATGACCGAGCCACTTGCATGCCCGTTCGTTCACACTTCACACTCGTCTATTGGAGATTAGCTAACCAAGCGGCAAATTAGCTAACCAAGCTTGCCGCTTGGTGATGACACTCTCTGCATTGCTGCTTTTAAACTGCTCACGCCTCGTTTCTTTTAACGATGTGGTACTAAACAAGAGTATTCCCGATCGAACCGAACGCATTTAGGCTCGTCTGGTGAGAAAGGCTCGGCCGCGGCCTGGTGAGGCGCGCGTAGTGGGCCGGCGGCCCATTACGTTGTGCAAGTACACCGTAGGTGGTTTTCCTTTGTTTTTTTTGTCCCACGTCGCTTGCTGAGCCTCGTTGCGATCAGTTTAAAAGCTGTGATCCGTGGCGTATCGCCGTGCCTTCACGGGGAAGACCGTCAGCCGAGAAAAAAAAAGTCGTTGGGTGAGATTGCCTCTCGGGTTGTAAGTACCTGGTCTGGTATCGACGCAGGACGCGGCACGCGACACTGCTGCCTCGGTCGTCGCATGGTCGACTACACGCAAGCTGCAATCCCTGTGTAGTGCTAGGCATTAGCACTAGGGCTGGACATAAAGCTCGATGCTCGACAAGCTCAACGAGCACTCGTTTGGTCGACTCGTTTAGCTCGGCTCGTTATGCTAACGAACAGAGCCGAGCAATGATTTTGGCTCGTTATTGCTAATGAGCTAAACGAGCGAGCTAACGAGACTCGCGAGCAGATCGTTAAGCTCGTTAATTTGGATCCCATGTCTTTTTAAAGGTAGATCTCATCTAACTAGCAACCTAACAAGTGACGACTCAACTTTTTTTTAGCAAGCCCATATCACAACCGAGATCTATAGTCAACCAATGTAGGAAACATCGAATCCCTTTTACTTCCTGTTAATCGTCAATTACCTCGTCATCTCTATATTCAGATTTATTTTCTTAACGAGCTGCTCGCGAGCGCTCGCGAACACTTAACGAACCGAGCCGAGCTTTATATTTAGCTCGTTAGCCTCAACGAGCTTACCGATTCGAGCCTTAACGATCAGGAGTCTTAACGAGCTGAGCCTTAACGAGCCGAGCAGCTCGTTAGTCCAGCCCTAATTAGCACCCATGCTATTTTTCTAGCCCTCTTTGATAAATGATTAATTAAAATCTATGCCACCACCATGTTCTCGTAATTCAATGCACATTTTTCTTTCCATGAGACACGACACCACTATGGGCCACTTCTTTTGAGCTTATGCTTACCCATAAGCCGGCTTATGGATTCCGGTGGGGAGAAACTGTGGTGGGGAGAAGCTACGAGAAACTGATTGGAGACTTCTTTTGAGCTTATAAAGTTTTGGCTTATTTGTTGTGTTAGTTATGAAATGTCTCTAATACCCCTAAATTTGATATGTGCCTTAAATAAAATGATGATATCTTACATACGCTATTTTTTGGTAGTGATTTCGGAATTACAATATCTTTCTCGCTTCTACATACATGCATTTTGGAATAGACATACATCATAAAATTTTGTTTGACCACAAGTTATCATATTGAAGTTGACTGAAAAACAAATAATCACACAAGTTTAGCCACGAAAGAGATGCATTCCCTTCTGACATTCCAACAAACAAGTGCAGTGCAAAATGTGGATGGCGAAACGTGCTAGCAGGACGTTGAGCAGGAGGTCAACAGCGAGCTACCGGCCGAACAGCAATTCGTCGGCGAGGTCCCTAGTCAGCAGCCATTGCGGAGGTTGAGCACACACCTCGTCGACGGGCAGCACCGCGCCGAGCGCTAGTGGCGGCGTCGCTGGGTTCCGGCCGAGCTAGCTTGAGGTCGTCGCCGGTCGGAGACGAGGACGTGGGGTGGAGAGGACGGCGGCGTGGGTGGACAGGAGGGCGACGGAGGCTGCATAGGGCGGGGCGGCGGCGGCGTGTGGTGCTGCCGAGCTGGACTAGACGTAGCTCGCCCTGGTGCGGACGAGCACGAGAAGATGCTGGCGGCGTTGATGCGGAAGAGCTCGAGGTGCTACTGCGGGCTTGGTGCGGGCTTGGTGCGGACGAACTCGAGGAGAAGCAGTCGGCGTTGATGCGGAAGGGCTCGAGTTGCTTCTGCCGGCCTTGGTGCGGACGAACTCGAGGAGAAGCTACCGGCAACCGACGGCGCGAAGCAGAGCCGGGGCGGGCGAAGCAGAGGCGGAACGGCGGAATTCGGCGGTGGAATCGAGAGATCCGGCGGTGGGCTACCGGGATCCGGCGGCGGCGGGGGTGGAAGGCGGCGGCGGCGGTGGAAGGCGGCGGCGGCGGTGCTACGTGGGGCGGTGACGGGATGGGGAGAGGAAGGAGAAGGTCGGGGACAGGTGCGGGTCAATTTTCTTTTTCTTTTCGCGAGGACGTTCGGTTCACTGCGACTCGAGCTCGGGGTGGCAATCATCCGTAATTTCGCTCAACGAGATGTCCATTTGCCGTAACGGTTCGCGTCTTTGCTCAGAAGCTCGCGAAACTCCGCAGAAACGAGTCGAGGGCTGCTTCTGGGTTCCTTCACGAATCGAGTTTTACGGTGGAAATAAGCGAGCGAGAAACTGGAGGGTTCTTTTGGGCTTCTGCGGTCTGGAGCCCAGAAGCCCAAAAGAAGGGGCCCTATACAACCGCTCCGACATCCACGTCAGTCCTAGCTAGGGCCGTGCACACCTAAGCCGATGACGAAAAAAACACAACACCGACCAGACCAGTAGATCAAACACCGACACAGGAGGTGAGGGGATGCACAACGATGACTCCAAGGAGGTGCGATGACCGAAAGCGTCGCCATCACCGGCGTCAACCGAGGTCGATGCAGGACTTTCACTCGCAGTGGTCCGCCACGTCTGAGGCTGCACATATGTGATTTCATCAATGTTGGGGATATCGATTATCGGGAACTTATCTATCGACCCAGGATAAGGGGTAAAATCGGCCAGTTTATCGGCATACCAGCTGATTTATCAGTCAAACACAGGTAAGCGATAAATCGGCCGATTAATCGGAATATCGGAAGATATCTTAAATAGTGGATTTCATTGCGACATGGACTAAATTTAATGTGACATCAGACATGCATGATCTGGACGTATTATTTTCTTTTTTCTTTTTCCGTTATTATTATTTCTCTTTTTTTCCTCTTATGACTTCTATTTTTGTGTTTTTATTTTTTTGTTTATTTTTACTTTTTATTGGCTTATTCTTATACTTATATCAAACTTTTTTTTTTCATTTTTGAGCTAACATATGAACATTTTTGCTTGGGTCACACGAATATTATATGGCTAAACTCGCTGAAGTAGAATCCACGCCTAATTAACCTGAAAAAAAAAAAGGATGCGACAAGGATGAACTCAACTCTCCAGCACACGAGACCGAGCTCCAGCTCGAGTGGTTGTGGTTGCTGGTGAGCACACAACCCACCAGGGTTTGACTCCTACGGGAGCAGAATTTCTGGCTGTCTCACCCGCTACACTGTTCACCTGCACACTGTAGCAACACTGTTCACTGAACAGTGCAATAATTCGCAGGTGCCTCTCTTCGTCCACGTGCCACAGGCGAGGTCGACGTGCCCGTCGGTCCCGGAGCGCTGGTCTTCGGATAGGTCTCTCAGGACGTATTAGGGATATAGGTTGTAGGTCTAGTTTAGACATATAGGTGGGGTGTGCGTGTGGTGTGTGTGCGTGTGGTGTGCGTACCTGTATGTCCGAGCTAAGGGTGGGCGTTCGGTCTTTTCGGTTTGTTCGGTTCGGTCTATTCGGTTTTAACAAATTCGGTCATCCAAAAAATGATACCCGTAATAATTTCGGTCTTTTTATTTTTTCCCTATTCGGTCATCGGTTATTTCGGTCCGGTCTTCGGTCACGACCAAAAAGACCATATTGTCGCTGACTTCCTAGACTCGCCACTGCTTCGTTTGATTTTTTTTTTTTTTTGACGGAAGCTTCGTTTGATTTAGAGGCTGAAGAACATGGAGGATCAAGCAACGAAAGGCGGACATGCAGAGATAGGAAGGAGCAGTCGTGAACTCGTGATGGTTGTCGATGGCGAGTCGGCGCCGCCGGCTGTCAGCTGGTCGGTGTGGCGCCGTGGGGGCTAGGCCTGGGTGGGTGACAGCGTTGTGGTACTACCTTATTTGTAGGTGCCTAGATCTAGCTAGCATATGGTGGCGCTTGGCAGGGTGGATGTACGTATGGCACTGCCACAAGCTGACGGCGGCCGGCAGCCGGTCGACCTGTGGAGTCACCACGTTTGGAGCGGCTAGGGCAGGGGTTAATCGTGGGCATGCATGAGTAGGTCAGTTTTGGCCTGTTAAATTGACGATGGAGAGATGCGGTTCAATATTTTCGGTCCAATCGGTCAGTTCGGTCTTTACGAGGAGAAGGACCGAGATAACCAAATTTAATTCGGTCATCTAGTTTTCAAGACCAAAATTAATTCGGTCTCCCATTATTCGGTTAGTTCGGTTTCGGTCTCGGTCTTTTCGGTTTCGGTCTTCGGTTTTCGGTTTTTATGCCCACCCTTAGTCCGAGCAGATACTACAACTTGTATTCTCAGGAGAGGTCTCAAAAAAAAAAAAAACTCTCCAGCACACAGTGTGTGTGCGTAGAAACATAAAACAAAGAATTCACGGCTAGACATTACCTCGCCTCGCCTCCTTATGTATATTCCTCTAGCGTCTTGATTCATTCCATGGATGCAAAAAAAACTCCACCTAGCTTTGTTCCCTTTGCACTCATGATTTTGTTCTGCAATCCTATATTATTGTTCCTCGTTTTTTACTGTATTGTTCCTTGTGCAGATTTAATTTGTTCATTTGCCCTATAATTTGTGTCCCACCTTGTAAAAAAAAAGTTCCATCGTGTCTAAATTTTATTTTTGTTATACTTCTAGCCATGATTTTTCACTAGTATGAAATTATGGTACAAATATTGTCCAATTGTGTTGTCCTGCTAGGTGTCATTATTTGTTCCACTACTCGAAATACTGCGGATGTTGTTTTTGCTCAATATTTTGTTCCATATAGTACAATTTTCACCGGAAAATGCTTTTTTTGTTCCCTGTGAACTGAAGTTTTGTTTTTTCCCGGTCTGAATGTTTTTTTCCCCCTGTATTCATGGTTTGTTCCGCTTACTCTATTACTAGCAAACGTGCCCGTGCGTTGCTACGGGGAGTTGAAAAGTAAATTTTGATTGCACAACATTGACATATACCAAATTTTAAACTTTCTCTTCCGTTGCTATATATGCAGATGCTCCATCGCAATTGAATCTTTGCATAGATTATTCTTAGCCGAATACCCGTGCGATGCTACGGGACACTGAGAAAATTATATGGATACACCCATGAAACAATTATCCTAATATTACGAAGCGTAAAACAAATATTGACTTAAGATAATACATGAACAATATGCTCTCGTGGTTACTACACCTAATAAAAAAATACGTTTTGTTTAAATTGGAGATGTTGCTTGCACGAATTTTGGTAATATTGCCCTTCCAAACTGGTGACGACGACAATGAACTTTAGATAGGCTGATGACTCGTGAACCTAAAAATCATCAGAAAAACATCTTCATTTGCAACTATCAAACAACGCAGCAGCTTAGGAGAGTCCTCTCTACTCTCTACTGCAGCAAACACAAGCAGGCAAAATTAATCTCTTGACCATGTGTGCTCTCTCATGCAGGTGCTGCGGTGCAGCAAGCACAACCCAAAAAAATAAAAATCCACAGCTTCGCTCAATTTCTTTCTCTCAAGCATCAAGCAGCGCTAGAATCTCTCCACACTCAGCTTTCTGCTCTCTAACAAAGCAGCAGCACGCAGGCAAAGTAGCCATCTCTCTAAAATCTCAAACAAACAGTAGTTAAAGACCCAACATCTCTTAATCCTCGCACACAATCTCTCTCAAATCTCCACAAGCAACAGCCCAAATAACGCATGGCGAGACAGGCCCACTTCGTGGAACTCGCAAGCGAGGGATGAAGGGCGCGTCCAGTGGCTACCCTCGTGACGCGCGACAACCACGGGAGGCGCGAGGCAGGCGGCGACTGTGCTCGAGTTTCTTGCGGCGACTCGCCCTCCAGCAGCTCCGCCACCACTTCTTGTAGGCCGCACCCGGCGCCGAGCTCCACGATGCGCTCTCCCCGGAGGCTGGATTGGAGGAGTCTGCAGTCGGCAGCGTGATCCAGAATCGCAATAGTCCGCGCCGGAGAGGAACAGCCGACAGCCAACAGGTGGAGGAGCAGGGCTTCCGCCCGCCTGCGCCGGAGAGGAGCAGTCGGCAGCACGCCGGTGAAGAGCAGGGACACCGCTCCCCGGGAGGTTTGGGAGCATCACGTGGTGGAGGTTGGAGCGGACTCCGCGCGGTGGAGGAGGTCGGGTGGCGGCGTACCGGATACGAGCAGGTCGTGCTCGTCGGGGAGGAGTTGGTGAGGCGCACCGGAGAGGAAACATTATGAAGTGCGAGGGACACGGCGGTGGAGTCACGGTACTGCTTAACATTGCAGCGTTGTATGTTTGTAGGCGAACGTATAGGAGTAGTACTCAGGCTGCAGCAGAATCAGAATTGGATTGGATCAGAGACCCGCGGTAGGATTTGTGCAAGGGCGAACGTACCACCACCCGACCTACCACCAATAAACGTACCATCACGGCAGGTAGGAATATTATAGTATAGATTATGTTTTAGCAGCAATCATGATTTATTCCTCACATTTCTTAATAAAATCCTTGGTCTAAATTTGTTGTTCCTAGTGTACTCATGATTTTGTTCCCTGAGTGTTAAGGCTTGTTCCACTTAGTCTAGTATCGTGTTCCAATAGTAATGATATATGCCCCTGATGTTTCTAAAAAGAATCTCGGTTGGTCCATATATAATTTGTTATTTGTTCATTCGGTGCAAAGTAATGTGATCTGCTCCTGGATGAAGGAGATGTCACGTGACGGCGCAGATCGACGTATAAAGCCATGGAGGGGGCGCAATTCAAAGGCGATCAAGAGGTAGCACTAGCAAAGAAGAGATATTGAATGAAACGGTTCTCCCTCTCACGGGACGCATGCACCTAAATTTGAAACAAGGCGACCCTTCACGACCAAATGCACCCCGCAAAACTCCACTTCACGACCAAATTTGAATCATATATGCGTCAATCAAAGTAAACCTTAGAAGCAACGACTACTGTGTGTATCACCTACTCCACACTCACGAAAAGTTCCTAGAGGAAACCTTACAAGGAACAACCATCCACCTCTACCGCTCTACGCCTCTCTGTGATTGCACTCCAAGCAAACAACAAAACTATACTCAGCGTACAGCATTAACCAGGCCACACATTTTTGTTTGAGGATAGTAGTCAGCTGGAGCATGCATGGCACTTGTTGCGCTCATAAGGCTAGCTCTATGGCTTTTGGGCTCGTTCCTGGAGCTCGCCGTCCTGGTGCTCTTCCGTGGCCTGGCCCTCCTCGTCGCCGCCGCGGTGGACCTGTTCAGGCTGCCGGGGCAGGCGGCCGACGCGGCGCTCGAGGCCACCAAGGGCGCCATTGAAGCGGCGGCCGAGTTCGTCTTCGGCCTAGTCTGGGACGTGGCGGCGGCCGTCGTGTCGGCGTTTCTTGAGTTCGCGTGGAGCGTGGTGGCTGGCACGGCGGAGCTGGCGGCGTCAGCGGTCGGTGAGCTCATGGAAGCGACGCGCGACGGCAGCGAGGAGGCGGCCAAGGCACTCTCTGAGGCGCTGGAGGGCGCCGCAGATGCGGTGGCCGGTACGCTGGCGAAGCTGGAGGAAAGCTACATGGATGGTCTTGTGCACGTCTTGCAAAACCTCGTCTGATATTGTGAGATGATGCATTCATATACTGTACTAGTAGCTTTGCACGTGCACGCACGTCTCTACGAGGTATATTTTATTATTCCGTTGAATGGTATGTTGATCCATTTTTTTATCTCTAACTTTTAACGGACCACCTACTTACGGCCTTGCGCTCCATCCCATGGTCGTACTTACCGGCGCCACCCTCCTATCCACTTCATTTGGCTCTAAGCCCCTCCCCTACCTCGAATTTCCCCGCGCCACTCAGTTGGATACATGTCGTCCTACATCAAGTCACCCAGTCTCGTGTAACCGGAGGACCTTATCGTGCGCGCCACCGCCTCGCTTGGTTCCCCCGAGGCCTACCCTACGTGTCGACTCGGCTCGCCACATCCCGAGATCGCCCAGTCGCGCACTTTATTCCTACGAAACAAAATAGGTCGCACATACATCCTCATTTCTTATTTACCTCAAATTGGAACAAATGCTTAGAAAACATATGAGCTATGTGTCTTGCAGTATCGTTGTCGGGCTTAGCGCACTTTATTCCTACGTGTCTTGCAGTATCGTTGCAGTCGACATGGCGTTGGAGTTTGATTCTCGGAATAGTGGCGCCGCGACCAGCGTGCCGTGCTCCGTCGCTGGGCGTGGACTTTCAGGGTTTTCGTGGTTCCTTCGGGCGGCGGGGGTAGATGTGCGGTGGCCCGACCTAATGGTGGCAAGCGGCGTCAGGCTTAGCGCAACGGCAAGGTGGAGGCAGGAGATGCGGAAAATTGGCTCCCATTGAGGCGGCCCGCGTGGTGCTGGTCAGGCGCAAGGAGGAGGCGCTCGTCGCGGACGCAGCCGAGCTCTCCAAGGCGGCCGTCATCAACATGCTCCTCGCCGGAAGCCTGGCCCACGAGTTCCTCGCTCACGGCACTGTCCTGGGCGGCGCCGCTGAAAGGAGCTCCGCCGAGCTGTCCTGCCTGCTCGTGATCAACGGCGCCCACATCCCCGTCGTCGTCAACCCCACGCAACTCCTCTTGGCCAACATGTCCGGCGTCGTCGACCCCACGTGGGGTGGCTCCAAATTCATATTGTCAGCAGCAACAAATTTTATTTTTGGTATTTTCTCCTTTGAGCGCGACAATGAGCCTAGATTAGATTGGGCATATGTGTGGTACATCGAATGCATGGCCTAAATATTTTGCGGCAGGAGAGAGAGCATTGGGAAGACATACTTACATGTGCGGCATATCCCAGCATAGCTGCCGACCTCTGAAGCTCCTTGTGGCTGTAACTCTGCAGCTTTGGTTTATGCTTGGCAATTTGCCAACCAAACAACGTCCAGGGACGAACTTGCGGAGATTTGATGACCCCGAGCAAGTGTGTCCCGTTTCCGTTCTCATGTGGAAGTGCTCCATTCTCTTGTGAATGTGTTCCTGAAAGTGTCATGTCATTTCGATTTCGTCATAAATGGGTACAGAAAATAATACAACTAAGATATATTGTTTTCATCTAGTTTTCTTACTAAAAACAGAGCAAAATCACCAGACAAGCATGAACACTTTTGTTTACAGGGAGCATACACACCAAAATCATGCACATCCTACTAAACAATTTTCCTGAGAACAGACACATGGGTACTGAATCCTCACAATTAGCACGATGGTTTTCTGCAACCGGTGGCTCATGGAAGACCCTGACAGGGTAGAGGGCGGCGACCTGGCCTACTACCATACACCGCTGCCTGGCCCTAAGCAGCCTCCGCACATCCCCAAGCCGCGCCTTCTCTCCAGAGAGCCCCTCCCTGGCCTCCTGCAACCAGGAGATCGATAAGCGATTGATGAAGAGGCCGGGGCTAGCCGATCTCGCCGCGGCATTATGTTCTGAGCTGAGAGAATCCAACGGGTACCTACACTTGGCGGCGCGCGGCGGCGGAGAGCGGCATCACCCGGTCGTAGATCCGCGCCCGCAGCTTCTCCTTGCGCCGCTCGACGCCCTCGATCGATGCCCTCCTCCGCCCGCGCCCGCTGGAGCTCCAGCCGCCGCCGCATCTCGTCCAGCGCCGCGGCCTGCCGCACCGACTCCCGCCTGGTCTCGAGCGCGGCCTCCAGGCGGCGCGCCAGGTCCGCCCTCGCCTCCGCCGCGGCCCCGAGCTCAGCGGCGGCCTGGGCCAGGCGGTCGTGGAGGATCGCCGCGTCCTCGGCGGGCATAGGGCGTTTTTCCTGGTTTGCGCGAGCGCTAGAATTTTCGTCTGCTCGGTGTCGTTCCACCAACGCTAATTGCTAAGCGCACCCGAGGCATAGATTAGATCAATTCAGTCCGTTAGATCTAATCAGATCGGGTAATCCAACGGTTTAGGTCGTGCTCTGTACACCACGTGGGGTGGCTGTAGGAAAGATGAAGTTTGCTTGTTTAATAGTAGTATAGATACGCTAGTGTAATTTTCTATTTTTCTCCAAGGAGCGTTGGGGCGACTTTCTTTTTCCTTGGTTGGGACAATGGAGACCGTTACGCACCAATAGAGAGGTTCCATCGGAGGCGTACGCCGATGCAGCCCACGTCCGTAGATGGGCCCGGCCCACTAACACTTGGAGCAACGCCTCGACGGCCTACGCCCGCCCGCGTGTCGTGTTGGCTATTTAATTAGTCCCATACCGCTAGCTCGCGAGATATTTTACCAGCATATAAGCTCGGGTCGAGGCGATAGTGTATCGCCTCCTCGCAGATACACGCGACCGTCGGAAAAAAAGCTAACTAAAAAGAAAGACAGCGCTGCCTCAGTGTAGGCCGTCACTGGATCGATGCACACGCGTCACTGCAAAGATCCACACGAGCTGAGCTGATGCGTCCGGTCGTATTAAAAAACAAACACAAATAATATGTAAATAAAAACAATAAATAATGTGTATCTGTGAGGAGTGCACCGTGTGCTAGACATTAGCACCTGGCATTTTATTTATTTTCTTGGGTATTGTTTTGGAGTAAGATTCTGAACCTAGAGTCCCCGATCCACTTTGGTAGGGTCCCGTCCGGGTGTTTGCTCCTACGACGTGGTGGGTAGGGGAGGTCGAGCGAAAGTTCCACGCTAACGCCGATGGTGGAGATACATGTGGGGTGTTGCGTTCACTTGGAGGCGTTGTTTTAACTCTTCCCCTACCTTCCGATGCTCGGGGTGAAAACCTTTCTCTGACTCTCGGCCAAAAGTGGCGGCGACGCTTCATAACCCTCTAGAGGCCACCGTCGATGAGAATGAGTATCTCTCAGATGCGACCGCCTATCTCCTATGCTTTTTCTCGGCGACTCGTTGGAAAAGTTTAGTTGCCCATGTTTGTGCATTTCTTAGACTAGTTTTTCCGATTGATGTTTGTGCATTTCTTAGACTAGTTTTTTCGATTGTGTTGGTTCGAGAAATAGCAAGGCCAACCAGAGGTGCTGCGTGGACGGCGGTGCCGAACACGGACACAAGGACATCATCGGTCACATGTAAATATACTCCGTTCACCCTTCGGAAGTGTCATGATGAAGTACCCCCTCAGAGTTCTACATTGGGTCGGCATGCCACGTCGTCGAGACGAGAGTGATCTACCTATCGGACAAAAAAACGTTGACCAATGGGGGAATGGTCCCTCCCTTGGCTATGCATTGTTAGATAGATAAGATCTCTTCAGATGATTTTTCATTGCGGATAGCACCCCATTTAATCCAAGTGTTTCACCTACGACTCAAACTCGGGTGGGCCAGCTTAACACTCTGAGCTCTAACCACCGCTTGATTCTCAGTAAGTTAATTGATGTCACAAATTGTAAAAGTAAGGGGTAGTATTTGCAATTCACTCGACTAGTGTTGTTCTTTGTTGTGACATTCCATCCATAAAGCATTCGACTTTTGCTTGCATCTGACTTTTTATCTTAATGGAGCAATCTGATAGGCTCTCATCCTGAAACTTCTCAATTTAAGTGGTAAACACAACAAGGCCAGCAGGAAAGAAACCCCCAAACAAAACCTTATCCCTATCCCACCTCCGAGCCAGAAGAGAGAGCGCGCGCGACAGAGAAGAAAGGAAGAGAAGATGCTGCTCGGCTCCTCCTTCACGTCCCCGCTCCAGCTCCACCTCACGCCCAATGTCGCTGCCGCGTCGGCCCGGCCGGCGCTGATGGGCCGGATCGAGGCGGCGAAGCAGCTGACGGGGCGCGTGGTGACGACGAAGGCGAACAAGACGGTGGGGGTGGAGGTGGTGCGCCTGGCGCCGCACCCCAAGTACCACCGGCGGGAGCGCATCAAGAAGAAGTACCAGGCGCACGACCCGGAGAACCGGTTCAAGGTGGGCGACGTGGTGGAGCTGCTCCCCTCCCGCCCCATCTCCAAGACCAAGCACTTCCTCGCCGTCCCCGTCCCGCCCCGCGACACCCGCCGCAAGGCCCAGCTCCTCCCGCATCTCCAGTCCGACAGCGCAGGCGAGGAGGAGACGGCGCCGCCCTCCGCCTCCTAGTGATGGTTCTGCTGCTTTCCCTGTCGGTCTGTTAATTAATTTCCATTTTGCTTCTTCTATCTATGCCTCATCTGTAGACTGGATCAGTTCCGATGCTACCACTTTGGTTCTGAATTTGTTTTCTTTTTCGGAGTAAGAACTGTGTACACGATTGCATTTTCTATACCCTAGCAACACGGAAACATTTATTCAGGTTCAGTCAGATACAAACTACAGTTTTTCGTTTCCACAGCCACCGGTATGGTATGGCATATACGTCAGTGCGGAGGCAGCAGAAGCTCCAATGTCACACACGTACTGCAATTGTGAGGCAGGCGACGTCGGGCTATGCAGATTACTACTCACACACAAATGCAGGTGTTACTGAATATATAATCCATCTTATTGCAATGCAGATTACTACTCACACACAAATCAGTGGCAAAATTCAGTTTGAGGCTCCCCACTAGGATGATATATTTATGGAATTTTGGCATGACTGCATGAGGCAAGAATTAGAACCAAGGTTATTAAAGAGGAGCCTAACTGCCGGAGCCTGTAAATGAATCCCTCGGTCACATGGTTTGCTGAAAAAGATGAGGAAAGTGCACATATGATTTCGCATCCATCGGAACATGGAAAAGATCATGACCGACTCCATCAGCTTCAAAGAAGCTAATCAACCAACCTGCTAGTTGAAAATGTAGAAGAGCTGAAGGACGCCATGGATTCACATTTTGATTCACATGACTAGTAAAAATGCAGAAATAGAAGAATATCTGGGATTGAGATTACTGGCCAAATTCATCAATTGGAGTGCAACATTAGCAACCAAAGCAAGTCTGTTTAGCCTGTTTTTCCGTGTGTTCTTTGGGATGGTGAGGTGACGGCTATATTCAGAAAGCAGAATAAGGTCTTCCCCACCCTATTCTCGCTCCAGTGGTGCGTCTAACACTGGCGAAGGACGCGTGGAGTAGTGTGTCCAGTGGACCTCCGGGGATTCGGTCGGTTTTCCTGGTCGTTGTTGTGGTTTCCGGTCTAGTTCTTCTGATTTACGAGTCTCATCTTTGGTGATAGTTTCCGCTCCAGTGCAATGGTCCTTTGTGGTCTTAGCACGACGATTTACAGTTTGTCTACTACAACAATCTCTATCACGACAAGCTTTATCCGGTTCTTGTGATGGAAGGGCGAGGACGGACGCGCGCCTTCGGCTCGTGCCAGTGTGTAGTCGTCGCTAGGTGGTTCAAGAACATATTTGTAATTTTTATTACCTTTTGGGCTCTCTATAGTATTATGAATGATTATCACCAATGATTGGTGGAGTGGAGATTTGGTGCTCCCGAGGTCCAGTGATCTCACTATTTTCAAAAATAAAAAATTACATTTTTTTTAAAAAAATATGAAAAGTATCATGCATGTTATATCCTACAAACTTACAAAATTTTAAAGCACAATACTTTACATCTTGAGCTATACAAAAATGACGATCTGAGTATTGTGAAAAATGTATAGTTTCAATTTTCCAACTTTTGTATTGAGATTTTACACCCTTGTAGGATATATCAATGAGAAAATGCATTTTTTCAGATTATATATATATGTATATTTGATTTTATTCAAAATAATGAGATCACTTGACCTCCGGAGCCAAAATGACTTCGGAGATTGGTGGATCTTTTGACAAAAAAAGAAAAAGAACACATCCATGAGAGGAGCATGGCAGACCAGAAAGGATCTCCATTCATTAAGAACCTCATTAACCAACTAAAACTTAGTTAGGCATCAACTCTAGCCGCTTTTTAGTAGTGCCAAACCTGCCCCACCTGTCAGTCACAGGTCAACGGGATCGAGCTGCAGAGCAAAGCAGAGCATAGTGGAACGTGGCCAAGCTACATCTCAGATCCTTCGATCGAGCCAGCCAACCAAGCTATCATCGAATCCATGGCGGAGCTGCGCGTGCTGGAGGAGACCCGCGTGTCCCCGGCGCCACCGACGCCCTCGGCCACGCTCCCATCACCTTCTTCGACGCCGCCTGGCTCTTCACCGGCCCCGTCGAGCGCCTCTTCTTCTACCGCCACCCGGACCCAGCCTCCGCGCTCCCGCTCCTCGCCTCCTCCCTGCCCCACGCGCTCCGCCGCTTCTACCCGCTCGCCGGAAGCCTCAGCCCTGCCGCCCGCTGCTTCACCTACGCCAGCGGCGACGCCCTCGCCTTTGTCCACGCCGAGTCCACGGACGACTTCGACCGGCTCGTCGCCGCCGGGCCCCGGGACCTGCGCAAGCTGCGCCCGCTCGTACCGCGGCTGCCCGCGCCGCGGGAGGACGGGGCGTTCGGGGTTGCTGCTGTGCAGGCCACCGTGTTGGCGGGGCGGGGGCTGTGCATCGGCGTCTCGGTGCACCACGCCGCCTGCGACGACGCTTCCGCCACGCTCTTCGTCCGGACGTGGGCCGCCGCGTGCCGCCTCGGAGGCCTCGAAGGCGCGCCGCCGGCGCCGGTACTCGACCGCTCCCTCGTCGCCGACCCCGACGACCTGCTCGGCAAGACGCTCGCCGGGATGAGCCGTCTCGCGTCCGGCCCCCCTCCGCCTCCGCCTCCGCCTCCGGCAGCGCAGGAGATGCCGGCACCAGTGATCGCGTCCTTTCAGCTGACGCGCGACCAGATCGACATGATCAAGGACGCCGCGGCGGCGGGCGGGACGCAGCGCCCGTCGTCGTTCGTGGCGGCGTCGGCGCTGGCGTGGGTGTGCCTGGTGCGGTGCGGGTCGGCGGGCGTGGGCGGCGCGGCGCGCAGCCACATGCTGTTCTCGGCCGAGTGCCGGTCGAGGCTCACGCCGCCGCTCCCCGCCGAGTACTTCGGCAACTGCCTGCGCCCCTGCTTCGTGGAGGCCGCCACGGAGGACCTCACGAGCGCTGCGGGCGGCGTGGCGGCGGCGGCGGCGGCCATCGGGTCGGCGATCAGGGAGATGGAGCGGGGCGTGCTGGAGGGCGCGGAGGGGTGGCTGGGGAAGGTGCTGTCGGTGCTGCCGCAACGGCCCATGTCGGTGGGCGGCTCGCCGAGGCACGGCGTGTACGAGGGCGCGGACTTCGGGTGGGGCAGGCCCTGCAGGGTGGACATGGTGTCCATCGAGAAGACCCCCGGGACGGTGGCGCTGGCCGAAGGCCCTGACGGCGACGGCGGCGTCGAGGTCGGGGTCGTGCTCCCGCCGGACACCATGGAAGCTTTCGCTGCTTGCTTCGCCGACCTTGTAAGGAGTGCCTGATATCGTGTGTTAGTGCACCGCGCGCGACCACTGTTCAGTGAGGCTGTTGCTGCTATGATCATGTATCATCAGATATGAATGAAATGGGCATTGTTTCATTTTGAAATTCAATAAATTTTCATCGGACTGAATTTGGTGTGTGAGATGTGGGCTTTGTGGCTATGCAAAGGAAATGCTCCCTGCTTCTAGAAATACAAGTCATATTAGTTTTGTTTTAAATCAACGCTTTTGCTAACGCTCGGTTGCCTGACTTCTTCAGCTTGTGCTTTTGGGGTTGAAAAGCAGAAGTCCAAACAAACACCTACAGATAGAAAAGCGTTGGGCGGAAGCGCTGGACGAAAATGAATTGCATGAGCGAGCGCGAGCGAAAGCAAGGCAAGAGGTGCTTCCCGAGCTTTACCCTCGCGTTATTTACAGAAAACCTACCACCGCAAATATAACTCGAACCCACCGAGTTTTACCCTGCCTTCCGAGTTGCATTGGACCAAGCTGCCCTCCATAATTCGCGTTATTTACAGAAAACCTGCCACCGCAAATATAACTCGAACCCACCATGCAATCGATCGAACTAAACAGCCCCCGGCCTCATTTTCTCCTTCCCTGTCCCGCAGCCATGGTGAGCTAGGATTACGGCTTCCTCGCCGCCTCCGTTCCCCGCCGCCGACGTGGCCGTTCCCTGCCTCCTTCCCCCCTCTATACGTTCTGGTTGATCTCCTCGACCAGGGGACCATGGACAGACCTGTCCATCGCCATGCTTGTCACCTTGCTCACAGCACCCAAACAGTCCATGCCATTCTTGTCTATATGGTAAAAGGTGGTTTTTATAATCTGAAATAAATAACAAGTAACAAACTGAAAGAAAACGGTGTTTCAGTGGTTGGAAACAAGACCTAGGGATCATAATTTTACTAGCGGTAACTCTCAGAAATGTAAACATAATTAAACAGATGTTACTTCCTCTAACAGTAATTAACAGTATGTATGGTAGATGTTATGCGGAGATCATTCTTTTGTAGATCAAAACAGGATGAGATTGTGTAGGGCTGCAAAAGCATACCTTAAGTTCTGTCTTCCAAATCTAGAACACCCACGTTGTCACTTTGAGCTTCCAAAGATAGTACTAAACAAACACCATAATTCCATTATGACATCCAACAAGAAGAACAACTCATGATAAATATCCCTCTAATATATTATCCAGTAGAGTCACACACGGCATCCGCACTGTCACCTTAGCACCGTGTTTACAAAGGAGACTCCCGAAATTATACTAGATAAAATCAACTGAGCAACATCATATTCATTACATAAAGAAGGGGAAACATCATATAAATTCAACAAGATTAACAGCGCTCATGATCACATAAAGATCACACCATGGGAAAGTGAGATAACCGCACAGCTACAGGTATGAGCACTCAGCCCCGATGAGGGACTATTCCCGCATCATCATGGGAGGCAACAACGTTGATGAAGATGGCTCTGGAGGTGAATCCCCGTCCCGGCAGGGTGCCAGAACAGGACCCTTGAAACCCCGAATTATGGTTTTTGGTGGTGGCGGAGCTCTATTATGTTTCTGGAAAAATCCTCCGGGCGGTAGGGTTTTTTCATCGCGACGAACATATAGTCTGAGGGGCGTTGTGAGGCGGTGCTCGAGGTGAGAGGAGTCCTATGGGCGCGGCCTACGGTGGGGCCGCTCCCTCAGGTCGCCTAGGGGTTGTGTGCCTCACCGCGACTTGTCCTTCTGGCTCCCAGAGTTTTCGGTTGAATTAGAATTTCTGTAATTTTTTCAGATTTTTTCGAGCAAATTTCCTTACTAGCTTTTTGAAAACAAAACGACAGCAGAAAACAGGAACTGACACTGAGCTCCTTGTTAATAGGTTAGTCCGGAAAAATATATAAAACTATAGTAAAAACATGTAGCAATGATATAAAACAAGCATGAAACATTCAAAAATTATAAATACGTTTGAGACGTATCAGGTGACCAATGTCATGTCGTGTGAATGCGCAGCTCCCCTTGACACGACACAAACCATGCATTTTTTGTTACTCATGAATTGAGCATGAAATTACACATTTATTTTTCTTTTCAGTGTGTAATTGCACATTACATTTGTAATGGCGTAATGACCGTTCAATTTCACATACATTTATGTAGAGCACAAATTTACACATGTTTTTTCAGGGTGCAATTACACACGTTTTTTTCAGTGCACAATTGCACATGATTTTTTAGCGTGCAATTACATAAGAAATTTTAGCGTGCAGTTGCACATGAATGTTACCGTGCAATTGCACGCGACTTTTTAGCAAGCAATCAATTATTTGTTTCAGCTTGCAATTGCACATGAATTGTTTAGCGTGAAATTGCATATGAACTTTTTTTCAACGTGCAATTGAACACAATTCTTGTTAATGTGCAATTACACATGAAAATATAGCATGCAATTGCACCTGGATTTCGTTAACGTGCAATTGCACATGATTTGTGTTAGCGTGCAATTGTACATGAATATCTAGCACGCAGTTGCACATTATATTATTAGTGTGCACCTACATACGAACGTTTTAACGTGCAATTGCACACGGTTTCTGTTAACATGCAATTATACATGATTATCTCGCGTGCAGTTGCACATGGATTTTCTTAGTGTTTAATTGCATATGATTTTTTTTTAACATGCAATTGCACAAGATTCATGTTAGCATGCAATTACACATGAATATCTAGCGCGCAGCTGCATATGGATTTTCTTAGCGTGAAATTTGTTCAATTACATCGAACACTACTAGAAAATGGCCCTGTTGTCCTGGGTGGGGAGGCCCTTTAGTCCCGGTTTGACCAGCCGAGACTAAAGAAGCGGGACTAAAGGTCCCCCCCCTTTAGTCCCGGGTTGGTCACAAACCGGGACTAAAGGGTCTGCACCTGGGCGCCTGGCTCGGGCACGAAAAAAATCTGCTTTTTTTTCGATTTTTTATTTTCGAATGTTTGACTCATTAATCTCTCACTTGGACATTTTTAGCACTAATTACATTTAATCTTTGGTCAAATTCCAGTCTTGGTCAAACTTCCCGGTCAGTCACCCATCCTCACAGTTAGGGCTGGAAATAAAACTTGAAACTCGTGAGCTTAATGAGTACTCGAAAACTCGGCTCAACTTGACTCGAACTCGGACACTAATGAGTTGAGTCAAGCCGACATTTCTAGCTCATTAAGAAAACGAGTTTAATGAGTCGAGTTACGAGTACTCGTTAAACTCGTGTAGCTCCTAATATGCATATAACCATTAATTAGTGGGCTAGTCCATTGAATGTTTTTGTTCATCAACATGCAATACAACGTTCAGATCTATAACGCCCACATTATCTAGGCCATACATACACCGGAGCATAGCCAGTAGGCATATCTAGCTGTTATTTTCTATCATGTTGTCAATTTTTATGCTATTGGCAATGATTTGTTAAGCAATGCTTGAATGATTAAGTTTATGTTATATTATGGATTACTCTCGCCATACATATTTATGTTGTTGACATTTATTAGCGAGCTTAATGAGTTTAATGAGCCAACTCGAGTTTTTATTGAGTCGAGCCAAGTTAGGGTCTTGTGCTCGTTTAGTTAACGAGTTGAGTTGAGTTGACTCGTTAACTAACGAGTATTTACGAGTTGAGTCGAGTCGAGTCGAGCTGGCTCGATATCCACCCCTACTCACAGTACTCCACCCTCAGCACGCTTAACTTCTCAGTTCCTTCCTGTAGTGGTCCCGCGAATCTTGTTGTTCCTTATTGTCAATACTACCATATCAATTTTATTAACTCTTATACCATTGTGTCACACGTCTTTATTTTTTGGAACCACAAATAATTATTTAAGTAAACAATAATGAATAAGTAATAATAATATTTGAATTACAATGAAAATAAAATAAGTAATAATAATATTTTATTACTTTTTTGGCATTTATTCATTTAATATGGCATAATTCATATCTTTAAATCTGCAAATCGAAAATCGACAAATAATATATCCATTATTATTAGAAAAATGTGAGGAATCGAAATATGACATCATTTTTATTTTTTGAATTTTTTTTAAAATTTTAAAAATCTGAATTTTGACTCTTTTCGAATTTAAAAAATTTAAAAAAATTCCAAACGGCCTTAAGCTGTTGAATTCGGAATGCTATTTTTTTGCCGATCATTTTGATATATTATACCTTTTTTCGACATCGTATGCAGAAATAGCGGTCATCTGAAACCGCCGCAGAACTGTTGGGAAAAAATTCGAATTAACAAACAAAAAAGTTCTAGCCACGAACCGGGACTAAAGGTCCCAACCGAATCGGGACCAAAGCCCGCGGACGCCCTGGCCGCCTCGAACCGGGACAAATGGAACCTTTAGTCCCGGTTTGAGATGCAACCGGGACTAAAGACAAATATGGTGGTGGAAGAAAGGCCCCTTTTCTACTAGTGGAAATCTTCTTGTTTTCTCGAGTTTTTTCCCGTGTCGTTGTGCAAAAGAATTACACAAGTACAGCCCATTAGCAAGTAAAAGCCCAGGTTAACAAACAAACTAATACAAACAATAGTGAGAAAAGCCCACAGAAGATTTTGGTGATACAGATGTGGAAATTGGGCTGCGGCCAGGCAAGCAAAATCTGACGTCAGTCGACCGAGAAATAACAAATTTCTTGGGCATCCGAACGATAGGCACGTCCTTAAATCAAACTTGCTAGGAGCTAGGTAGAGGAGAGCTCCCAAACAGTGTTTTGAGAGTCGTTCTTGATTTTTCCTCCGCCGCCTCGCCGGCGCGCTCCTTGCTTCTCTCCGGCAGCGCTGCTTCTCGGCGTGGGCCTGGATGCGTTGCCTGGCTTGTACATACTAGCTATAGGTTTAGTTGTAGCTGCTTTTCTTCGTTTGCCTCTATGGCGTTTGAGAGTAGGTCAGCGGATCTCGGCGGCCAGATCCGCTGTGCCGTGGTCTTCTTCTTCCTAGCTGCAGTTAGCCGGTGGCAGGCGGTGCTGCAAGCGACGTTGACGAAGCCTCGCGTCTCTCCCAATAAGGTACGCAAAGGAAGCATCGATCTGGGACTCTCCGGCCAGTCCTGGACTCGGGTTCTTCTTCTTCTGGATTTGGTGCTCCGGAGGTCGGATTGCACGGTGAAGAGAAGATTTTCCAGCTTTCATTAGGCCGAATCCCTAGTTTTATGCTGCTTCTGCTTTGATCTGTCTCCTCTGGATTGTGGCAAGAGTCCAGAGTTTGAAGACGGATTGCTTCGTCTTGTTCGTCGGTGGGAAGCTAGGTTTGCTGGATTTTCTGGAGCGGAAGCAATTGTCTTTCTATGCCGCAGTGGTTGCGGGAAGATGGATAGGCGATTTTGCTCTGGATATCCACGAGGAGATCTGACTGCGATCTACGGAGTTCATCAACGGCGGCGTCTTTCCGCTGCTGTTATTCCTGGCACAAGGAGCCACTCCGTGCTGTGGCGATTTCTTCGCCATGGCGTCTTCAACCTCCAGGCCAGAGTGCCACTGCGGAGGCCCTTCCTCAGCTCCGCCTCGGATTCCAGCGTCGCACCGTCTCCAAGTGGTCTCGTCCCCGGCGATGGCGTCGACGGCCGCTGCGTCGAGTTGCTCGATTCCGGTGGTGAAGGATCTGATTGCATTCCTATTTCTTTAGGCAAGGTCCTTTTTGTAAAGTCCAGGGATGTGGTTGTAATTTTATTTTACTTTGAGGTCCTTGATGTAATATGTAACTCCACCGAGTAATGCAGTCTGGACCCTTCGGGGTCCTTCTCCTTGTTCAAAAAAAAATCAAACTTGCTTAAGTTTATAGACAAAATCAAACATCTACTACAATGCCAACTAAATACACTATAAATTTTGTGTACATGTACTAAGTACATTATAAACTGCATGCAGTTCTAATGTTCGATCGGTCAAGACGTGTCCTTAAGTGACAGTCACCGTACCCACACTTAGTTTCCGTTAACGAAAATGATGCCATTGGATTCAAACTTTTAAAGAATATTTATATATGATTGTAATTTTCGCACTATCACATAAATTGCATATTAGCAGAAAATTATGAGTTTTATTATTTTGTTTACAAATTAAAATAAGCCATATATATCTTCATGGAGGAAAAAACATGGTCTAGATCAATACACACTAACTTTTTCAATAATTTTGATAAGATTTTTTTTGGAATTGTAGGAAACTGTACACCCCTCAATCCCCCGCCCCCCAATCCAATGTGTAACATTCTAAGTCTAGGGATACAAATCAAGCTTTTTCTTGTTCATCTTAAATATTCCTTTTTTAAGGGATGCATTTTTTTAATATACTTGATTTTCTGAAAGCACTAGAGGAAGTATCCAAAGTGTGCTCAGTCGGCTGGTTGGCTTCATGCATGTCCTCATCATCCCGTGTGTTGTTCTTTTGACCCATCATATCTAAAATGTGGTGACGACAAGTAAAAAACACCGTCAATAGCCCTGATCCCCAAAATTTGGGTGGATTGTGCTTGAATGCCTTTTGTGGTTGAGTGAAAGAAAACTAAGAATTCTGGTTTTCTAAAGTTTTTGTCTTTGTTAT
Source organism: Poa pratensis (assembly GCA_947311845.1). Taxonomy (NCBI): domain Eukaryota; kingdom Viridiplantae; phylum Streptophyta; class Magnoliopsida; order Poales; family Poaceae; genus Poa; species Poa pratensis. Next base: position 31,052,576 of record CAMZMU010000110.1, on the reverse strand, counting down.
TAAGCCTTCTTGATATTTACACTACATATAAATTGTTTATCTGTTATTTCAGAAAGACTTATCAATCACAGATTTAGACCAAACGATGTAAGTGTGTCCCGTTTAATCACGAAATTTTGAATTAATATGAACAGTCACCGCATATGGGGAGATCGAGGGGAAGCAACACGTGGTGCCACGGAGAGAGAGTGTGTGAGGACTCATGAGCTGTGAGGGTGTGACACTTCAGAGTATCCAATTGCTCTGGTGCGATGAGCATCCGACGGCTCCCGTGTGCAGGGCAGGGATGGGCGTGAATCTTGGCACCGCTTGACGACCAGACTTGACCATTGGGTTTAAATAGGAACCCATGAGCGAAGCGTTGGAGGTGCGACAGGTAGCTTTAGTTCTGAGACTTAATTATGGTGAAGTTTCGTACTTAACTAATATAGTTTTCTTTTACACTTAGCATAATATAACACTTGAATATTCAAGAAAAAATTAAGTACAACATTTCCTATACAAAAACATGTAAATAGTTCTCCTATTGATACATTGTATTTTAAACAAATCTTTCATTAAATCGAGTGTATCTAAATGTAAGAAAGGTAAAAAATAACATTCTACTCCATCCATTCCCATTTATCAGGCGCACTATGCGTTTCGAGATAAAGTTTTACTAAAAAATTAAGTAAGAATACATCGATTATTTTGTATAAAGTTAACATTGTTACATTACTATTGAAAATAATTTCTAATGATATAAATAATGTATCAAATAATCCCCATTTACTTATACACATTCTTAGTTAGACACAAATCTCGTAAAATGTCTCCGCCTTATATGTGTGAACGGTGGAATAATATCCATGCATCCGTGGATTAATTTGTTGCACATGCATGAACAATATTGTGTGTGTGTATATATATATATATATATATATATATATATATATATATATCTTCGGGTCCACTTTAATACCATGAAACATCTTCGTGTTGAGCACTAAAGAGAAGTGTCTAATAAATATGTTGATAACTTTTTTTGGAGTGCATGGTTGGCCATATTAGGTTTAGACGTAACAAATAGGAAACTAGAGTGTACGTTTATCCATCTTAGGTTTAGTCAACTAGAATGTTCCAATGTTCGGGACGTATCTATCAGGATTTCTCTCCAAACTTTGCTATTTCTTGACTTTTTTCTCAAATAAGTCTTTCATGTCATGTGTGTTAAGCATTCATCCAACAATTTATGTGTGTTATTTTAGTATAAAACATTATCCAACATGCTCTATAGTATCCATGTAGCATTGCTCGTAAGAAACATGCATGACAATTTAACCTTACTTTTTTCCTTTGTTTCATATGATGTACTGATGGCAACAATCTTATATGTATACCAACTAATCAGGACTCCAAGCGCAGTGTATTGCATCAAGTGGCTCTTTCCCCACAAGAATGGTACACGGTTGAATATCGAGCACAATGATCTACATTATTTTTCCTTCCTCTCAAACAATGACTACAAAGTAATAAGGAACTGTTTTGTGTGCCCAACTCCTAATTGTAAAAACAAATACAATGATGCTAGAAAGTTTGTCGGTGAGAAAATTAGCATGACAACTATAAACTAAATGATTAGATGTTTTTATATTTCAGAATATTTCATAAATAAAAATATGAAATGTAGTGCATTAATTTAAAAGGGAGCATCTTAAATTACATTTAGCGACTTTTTCTGTAAAATGTTATAGACCTTATGACCAAATCACAGGGTCATTACTTTATGACCAATTCTTTGGTCACTAGCGGTATTCCTACGTGGGAAAGCTAATGTAGCAAATTTATAACCAAACGAAATAGTCATAATTAATGTGGTAAAGTGCCTATAATCAGGTTTTTGGATTGTTGAATATTTAATCAATTTAGCATACGATTTAATCCACGAAAACATGAAATAATTCATGATTGAAATAACAAGTTTTAATCTAATCATCTGATCTATTAATACATTAGATACACCAACTAAATTTGAAGCACATACTAGAAGCTGAAATTCTAATAGTTTCTCAAATAGAAAAAACATGAACACGTACAGTGCAGCAAGAGCGGAACCGTTGCATTCATATTGTCACCCATGTCGTCGGTGAAGAGGTTGCCGATATCGGGAAGAAGTCGTCGTTGGGAAGTAGTCGCTACCAGTAGTCCCGCGAGCGTGCTCCCAAAAAACCCGATCTCCCTCTCCCGTACAGGATCAAAAGAGACGGGGTTCCGAAGGCCTACTGTCCCTTCAACCGGCGCACGCCGGAAAACAAGATGGAAAAGACTTGGTACACGTCGGCTCAAAGTTCTGAAACTGGAACGGCGAGAGAGCATGTGTTGCGCAGACGGCTCTGGTTTGCCTCTGCATGTTTATATACTGTGGATCTGGTAAGACGTGGGTGCAGCCCCATGTCTGAGTCGATAACAGCCCACCGATCGAAAGGATTAATTTTCCCAAACAGCAACAGTATAAAGAAGATGCATAGTTTAGTTCTCGGCTCGGCTCATTCCCGAAATCCGGCGCGGCGAGCGGCGGAGTAGGAGTGTGCGGAGACTCTCCTCTTTTCATGCTGATACAAGTGTTAGAAGAGTTCAAAGTGGTGCAACTCTATTTAAACTGGCAATGTGGGAGTAAATTGTAGTCCTCTTAACAGTCATACGCATGAATGGACCAAATGAGAATTTCAGAATTTATTTGGGCTATGTGCTGTGAGCCAAATGCAAAATTCGAACACTTGTTACTTAAGCCATGTACTTGTATCTCAGTTTGTCGCGGGCTGTTAACGAAATCCAGTGGAAGTAGAGCCTAAGAGCATCTCCAAGAGCTTACCTATATTTAGCCAAGCCAAAACCATTATAGGTAGAGGAGAGAGAGGGTATAGGTATCTAGAACTTTTTCTGCTTTTCTAGCTTACCTAAAAGTGGATATCCAAATTCGCATCTCACACATGGGACCCACACGTCAGTGGGATAAGGTTCTTTTTTTTCCTTTTTCCCCTCTCTTTCCCTTCTTCCTCCTCCTCCCGTCGTTTCCATTGCTATCCGGCCGCCCAACTACACCCCGCCCGCCCTCGTGCCGGCTACCTGCGATCCCGGTCGCCCACGCCCCGCCCTCCCTCCGCCCTGCCCGCCCTCGGCCCGTCGGCCCTCGCGCCGCCCGCCGGAGAGCACAGAGAGACAAGTGGGGACGCGACCGTCCCAAGCCGGAACGAGGGGGCGGAGGTCGGTGGAGGCGGGGCATAGGTCAGGAAAGGCGGGCGCGGTCACCGGCGGCTCGAATAGGCGGCGGCGCGTTGGGAGGTCGGAGAGAAAGAGCTCGATGTGGAGGTCGCCGACGGGCTCGATGCGGCGGCGTCCGGGCCGATTCCGGCCGGGAGAAGGGTGGCGGGGGTCGAGGAGGGTGGGGGCGAGCGGCGGCTGGCGCGACGGGAGGTCTGGCCGGAAATTTCAGGAGGAGCGGTTTCCTCTTCCCGCCGCGTTTTTTGCTGATGTGACACAAATAGCAATCCATATGGGTATTTGGCTTTGGATTGGCAAATTTACCAATTCTGAGCTAGATTTTAGGTAGTGAACAATTTTTTTTGGGTAGGGGACCAATTTTAAGTAAGCTCTTGGATCTGTGTTTTTGCATCCAATACCTAAAAAAGCAGTTTTTGGATAATATAGGTAAGCTCTTGGAGATGCTCTAACGGTGTGTAGCGTACATGACACTATTCTACATGTTCATTTACTAGAGCTGTAAACATATACTATGTGTTGGTAAATTCCGAGAAGCTTCTTGCAACCGCAGCCCTGAATTAATGCATTGTCGACTGTGTTGTATGTATGTAGCTTGCATCGATCGCGCGCCACCAGCTCGACAAGGACCGGCGGCTTTCCAAATATGTTGATTCGATCTTTCATCTAACCTAGCAGCCAGACGTACGTACGTGCCTTGCAATTTCATGAATATGAAGCTTCCAGGATCCATCCCGCCGGTCCGTTGAGTAGTGATTTCCCGTCAAATCTATACTACTGATTAAACATCCAAACTAAAAATGAATCGCCCGAAGAAAGTCATACGGTACGACTGGTACGAGGATGCATCGATCGATTAATTATACTATGCATGATGTTGTATTATTGATCACTGCGGATCGATATGGTAGAGATCGATGGATGAAATCCTCACAATGCACCACGATCGACCTCAACGGGTCGATGATGCATACATTGCATCCCGGAACATGCATGCGTTATCGTATACGTATAATGCATGGATTGATCTCTCTACTTATTGTTGGTGTGTTTGTCGTGGTCGTGGAGCATCTCCTGAAGCACGTCGTCGTCCAGGTACTCGAACACGATCACCTGCCTCGCCGTCGACGAAGAAGAACCTGCACCTCCCCCGCCCGAAGAGCCGCGCCGCGCGTCGGCCTCGTAGACGTGCGCCTGGTCGGGGAAGTTGAGGACGGCGTTCTTGCCTCGCATGGAGTAGGCGGAGCGGTCGTAGGCGGCCGCGGCCTCCTCGGCGGTGTCGAAGGTGCCGAGCCACACGCGGACGCCATGGCGGCTCGAGTCGCGGATCTCCGCCGCGAACTTGCCCCAGGGCCGGCGCCGCACGCCGCGGTACTTGGTCTGAGCCCCGCCGGAACCGCCTTCTCCGCCCTCCATGATCAGTACAGTTGGCTAGAAAATCAGTGAAGCTGGAACTGAGTGTAACTGATCAAGTGACGTACTTATGGAACCCTAGCTAATGATCGATCGAGGTGGACGGAAGTGAAGCTGGCTGTGGCTGGAGAATTGGTCGTAGGCCGGGAGGGTTTAAAAAGGGTGATAAAGGGATGTGACGATTTTTGAGGGTGGGCCCAGCACGTGCCCAAACGAATCTATGTCCTCAGGGTACCGTAAAGGCGACCTTCTACGTCTCCGTACCCAAGCTCAGGTGTATATGTATGCAACTATGCATGGCATACATGCTTACGTGCGTACAATACAAAAGTTTCTTTCTACGTTTAATTAAGAGTGCTTCAGATAATATAGATGCATGCAGATATGTGGCACCCGAGTACCGGTGCACCTGGTATTTAGTTTTTTTGAAATTTTTAAATTTAAGTTTGAAAAAATCCAAAAAAAATCATGTGATACATATGCATGTTTTCTACGTATATGCCGATTATGGGTGCAAAAAAAATCGTATTCCGAGCTACATAAAAAAACAAATTCTGGTCAGTAAAAACTAAAAATAGTATGATGAATCTGTCAGAATTTATCTTTTTTGTGTAGCCCAAAATATACGTTATTTTTACGTAATTTCTTGCATACTAACGTAATATGTATATGTATTTGTGTAAAAAATCAGATTTTTTTAAGCAAAAAAGTACGATTTTCAAAAATTTCAATTATCGGCGGCAGTGGTGCTCAGGAGCCACTACGGATTTCCGTGCTTCAGATAGGTTATATGTATTTGGCAGCAAAGTATGTACAATTAATATTCAACTATACATGGTCTTCAAATAAACTGTAATACTATTCTCAAAAAGAAAAACTATAATAGTACCACCTACAAGCCTGCATGTACTCCATCGATCTCTAAATAAGTGTACTTTCAGTTTGTGTGTTTTAAAGTAGGTGGCTCGTACTGAAGTTAAGTGGAGCTTGCGGAAAGTGTTTTGGCTCCCGAGCATTCAGAATTCTGGTGTTTTAAGAAAATAAAAAAAACTATGAGTTTAAGTTTTTTGAAAACAATCCCGGACGTAGCCAATGATGCATCCCATAAACGTGCAAAAACTTAACTTTAAATACTTTGTGTTCCGCGCTACACAAAAATGACAAAATCTTTGTATATTCAGATCCACACTTTTGTCATTTTTGTATAGCACAAAATACAAAACATTTGAGGTTGATGTTCTAGACGTTTGTGGAATACACTAGACCCGGGATTGTTTTCAAAAAAAGATTAAATTCGTAAATATTTGTTTCGGTTTTTTTAAAACACCGAGATCACTTGAACTCGGGAGCACGAAATCTCCTTTGCGGCGCTAATACATTTTGGGAAGCATGGACCATTTACAGTTTCTATTGATCCCATATTTTTTTTATCCCAAGCTTATGTACCCATAATATGACTCCATGCCAATACTTTACATTTTTTTGACTAGTTTCACACATAATTTCATTTTCGTAATGAAACAACCATAGAAAATGGTAAATTAAATTGTTTAAATAAAAAGTTGTCATCTTAATTATTATTCCTCGGTATTACTGTTAAATGAAGGCCTAGATCTAAGAACAGCTAAAAGGAGGCAAATTTTTTTTGGTTTGAGTGCTTAAAAGTAGGTATACACTCTACGTTTAGATACTTCATGGGAGTTATAATATTATATGAAGCATGTTTAAATGCTGATTTAATATTTTCATGCCAAGAATATATCCAAGCCAAAAAAAATTGAAATTTGACAAGTTTTACATGATATTTCACTAGTAGGAAAAGGTCTACAGCTGCCAGCCTACCACTGGCGACTTTTTGTAGCCGCCCGCCAGTGCTCGTACCACTGGCGAACAAGAAACCGTGTTCGCCACCGCTACACACAACACTGCTGGCGAACACCGTCCTCTAGCCGCCAGCGGTACGTGCGGGCCCGGGCGGGGGAGCGGGGCAAGATACCGCTGACGGGCTCTGTTTGCTGTTCGCCAGGGGTGGTGGAGCTATCGCTGGAGAAGTGAGCATGTTCGCCAGGGGTGCTGGAGCTAGCGATGGCGATTTTTGCTTGCGCCGCCAGCGGTAGTGGGTGTGCGCGGGAGGGGGCCGCAGACCCCAGGTTACCGCTGGCGAACCGGCCGATTTGTTCGCCAGCGGTAATCTGGGAAGATGCAATAAGTTTGGCTAGCCGGCCACCTACCCCTCACTCACTTATTTCTCTCACTAGCTCGAACTTTCCCCATCTTTAGCCAATTTCCCCCATCTAATACTCCCATTTTAACCAATAAAAAGTAGTTTAATTGGTAGATCCAACCAAATCTCCCACCCATATCCACTTCCACCAATTAGTTTTCCCTCTAACCTATCCTATCTCTAGATCTACATCTCACACTCTCTCCAACAACCTAGTTCTATCCCTCGTCTCTTCGACAAGTTTACAATTAATAAAGGTAGAGTACTACCTAAAGATGAATTGGACTATAAAGATAAAATATTGTTTGAATTCGTGAGATGATAAAATGAATGTGGTGGTGTGATGCAATTGTGTTGGTGGTTATGATGTCGGAATGCGATCGACATTTGTCGATCAATTTGCAGGTACCCCGAGAGGCCCTTAAGATTGCCGGAACGTTGATTAACTTCTGTTCCGGCAAATTCGGGAACTCCACATGTCCTATTTTTAGCAAAGGTCATGCCGAATTTTTTCGTGAAAACCGAGATATATTTATATATGGTTCTAATAGTCTTGATTATACATCGTGCAGACGATAAAATGGTCACCATGAGTGAACGTGTCATGAATAAATACTCGAGACACGCGATGGAAGACATGTTACGAAATGGCCGCGATACAAAAAGATGTCCTTGTCGGAGATGCAAACTAGTGGGTGTTGTCAACCCCTTAACCTGAGATTTGATGAATCACCTGCTCATGCGTGGTTTCATGGATGGCCACACTCAGTGGATAAGTGATGATGAGCATGATGAAGTCCATGTTGGAAATGATCAGGATGATCATCAAGGGCAGCAGAACAATAATAACGATGAGTGGCAAGAAGACGACGAGTTTGATCCCGCACATGGTGGAGGAGATGCGGAAGAACATGTAACCGAAGACGAGGACACACAGACACCGCTAACTGAAGTTATGCAGGACACTCATCTGAAAGAACTGCTTGCGCAATCTAAGCTAGCGCAACTGGAGATAAACTCAAATACTCAGTTGTACCCAGGTTGCGGGGCGAAGGAGTCTCGCTTGAAAGCAGCGCTCGATGTTCTGCAGATTAAGTCAAGTCACAAATGGAGTGACAAAAGCATTGACGAATTGCTGGAATACTTGCACGGTGTCCTTCCGGACTGTAACACCCCGCAGTTATAGGACTCGAGAGGGTAGAAATAGGAATTGCATTTGTGCATTCATGCATCTTTTGGTGAAATCTGGAAAAATTTCGCGTTTTTGTGTTAAAATGAATCGAGGGTTGATTCCAGACGAGTGTCGATGACCTGGGAGTCAGACGTTGATAGATAGTCGAGAGGTGTCGATAAACCCTACGACATATTTTCAAAACCTTTGCTAGTACTTCTCCAACTCAATCATTTGATTTCACTTGATTTCATTTGATTTCAAAAGGAAATTTGAAATAATCTTATGTTTAAAATAAATCTATTCTTTCCTAAATATTTATATAAACATATATCATAGAAATAACAATATATAAAAATCACAAGATTGTGATGAAATCATCTTATTATCTCCACATCCCAAATACATACACAAATAATTACAAAAGAATTTCTAAAAGAATATATATACAAGAATTACATGGATTCAAACCCAAATGTGCAGGAAGCATTTGGATACAAATGATACAATTGATCAACACAATTAATTTACAAGACTACAGTACAAATATTCTTACAACATTTGAAAGAATACAAAAACAGTACTAAAATCCTAAACTAAAATCTTCAAGTCTTCTTCATCTTCTAATCTGCAAAATAAACAACACAAACAAGTAGAATTTGGGGTTATGATTAAAATGTTGCCACCACCATTTGGTGCTGGCATGTTACTGTTTTGAAACCTGGTTTTAGCCTAATCAAAATTGTGGTTCAATTAGGGTAAGTGTGGAGAATGCAAAGTAAATCAAAGGCAACCATGGGACTGATCAATATGGATCATGCTCATTAATCAGAAGGCAACAAAAGAGGGCAAAGGCATAATGGCAGCACTAGACAGAACCAACTTCAGGCAACAAAGAGCAAAGGCAGCAAGTGATGTTAGAGCATTTTGATCTCATAATCTTATAAGCAAAGCAACTCATGAATTTAAAAACTCCACAATTAAACCAGGAAGCAAATAAAACTTAAGCCCACAATTATGGTATCACATTTGCCTATTGGTTAGGCAAATGGACCCTAAACCACTTATTAAGCTAGCAATCAGCTTAATTGGCCACACACTTGAGTTTAATCATCTCAAACCGACTATCATAATCCAATTCCTTCACAGCCAAGTATTTCCCCACAAATATCTGGATCAGATAGGATCTATGAGTCAAGGATGACTCAGAGTTATCACCATGGGGAGATGAACTGCGCAGCAGCAGCATTGAGCTGATCTCCTAGGTGAAAAGAAGTGCAAGACTGGTCAAATAGGGTAGCTCGAGGTAGAAGAGGGCACTGCAAGCAAGTGAGTCACCACAGCCCATTTACCCTGGTGTCACAAGCACATGAGTGCTCAAATTTGTATAAATACATACCCAAGCCGTAGCCACCAGCACACACAAGTCACAGCCATCACAATACACACAGAGCACAACCATCATCTCATCTAGAACACATTTCCCTCTGTTCTTCACTAAGAACAAACACAAACCCTAGGTTTATCTTGGAGATCACTTAAACCTATCCACCACAAGCCATTTCAGCTAGCAATTAAACTCTAGGAAAAGTCAAGCAGCAAGGAGGAGACGGTTGAACCTTGGAGCAAGATCAGAGCTCTTCAGTAGCTCTAGCTGCTCTACAACAGAGGTTGATTCATAAGTGCTAGTGAGAGGCTAAGCAGGTTCTGTAAATGACAGAATCATGCTAGAGTGTTCATTTTAGCATCTGTTCTTAACAGAGCCTTGCACTGCAAGGTAGGGTGCTATAGGAAAATAAATTGCACCACAGAGAACTTCTGTTTTGTGCAAGAAATAGGACAGAGAGATGAAAGGGAGTGAAGTTGTGTGCTTTAGCATTTGTTTGAGCATTGGAGGCAAGGGAAAAAGGCAACAGTGTAGTATCTGTTCTTATTTTGTTTTTAACAAAGCATCACACAAGCCAGTGAACCAGCAGAGCTGGATTAGCTGAGCTATGCACATCCGTACACATGGAAGAAGCACAGGAAAACATAAACAGCATCTCTAAACAAGAAAGCCACTGTGTAACTCTACAAGGAGGCATCACAACAAGCAAAACATGTTTAAATCATGCTAAAATTAAGATATCATCAAAGCTAGTACAAGTTCTACCACAGAATTAATTTTCTAAAGTCAAATTCATCATCTGTGAGCAAGAAATGCTCTCCACAGTAAATTCAGAGGCAGTGGGAAGATCTACACATGCTAGATCTACACCATTCACCTCTACTGTGTGCACATAGAGGAGGCAGTGCACAAATTCGAGTAATTCATCATCAAATCATCTTCTGCACATCACGAACCTAGCCAGGGTTTGAGCAATAGTTCAAATCAGGGTCACGAGCTGCTAGCAGAGGGTCGAGAGATAGTAGAGCAGAGGAAGAAGGAACTCACCGTGTGTCCATGGCCGTAGCTCCACGGCGGCGAGGCAATGCTCGCGCTACCATTGGAGGGGGCACACGGAGGTCGTGGACCAGCACCACCGCACTACGGCGGCACAGAGGGCGGAGCTTTGCGCCCAGCCATGGCGAGCACGCTGGAGAAGAAGGAGAGAAGCGGCGCCAGAACCGAAACCCTAACCCTAGGGGATTGGGTTGTGCGCGGCCACAAGAGGAAGAGAGGGACGAATCGCTCCGGTGAGATGGAAGAGCGGAGCGAGGGGAATGTTTTGCCCCACGCCACGGCGGCGGAGGTGTCCAGAGTTGGCCGGAGCAAGGCGGCGACGGCGCGGGCGACGCGGGGCCAGAGGAGTCGAGCACGGGCTCGAGCACGAGAGAGGGAGAGAGAAAAGAGAGTGGCTGGTCGGTTGACCCGACCCGAGCCAGGTCTTTGACTTGGTTCAACCAAGTTGGACCAGGGACTTATTTGTAAAAAATTAAATTATGAAATTTCCCAAACTTCAAAACTTGCTATAAATTCAAATAAAATATAAATAATTTAAAAATATCTACAAACATCAGCAGAAAATAAGTGATCCAAATAAAATGTTTACTTGATTTGTTGAAAACTATTTCTTGTAGCAAAAATTCAAAGGATCCTTAAGTGGAAATGACTTTGAAATATTTCAAATTATTTTCAAAAGAAAATAATATGGAAAAATTATGTATCAAGTTCAAAGTATAATTTGAACTACTTATGACTGTCATGTTACTCATCCTAACTAAAATTCAAATCAAAGAAATTTTTTTAACAAAACTCTGGGGAATTTTGGGAAAGAATAAAAATCATCTCATTCTATGCATATTGGCATGTATTTGGTTTTTCAACATTGTCTCATACAGACAATGATATTGATTTTCAGAACACGAGGGTCCCAATTCGTCGGAAGCTTTAGACTGCATTACCTGTCAGTCTCAAGGCAAGTTCCAACTTGCATGTCCTACTTGATTAATTTTATCAAAGTAATTGCAAAGTACTATGGTTTATCATTGCATGAAAAAGAAAAACCTATTTTCGAATGATGTGAATTGCTATACATATATATTGTTGGCTGGCAATGGAACCATGGTTTGATGTTGTGGTGGAGGTTCCATTGTACGGGAAAGTATATACCTAGGATTAATAACCCATGGCCCAGTGATCCTTGCGCCGTATTGAAGCATCAACCAACAGATTCACTATGGATGGGCTCGTCAGAGGTTTCTTCCTTCGTTCGCATATCCTCGGCAGACTATTACCTGGTTGCGTCCGTTGCGGCGGCCAACAGCGTGGGAGCGCATACCTTCCCCACCCGACGGGGATTTGGAATAGGAGCTCGGGAGTGGTGACGAGTCTTTGGTTTATACCAGACTGGGTCATAAGGGGCGGATATGCGTTGTGCCGGGAAGCGACTCCACATGACTTGTTGCCCTGAGTTCTGGCTATAGCACACATGGTGTGCTGAGAGAGCAAAAGGAGCCAGGCTGCTGTTGGGTAAAGTGGTGCAGCTCTGCAGAGTTAAACAAAGAAATTGTGACTGTCACATCCTTGTTCCAGGAGGGAACTACAGAACGCCGCGGGAAAGGCATCCCAAGTGATGACTAAAGACCCGTGGAGACTGGGGGCATAGTTTTCTTTAAATAAAATGGACCTTTTCCTAAAAATGTTTTATAAAGAATGCATACTCATCCATGACTTTTTGGTCAGGATCGTAGTTAGTGCATACCACTTATCTAAGCATTTAGCTGAACTTGCTGAGTAACGCTGTTACCATTTGTTCCCTTTTGATCCCTGCTTAGACTCTGAGGAGGCCATTGAGGAGAGCTATGGTGCATACCATGCTACGAGGTGTACTTTGAGGCACCTGATCTGTCTGGAGGAGTAGAGGCGTCGACTACATCATTGCCTACGGAGCTGACGACGTCGAAGAAGAGGAAGGGTGGAGACCTAGAATCTATATAGTATGAACCTGGCCGAGCAGGACTAGACTAGTACTACTTAGCGGCTGAGCCAAATGGTTCTTAGTTTGCTGTTTTCTATCGCTTGTAGGTTGACTCCTGTCAACATCGCAATAATAGACATTCCTCCCATGTCGAGGAAGACGTCGATGTTTTTATGCATTTCTGGCTTGTAATCTTTAGCAGTGTGTAATAAAGTGGACCCGCAATGTTTCTGTTGTACTACTCTGAGTGATGTAATATTTACGGATTAGTCCTTCCGTGGGTGTTATGTCAACGACTTGTACACTACAATATGCAGTGGTGTGCTGGGTCACCGCAGATGGTATCAGAGCAATTGCTAGACCTTAGGTTGGAAACCTATTAAAGGGAAAAACCTGTAGGTGTGCGAGGCCTTAGAATGAATTGAGTTTTAATTTGTTATGATTGATATTCACTTGAGAATAGCATTATCATGCAATTATTACTTCATTTCAATTCTGATATCCTTTTTGGCTATAACAGCTAGGATGGAGAAACGAGGTCCCAGGAGGTCAGTTCGTGTGAGAGATGCTGAGTTGGGCAAGGGTGTTTTTCGGGGAAGCTGGGCGGAAATGCTTCAGCAACTGATCTATTTTCTTGGTATCAAAACCAAGGTGATAGTGAAAGTGATGAGTTTTTACGACGGGTCAATTTTAGCCCTGTACCGTGTAGCACTCAAGTTACCCCTGAACTAAAGATGGGATTCAAAATGCCCTTTGGAGAAGCGAAGAATGTGGAAGTAGCTTTCCAGATTGCTGCTGTCAGAGCAGTTACTGAGATAAGGACATCCAAGAGTTATGCGTTGGTGGAAACACCGTTTAACGCTATTCCGAGTGCGAATTACCGGCTTGAGGGTCCAGTGGATTATAAGGCTTTCCTGAAAACTAATCCACGTGATGTGGCTGAGTTCATGGACAGTTGTCTCAAGATGATTCGGGCGTATCATAAGACGTTCGGAGTAGTAGCTGGAGAGGTAGAAGCCATGATAGAGCAGTACTCCAGTCCTGAAGTTATTCAGGAAAAGTGTGATATACTGAGGTATGAAGCAGAGAAGGGATACACTGATCCACCACCCACACCAGCTAGGTATGTGGAGGAAGTAGAACCCGATACCCCAATTTATCCTGACTATACACCACCACACTCTGGTATGTCTTAGTTGATGAGGAGAAGGATGGCAGAGTTGGGAACCTGAAGTACCAAGTGCCACAGGTTGGGATGAAGAACCTTATCAGGGTACACTGAGTGATCCCATAAGAATTCCAGGAGATCCAGGAGAGCCGGAAGTTACTAGTCATACCCCTAGGAGGAAGCCTAGAGTTGGTGAGTCAAGTAGGCCAATAAAAATAGATTCTGAGGAGGAAGATGAGGAATGGAAGTATGCGTACGAGACCAAGTATTACCCGAAGACGGAGAAGGGAGACGAATCACGAGGGTATTTCAATAACTTTGAGGCAGTACCAACTGGGTACGATGATGGAGGCGAGGGTTATGGAGATGAGGATGTTTACGATGGGGAAGCAGCGGCATACAAGTATCTTGATAGTTACTTCGCCATGACGGATATGACGTTAGAAGCAAGCCCATCTGACCCTGAATATCAGCCTACCACTAGTGTGAAGTTACCCGGGATTCTCAGGAGGACCAGGCGTAACTGTCACTGGAAGCCTGGGAAGTATGCGGAAAAGTGAAGAAGAGCAGGACGGAGTGAAGCAGTAGTTGTGTAATATGTTTAATATAGGGTATTGTACGTAGTATTGTAAGGACGCTGGTAGCAATAAGTGAGACCTACTCACTTTTAGAGTGTGTTATTATTTGTACCCATGTTTGTAATCCTACATGTATAATACATGGTATATGTTTGAAAAGTTTTGTGTTCTTTGGATTTTTCTGTTTTCCATTGTTTGACTAGTACTTGTGCATGGAATAGGACTCGAAGTGCATATGCATAATGTAATGGAGAGTTCTGATTCGATGTAACAGGACTAGAGGGTAATGGCGTACATCGGTGAGGAGAGTGATGTGCAGAGGCAAGAACGTGAACTTAAGGAGAAGCAAGATGCAGATGCAGGAGGAATACCACACCACCAAGGCCAATCACGGAGCAAAGTTTCATGCAGTATATGCAGATGGTGGAAGAAGGCAGGCGCCAAGACCAGGAAAGGCAGAATAAATTTCTGCAAGATTTGCTGGAAATACAGGCAGGACGAGGAAGGGATGAAGTACTTAAAGGAGTGACTCTATCAGATTTCCAAAATGCTAGACCCATACCATTTGCAAGAGCTCCAGAACCTATGGACGCAGAAGATTGGGTGGCAGATACTGAACGAAAGCTCAACACAGTTGGATGTTCTGATGAGGAGAAGGTTAGGTATGCAACTCATTTGCTTACCGGACCAGCAGCATCATGGTGGGAAGCCATAGTGGCAACACTACCTGCTGATCATGTTGTAACTTGGGAGGAGTTTAAGAAGAGGTTTAGGGAAGCACATGTTCCTGAAAGTATTATGGAATTGAAAAGGAGGGAGTTTGAGAATCTGAGACAGAATGAGTTACCTGTTGGACGTTATGTCAGTGCGTTCAACATGTTATCAGGTATGCATTGGATGAAGTAGACACTGAGGAGAAAAGGAAGAAGAGATTCATGAAGGGTCTGAGTCCTTTTATGAAGATGCAGTTAAGGTTGACCAAACCAAAGGAGTTTCAGGAGCTGGTAGATGCAGCAATAACATTGGAGGATGATTATAAGTTACTCCAGGAAGAAAGAAGGAAGAAAGCAAGGATGGAACCAAGGAAGTTTCAAGTCCAACGACAACCACCAAATCTACGTTTCAAGCCTAAGCTTAGAACGGATATGAGGAAACCTATGCAGAGGAATCCTAACCCCATGAATCACATCATTTGCAATAGTTGTGGAATGAGGGGACATATGGCAAAAGATTGCCAGAAGCCCAAGATCATTTGTTTTGGATGTGGGCAAGCTGGGCATATTAAGCCTGACTGCCAAATAAACAGAATCAACAAATAAGCCGAGGAACTGGTGGAGGAAATAACCAAGGTGGAGGAGGATTCAAGCCAAGGAATGGAGGATTTGGAAGGAATGCAACAGATAAGGGCAAAGGGAAGCCATATGGAAGGCTGAATTGCACCAGTTTGGAGCAAGTCAACAACACCGACAACGTGGTGATCGGTACGCTCAAAATCCTTTCTCATCCTGGCAAAGTTTTGTTTGATACTGGAGCTACTACATCTTTTATTTCAACAATTTGTGGATGCATATGGGATTAGATGTCAGCCGTTAGAAGTACCCATAACGGTCATGTCGGCCGGGGGAAAATTGTTAGTAACGCAAGTCAAAATGGATCAAGTAATTATGATCTGTGATCGCGTTTATGACGCTGATTTGCTAGTAATTCCCATGAAAGATATAGCAGTCATCTTAGGGATGGACTGGTTATCTGATCATGGAGCTCAAATAGACTGTGCAGAGAAGACAGTGTCTTTGAGAGGACCAGGAGTAGGGCCGTCTCCAGAAATTGGGGGCCCCGGTGCGAAATACAAAATGAACCACAAATTTTAGGATATTGGAATAACCAGACATATTGTCACTTAGTTACATAACTCAATATATGCTATTTCATACAATGTTTAGAATATATCAATTTAATGCTATTAAAATTAAGTTAGAAGCAATAAACTCACCTCTTGCTATATCGAAAAACATCATTCCACCGGTATCAAAAAACAATAAATTGTCTTCTAAATCATGTATCTTGGATGCGTGATAGCTTAGCAGTTAGCCAAATATCTTACCCAAGGAATCCCGTTTGCAGAGGCATGATCATAGAGCAATTTATTACTTCACTCCTAAACGTCCTATAGTGGCAATTACAAAAAGGAAATAGTATATTAATGAATTGATCGATTCATGAAGCAATCGATCTGAGTGTCAGACTTACCAAGACTGATCCATTGGTGAATTGGTTAAAGTCGATGATCAGGCGATGGCGTGATTCTATTCTGATGGCGAATTTGGAGCGGGGACTAGACTGGCCTGACGGCTTCATCTTTCTGAAATCAGGATTCAGAGGGTCTGCTATTAGGGCTAGCTTACAGAGGAACGCGTAATAGGGTAGGCCGCGGGGCTAATCAATCGATCTGGCATTTGGGAACAGCAACGCATGCTCATTCACAGACTCAATCCTTGATATTTGCTTGAGAATTACTCAATCGTAGCCAGACTCCCGCTCGTGCACGGGACGTATATAGCCATATAGGCATGAAGCAAGGACGCGTTTGCTGCCTGAGATTTTGGCCTGGGTCTGCGAGTTTAGGACCTGATTCAGAGATGAATTCACAGAGTAAATCACCATATGGGCCTGGGATTTGGGGCCCTGAGCGGTCGAGCACTTCGCTCACCCTCATAGACGGCCCTGACTAGGAGGTATGAGAACAGTATACCAAGGGGATAAACATAGTTAGTTAAGAGCAGATTTACAGTTGAATGCTATGAAGGAAGCCAAGATAGAAGAAATCCCAGTGGTTAAAGAATTTCAAGATGTGTTTCCAGATGAGTTACCAGGGATGCCACCGGATCGTGAAATTGAGTTCACCATAGATTTGATTCCTGGTACAGCACCTATTGCACAAGCACCATACAAGATGGGTCCCAAGGAATTAGTACAACTTAAGGAACAATTGGATGAGTTGGAAGCTAAAGGATTCATAAGAGAAAGTGTATCACAGTGGGGATCACCAGTAATTTTTGTGGATAAGAGAGATGGAGGAAGAAGAATGTGTGGAAATTTTCGTAACCTGAATAGTGTGACTATCAAGAATAAATACCCGTTGCCAAGGATACAAGATTTCTTTGATCAGGTAAGAGGAGCAGGGGTATTTTCTAAGATAGATTTGAGGTCAGGATATCATCAGATAAAGATTAAACCCGAGGATATTCCCAAGACAGCATTTGTATCAAGATATGGAAATCATGAGTATTTAGTAGTACCGTTTGGATTAACCAATGCACCAGCAATTTTCATGAACTTGATGAACAAGATTTTCATGCCATCACTAGTACAGAACGACACATCGGATACCCCTCTATGGCAACGGCAAGAGTTAGGCGACGGAAAATGAGCTCCACGCACTTCCGCGAGTGCGCGCGGGTTGATGGGCCTGACACAATGGTAACAGAGGCTGAAAAGATCTCCGTTGCTCATATATAGGCAACGGAGGAAAGAATATCTCCGTTGCTGATATTGCCACATCAGAAACGGAGATCGGTCCATCTCCGTTTCCCATGTGAAGGCACATTAAGCGGTGCCGGTACTAATATCTCCCACTCCAGTACTGTATCTCACTCTCACTCTCAGTCTCACTCTCCCCAGTTCCTAACCCTAGCCGCACACGCTCTCCTCCTACTTCGCCCATCGATGGCGAAGCCCTCCGGCGCCGACAGAAGTCAGGATGGAGCATCTTCCTCCTCCCACCCTCCGAGGCGCAGCCCGGATCTCCCCTACAACTGGGGCGAGATCCCCGGTGACTGCGGTCGCGAGTTCATTCTGAGCCGTCAAATCCCATCTGGATCCGCGGCGGTGGCGGCCACCGACGCCCGGATCTCGTCCTCATCGTTCTCCTCGGACGATGAGGACGAGGATCTGGAGGTCATTCGGGCGTCTGCGATGCAGAGAGCTATCCGCCTCTTCGTCGCCGAGCACGCGATAGAAGCCGCCGAGGTGGCGTTGTTCCAGACGCGGCTCCGGGCGGCCATAGACTGCTCTCTTCTCCTTGGCCAGGGCCCTGGGCCTGATGCAGCGGCGGCAGCGGTGGCGACGGCGGAGGAGGAGGATGAGGAGGAGGAGGAGGACGCTCCGGTGTTCGAGCAGGATGAGGTCTCCTCTGACGTCTCCTCTGGCAGTGGCTCCGGCGCCGACGCCTGGGATGCAATCCGCGACGGAAAGCGACCCCGCCTCGCCTAAGGTAAATGACCGCTTTGTTAGCTACTTATTTAGCTCGGTTTGCTCTGTTAGTTAGCTCTGTTCAGCTATGTATTGCTATGTTAGCTACTTATTTACCTCGGTTTGCTTTGTTTAGCTATGTATTTGCTATGTTGGCTACTTATTTAGCTCGGTTTGCTCTGTTAGTTAGCTCTGTTCAGCTATGTATTTGATATGTTAGCTACTTATTTAGCTCGGTTTGCTCTGTTCAGCTATGTATTTGCTATGTTAGCTACTTATTTAGCTCGGGTTGCTCTGTTAGTTAGCTCTGTTCAGCTATGTATTTGCTATGTTAGCTACTTATTTAGCTCGGTTTGCTCTGTTAGTTAGCTCTGTTCAGCTATGTATTTGTTATGTTAGCTACTTATTTAGCTCGGTTTGCTCTGTTCAGCTATGTATTTGCTATGTTAGCTACTTATTTAGCTTGGTTTGCTCTGTTCAGCTATGTATTTGCTATGTTAGCTATGTATTTAGCTCGGTTTGCTCTGTTAGTTAGCTCTGTTCAGCTATGTATTTGCTATGTTAGCTACTTATTTAGCTCGGTTTGCTCTGTTCAGCTATGTATTTGCTATGTTAGCTACTTATTTAGCTCGGGCTGCTCTGTTAGTTAGCTCTGTTCAGCTATGTATTTGCTATGTTAGCTACTTATTTAGCTCGGTTTGCTCTGTTAGTTAGCTCTTCAGCTATGTATTTAGCTCGGTTTGCTTTGTTTACTGCTTATTGGCTCTGTTTATTAGCTTTGTTTACTGTTTTTAACAAAAAATATTCGTTGTTTCAAGGGCTTGGTGGATGCTTGGTGACGATGCTGCTGCCGTGAAGACCTAGGAGGGGGGCTCCATACACGGTGCCGTCACCAGGAGCAGTACATTTTGCGCAGCAGGAAAGACAGTAGATGTTCATCTGGCGGCCGTGAAGACATAGGAGCACAGCTCCAGCCACGCGCACTGATGAACTTTTGTAAAGCAGTGCGTACAGGAATACGGTGACGACCGGGCGGCCGTCTAGTCGCATGGAGCGGGGCTCCATCGACGGCACAGCCCGTCACCGTGTTTTTTTTCCTGTAACCCTTAGTAGAAACGGTTATTAGCAAAATTCTGTGTCTAATGTTAAATACACCAGAAACGGTTTATCTCCTCCGTTGCCATTGTGAGGCTTCACATCAGTGACAGAGGCGGGGACACGGACCCTTTCTCCGTTGCCGATGGGGGTTTTTGGCCCGTTTCCGATGTGTCGTTATGTACTAGTGCATACTTGGACAAGTTTGTGATAGTGTTCATTGATGACATATTGATCTATTCAAAAACCAAGGAAGATCATGCTAGACATTTAAGCATTGTGTTGCAAACTTTGCGGGAGCATCAGTTGTATGCTAAGTATAGCAAGTGTGAATTTTGGTTGGATCAAGTAGAATTTCTTGGTCATGTGATCAGTAAAGAAGGGATTGCAGTCAATCCTGAGAAAGTAAAGGCCGTATTGGATTGGGAAGCACCCAAAAATCCCAAGGAAATTAGAGGATTTTTAGGAATGGCCGGATATTATCGGAGATTTATAGAAGGATTTTCTAAAATAGCCGGACCAATGACTAAATTACTTAGGAAAAATGTACCATTTGAATGGACAGAGAAGTGTGAGGAGAGTTTCCAAGAACTCAAGAGGAGATTGACAACCGCACCTGTGTTAGCAGTACCAGAAACTGGAAAAGTATACACAGTTTATTGTGATGCATCCAAAAATGGATTAGGATGTGTGCTTATGCAAGATCGTAAGGTGATTGCATATGGATCAAGACAGTTAAAAACACATGAACTCAACTACCCTACTCATGATTTGGAGCTAGCAGCAGTAGTTTATGCTTTGAAGCAATGGAGACATTTTCTTTATGGAGAAAGGTGTGAACTATACACGGATCACAAGAGTTTGAAGTATTTCTTCACACAAAAAGAATTGAATATGAGACAAAGGAGATGGTTAGAGCTGATCAAAGATTATGATTTAGCAATCAATTATACACCAGGAAAAGCTAATGTGGTAGCAGATGCTTTAAGTCGTAAGGTTACATGCAATCCTTTGATGGAAAAAGGTATGCCCAAGGAGTTGAGAAGGGAGATAGAAAGATCTGGAATTGAGATTTGGGAAGGACCAGAGCTGAATAATCTTTTGGCTATGGATATTGTTGGAGAGATAGATACGGAATTGAAAGAAAATATTATCTTCCGACAAAAGGTTGATGAATTTATCTCAGAGGAAATCCGTAGAATTCAAGAAGGTAGAGAGTCTGAATTTACTTTGAAAATGGAAGATGAGTCGTTATGGTATCACGGTAGAATCTGTGTGCCTGCAATTCCAGAAATCAAGGAGATAATCTTGAAGGAAGTACATGAGACACCTTATTCTATACATCCTGGTAGTACCAAGATGTACATGGATTTGAAGAAAGTATTTTGGTGGAACAATATGAAGAGAGAAATTGTCAGATATGCAGCAGAATGTCATACTTGCAGACAAGTGAAAGCTGAACATCAGAGTCCAGTAGGGTTACTACAACCACTACCAATTCCAAAGTGGAAATGGGAAGAAATAAGTATGGATTTTATCACTGGATTACCCAAAACTAGGAGGAATAAGGATGCGATATGGGTAATAGTTGACCGGATAACAAAAAGTGCTCATTTTATTCCAATCAATCATTTATTCCAATCAATCAGAAAGATAATGCATCACAATTGGTAGACATATATGTAAAAGAGATAGTAAGTAAACATGGAGTTCCACAAAGTATAGTGTCAGATCGTGGATCCATATTCACGGCAGCTTTTTGGAGACAACTTCACAATAAGTTAGGTTCACATTTGAAGTATAGTACTGCTTATCACCCACAAACTGGCGGACAAACAGAGAGAACAAATCAGATCTTAGAGGATATGTTAAGAGCTTGTGTTCTTGATTTTGGAGGATCATGGGATGAGCATTTGGCGTTAGCTGAATTTTCCTATAACAACAGTTACCAAAGCAGGTTTCTTCCTTCGTTCGCATATCCTCGGCAGACTATTACCTGGTTGTGGCGGCCAACAGCGTGGGAGCGCATACCTTCCCCACCCGACGGGTGATTTGGAATAGGAGCTCGGGAGTGGCGACGAGTCTTTGGTTTATACCAGACTGGGTCATAAGGGGCGGATATGCGTTGTGCCGGGAAGCGACTCCACATGACTTGTTGCCCTGAGTTCTGGCTATATCACACATGGTGTGCTGAGAGAGCAAAAGGAGCCAGGCTGTTGTTGGTTAAAGTGGTGCAGCTCTGCAGAGTTAAACAAAGAAATTGTGACTGTCACATTCTTGTTCCAGGAGGGAACTACAGAACGCCGCGGGAAAGGCATCCCAAGTGATGACTAAAGACCCGTGGAGACTGGGGGCATAGTTTTCTTTAAATAAAATGGACCTTTTCCTAAAAATGTTTTATAAAGAATGCATACTCATCCATGACTTTTTGGTCAGGATCGTAGTTAGTGCATACCACTTATCTAAGCATTTAGCTGAACTTGTGAGTAACGCTGTTACTCATTCGTTCCCTTTTGATCCCCTGCTTAGACTCTAAGGAGGCCATTGAGGAGAGCTATGGTGCATACCATGCTGACGAGGTGTACTTTGAGGCACCTGGTCTGTCTGGAGGAGTAGAGGGCGTCAATTACATCATTGCCTACGGAGCTGACGACGTCGAAGAAGAGGAAGAGGTGGAGACCTAGAATCTATATAGTATGAACCTGGCCGAGTAGGACTAGACTAGTACTACTTAGTTGCTGAGCCAATATGGTTCTTAGTTTGCTGCTTTCTATCGCTTGTAGGTTGACTCAGGTCAACATCGTAATAATAGACATTCCTCCCATGTCGGAGGAAGACGTCGATGTTTTTTATGCATTTCTGGTTTGTAATCTTTAGCAGTGTGTAATAAAGTGGACCCGCAATGTTTCTGTTGTACTACTCTGAGTGATGTAATATTTACGGATTAGTCCTTCCGTGGGTGTTATGTCAACGACTTGTACACTACAATATGTAGTGGTGTGCTGGGTCACCGCACGGACGGCAACACTTGTCCTAAAAGTTGTGACGAGGCCAAGAAAGTCGTGTGCCCCTTTGATTTACCGCACCAGAAATACCACGTGTGCATCAATGACTGCTACATCTATTGAGAAGAGGATGCGGAGAAGACCAAATGTCCGGTTTGCAACACTACTCGATACAAGCAAGGGACGAAGAAAGCTCCTCGAAAAGTTGTATGGTACTTTCCGCTCATTCCATGTCTGCAGCGGTATTTCGCATACCGCAAGGAAGCATAGCTCATCCGCTGGCATGCAGAAAGGAAGAAGAAATTGCTGAAGATGCGACAAGAAGATCTAAAGCGGAGTGAAAAGGTAAAGCTGACACACCCTTCGGACGCTTGCCAGTGGAAAGCATTAGACGCTGAAGATACAAATTTTGGGGCAGAGGCAAGGAACATCAGGTTGGGTACGAGCACCGATGGACTCAGTCCGTTTGGCAAAACCAGAGCAGCACACATAGCACATGGCCCGTGTTTGTACGGATATACAACCTCCCGCCCTGGTTATGCATGAAGAGGAAGTATATTCACATGAGCATGCTAATTCAAGGCCCGAAACAACCTGGCAACAACATCAATCTGTATCTGAAGCTACTTAAGGATGAGCTAGACACATTATGGGTTGAGGAAGGGGTCAGGACATGGGACGCCTTCGCACAAGAATATTTCGATATGAGAGTTGCCTTGCTTTGTACGGTGCACGACTTACACGGCTACGTATACGTCGCAGGCCAGGTGTGCCACGGACATAACGGATGCGTCAGGTGCATGGATGACCCGACGTTCCACCAGCTTAAAAGAGATCGAGGGTCCTCGAAAACCATGTACATAGGCCATCGAAGGTGGCTAACAATGAAGACCCGTGGAGAACACGTGGAGACCTTTTCAACGGTGAAGATGAGCTCCGGGAGCCTCCGCGTAAGAGGGGCGGCGAAGAAATCGACGAGTTGCTGAAAATTTGGGAACAGTGCCCTGAGCCGGGAAAGAAGCGCAAGGCGCCAGATCCGCTCATGGGTGTATGGAAGACGAGGTCCGTGTTTTGGGACTTGCCGTACTGGAAAATCCTCGGTACACCGAATTGCCTTGATCTAATGCATATCACTAAGAATGTGTTCGAGAGTTGGTTTGGCATTGTGCTCAACATGGCGGAGAGGACCAAAGATGGGATGAAAGCAAGAAATGACATGATACATCTTGGTGTCAGGAAAGACCTTCACTATTACAGAACGACACATCGGATACCCCTCTATGGAAACGACAGGCGTTAGGCGATGGAGAATCGCGCTTTCCGCGCGGCCGGTGCGTACAAACCTGACCAGGCCCGCCTACATTGGCAACGGACCCTTTTTATTAACCGTCACCTATTATATTGGCAACGGTTAATAAAATTGTCCGTTTCCAATATTTGCCTCTATGGTAATGGATAGAATTTTCCAACCGTTGAAAATGTTGATACGTGGAGGCTAGCAAATGGGCAGATGGGGAGGTGGGCGGAGCAGACCCGCGAGTATAAATGGCGAGAGGTACCAGCAGTGGTCTCTTTGAAGCCCCAGTCCATCGCCTACAGTTATTCAAACTTCGCCAGATCCCCTCCATCCAAATCCATGGCGAGAGGTACCAGCAGCGGTCGCGGTCGTGGACGTGGGCGCGGCCGCAATGTCACGCCGTCGGTGTCGCCCTCACCGTCCTCTGAAGACATGTCCCCGGCGAGAGGTACCATCAGCGGTCGCGACCGTGGACGTGGGCGCGGCCGTGGACGAGGGCGCGGCCGTGGTAGGGGGCGCAGCCGCAATGCCACGCCGTCGGTGTCGCCCTCACCGTCCTCTGAAGACATGTCCCCGGAGCATCGCGGCTTCGAGTTCTTGGTTATCCTGTACAAGGGCATCGAGAACCGCCTGAGGCTCCCGAGGGCGTTCGCCTGAGGCTACCATGCATCTGAAGATGGAGGACTGCGAGAACGGCAGCTGGGCGGTGAAGATGGCCGTGAGTGCCGGGGGAATTTGTACCTCGGCCAGGGATGGAAGTCATTCGCCCAAGCGTACAAGCTTGAGCAGGGGCACTTTTTGTGCTTCGAGTTCGACGGGGACAACGGGTTCTTCATCAAGATCTTCGACGGTACCTTATGCTGGAGGGACGCACTCGTGTACAGCGACTACGAGCCCGAGTCTTCATCAGCAGCTGCTAGTAGTAGCATTAGCTAGTAGTAGCATATATGTAATCGTTTACTTCATTATCAAGTCCGTATGTAGTAGCATTAGCCGCTAAGTGGTATCTGCGTTCATATGTAATTTAGAGTACCTGTTAGTAAGTTGGGTAGTAAGTTTTCTCTCTCGCTGGTGTAAAATCAATGAAAACGGTTATATAAAATGTCCGTTGCCAATGTGGTGCTTATATATACTGTCGGCTCATTCTCATTATCACTCTCTCTCTCACTGTCTCTCTTCCAACCCTAGCTGCCGCACACTATGGCTTTCAACTCTCCTCACTCTCTCTAATGTCTTCCTCTGTCGGCGCTTCTAGATCCGGCCATCGTGGCCGCGGCTCTAGTCGTCGCGGCAGCACCGTTCTAGCGGCAGCCCTTCATGAGGGGAAGGTCGATCTGGAGGCGGCCATGCGTCCGCTAATGATGTGGCAGCGCCACCATCTGACGCACTCCTCCTCCGGTGATGCCTGGCTTCTTCTGAGCCAGGCCGATGTGGAGGAGGTCATTCATGAGGTGGTGGTGCAGCACCTCCGGCGGATCTACCAGCAGAAACCCATCTGGAGGAGGAAGTGGCCGATCTGGAGGAGGAAGTGGCCGATCTGGAGGTGGTGGAGGATCTGTAGGTGGTGTCTGATCTGGAGAAGGAGGAGGAGGTGGATGTCGACGAAGGAGAAGGAGGAGGAGGTGATTGCGTCGCAGCGCGCTGGTAGCATCTCAGCGCATCTGGCAGAGGCCTGCACCTCTCGATCTCCCGCCGGGTGAAAGGTATAAATCTTTCTGTGACCGGCTGTGATGCCGATGAACTAGGTTCTACGTATGAGCATTTCATCACATAAACAAATTCCTAGTGCAAATTCACACATACATGTTCTGATAATTACAAACACTTATTGTTAAAGCACCAACTGTACAAACTAGTTAAACACCCACATCCAAAGCCTATTGCAATTCACCTAGGGCATTCTTGCACCTAGGGCAGAGCATTTCCTGCCATGTTGGACGTAGCCTGTCCTTCAAGGTTAGGATCTTGCGATACAACTCGTAGGTCACGTACCCATCTATTGCTGCGTAGTCGAGGTTAACTTTGTGCAGCGGCATCCGCTCCCAAAAACCGTGCTGGTTGGATGGGAACTCCTTCTTCATGTTGGCGTATAATTTGTCGATGAGGTCTGCCGCTAGATCACCCATTCCGTCCCTCTCGTCTCCACCCTTGATTTTGTATACGAGTTGGATGTCCACGTAGTACTCCGGTGGAATGTGGAAGCCGGCAGAAGAAAGCACCTTGCTGTCGTTGGTGATGTCCACGCTTGCGAAGGTGATATTCTTGCGTTCAAAGAATTTGCCCAACTCTGGACAATTCTTCTTGGACTTGCACCAGTGGAACACGAGGACATGCTGGCGCATGGCGAGTTGCAGGACAGCCATGTGCCGACGATTACGGGTGTACTCGATGTCAAGGCCGATGAACCGATGCTTCTCCTCTGCTAGCCATTCCTCGTACTTGTCGAGGATCCGCTCCACGGTATGCTCCTCGTTCGTGTACACCACCTCCAGAACGGTGCCGTGGGTACGGACGGTAGTTGTCTTGTTGTTCTGTTGCGGTCGTCCATGGCGGGTGGGGGATTGGGGTGGAACGAGGAAGAAGAGAAGGAAGGAATGCGAACTGTCTGCCACCAAACAGAGCAGTTCCTGGATATTTGCCGTCGATCTTAGCAGTTTCTCGAAAATGGCAACCGAACAAAGCAGTTGCTGGAAAATAGCCACTTTTTTTTATCCAGATGTATTTTGTACATTTCGCTAATTTTTTTTTCTTTCACGCAGGAGTTTATTTCGGCAACACTGCATAAAAGTACCAATGTATCATTCCGAGAACCAAAACCTTAAGGCAAGGAAATTTCGTGGATACTGGTCTTGGAGTGGGTACAGCGACGACCGAGAGCTCATAGAAGGTGAGCTCCAAGTCAAAGATGGAACGCTGGCTTAATTAAGCCAGCCTTCCATCTTGTTAGGTTAGTTGCTTATAGGTTTAGAGTTCATGATTGTAGTCAAAGTGTAATAGGTGATATTACATTATGCCAATGTGTGATAGATATGATTGTAGTCAAATTGTAAAAAACGGTGATATTATTGTATACCAATGTAATGATGGCATTTGTTCTATGTTATGAATTGAATAACGTTTTAGTGCATTGTGCAATCAGCCTTTCATGTATTATGGCATATAACCGAAATATGAGAAAAGCTCAGTGCAAACGGGTAGATGGAAAACTCCCTATCTGATGTTGGAAAACTAAAGCAACGGAGGTTGCGCACAACCGTTGCCAAATGGGGACCTCATCGGAAACGGTGTTTTCTCTCCGTTACCGATTAAGGCCTTCACATCAGTGACAAGGTCGGGGACACGGACCCTTTCTCCGTTGCCGAAGGGGTTTTTGGCCTGTTTCCGATGTGTCGTTCTGTACTAGTGCTTCATGGTGGACGCTCGGATAATGATGACCAGTCAGATGAGGAGACGGACGGTCGCAAGGCTAACGGAGTTAAGAAGAATGACTATTATTGCCCACCCTCATGCTTCACCCTAAGTCCGAACAAGGTCGAACAACTGATCAAGTGCCTTCTAGGAGTCAAAGTGCCTTTTGGCTACTCGGGGCTGATAAGCAGATGGCTAGACCCGCAGAAACAAAAGTTCAGCGGTATGAAGTCTCATGACTGTTACGTGATGATGACTCAGATATTCCTGTTCGCGATCCGAGGGATAATGGATAAGCACGTCCGTGAAACCCTTTTTGCCCTCTGTAACTTCTTCGACGTGATCTCTAAAAAGTCGATCACCGTGCAGCAACTCTCAAGGCTACAGGAAGAGATCATTGTGATACTATGCGAGCTTGAGATGTACTTCCCGCCTGCATTCTTTGACATATGTGTGCATCTGTTGGTCCATATCGTGGATGATATCATCCATCTCGGGCCGTTGTTCCAGCACAACATGATGGCATTCGAAAGGATGAATGGGGTCATCAAAGGATTCGTTCGTAACAGGGCCCGTCTGGATGGAAGTACCGTTCAGGGCTTTCTCACCGAAGAGTGCATCTCTTTCTGCACGAATTTTCTAGAACTCGAGAACCCTGTTGGTTTTCCCGTAAACAAACACATTGGTAGGCTCAATGGAGTAGGTCATAGAAATGGCAAGAGGGATTTGCATGTGGACGACTCTTGTCGACGCACCGACTTTAACAGGGCAAACTTAGTAGCTCTCCAACACATTGAAATCATCGATACTTGGTTGGAACGACATATAAACATGATAAAAATGAAGTACACTGACCAGGGCAAGCGAAGGACCGAAGGAGAAATAATCAGAGAGCACAACTCATCTTTCTTGCATTGGTTCAAAGACCAACTTGCCGTTCCACCAATTGGTGAATTAGGTTCACTCTTCTACGCCTTGTCACATGGCCCCACCCCCAACTTCGCGACGTTTCAATCATATGATATCAATGGGTTCATATTCTGCACAGAGCAAAAGGACAAAACTTCTGATTATCAAAACTCTGGGTAACAATGGAATCCTACACCGGTGACAAAAACTATAGATACTACGGAAGGATCGAGGAAATCTGGGAGCTTAACTACTCTGGAGAAAAGGTGTCGATGTTCTGCGTCAGATGGGTTAGGTTATCGACCATCAGAAAAGAAGACCAATACTTCACCACTATGGTTTTACCCGAAACCGGCACTTCATCAAGCGCGGACGTCACCGCTCAAAATGAGCCATGGGTATTGGCTAAGCATGTGTCCCAATGCTTCTTCATAACTGACCCTTAAAGCCTAGCCGTGTTGTCGTGAGGAGAGGCAAAAGAAACATCATCGGAATGGATGGAGTCGCCAACAAGGATGAGTTCGACAATTTCGGCGACCCAGAAATTGACGAAGATGATGATGATAAGGAAACATACACCCTAAGAAGAAACAGAACCACGCTACCTAGGCAAGGTCTTCCATTCAAAAGAAGAAGTCGCGATGTGAGGCTAAATTATGCAACTGCGAACAAGAAAGGAAAGCAAAAAGCCAAACGCTGAGAAAGACGCGCGATATGTATGCGAAGAAACTATATATGTGTACTCTCTCTTTTGTTTAGCTACACACTTATGTGCACCTCTTTTGCATAATATATATATTCTTGTATAGCTACACACTTATGCACACAAGTTTTTGAATTTTTGTTTCAAATGTGTTTTTAAATGCACATAAGATAAAAGGAAAGCAGAAAAAACAAACCAAAAAAATGAAAAAAACATAAGGGTAATGTGCCCTAGGGCACTTACGCGTGGGCCCCCGCGCCTTCTTCGATCCTCTTCTCTCTCACTTCCACCGGCCCACATCTCTCTCCCTCTCGGTTCCAAACCGCCGCCGCCGCCACCCCGTCGCCACCCACGCGCACGTGCCCTCCTCCTCCGCCCGTGCGCCCGCCGCCCGGGAGCGCCAGCCGCCGTGCCCCGAGCACCCGCCGCCGCCGCCTCCTCCGCCCCGGACCCCCTCCTCCGCCCAGCCCCCCTCGACCCATGCGCACCGGCCCTCCTCCTCTGCCCGAGATCGAGCGCAGGTCGCCCCCTCTCGCCGCCGTCTTCTTCTCCTCCTCCGGCCGCCACTCGCGGTCGAGCAAGGTACGTCCCCCTATCCCTCCTTCCTCTCCCTCCTAGTATGCACTGTAGGTTTGAATTAGGTTTAGCTTTAGGTTTAGGTTTGAATTAGGTTTAGGTTTAGGTTTGAATTAGGTTTAGGTTTAGGTTTGAATTAGGTTTAGGTTTAGGTTCAAAATTAAAATTTGGTTTGAAATTAGTTGATGTTTAGAATGTTTCAATTAGCCTCTATTTTTAGTTATTAACGCAATTGAAATGCACTATAATTTTTGAATAAGCTACTGTTTATGTTTAGCAAAATTGAAATGCACAAATTAGTTTGGTGGACTAATTCATTCTTTTGCCATATGCAGGTGATGACCCACAAGTATAGGGGATCGCAACAGTCTTCGAGAGAAGTAAAACCCAAATTTATTGATTCGACACAAGGGGAGCCAAAGAATACTTATAAGCCTTAGCAGCTGAGTTGTCAGTTCGGCCACACCTGGAAAAGCACTAGTAACAGGGGTGATGTGAAAGCATCAGTAATATGAGAGCAATAGTAGCAATAACACAGAAGCGATGGCACCATAAAATAGTTGCTGGCGTGGAGTTGACGGGAAAGCAATAATGATTTCAGATGGACCGGGGTTCTCAGCTATCTACATTAGAGGTAACTCTCCAAACAAAGAACATGTGTTGGGTGAACAAGTTACAGTTGAGAAATTGATAAAATTGTGAGGGCATGAAAATGCACATTATGATAAGATAAAGTTCACTGTAGTATTTAATTGGGCATTACAACAATATATATAGACCGCTTACTAGCTGGATCTATGACTCATAATCCACTCACAGGATAGCTTCTGGGTCTCCCATGTGTATTAAGTTGCAAGCAACAGATTATAGCATTAAGCAAAGTATGTAATGTAAACAAACGCATTAGACTTAACAGCAGTACCCTTAAGCTAAGTATCGGTTATTTTATCCCTAGTAGCAACAACACATCTACAGCCTTAGTCGTTTCTGTCAATCAAGCACAGGCTTCTAGAGGCATGAACCCACTATCTAGCATAAATACCCTCTCTTGGAGATACAAGCAACTACTTGATCAAGATAACTACAAGTACCGGAGAGCATGCAAGATCTTAAATAAAACATAAGTACGATAACATGATGAACAAACTGATCATAATTCCACAATTCATCGGATCCCAACAAACACAACACCAATTACATCAGATGGATCTCAATCATGTAAGACAGCTCATGAGATCATTGTATTGAAGTACATGGGAGAGAGAGAGTACCAACTAGCTACTGCTAGAACCCGCAGTCCATGGGGGGAACTACTCACAAACCATCATGGAGGCGAAGTAGAGGCGGCGTGGTTGATGGAGACGGCTCTGGGGGTCAATCTCCGTCCCGGCAGGGTGCCGAAACAGGAACTGCTGACCCCCGAAACTAGGGTTTGTGATGGCGGCGGAGCTCGAACGCGTTTCTGGAAATTTCCTCTGGTCTTCTGGGGTTTTTAGGTCACGCGTGAATTTATAGGCGAAGACTCGACGCGAGGCAGTGCTCTGGTGGGGCAGGCGGGCCCACGACACGGGGTAGAACCTGGCCGCGCCCCTAGGCCGCGTGCTGGCTGTGGGGCCCGCCTCCAGGTGGTCTTCTGGCTCCGTGGCTTATTTGTGCTAGAAATAATTCAGTTAAATTTTCGTCCAATTCCGAGCACTTTCATTTTTGGGCCTTTTCCGCAATAAACCGCCAAAACAGACAGAAGCTGGCACTGGGCACTAGGTTAATAGGTTAGTCCAATAAATGTCATAAAATGATATAAACTTTAGAATAAACATGTGACATTTGATATAAAACAAGCATGGAACATCAAAAATTATAGGCACGTTTTAGACGTATCAGCAGGAAGTTTGGAAGGACCTCGACGCTCCGATCCAGCTGTTCTTTCAGGTGAGATGTGTGAATGTGTTGGGGGATTTGGTGGTGGATGTGGTGGTGGTAGATTTGTTTTCCTCTTCATGTGATTTAGTGTATGTTGCCGGCCGAAGATGCCGACCAGGGTGTTGATGCCCTTGTCGATTTGTGAAATGCTTGCAGGTACCCCGAGAGGCCCTTGAGATTACCGGAATATTGATTAATTTCCATTCCGGCAAATTCGGGTACTCCATATGTTTTATTTTTAGCAAAGGTCATGCCGAAATTTTCCGTGAATTTTGCTATGACTTTGGCTAAAAATAGGACATATTTTCTATGAATTTGAAATAGTATAATGTATAAATAGTGGACAGTCCTTGTGAGCCTTGTGATATGCATGAATACTTTTGTCTAGTTCATATATAATTTATGTTATTTTACATCATGGTGTCTTTTTAATATATGCAACGTTCAACTTCTTGTATTAGGTTGTTTGAATGGATCGTGTGTGCGCCAAGTGTGGCGACAAGAGGCTTAGTGAATGCCGGCAGGTGGTTCACCACCCTCTGACGGGGATGTACCCTTCGGGTCCCCTACCATTGTCATACCTGGTGCGGCCCAGTCGAAGGCGCACACGGTGGCCCACGAAGGACAACAAGCCACGACTTGCAGTACAAGGAAAGGACTCCAAGACGTAGTCCACTAGGACTCACGTAAACCCTACCTGGCTCCCTTTATAAAGCCAGGCAGGGGCACCCCCACAGGCAGATCCATACAATACACAAGATACACGCATAGCCATAGCGAGATCACATCTCACCACCATCGCCATATTCCGCCACCAAAACCCTAGCGGGATCGACATCTCGCCGAGATCACCATTGTAACACCTCCATATAATCAATCTCAGACAAGCAGGAAGTAGGGTGTTATCCTCCGGGAGACTGAATCTGGGTAAATCGCCTTGCTTGTCAACCGTGGTAACTAACAGCACTTAGATCTTTCTCCCTCTCAACCAACATGGGGTACTCGACCCTGAGATTTGCCGTGGCCACCCCATGTCAACTGGCGCCGTCCGTGGGAAAGACAAGTGCTGAAATCATGGTTGCACCGGCTCCAATCTGCATCAACAGCGACGGTGGCGTTCCGTGCACGAGCGGATCAAGATCTGCGTCAACGTCGCAAGCGGCGGAAAAATCGCTTATGATCATGCGCGAGCGGGTCAAAATCTACTTCAATCTGGCCAGCGGAGCAAGAAATCTTACCTGCTCCTCGGCGACAGCGCGCGGGCACGTGCCCGGACGAGCTTTTTAATCCTATTCTTCTTTCGACGTTCATTTGCAAAATTATGAAAATAGGAGGAGTTTCTGTCACCGTGTTGAAGCCAGTTTAACCGACTCCTCTGCGCCCAATGAATCTCCTCCTGTTCTAGAAGTTTCTCAATTTCCTTTGCTAGTTCTCTTTGGAGCTCAACATTTTCCTCACTTAAAACATCTGTAGCCACACATTCGCAAAAAAAAAAATCTGTAGCCACACTTTCCATGTATTCTTGCTTCCTGCGGATCTTCTTTTTCCTTGCTTGCAAAACTGAACGGTCCCATTTATGCAGCAGCTCATGGACCATAGATAATTTTTACCATGTGCAGAAGAAAATTGTTACTCTGCACTTGTAAATATTTGGGTAATCGACTCAGCAGGTAAAATCAAATGAATCACATATCCAGCAAATCAATGCGACCGGTCGCACTATCTAAGTATCTATACACGCGCGCGCATCCCCGGTGAACTAAAATCAAGAAACGTGCTGCAGAACGGCTCCCGCCGCCTGCCCGAGGAGGTGCAGCGCGACGGCGGCGGAGACCGGCACGCCGGCGAGCACCATCGTGGCGACTGCGACGGCAACGCCGGGCCTGGTGCCCATGAGCATCAGCTGGAGCGCGCCGGTGAGGGCAGACACGTCGGAGACGTAGGCCGGGTAGTAGCGCTTCTCCCACGCCGCCCACCCCGACGGCGCCTCGTAGTTGGTCTCCGCCAACCGCGACTCCCGGATCCTCCGCCGGAGCACCGCCATGCCCTCGTCCACAAGGGCGCCGCCGTAGTGGTCTGGCCTGAATGCGCAGCACCGCGCTGCTGCCGCCACCCGCGGCCTCCTCTGTTGCAGCAACGTCGGACCGTGGCGCGCCGGCGACCCGTGCTGCTGGAGACCATGTCCGACGGCGGGCCGCATCGTCGCGGGAAATGCTAGGGAAGACGACATCGATGTGATGACCTCAAAATCGATCGAGTTTTTGGCAAGAAGAAGAAGAAGAAGCAATCCAATCAAGTTGGCGAGCATTGATATTGATGCTGGTGTCCGTTTTATAGGCAGGCACTGGCCGGGGGTTCACGCGTATGCATGGATTACTTAACGCGTGATCCTGGAACCGATCGTCCTTGGCGAGTTTTGGCCGGTGATGGCGACCGTCCTTGACATTGTTTAATCATTGTTTGGATCCAGCAGGTAATCACCTAGAATGTTAACTGCAATTAATCAACGGGAAGTCTCGTGGACGCCAACCAACAACTGCCTGCCTAGGCTGGACATAAAGCTCGAAGGTCGTTGAGCTTAACGAGCACTCGTTAGCTCAACCCGTTTAGCTCGACTTGATTTCACTAACGAATCGAGCCAAACATCAATTTTAGTTCGTTAATGTTGACGAGTTAAACGAGCGAGCCGGCGAGGCTCACCAGCTGCTCGTTAAGCTCATTAATTTGGAGCCCATCTTATTGAGTAGGCCAAATCATCCTAATCTGTCCTTAGCCTAGTCAAGACTTTCATAATTTTATATAGGAGCGACCGAGTGAGAGTGAAGACACCGCATATCTTTCCGACTCCACATCTTGTAAACTTCTCAAAGACATGCAGCGGGGACGCCTAGGATTTTTTACTTGAGTTCAACTTCTTAACGAACTTAACGAGTAGCTCGCGAGTGCTCGCGAGCATATAACGAACCGAGCCAATCTTCATTTTTAGCTCGTTAATGTAGAAAGGTATGGGACAATGCACGAGCCCAATAGGGCCGGCTGCTCATGTATATATAGACACAGATACAGGTACAACCCTAAAATACACGGGGATCTATATCTACACAATACATATCTCAACACCCCCCGCAGTCGAAGGGTCGGTACCGACACATAGACTGGAGCGAAACTCGGGAAAAGTCGTCGACGGCAATCCCTTCGTCATGATGTCTGCAAATTGCTGAGAAGTCGGCACGTGAAGAACTCGAACGTGACCGAGGGCAACCTGCTCACGGACAAAGTGGATATCCAGCTCAATGTGCTTGGTGCGCCGATGATGAACGGGGTTGGCGGAGAGGTAGACAGCCGAAACGTTATCACAAAATACCACCGTGGCCTTGTCGACAGGACAAGAGAGCTCGGAGAGAAGCTGACGAAGCCACGTGCACTCAGCCACGGTGCGGTACTCGGCCTCGGCGCTGGAGCGAGACACGATGGGCTGCCTCTTGGAGGACCAAGAGACGAGCGATGCGTGTCGGGGCAGCCAGCCCAGTCCGCATCCGAGTAGGCGACGATGTCGGCCGAGGGCGAGGCGTGCAGCGAGAGGCCGAAGTCCATGGTGTCGCGGATATAGCGGAGTATCCGCTTCACCGCTGACCAGTGAGCGTCCCGGGGAGCATGCATATGCAAACACACCTGCTGCACGGCATACTGCAGCTCCGGACGTGTCAGCGTCAAGTACTGCAGGGCACCGACGATGGAGCGGTAGAACGGCGCGTCGGAGGCCAGCGACCCATCGCTGGCCGAGAGCTTGGCCTTCGTGTCGACAGGAGTGGGCGCGGGGTGGCAGTTAAGCATCCCTGCGCGCTCGAGAAGCTCATGGGCATACTTCCGCTGATGAAGAAAGAACCCGTCCGCGCGCCGGACAACCTCGATGCCGAGGAAGTAGTGGAGCGGGCCGAGGTCCTTCAAGGCGAACTCAGCACGAAGACGGTCGGTGAGCTGTCGAAGGAGACCATCAGTGCATGTCGTCGACATATAGCAGCAGGTAGGCGGTGTCGGCGCCTTGTCGATAGACAAAGAGCGACGCATCAGAACGCGTGGAGCGGAAGCCGAGCTGATGGAGGAACGCGGCGATGCGCTGGTACCAGGCGCGGGGCGCCTGCTTCAGTCCATACAAGGACCGAGAGAGCAAGCACACGTGATCCGGATGCTCGGTGTCGACGAAGCCGATGGGCTGCTGGCAGTACACCTGCTCGGAGAGATGACCGTGGAGGAAGGCGTTGGAGACGTCCATCTGGTGCACCGGCCACGCGCGAGAGGCGGCGAGGTGCAGAACGTGCGGATCGTGCCCGGCTTGACAACCGGGGCAACGTATCCGTGAAGTCGACGCCGGCGCGTTGGCGAAATCCGCGGACCACCCAACGCGCTTTATAGCGCTCCAGCTTGCCATCCGGGCCGAGCTTGTGCTTGAAGACCCACTTGCCGGTGATGACGTTGGCGCGAGGAGGACGGGGACCAGCTCCCAGGTCCGATTGCGCTGCAGCGCGTCGTACTCCTCCTGCATGGCGGCGTGCCACTGCGGGTCGCGCAAGGCGGCCCTGGCAGAGGTGGGCACCGGCGAAAGCTCGGACGTAGACGCCGTGCAGACGTACTGGTCGGCGGGGTAGCGAGTGGACGGCCGACGCACGCCCGCACGGCGCGGGTGAGCACACCCGTAGGAGCAGCAGCGGCCGCGGCTGGGGCAGCGGCGGGAGAGGACGACGAGGCGGGCGATGAAGCGGGCGACGACGTAGCCGGCGAGGAGGAGGCCGCGCTGGTCGGGGACGACGCAGATGGCGGCGTCGCGGGCGGTGACGACGCGCTGGCGACGGCGCGGGCTCGGGCGAGGGCGGAGCCGCGACAGCCGGCGAGCCAGGGGCGACGCGGGCGCGGCGCCGAGGGACCAGGCGGGGCGGGCACGGAAGGGGCCGCCGCGGTCACTCGTCGGCGCGGAGGGCCGGCCGCAGGAGGGCCAGCGGGCGCCGGGGTCGTCGTCGAAGGTACCTGCTGAAACGGAAACACCAACTCGTCAAAGTAAACGTGCCGTGAGGTGAAGACACGATGCGAGACCGGGTCGTAGCAGCGGTAGCCCTTGGTGTTGGCGGGGTAGCCGAGAAACACACAAGGGAGAGAGCGCGGCGCGAGCTTGTGCGCGGCGGTGGCGGCGGTGCTAGGGTAGCAGCGGCAGCCGAAGATGCGAAGATCATCGTAGGAGGGTGGCACACCAAAGAGGAGCTGGTGCGGCGTGTATTGCCAACGCACGCGGCAGGGGCGGATGTTGACGAGAAGGGTCGCCGTGGCGAGGGCATCCGGCCAGAACCGTGGGGGCATGTAGGCATGGAACAAAAGGGTGCGCACGCAGTCGTTGAGAGTACGAAGGATGCGTTCAGCACGACCGTTTTGTTGGGAAGTGTATGGACACGTGAGACGAAAGATGGCACCATGGGAGGCGAGAAGGGTGCGGATGGTGATGTTGTCGAACTCTTTGCCGTTATCGGTTTGTAAGGCGTGGATGGGGCGGCCGAATTGAGTGGAGACGTACGCGAAAAAGGCGGTGAGGGTGGCGGGGACGTCGGATTTACGGCGTAGGGGAAAAGTCCACACAAAATGCGAGTAATCATCCAAAATCACAAGATAATAGGTATAACCAGAATTACTCGGAACCGGCGAGGTCCAAACATCACTATGAATAAGCTCAAAGGGAAAAGACGCGACTGTGGAGGAAGAATTAAACGGAAGACGAACATGTTTGCCTAGACGACATGCTTCACAAGAATGAGCATCCGTTTTATTACAAGTAAAATCAAATCCTTGCAGTATGTGACGGAGGGCGGTGGAGCTAGGATGGCCGAGGCGAGCGTGCCATAGGTCGACACCGGCGGAGAGGGCGAGTGGACTGCTGGCGGTGGTGGAGGACGACCAAACAGGGTATAAATCGCCGGGGCTGTCACTGCGGTGGAGAAGCATCCGAGTACGACCATCCTTAACAGAAAAACCAGAGGCGTCAAATTCCACAGACACATTATTATCGCGAGCAAGAGAACGAACAGAAACAAGGTTTTGAATTAACTGAGGAGAAACAATGACATTATTGAGAGAAAGAGGAGTGGAGGGAAAAGAGGGGAGCCAGTGTGAGTAATAGGAAGAGCATGACCGTTGCCGACGATTATGCGGGAGGAAGTGGAGGCGGGAGTAGAATTAGAGAGGTTACCGGGGTGAGCGGCCATATGCGCGGAGGCGCCGGTGTCCATGAACCAATCGCCGCCACCGCTGTACGCGTCCGCCGTGGGGGCGGTCTGGAGGGCGGTCAGCAAGGCGGGGTCCCACTGGGCCGTGCTCGGGGGCGCGGCGTAGTAGGCGGGAGGAGCCGGGGCGCAGCGTAGCTGGTCGCGGCGGCGGGCTGGGGCGCCGCGGCGTAGAGAGCCTGGTGCAGAGCCGGGCGCGGCCCCATGGTGCCCGGATATGGGGCGCGCGGCACGGGCATGGTGTAGGCGTGGACGACCCCGGTCCAGGGGTTATGGCCGGCGATCCATGGTGGCGTGGGGGCGATCTGCTGCAGTGGACGGGGTGTGGGAGCGGTGTTGCCGCCACCGTTGCGACGTCGACGACGGCGTCCTCCGTTGCCACCACCGTTGCCGCCGCCGTTGGCAGGAGGTAGGGGGCGAGTGGCGGGGGCGAGAAAATCCCGGGGCGCGCGGTGCAGGGGCCGGGGCGCGAGACGTGGGGGCAGGACCACCCCGCGAGTAGCCGGCGACGAAGGCAGTGTGAGCCGCCCGAGCCCGAAGATGCTTGATCCGGCGCTCCTCGAGACGGAGATAGTCCACGGCCTGCTCGAACGTCGGCGTGGAGAGGAGCGTGAGGTTGGAGGCGGCGTTGCTGAGATCCTCGCCGAGGCCGGCCGACAGCGTGGAGAGCATGATCTTGTCATCGATCGGGAACTCCAAGTCGCGAAGCTCGTCGGAGAGGCTCTTGAGACGGAGGCAGTAGTCGTCGAGGGAGAGATCGTTCTGGTGGGTGCCAAAAAACTCCTGTTGGAGGAACATGACGCGCTGTATCTTGTTGTCGGTGAAGAGGCCGGTGATCTTGGTCCAGACAGTGTGCGCGGAGTCGCCGTCGCGGACGACGGTGCGAAGATCTCATTGGAGACGGTCTGGAAAAACCAGCGGATGATGGTCGTGTCGATGGCCATCCAGTCAGGGTCGTGCGGCATGGCGAGGAGGTCGATGGTGCCGTCGACATGATCAAGGAGATCATACTCGCGGAAGAGGAGGCCGAAGTACGTCTTCCACGGGAAGAAATTTGCAGCGGTGTGAGAGAGCTTCACCGGCACGCGCTCGAGGATGGGGACGTCGCGGATGACAGCGAGGGAGGGGCCGGCGAAGGGGTTGCTGCTCCCGGAGACGGAATCGCTGAAGGGGTTCCCGGAGTAGGGAGAGTTGAGATCGGCCATGGCGGCGTGGGGGCGGAAGCGGTGGTGATGGGGGCGGAAGCGGTGGAGGAGGGAGGGGGCCGGCGGCGCACTGGGAGGCGGCGGCTGGGATTGGAGAGGGAGGGGGCCGGCGGCGCCTTGGGAGGGAGGCGGCGGCTAGGGTTGGAGGAAGGAGGCCGGCGGCGCCAGGGGGAGGAGGGGCGGCGGCTAGGGTAGGGAGACCGTAGGGGTCTCTGATACCATGTAGAAGGTATGGGACAATGCACGAGCCCAATAGGGCCGGCTGCTCATGTATATATAGACACAGATACAGGTACAACCCTAAAATACACGGGGACCTATATCTACACAATACATATCTCAACAGTTAAGAATAACGAGCTTAACGATCTGAGCATTAACAATCACAAGTCATAACGAGCCGAGCCTTAACGAGCCGAGCAGCTCGTTAGGCCACCCCTACACGCCCTGACTGCCGCCCGCCACCTCTAGCATGATTGAGTTGAACGCAACGACTGCCAGAATTTTCTATCTTTGTATGGACTGAACTTGTAATGCATGGTTTAATTTCTCTGAACGTATGCTCCTTAATTTGTTTCATCTAACGAGACCACTGTTTTCTTGTAGTGATGGAATTTAACGTACTTTGTACCATATATTTGTTTGTTCATGCATGGTTTCATAAGCGACCGATTAAAAGTAAGTGTGTGGGCATTATACATTTCGAGCTTCAACAACAACAAAATTAAAATAAAACAGGCCATCCCATGCTTCTTTTTTTCGAAATGGGTTGTCCCAGCCTCTGTATCTAGACGATGCACACAGTCATTTATTGAAACGTAAACAAGTTCCGGTAGCTTAATACAAACTAAGGAGCACCTCATGGGTCACTCAAAGTTGCAACAAAAATCAGCCAACAAAAAATAATCATCAAAACTAAGCAACTAGGCATCCTGGATACGCATGTCGTGCCTCCATCCAGCCGTGCAGCAAACGGCCCCCACAATGGCCAACAACCGGGTACATCCAGACCCCATAAGCTCCTGTTGCGGCACGGGCAATAGGACTGCCCATGTGCGGATCCAGTGTACACTTATGTGTATGACCTGCAAATTTTTTGGTATTCGTTTATTGTTAAAGACAATATCATTTCAACAATTCCATATAGCCCAAAGAATAGCACATATCCCAATTCGGATTCTTGCTTTAGTTACTTTATCAATCCCATCTAACCATGTACTAAAAATATTAGTTATATTGGTTGGTGGTGCGATACTAAAAGTAAACTGTATTACTCTCCATATCATTTTTTAAGTTGCAGTCTAAGAATAAGTGTTCTATGAATTCCTCTTTATCACAAAAGACACACTTTTTGCAACCTGTCCAATTCCTCCTAGCAAGATTGTCTTTAGTAAGTAATACTTTCCGATATAAAAACCACATGAAATTTTTTATCTGTAGTGGCACCTTAAGCTTCCAAAGATATTTGTGTAGAAAAGGAGTGTGACCATTCATATATTCCGCATACATTGATTTAACCGAAAATTTCCCATTAGTTGTTAACGTCCAGCGAAAAGAGTCTGTATCATCAGAAAGTGATACTCTCATTAATCTTTCCACTAGACTTAACCAATCTGCTCTCTTAGGTCCAGTAAGTGCTCATTAAAAGAGACACTTAAAGGAACCAAACTTAAAACATCAGCTACCGTAACATTTTCCTGATTAGCTATGTTATATAAACGCGGGTACTGCTGAGCCAATGGTGCTCCATCTAACCACATATCTTTCCAAAATCTAGTACTTTGGCCATTACCAATAACGAACAATCCATGCCTAAAGAAATCGTGGGAAACCTTCATAATCCCTTTCCAAAACGGAGAATCAGTAGATTTAACTTCAACCTGTGCTAAACTTTTATCACCTACATATTTGTTAAACAGCAATTCCTTCCACACGCCCTCTTCCTTAAGAAGCTTGTATAGCCACTTGCTAAGCAAGCACCTATTTTTCAAGTCTAGGACCTCAATCCCTAGCCCACCTTGAAACTTTGGGCGACAAATTATATTCCATTTTGATAATCTATACTTCCGCTTCTTATTGTCACTTTGCCAAAATAAACATGATCGATAGAAATCCAAACTTTTCCGTACCCCCTTTGGGATTTCGAAAAAAGATAACAAGAACATTGGCAAGCTAGTAAGAATTGAGTTCATGAGAACTAACCGGTCCCCATATGAGAGCAATTTTCCTACCCAAGAACTCAACTTTCTTTCAAACTGATCCTCTTCCGGTTTCCATTCTTTATTAAGTAATCTCCTATAATGAATAGGAATACCTAAATACTTAAAAGGTAATGACCCAACTTCGCATCCGAAGATCTGTCGATATTCTGCTTGTACATCAATAGCTTTGCCAAAACAATAAATTTCACTCTTATGAAAATTGATTTTAAGTCCAGACAACTGCTCGAAAAGACTTAAGATAAGTTTCACATTTACCGCTTTTTCCAAATCATGTTCTAAAAACAGAACGTATCATCCGCATATTGTAAAATAGAGACGTCGCCTTCAACCAAATGAGGAATTAGACCCCCTATTTGACCATCCTCTTTGGCTCTCTCAATCAAAATGGCCAACATATCAGCCACGATATTAAAAAGGATAGGGGACAACGGATCCCCTTGTCTTAGTCCTTTGAGCGTCTAGAAGTAGTGCCCAATGTCATCGTTTACTCTTATACCCACACCATTAACCGAAAAACCTATCATTTTCAAAGCTTGTTGTAAAAAGTATCACTTGACCTTATCATAAGCTTTTTCAAAATCAATCTTAAAAATGACCCCATCCATCTTTTTCCTATGAAATTCATGGAGTGTTTCATGCAACACGACACCCCCTCTAGGATGTTCCTGCCTGGTATGAAAGCAGATTGCGTTGGTTTAATGACCTTGTGGGCAATATTGGACACACGATTTGTACCCACCTTAGTAAAAAAATTGAAGCTAACATTAAGCAAGCAAATAGGTCTATATTGTTCAATCCTAGAAGCATCTTCTTTTTTTGGTAATAGGGTTATAACTCCAAAGTTTAACTTAAACAATGGCAAGTCACCCGTTTGCAGCTGTGCAAACAAAGCCATCAAATCATCTTTAATGACTAACCAAATTTTTTGATATAATTCAGCAGGAAACCCATCTGGTTCCGGAGCTTTGTTATGTTCCATACTCGAAATAGCCTCAAAAATTTCTTTTTCAGTGAATGGATCCGTAAGAAATCTATTTTCTTGGTCCGAAACCTGAGGGACATCGTGAATTAAATTCTCATGCAAAGAAAAATAATTCGGACTTGGAGCACCAAACAGTTTTTTGTAAAAATCTGTTATAAAGGTTTTTAGATTCGTTTTTTGCAAAAATTCATACCCTCATCTTGCTCTAATTGAAAGATTCGTTTTTCCCGGTGTCTTCCATTGGCAATAAGGTGAAAATACTTACCATTATTACCCCCTCCTGAATATGTCTAACCTTAGCACGTTGAGCCCATTTCGACTCTTCTTCGCGCATGAGGTTTGCAACACACCTCTCTCCTCTCAGCATCCTTTTTTCGACTCTTCTTCTGAGTTCTGACTATTCTCCATTGATCTGAATTTTTTTTCCGCAATCAGGTTTGCAACGCTGCACCTTGTACGACCGGTATGACTACCCACGAAGAGACAAATGTGCAAATCACAGCATACGTCAGCAACGTGTCCTCGAATCTTGCAGATCGATGTTCACATATGCATCTCTGAAAAAAAGTCTAAAAATGGATTTTCGTTATCCCGTTCTATTATTATTAAACTCGAAGCAGAGGCGTCACGTTAAGCGGTTGCTATGGAATCATCCACTTGATCATCATCGTATAAGTAGGACGCGTTGCGTGCGATGTCCATGAGTGCGTGCATTTCGTGGCGACTCGTAGAAAGAGATGTAGGAAGCTACGAGGGAGTTAAGCCGTAACTGAGTGTACCTAGTAA
Source organism: Poa pratensis (assembly GCA_947311845.1). Classification (NCBI taxonomy): domain Eukaryota; kingdom Viridiplantae; phylum Streptophyta; class Magnoliopsida; order Poales; family Poaceae; genus Poa; species Poa pratensis. The sequence continues at coordinate 31,009,742 of CAMZMU010000110.1, read as the reverse complement.
GCAAGCAACTAAGCATAAGGCCAGCTTCTGGCAAGCTTGATCCAACTCACTACTCACACCGCAGCTGCTGGTGATGTCGATCGTCTCAGTTACTTCGATGGGGACTTGGAAGCTCTCCAAGTCTGCCAAACGCGTTACCATAAAAGGTAATTGCAAAAGAGAAAATCAGCTTGACAAGTCACGATGCAAGAGCCACCTCTGTCTGGACCCCAACTACGGCCAAACGGACAGGCTCGACGGATAGAAAATCTCCACTCAATCTGATCTCGCATAGCTAGCCAAACGTCCAATCTGTCTGACACTCCTCATACCCAACTCATACGTGGGATGGAAATGGGCATGTCTGGAAGCGAGCGGACACGCCCACCATGTCGGAACCGGACTAGGATGAGTGAATTGCTAAGAAAGATCACCTCGAAAATAAATTGTCAAAAAAGACCACTTTCACCGTGGCGGCAGGCCTGACAGGCGACACGTGGCATATGCCGCCACAGCAACAGGCGGCACGTACCCGCCACCGTGCATGGCGGCATCCAGACGTGGCCTGCGCAGCATGCACGCAGCAGGGTCAAGACGATGCATGCAAGTCGTGCGCTTGCATGTGCGGGATGGTTTGGATGCATGCATGCATGCAGCCCTGACCCACAAGGAAACTGTTCAGACCAAGGTGCCGCCATGCACCGTGGCGGCAGGTCCTGCCGCCTGTGGTTGTGGCGGCATTTGCCATGTGTCGCCTGGCAGGCCTGCCGCCACGTGAAGGTGGTCATTTTTTATAATTTATTTTTGGGGTGGTCTTTTTTAGCAATTCACTTGGGCAAGTGGTCTCTTTTGTCAAAAATTCGACTAGGATCGCCCAATACAACCTCACACATACCACACTTCATCCTCACACTGAACTAAACAATGGGTTCAATCTCAACTGCTCTTGTCCACTCCACTCCACCCCTCCCATCCGCTTTACTATGCCAGCTCCGCAGGAGATCTGGGTCCAAAACCGATCTCTATTGGGATGCTCTTGCGATGGAGGTTTCTAACACCACGCCATACAAGGAGGAGCTCGCCCTCCGCCGCTCGCTAGTGGACAAGAGACGCACCGTCGGCTTGCCATGATGAATTCAGCCGCTGGTAGGGCCACTTCGGCGCCGGAGGCGGCCAAGTGTTCGGCCAAATGTTTGGCATGCCACAGCCCACAGATTTCCTCTCCGCATATCGCTTGTCATCATCGGATCTACTCCCTCCGTTTTAAAAAGGATGACTTTCATTTATATGCATGTCAACGTATCTATACATGTAACATGTCTAGATACATCCACATGTAGACAAATGAAAATCATCCTTTTTGGAACGGAGCAAGTACTTAGGACGGTAGTTTTAATTGTGATGCGAGTTCAATGTTGGACCCAAAACCATCGAGAATGAATTTGTACTTGGTCCATGAGGATGATTTGTTGTGCAAATCTTGGTTGGCCACAAACGACCCCACCGATGGAACAAAGACCTTCAATTGTTATGCAAAAAATCATCGATTTTACCATGAGCACCTGCATAAAATCCGCAAAAATCCATAGATAGGCATGCATGCAAGACTCCTGAACAAGTTTTCTGGGTGCTATCATCAAGTGAGAATGTAAGTTTTGATTGATTCAATTTTTTTGCTTCGCTTTTATTGCATCATGTTGAGTGATTCTTATTTGTTAGATGGGCGCGTCAACTATTTTGTATCATCGACTTGAGAAAAGTCCATGGCCATTGTTGGAGCATATTAAAAGGGTACTTGCATGTGTAAAAGACAAGGTGAAGGGACAATCCGCTGATGATAAGTAGATCATCCATAGTAAACCAAGGGGTGATTGACTCATTCGTCCGAATGACCAAATTTGTGATGAATTTGTAATAGATTTCTTTTGTGATCACTTGTTGAATTATGTTCAATTTGAGTTGAATGGATTTGATCTATGTTATGTTTTTAAGACTTTGAATATGGGGGTGTGATTGTACACTTGAGCCGGATAAAAATATAAAGAACTTTATTGCAGACGCTAAAAATATAAAAATATGTCCCAGTCTCCCATCGGCTCCATGAGCCTAAACGGTCAACCTCGATGGACCCGAGGATCTCCATGACTAGGACGGGGTCACTTACAAGCTCGACGATGGTGGCTTGGTCAACGGATTAAGAGAGGTGCTTCGCCTCATTAATGAGGCAGAATTGCTCGCGCGCCTCCTCCAGTGAGATTGGCACATATACAGCATTACCCCTTCCTGTGGACACGTCCTCGCCACCGCCCTCGCTGGATGGTACATCCTCCCCCCCCCCCCCCCCCCCCCCCAACACACACACACACGTACGCACACACATGCCGTCATGTCACACGGGCAGGAGCAATGGCCACCACGTCCTCGCCCCCAGTCAGGGCCTCATCCTTCCCGCCTAAACCAGGGAAAATGCTAGCAAGAATGCACGCGCACGACGGGCCTTGCGATCATGTGTTATCTCTGCCATGATCCCTGAGTGGCGCATCGGGGTGAGCTCTTTGTACTGGTTTACTTTCAGCAAGGTATGGCGACGGAGCGGAATGCACAAAAAGTGGCGGAGCGGATGGGGCAAGATGGTGGCGTCGTGGACGGGGATGGGGACTAGAGGGGAAAGAAGTTGGGAAATATACACAACAACAAAACTACATAACACAAATGATTAAAAATGGCGCTAAACTAGATCAATGTTCGCGCGAACGATTCCAAACAAAAAATATCGTGAAGCTCGTCCCTCACTCCAATTTTTTAAAGTTTACTCCTTAACCTGATCAAATTATTTGATTACGGGTGATAATAGTTTAATGACCCCATCATTCATAAGAAGGGCTTTTACACTGCTCTATTTTTAAACAAAAAAATCAACTAGCTAACTCTCCTCGAAATATGCTACCTCCCCATATGAGCATGGTGGTTCCTTCTACCATAATAATTCGCGTCTATCTGGTATAGGAACAATAATGCCAAAAGTGGCCGGTGGTGGTAGCAGAAACACCCCTGCGAGTATATCAAGTAACCCATCTTCTCCCGATCTCTAGTTTATTAGGTGATTCCTCTTCTCTCGGTCTCTCCGATTTGGATTCTTCCTCTCATGATACCTCATCTAACTCAAATTTGCATCACTCACATCGCCGGCACAATGAGTCGGTGGCAACATCAACCGTGCAAGTTCTCGTTAGGTAAGCAACCTCCTCTCCCAGACCACACGAGGCTGCTGCGCCTAACCACTGTCTTTGCCCTCATCTCCCATGTGAACAAAGGGCTATGCATTATCGGTTTGAAGGGCGTCGAGCTCGGGCACTAGGTAAGAGGTGACGTAGCGGATTTTACTCCATGGATTTTGCATAGGACCGTTTCACTTCCTAATATTCTTGAGGACAATGTTGGTAGATCATTGTGGGAGAAGATAATGATTGAATCTACCTCACGGGTAGGAGCCCATCAGTCTAATGGCCATCGGTGATAATGGAGATTGGGTTGAGATTTTAATGTGGTATTATTGCCATCAATTAAATTACTGCAATTCTATTAGTTGGAAGGATGTACTCCACTTTTTTGGTCGGCCTGCACCAGATGCGTAAATTTTTGTTATTGCTTAAAGTTCAAACTCGTGGCAAAATAAATAACTATTTATACTAAATTTTTATACTTCATCTTTTGTCCAAATATAATCCTAACTATTTGGTTTTCTATCACTTAGTTAGCATAATGAACAACACAACAATATCGTTGAATATTGATTGCGTTTTTTTGGTACAGTCTTAGAAAATGTAATCCTTGTGTGGTAAATATAAATGTTTTATGTTAGAAAGGTCACGTTAGTTTTCTCATTAGATTCATTGCCTATTATAGTTTATTATATAGATGTGCAAAAAAACATGAAAAGGATACATTGTGGATTAATATATCACATTTGCATGTAAATCACTCTCTTGTTGTTGTCTATGTAATCTAATATTTTTAATTTAATTTTACTAGTGATATCTAAAGAGTATGGTCTAGACAATTTCTTGAGAGCTATTCCTCGTAGATGATTATGTATAAAAAATACAATTTCTAGAATATAGAAGGTGTCTATGGGGAGCTAGCTTGTCATTCAATTGTTGGCATGTTGCTTTACTGATTTTCTCTATTTAAAATTTTCACACATGTTAGAGAGGATTCAACCAATTGACAATGGGAGCATTTGATCTTTATATTAATTGATATTGAAATTGCATCACTTAACAAAATCAACATGGAAAACCAAAATGTTGTCGATTATAATATTTGCCCACATATATGATTCGCTTAATTGACATGCTCCATTGTTGTGGTCCAGATATTAACTGCTACATACAAGCCCTCGTGATTTTGAATTAAAAGTTGACGCAAGAACTTGGGCAAAGTAATACATAATAATAAATCTTCCAGTGACATTAAACATAGGACTCTACATAACATATCACTTAGATAACTTGCAGGACATTCATTAGAGAAAGTGACGGACTAACTGAAGTAGTCGTTGTACCGACCGGATTGGTTGTTTCTGTTGAATACGAACTTGATGTAATGATTGATAGTGTAGTAGTTATAAGTAATATGTAATTATTACAATAAATCTAATACTCAACCCTAAAGAAATATGTGAAGAACAATATCTTCACTTTGAAAAAGGAATATTCTTTTTCTTCTCTTTTTATCTTTCCAAAGAAAACTAATTTTCTTGCTTGACATGACACCAGGAGCAGGAGATGGTTCCACAGCTCCATTCAATGCCTAAGAAAATCTCTAATACTGAGATCAGCCTTTCAAAAGTGAACTGGTGTATATGCTCTCGAAACTCTAGCTTGGATAGGACCCTGTCGTGGGGGTCTACAGATTTAACCCGTGGGGTTTCATGAGGGAGTATAAGCTCCCCCGTCCGTTGACACCATGTGATATGACGACGCTTGCCATTTTCATGGTGTCGGACAGGGCCGGGGAATGTCAAGACGGTTATGATTGATTGACCAATATTGGTGCGTGCAGAGTTTTGATGCGATGAAGACATTGCTTCACAGTCTGTTGTGCGGGCATGGTCGCATGAAGATGTTCCTGTCCGACCCGCGAATGTGCATGTGAGCCTATTGATTTGTACTATGCAGTGGCGACTTCGGTGGGGGTGGCAGCATTCGGGGACATCAGTTCGGGTGGTGCTCTTTCAGTGCCAAGACTCGCTATCCAGAGTGAAAACCTAAGATCTGATCTTCATTGGTTGTACCTGAAAGTGAAATTTTACTTGTTGAAGGTATTGTCTGGAGAGTTCAGATCTTCACCGGGGTGAAAACCTACAATTTATGATCGGACGATGACGCTGGCGCTTGTGTATTGTTCCCTTTTTGGAGGCGTCACTTTTGAAGAATCTCTTATGTAGTCATGGGTGTTGTATTGATAGTTTCGGTACGGCTGCTGCGAGTGATTAATCACTGTGGTGGGTTTTTTCTTTCTTAATTTTCCTTTTTGGTTGTGTGCAAACTTGATGTATCGACTAGTTTTTAACATTATGTTGATGCAGAGGCTAGCTGTAATTTGTACATTTTTATATTAATATATTCCCTTTTTCGAAAAAAATGCAACCCACGGAAGGAAAGGCAAAGGGTAGGTGCAGTGTCTAAATTGAACAAGGTGTATTTTCATTCCTAATATTCAAAAATATTTCCAACTTTCAGCATAGTGGTGTTTGTTCCCGATAAATTTACTTGCTGCTTTCAGCATGTTGTCTAGAACAAAACGACATCACAAGGAGCTATGCAGCAATGCTTGCTAATGTAAGATGACACATTGTATATCTTATAATATCTATTGTGTTTTTACTAAGATTTACTTGCATTGAAGACTAATGTTCTACATGATATATTTTGTAGAAACAGAAGTTTAGCTCGGTGAGTTAGTTGGGTGCTAGTTCATTAGCAGTAAGAGTGGTGAAGTTTATTTCATAGACAACTGATGTTCCAAATGATATAACTTGTTTGCAAAAGGTTGGCAGTGCCGTATTCTTGAAGATCCTGAGTAACAAAACAAAGAACGTTGCTCTTGCTACAACTGTAAGTTGTGAACCCAAATACAAACTTAATTGATGGTTATGAATAACAAAAGAATTATGGACAGTGCATGTCAACCGTGAATTTGCAAAAAACTATAGTGTGTGTACGAAAATGCACAGACATTAACCATGTTGGGTCATTCAGAAGTTGCATGGCCTTCAACCTTTATATGTGAGTCTTTACATGCTTTACTACCTTTTTTTTATCCCGGTTCTTCTTAAAACTGTGGAGAAAGTTTTCTTTATGTTCACTGTAGATTTGGAAGATAAATGCACGATCATATGGGTTGACTAGCGTGGTAAGAGCCGTATACAGTGATTTTGGAAGATAAATGCACGATCATATCGATGCAGTCGCTGTGGTTAGAGACACACACACCCCCACAAGGCGGGTTCCAATGAGATTCTTTATTCAACGCATCGAACACCACCTCAGATGTCGTGACGTCGTCGGGCACACAACGAACGAAATCAAAACTTGTTTTCTTTCCTTGAAGAACAAACTTGGAATTGAAATGCACTCCAAATTGTTGTTCTGCCTACTAGATTCACTCCAAACATTGTTCGCGGACCATTTGAACGTAGGGGTTTTTTTTTTAGATTCTACCACTACTTTATTTAAAGTTCATAAATTTGGGGTATACACCAAACATTTTTAGCGGACCATTTGAACGTAGGTGTTAGCATGAGTTTGCACTACCGCTCAAAGCTCCAGAGTGAAGATTTCTTACTGGTAGCGTTATTCCGAGGTCCATTCGACCCAGCAAAAAACAAGGCATCCTCATGGGCCGGCCATGCAGCGAAGACCATATGGCAATCGACGAGTCAATTAACTTTCTGGATAGTTGTTTGGTAAGCCCGTATGATAGCTACGCAATTCAAGTACAGTACTGTTTGGCTGTCAAGTAAAACTGTGGTATTAGTTACTACAAGCAACCACATTATTCTTAAAATGCGGTATTTTTCTCAATAACACAGAACTTTAATGGATAAGTGAAACATGTTTTAACGTGCATAGATGGTTCTTATTAATAATAATCATATGTAAAATCGTCATCAAGACAAATCGATCTACATAGAAAAGGTTTCTGAAGTCCAGAAGTACTATAGATTTACATTGTTTTGGCATATACAAATACAAATGCCTCCAACAAGGCCTAACAGAGGCCGAATCTAAGCTAGCTAGATGCTGCTTCAGACGGTTCTTTCATTGGCCAATGCCCAGGAGAAGCCTTCCACCAGAACAAAAGGTTGAAACGTCGTCAAGACCTGCAAACAATGAGAAAACGTTGTTACTGATTAATCAGAAAAATAACTCCAGATTTGCAATTGAAATCTTGTCTCAAATCAAGGAATAGCAAATAAAATGGAACTTTATAAGGGCATCTTCTGCACTGAGGGCATGGGACAAACAGGGAAAGGTAAATGGTGAGCATGTGGTGCGCTCAGCAGCCAGATCCATAGAACCATGTACTTGTGCGTGGTATGTAATGCAAATCTACCAGGAAAAAAACGTGTGGCCACAAGTAGGATGAGGATCTCATGGAGACCATGGTGAGATCTAGTAGACCCACCACAAATGCACACTACGACAGTGAAGGGGATAAAGAAGAACAATGATATTAGTACTGCCTCTTCAGTAGCAAGGAATAAATAACGAGATGCTAAGTATAAAGCACAACCTGAACCTACGGAAAAGGCAAGCCTCTCAAAAAAGATTTAGAACTGCCCAAACATCAGCAACCTCCAGATCTGAAGCATATGGAAAAAAGAAACATGACAAATATTTTGAAGAACAGCAGAACCAAGGAACTAGTCAGGGAAGCAATATCACATGTAAATGGATGCTATGGTCACACATTAACCAGATCAAGATGCAGAGCTCCCTTCAATCCAAAGAGTGGCCGGCGAGGGGATGATGCAGCTCCTCGGTCATGCAAGCCACAAGCCTATCTCCTCGTTCCATTTAGGGAGGTAGGATAGTGGGAACCATGAACGAGCAGCTGTACCACCCCTCCTAGCAAGACCTTTCATTGGAATGATAGGAGCTCCACCTCCAAACCAAACCTAAACAAAGCACAGGAAAGAGTCCATCCAAGAACATGAAAAAACAAAGAAACAGATCTGTGACTAACAACAAGAACTACGAGCAAAGCTCATGTTCATACGTATTAACATAGGAAACAAAGAAGAATAGAACAAGATGACAATAGGCTACACATCTACAGGGCCAGGTGAAGAGATATGGATGGAAGGAGAAAGAGGAAGAAGCAAAGGAAAGAACTATTCTTTAGCTGGAGGATGGGGAAGGGGTGCTTTTATAGAAGGGTAAGAGTGGGGAGGAGCCGAGTTGTTGGCTGGAGAGAGACTTCTTGCCCTTCGTGGCGCTTGGCTACATGCCGTCTTTCCCCTTCTAACCTTTTCTTCTTCCCGGTGACTAAATCCACAGAAATCACTCCCAATCCACTCCAAATCAGGCCTTCCTTTTTCTAACCCAAATCCACGACTATTCCCCCCACACACACTCACCAAAATCTTTCTCCCAGACGAAAGATCCGTTTGAGTAATGGAAGAGATGCAACCGGAGGTGGAAAGCAGAGATATGGATGAGAGTAGAGGTCAAGATTTTCCAGGAATCCCAAATCTAGCGATTAATATGCAGGAAATGACTATAGCGGATCCAAAAATAAGATCTGTCCGAGCCAATGAACTCCAGCAAGAAGAAGAACTTGACTTCAGCTTCTGCCTACTGATGAAGATCGCCTGCACCGGAGGTATTCCTAGAAATATTACTAAACAAGCATTGCAGCAATCCATGGCAAAGGCTTGGAGGGGTGCCTACTACGGAATCTCTCAGGTATCTGATCAAGTTTTCTTAGCTCATTTTCGGTCACATGAGGATATGAAGTGGGTGTACAAGCGCCAGCCATGGACTATTGGTTCCGACAATTTGCTTTTTGACTGGTTTGATCCGGCGGATGAAGCTAACTCTAGTGCAGATTACAGATTTGAGTTCATATTTGTCACTGTGCGAGCATATGGTATTCCTCGTGTTGCTAGATCAATTTCCTTGCTTTATGATATTCTGAATCAAGTTGGCAAGGCATCGGAATACCACGTTCCACAACAAAATGTTCTGCATACAAACCAGGACTATATCTGGGGAGTGGCAAAGCTGAAAGTAAATCAACCGGTGCTAGACAAGGTAAGAGTGATGTCTCCAGATAACAGCACAGGAGTGGCATATTTGCACTACGAGAAGATCAAGAGAATCTGTTCATTTTGTGGGATTATGTTTCACAATGTGCAGAATTGCCCCACTAGAATCAATATGATCATTGAGAGAACAAGGAAAGGCCTCCCAGTTCATGATTTCCCAACTCAACGCCTTGGGCAGTGGGTGACAGAAGAAGATCGAGTTCCGATCGAAGCAATCAGGAGTGCCTCCATAACCAATGTTGGATTGCAGCCAAGACCCAATCCGATTCTTGCCAGGCTTCAACAGCTCTTCTCACAGGATCCAAAAGGAAAGGGGAAGCAATCCGAGCACCAACAGCAGTTCGGCCAGCATGCAGTTCATCAAGGAACACTTCGGATAAGCGGCACAAGTACAACGGAGCAGCTGCATGCAAGCCACCTCATGCACCCGGTACAGACCACTCGCCTACCTGGGCAAAGTATTAACGCGGGAAGCAGGAGAATTCATGATCCACCAGCTGCCGCAGTGGACCCACAGAGCATTAAGCAACCAGATTCTTCAACTCAGTTGCAGGGAATTCTCTCTCAAGTCTCTCTGCCGGTTCAAAAGGAGGGCTCACTAAATAAAACTCCAGCTACAGATGCAGAGCCATCATGGGCCCAGGATGCAGCATTAGCAGAAGAGGAGTTGATTCTACAACAACGGTTTGGGCCAGAAACGGACCAGCAGAACAGGCCTACGGAAGTGAGATCTTCTCTTGCACCCGTTCCCCAGCACGAGGCGCATCGCCTGTACTTGCATTCTCCTCACGGCTCAGTCCAATCCCCTCCTATCCATTCTACCTCGAAGCGCCCAGCCCCTCTAGATGCCGCCTCGACGGAGCCGCTAGCGAAGAAATCCACCACCGTGCCGCCCATCGTCAGCCGGGTAGCGGAGCATGGACCTCCACAGCAGATCCCTACCGGAGAGGAGCAGGCCATCCTTATCTCCTCCATTCCCCAATCTCCGACGCAGGTCCTCCCCTCTCAGGCTGTTCTCGCCGTGCTGGGACCTGCAGAGACACCCCACCCTACACCAGACACCGCCACACATTCTGATCCACATACTGGAGATTCAAGAGGAGATGGAGCAAGAGCAAGAGACAGAGAAGCAAGATCAGGAATAGGGGCAGCAAACTCCACAGACGCCGCCATGGGGAGAGCAAGCACTGGCACAGCAGCACCCGAGACAGAGAGCCGGTCTCGTCGTCGTCCTAGGAAATGGGATGTTCCGCCGCCAGCCCAAGATCGAGGTAACAACCAATCTGCTGTGGGGTTTACTCACCATCAATCTGGCTCTTCCGTTTGGCTCCGTCATGGAAACACCAGCCAGGTGGGGCCGATCCGCCATTCTCGCAGACATAGTGGTGCATATGTGGGAGGCTTGGTACAGCCCTACACTCGTTCTCCCCGCGGACAGACTGCAAGAACTGGCTATGCAAATCCCTCGGACTACGACCCATACCCTTTTCGCACTCCTTCACCGAGTTGGTCACCGGGTACGCCAGACTCTCGCCAAGGAGTTTTCTCACCTCCTCGGATGGTTGGCAGCGACTACATGGGTCTGGATGTTGGTCATATGGAGGTTGGTCAAGGAAGCCAGCGACATGATGGAGATGAAGCTCAATCTTCAACGACTTATCCAAGTGAGGGAGTACATCTACACCAAGATATGGGAGATAGTACAGCAAACATGGAACAGGATCAGAGGGCATTGGCGCCAGCCCATGAGGCGCTACGGGCGCCATGAGGACTCTAGGTTGGAACTGCCAAGGCATGGGCAAGAGCCTGGGCAGTAATAAAATGATGCATCTTGCCCGCCTGATCGACTCTACAAAAGCACAGGTAATCTTTGTTTCTGAAATTAAATCTTCGAAAGTAAAACCTGCTAATCTTATTACTAGGTTTAATATGTGTGATTCTATTGTAGTACCCTCTCGGCGCCGTTCCGGAGGGCTTTGGCTGATGTGGAGCAACGACATCGACATATCTGTTCATACCGCTAGCTTTTACCTTATCTTAGCTACTGCTAGTATTAGGTCCACTAATCAGAATTTTGGCTTAGTTTGTATATATGGTGATCCTTATCATCGCCAGACTAGTCTTATCTGGGATCAAATCGCCTCTTTTGTGTATGATAATGGTAGCCTTCCTATGTTATGTATAGGGGATATGAATGATCTTTTGTATGATATGGACAAAAACTCTCCGGTTACTAATCGCCCGCGTATGAATACATTTCAGTCTTTGGTAAAATCTTGTGGCTTATTTGATTTGGGTTATAGTGGTCCTGCCTAAACTTGGACAAATAAGAGGTTCTCTTCCAAACCTATTTATGAAAGGCTTGATCGATGTCTTGTGAATGCTGATTGGTGTGCTCTCTTTCCTATTTCCAATGTTTATAACTTGCCTCTTATGCACACCATAAGTGACCATGCTCCAGTTCTTTTATCAACTGATGGCACTATTTCGAGAACTAAACGTACTTTTAAATTTGAAAACTGGTGGCTGAAAGAAGAGGATTTTAATCAACATGCTAAAGGTATCTGGGCAAAAACTACCAGCAAACCGTTTAGTCAAAGAACTAATCATTTAGCACAAGCTTTAAGAATTTGGTGCAGGAAAAAGAAACCGCTGCAACAGGAGATGAATGAGATAGAAGACCAGATAAAAGAAATACAGCAAAGGCAGCTTCCTGATCAAGATCACGTTTTGGAGAACTTACTAGTCACAAGGTATGAACAAAACCTCACAAAACTCACAGACTCTTATATGCAGAGAGCAAAAAAGAATTGGATCAAGGATGGAGATCGGAATACAGCGTATTTCCACAAAGCGATTCTCAAGAGGAGAAGGAGAAACATGATAGTTTCCATCAAGGATGAAAATGATGTTATCCAGCACATGCCGAAGCAAATAGCTAACACTTTTGTCAATTATTTTCGCCATATTTTCTCCTCTGCTAATACTCAGACTGGCAGGCCTTATCTTCACACACAGATCCCACAAGACACCTCTAACTACACCTACTCTATTCCAGATAAACATGAGCTTTGGAACACCTTGCAGGATATGAAGAAAAATGCCTCTCCTGGCCCAGATGGATTCAATGTTGAATTCTACCTAGCAACATGGAGCTGGATCGGAGATGATGTAACATGCCTGGTAACAACTTTCTTTATCTCAGGATTTATGCCGCAACATATTAATGAGACACACATTGTTTTAATACCTAAAAAACTGGTGCCTCTTATTCCTGCTGATTATAGACCTATAAGTCTTTGCAATGTTGTTTACAAACTTATAGCTAAAACCCTTGCAAATAGACTTAAACCACATTTACCTGATTATATAAACCCAGCTCAGCAAGCTTTTATTGAAGGGCGTCGTATTAGCAACAACATTATCATTGCCCAGGAAATCACTCATTCCTTTAACCTTTCCTCCTGGAATCATCAGGCTTTTATGCTCAAGATAGACCTAGCGAAAGCCTTTGACCGTGTAGAATGGAACTTCATCGTTCAAGCTCTCGCACGTAAAGGGTTGCATGATCATTTTATAAAATTAATCTATGCCTGCATTTCCTCGCCCACCTTTTCAGTTATCATTAATGGGCAACCATATGCGAGATTCCACAGTGACAGAGGTATTCGACAAGGCTGTCCCCTTTCGCCATACCTTTTTGTCTTCACAATAAATGAACTGTCACTAGCCCTCCAAGAAGCTATGAACAACAATGCTCTCAAAGGAGTAGTATTAGGACCAAATTGCCCTCGCATTCATTCCCTCCTTTTTGCTGATGACCTACTTATTTGTGGGGAGGCTACAATCCAAGAGGCTGCTGCCATGAAACATATTCTTGATTCTTTTTGTTCAGTCTCAGGACAAACGCCAAACTGGTCAAAATCAGGAATTATTTTTAGTAAACATGTCCAACCAGCTGTTGCTAACGCTATCAAGACAATCTTTCCGGTGCAAGATATGGACACTTCTTTTATTCACTTGGGGCACCCTCTTATCCTTCCAGCAAAAAACAGGACCTCAGCTTACAATTTTGTTCTTGATAAATTCAAATCAAAACTGAGCACTTACAAGGCTGACAAACTTTCTCACGCTGCTCGTTTAGAACTAATTAAATCGGTCTTCTCCTCGATTCCTGTTTATTATATGTCTAACATTCTTTTCACCAAGAAGTTCATTGCAAAACTCACTTCCATTATTAGGAACTTCTGGTGGACTGGAATTAGAGATGAGACTAAAACAAAAAGCCTTTGCTTGAGAGCTTGGAAAGATCTTTGCGCACCAAAAAAGAAGGGAGGGTTAGGTATCAGAAACCTGCAAGCAGTTAACCAAAGTCTCATCCTTATGGCTGCTTGGCGCTTAGCTCAAAATCCAAATGACCATCTCCATCGTGTCCTCAAAGCGAAATATTTCCATGATACATCAATTTGGAGACCCAATTCCAATGTACCTAAATCAGCTTTCTGGGCTTCTGTTCTTAAAATGCTTCCAATCCTAAAAGCCCACACTTCCTATCAGCTAACTCAAGGAAATATTTCAATCTGGAATACGCCGTGGTATCCTGAGTGGGCTTCTATCTATGATGATTTAATTATTCAACAACCAGGATTCATTTACCCGGCTTATGTTAAAGACCTTTGGATTCCCAACCAAAAAATTTGGAACGCTGCCCTAATTGACAATTTATTTGCCCCTTCAGCAGCCTCTTCCATTAAACAAACCCCTATCATTTATACTGATGAACAGGACCTACTATGCTGGAATCTAACTCAGAATGGTAAGTGCAACACAAAATCTGCATATTACGCTTGTCTTCAGGTACTTCATGAACAAAGGCAGGAAGAGCGACCAAGACCTCCTTCTCCACAAACAACACAATTACTCATGCAGGTTTGGAAATCAAAGGAAATCATTCCAAGAATACAGACTTTTGCCTGGCGATTCCTCCGGAAAGCACTCCCAACAGGGGCTAGAGCAGGAAAGTATTCGAAACATATCGATAAATTTTGTTGCAGGTGTGGCATGCAAGAGGATGAGGTACATCTCTTTTTTACCTGTCCTTTTGTCAAGGCTGCTTGGTTTATGGCTCCTTGGCACATAAGAACTGAATTAATTGCTGCCAATTGTGCCAATCTTACAGACATAATTTTATCTCTTCTTTTAATGAATCATCCTCATGCTACTTTACCGAATATCCTAACCTTTATGTGGTGCATTTGGAAATCTAGGAATGACATGCTATTTCAACGAAAAAAGGGTGAACCATATCAAATTTCTATTAACTCCCAAGCTCTCATAAAAAATCTTGAGATTTGCAATACTAATGCTCATAAACAGGAAGGCATCCAGAACCAAAAGCAAGTGCTCACGGAGGAGAACACAATTCCATTGCAGGGTACTACTTTACAATCTGTCTCCTCTCTTAAGGGAGGAATATTTTTTTCAGATGCATCTTGGAAGGATAACAGGTGCACAGGCTTGCCGCAAACGACAACAACTGGCCTGGGAGTGTATTTTTGCATTAATGCAGGTCACACAAACTGGTGCATCAGAATAGAAGCTTCAGTTCAGCAGCAAGACTCAGCGTTTCAAGCGGAGGCGAAAGCTCTCCAACTAGCAGCGCAACTTGCAAGCATCCTTAACATTGACAGGCCAACTTTCCTGACGGACAACCAGGTACTCGCCAAGATAGCTGCTGCAAGACCAATAGATCATCCTCTCCTACACTGGAAAGCTAGAGAATGTCTGGGCCAATTCTTCAGAGCTACTTCTAGCATGTCTCCGCAGGTTTATCATATATCCAGGAACTTTAATGGAGAGGCTCACCGATGTGCAACACAGGCTCATAGGCTAAGCCTACAACAGCCTATTTACAGATGTTCTAACCCAGCTCATTTGCTAGAAACCTGTCCTTTGCTTTCTACTTTGCAACATGTGAACCTTCAGGACATTGTAATCACTGCTGCCTCATGCAGCTGAGCTGGGAATGAAATTGGCGCCTTGGCGCCCTTGTTTGTTCAAAAAAAAAAAAAAAGAGTGGGGAGGCCTCCGGTTGGATGGTGTAATTGACTGCCGTTTATACAAAAAATTCTTCCTTAATTACCTCCCACCGGTTTCTTTCTTTTTCTATGGGGTGGTAGGGACGATTGTCTCCTCCAACGTATTTTAAGATGGGAAATAATTTACTCCGGTTAATGTGCGAACATCAATGGAATGGTCTAGACGAGACGTCGATTGGTTTGCCAAGGAAAAAATTTGATGTCGATTGATTTCCTGCCAAATGTAGCCGTCGACTTGTCCGTTACGTTGGTCGTAGCTAGTAGGTGGACGGATAGCAATGGACACGCTCCGGTCCATGGTATCTTTGAAAGCACAAACCAAATGTAGTTTTATGGAAAATGTATAAACTTGCATTATACGCGTGTTGTATACGATGTGTACATAGTCATTTCATGTACAAAAAGTTATTATTTCAGATTTTTTTTTTCCCATCTCGAGACAAGTGAGTAATATATTCAGGTTTTCATGTTCGGAGTATTGTCACCAAGGTAGTATATGCTCGTTATTTTTAAATATGTTTTAAATGCATTTCAAAATGTTAAAAATATTGGTACAAAAATTCCCGTCATACATGTCTACAATTTGTGTGTTCACAAAGTCGTGTTATGAAAATTAATATTTTTGTGTGGTGTGTAAAAAACAGTGCTAAATATGTTTTTCCCATTGATTTTTATATATATTCCACAAAAAAGAACGATTTTTGCAAAAATTGTTATGCGCACATAGAATGTTGAGATGTTTGTGGCAATTTTTTGTTTAGATTTGTCTGAGATTTCAAAAAAAATCAGTGATAGGAGCATATACTTCATGTAACAAAGTGATACAAATACTTTGCTTTCAATATAGGAGAAGTCATTTTGGATTTTGAGTTCCAATGCTCCCTTTATTTAGAAAAATAAAAACCACATTTACAAATTTTAGAACACAACTGAACAAATTATGGGCGTAATCAATGATGCATCCTCAAGCATGCAGTATCATAATGCAAAATTAGGTGTATCATGGGCTACCCAAAAATGACAAAATCTTCTATATTTTCTCGATTTGAAAGAGTGTATACTCACATCCACACATTTTTCATTTTTGTGCATGTCATACTATAAAGTATTTCATAATATTGATTTTAGATGTTTCTGGATACATCATTGACAACATGCATGATTTTTCAGATTTCTAAAACTTAAAAACATTATTTTTGTAATTTATTAAATACACGATCACTCGATCCCGGAAGTCAAAATCTCCACACTTCGGTATAAAGTTATAAGACAATAGGACATATCTAATACAGTTATCATATCTTTAAATGTCAACACAATCGTGCAAAACAAAATCCGTGGTTAATCAACATGTGTTGTGGATGTCTAAAAAGGATAGTTTTACAATAAAGCTTTGTAGGAGACAATTTTTGTGTTTCTTACATGGGGCACAAAAAATGGAAATAATTTCTTGTTTGGCACTACTTAGAAATGTGATCCCCTGTTTGGCTCTGAAAAAAAATATTTTGTATTTGATACTTAGTCTAATTATTTTTCTAATATGTCACTAGTTCATTTTTAGCACTAACAGTGTAAAATAGACATATTAAAATACGCTTTTAACCATGATGCATCATGTAACCAAACTTCTGTGAAAGACAAAAGCAACAATATTGTGACATATTTGTTCATGGTTAAAGAACAAATGAGACCCATAAATTTTTCCATGGAACCTTTTTTTTACGGAAAACCATGGAACCGATTTTAATTCTTAAACTTAGTCCTTAAATTTTAATTCAAAAACTATGTGTTTTGGGGGAAGTAGTATAGGTGGTTTACCCGAC
Organism: Poa pratensis; assembly: GCA_947311845.1. Classification (NCBI taxonomy): domain Eukaryota; kingdom Viridiplantae; phylum Streptophyta; class Magnoliopsida; order Poales; family Poaceae; genus Poa; species Poa pratensis. The sequence goes on along the minus strand of CAMZMU010000110.1, from coordinate 30,992,505 downwards.
ATAGCGATGTAGCTGACATTTTTAAGGTACACATGTTACGAATTAATGCATCAATTGGGAACCGCATGTGCTCAATCGACATGCTGAGAGAAGCATGAGTCAACCTTTCTCGACTCAACGGGGAAACGAAAAGAGCGGGAAAAGGCATTGATATATTAGTTCCGAATTCTGGGTATAATAGAGATCTTTTTGACTGGAGACTTACGATTTATCAAACCATCAAGTAATGGATTAGTAAGGTGATTTATAATAAATCTTTTAAATTATGAAACATTTTTATTTACCAGAGCAATTATGGTCTTTTTAAGGGGTTGCTTCAATGGATTAAAATATGCCAGGGTGATGGTTTCACCTGCAGGTGTGCACGGACAAATGGGATTATAAAGATAATATTAAGCATTGTTAAATAAAAATACATATGTTAACAGAGATATAAGGTCATTGTGTACTGGTACACCATAGCCTAGTTACGCAGAACTATGGATACCTCGGTTATTAAGATAAACATATCAAAGCACTAGGTTATATGACGTCATTGTTGTTTCTCAGAGAATTGCTTCAAGTTATTGTGTTTCTCTTTCTCTCACTAGGTTAAATGTATAGCTTTCTGTTATGCTCCGCTGATGTCTCTATCTTGATCATTTATGGGGTATTGCGTACCCGTCTAGTCCTAAAAGTGAGGCATCAACAAGAGAATATATATGTAACGTATTGAATCAATTAGTATCATCCCATATATAAAAAATGCACCAGCTGGGACGATAAGCCTCAAACCTTAGGCCGAGTGGACTACTCACACATCACGGTTAGCTGTACAATAAAAACCATTTTATGAAATAATACTTCAATGTGAATGATTAATAGTCTTACAATGTGGTGAATCGCGAAGAAATCAATTTTACAATTATGGCTATGCATATGACTATGGATTTGCTAAGGGAATGGATATGGTGGCGGAAGCACTTTGGGGAGGAATGGACCGAATATTGGATAAGTGGCTCTTTTCCGACGGTTTTCCACTCTCCCTTATATAGAGGCAATGGACGGGGTTAGCTTTTTAGTGCTTTGGAGTTGACAATCCGATGGATGGCCTTTGGCGAAAGTTGTCCGGTTTGACCTGACGCAGCTGTTGACAATGGTATCGTCGCTGGTACGGTCACACACAGCCATACCGATGCGGTAAGTCTTCTAGAATTTTGGTGCCTCCCTGACTTGGGCAGTTCCCCGTCACGTGATCGTTCCCATATTTCATCATTATTACCTCCATATATGTAAGGTAACAAGTCACAAAGATTTGCACATGTATGCAATAACTAGTGATTAGTAGCAGGTTTAGAGGAATATCTCATCAATTTCTTGTCAAATATATCGTTTTAACAAGGATAAGACGAGTATAATTGCACATATCAAAATTCCCAAGGTTAAACCTTTATCATCTAGAGTAAGAAACAAAAATCATAAGAAACTAGGAGTTTAAACCCCACCACTTATTTCACCAAAAAACTTATCATATTTAGAGTAGTGGCAAGATATAATACAAGTTTCGTTAACCAAAACAATTAAAACAAAACTTATATTAGCATGGACAATTAGATGATAACAATTATTTCACATCTCGTAGGTAACAGTTATCTGCCGAGAAAAACTTTGAAATGATATAAATATTAACATAATTATAGTGCAAAGAGCACGTTAAAATAAGAATAGCTTTAGATTAGCTCGCAAACGCCCATTTCATCAAGTCAATAATCTCTAGTGCTCCTTTTCTTTGCATTATCTCTCTAGGACTTCCAAGAATTTAGCGAGACAATGCCAAACGTGGTATAGGTCAATCCGTATTATGAAGGCTAGATTGGAATATTGCTACTTCCGGACAAGTTGTTAGGAACCCCAAATGGAACGGATGTTGTAGTTCAGCACCAAGTATTTCCCTCGGTTTAAAACCAAGGTTTCTCGACCGAGTAGGAACTATCCATACGTCAACCAAGTCAACAATACATGAACACAAAAACAAAACACATATTGTCCCCAATGCACTTATTTTTTGGCATGGTAAGGTCTCGCAATAATGTCAACATGCTTCAACGATCTCCAGTGTGTGCTAGACTTGCCGAAGGAAATGCTAGAGAGGGCAACTATGAAATTAATAGTCACCACCACTACAAGAGTTATTATACAGTTGATGGTATCTATAATATGCGAGTGACATTTTTGAAGACAATCTCCAATTCACAAGGTAACGAGAATTTTTTTCTGTGCACAACAACAAGAATGTGCGAGGAATGATGTGGAAAAGGCATTTGGAGTGCTCCAACCTCGTTGGACAATTGTTCAGGATCCGACAAGAACTAGGGATACCTCGCAATTGTCGGATGTCATGGATGTTTGTATCATCACGCACAACATAATTGTAGCTGAGTAGCCTGATCAACCCGCAAATATTGACTTTGATTTGATGGGATCTCTTGTTGATTCAGTTCATGTACTGGCCGAACTCAAAAAATTTCTCGAGATGCATCGGTAAGTTCGTGACAGGTATGTGTATCAACAACTATAAGTCAACCAATAGTCTATTCCCGCTTTATGAATTTGGAATATTTAGGATTCAAATTTCAACTATGTAATTTTAATAAATTGAGTTATTATTGATTTGAGTTGCACTCCAATCTTTATGTTCGTTTTGTGATATTATTGAATAAGTAGTTGTTGAATTTCGGGTTTTGAATAAGTAGTAATTAAATAACTTGAGAATTTGGTCAACCGGTAACTCACCCATGGAAACAAATGGAAATAATCCGCCTAGCATTTTGTCAATGGACAAATGGCATGTCCATGGTCCACTTGGTAGCTCACCCGTAGAGCATCTCTAACACATACCGGAAAAACGGTTAAACCCGTTTATTTGCAGCTTTGGTCGATAAATACGCACCGACCAGATCTAGTAAAACCGGATAAACCGAAAAATATTTTCCAGGTCCTCGAATATTATCACCTGCATACCATATAGAACCAGTTTTGGAGCCGATTTTTGGGGTGAACGGGAAACGAGTCAACAATCCCATCGGCGACGGCGACTCCCGAGGTCGACTCCACGACGAGGAGACTCGATTCGAGCGTCAATCTTCAATCCTGGCGAGAAGACTCGATTCTGACCGATTTCCTGTGAAATTGTGGCATGTTCGAATACCCAATGGCTAAGCTTCCCAACAGGAGCACCTCCACGAGAGGAGGCGGGTCGAGACGGTGGAGGCCAACACTAGGAGAGCCAGGCGAGGGCCCTAGACAGGATGGGGCGGCGATGGGAGCCGGAACGCTTCGTCCGGTGACGATCAGTCCATAAATAAAAGGTGAACTCGTTAGGAAAGATGAAAGATGAAGGAAAAAATGTTTTAGGTACAAGTTTACAACATCTGTCCCGCACGGATTTTCACGATACCGTAAATCGATTTCGGGGAAACTAGAAATGTGTTTTCCGGTTTGTGTTTTGCTGTGGTATCTGCTAGAGATGAACACTGGTTTCCATATTACGGTGACAAAACGGCAATGATTTTTTTTCTTAAAGCTACATCTCATATATACTTAGATATTTGAAGGTACGTGCGGATCCCTCCGATGTAACCACCATGCAATACCGTGAATCGCCCGTCTTTGAAAAAAAGAAAAAGTAAATCGACAATGTTTTTGTTCTTGCTTTTCTTTCTCTTTGACCCTACATCAGTCGATTCTCACGAGGATATATTCCATGTACTCGACGGCACGTCTATTTCTTGTCGGCACATGTGACGCAACGGGTAAAAACACATGCCGAATCCACGTGTAATGAAAAGAGAACGAAACATAAGCATCATCACAGTTTTTTTTTCGAAATGCGTCAACTATACTGTATTTAGATGCGCATAACAAACGGCTCTCTTTCCACAAAGTAAAAAGAAACATAATTCGGACGGTAAAAAGAAAGAAAGAGGTGCGGTGTACCGGCCATGGCATCTTGGTTGGTCACTAGTTGACGCTTACCTAACAGTCTAACACCCTAACAGGTTGCTTGACAAAGCTAAGACAAAGCATAAATGTCTTCTCGGTGTCGAGTCAATCCCATGTTTAGTTCTCCTCACCGGCCCACAGACAATAAATACTGATATCTGACTATAACCCTATTATCATGCACCACATCACTAGGTAGAAAAAGTTTCCGGTGCACGTGTATTCTATAAGAAAGGTTTATAGTGCACGTCTCTTGAGAGCGGACAAATGGATTTCAGGCTCAGAATTCAAAATTAGCATTTTAAAGTTTAAAAAACTGAGAAAAATTCCTACAGTTAGAGAATGTTGTATTGTACAGACATGTAAAATCACAACTCGGAATTTTTATTTTATTTACTGCACAAAATGACAAAATCTGACATTTGAAGTAGTGAACTTTGCAGAAAAAATCAATCCTCCAAAATCTGTCAGATTTAGTTATTTTTATGTAGTTCGGAATATGAGTTATTTTGAGTTGAGACCATTCATCTGTGTAAAATACATCATTGGCTGCATGCAGGATTCCTTTCGGATTTTTTGGAACCTCAAAATATGATTTCAAATTTTGAAAAATAATATCCTCCATGCAACTCGGACTCGGCGGCTAACGCGGCTTAAGGCGTGGTGCTTGTGGGGGTTGATGGCCGGGTCTGTTCTAGGCTGGGCGTTCCCCTCCGCCGCACGTCTAGTGGCGGTCCGTCGGCTGCTGTCTACGCCGGTGGCGTAATTGTAGTCAGCTCTAGATTTGGAGTTGTGATGTTGTTGGTGAAAACCGTGTTCGACTTCGGTCATGGCGTGCGATGGTGGCGTATTCATGTCGTTACCTTGGTGAAAGCATCGTCGCTGCAGTCTTCGTCTCCTCGATCGGGATGCTCCGGGGAAACTGTAGATATGGATTTCCTGGATCTGTCGATGGTGGCGCTTTCGGTATCATTCTTTTCACCTGAGCGCATCGTTTTGAATCATAGGCTGACTCGAGGGACTAGGAGCTAGTGGGCGGCGTTTCATCTTCTATGTCAATGACGTTGGGTGACGGTGGCGTGGCACGGCGTGATCTCGGTGATGGAAGCGTTACGATGGATGTGCGCATGACCCGTGTGTTGTCTGGCATCATGGTGACGTCGATGATAGGTTTAAGAATGTCATCAGGTTAATCTCATTGAAAATCGTTAGGCGGAAGACGGCGACAGTTACGGTGACTTCTGAGTGTGTGCATGCGGAGGACGTTGAGGTTCTGGGTCAGTATGTGCTAGCCTTTCTATTGCTTGATAAGGCAGATGTGTGAGGTCAGGGTATATGGTTTTGATCAGATTTATCAAGCTCGTAAGGGCTCGCTTGGATTCCCGTTTCATTTTACCCTCCGTAAAATACGGACGTATCGCAGCTTTAATTTGCGGAGGTCACACGGTGAAAGGGCAAGGATGTCGCGTAGAGGAGGGGTGAATAGGCGATTAAAAACTTTTCCGGTTTAGGCTTGCTAATTGCGGAATAAAACTAGGTGTTTAAATTAACAAGCCACCAACCTAAATATACTAGGCTCGCCTATGTGCGCCAATAACTTATGCTAAGCAAGATAAGCAACAAGGTGATAGCAATAGAGAGACTTCAAGCACGAAGGCTATCACAATATAAATTGCATAAGTAAAGAGGTCGGGTATAGAAATAACCGAGGCACACGGAAACGATGAAGTATTCTCGAGGTCCTCCTTTTTAGGGGAGTACGTCTCGTTGGAGGGGTGTGAGTTTCAAACTCAAGACGCCACAAATGGTCTCACCCTATTCTCCGATGAACCTTGCCCAAAAGCTCGGTTCAACTTCCACTATTGATTTTCCTTTTGGGCGGAAATCGAGTCTCGTACAACAATTTTGAGGCACAACCCACAAAAGAATTGGGAGCTCCCAAGTGGCCAAAAAAGGCCTCAATCGCCACAAAAGGCGCCAACCGCCACAAAAGACGTCTAGGGTCTAAAGACCCAAGAGTAACAAGCTCACGAACTTTCACTCTCCACGAATCCTCGTGGAGAGTACAAACCGATGCACAAAAGCAATGGCAAGAGCACACGAAGTGTTCAAGTCCTTCATTCTCAAATCCCACCAAAAGCAACTAATGCTTATGGGGGGAGAAGAGAGGAAGAACAAAGAAGTGAACCACACAAGAACTCCAAGATCTAGATCCACTAGGTTCCACTCACTTAGAGGAGAGATGGACAGGTGGAAATATAGATCTAGATCCCCTCTCTCAAATCCCTCAAAGGTATGCAAGAATCATGTGAGGAATTGAGAAAGAGGCAAGCTTTCCAAGGTCAACAATGGAGGTGAGAGAGGGGGAAATTTCGTGCTTGGAAGAGCTGGGTGCAAAATGAAGAAGGGGGCCTTTTAATAGGTCCCCTGAAAAAGAGCCGTTGCAGGAAAAATAACACCGGAGACTCCGGTTCAGGAGGGCCGGAGTCTCTGGCCTGGGCGGAGACTCCGGACCCTAAGGGGCGGAGACTCCGGGGTCACTCCGGACCAACTCTGGACCGAAGGCAGAGAGCGCCGACCGGTGGAGCTCTTCGCTCCAAAACTTGATGGGCCGGAGACTTCGGCCCCTGAGCACCCCTGAGGCCGGAGACTCCGGCCTATGCAAAACTGCAAAACCTGAAATGCAATAACTTTCTCGTTCGAACTCCAAATCAGGTGAAACCAACGAGGTTGGAAAGATAAAGACCAAAGCTTCCCTACAAGGGGGGCTGGGAGTCGGCCAGGCCGGCCTGGGAGCTAGAGAAGTCGGCCTGGGAACTAGCCTGGGCCCGGCCACCCATCCGAGCCAGTCGGCCTGGGGGCTGGCCACCCAGCAGAGGCGCCCGGCCTGGGAGCCGGCCAGGCCGGCTGACAAGGATATACATCCCGGGTACCCTACCATAAGGGTACCTGGTGCACGTGTCGACTAAGGCCCAACTATCAAGAGCCTACATGAAGCCCATGACGAAAGGCCCAACAAGATGGAGTACCCTCCAAGATTAGACATAGGCATAGTCGGTTTAAACTTTCCTTACATGTAAACAGGGTCGGTTGCGAACTCCCGGAACCCAGCCTATTATATAAAGGCTAGGAGGGCCGCCGATCTAGGACACACAATACTCGAACCACCAAAACCCTAGCAAGATCAACATCTCGCCAGGACCCCATTGTAGCTCGCATATACACACCAGATCAATACCAGACAAGCAGGAAGTAGGGTGTTACTCTCCGGAGGCCTGAACTTGGGTAAATCCCTGCTTTTGCTTGTCAGCCGACGAAACTACCAGCTCTACCACGTTCTCTCCCTCGTAATCTCAACCCTAGGTCATTGACCATGGGATTTGATGAGTTAACCCCTCGTCAATTGGCGCCGTCTGTGGGAAAGAATAGTGCTGGACTCACGGTTTCTTCGGTTCCATCGGAAAACGGCGACTCGCCGATCGCATCTACAAACGGCGACTCGCCGGCTGCATCGTCAAACCAGAACTCGCCGACTCGGGCGGCACATGGCAACTCGCCGACTCACTCGACAAACGGCAGCACGCCAACTTCACCTGCAAAAAGCACATCAGATCCTCTGATGAACTTCGAGCCACACTCGCCAGAATTCGAGGAGACGTTTGCTGATCTCGAGTCAGGTTTGGGTTTAACCGTTGGTTCGTTCAATTTTTTCGTAAACAAGCTTGGTATGCAGGACTTGACAGATCCACGCCAACTCGCGACTTCCGCACCCGAGGCTCCTTCGACTACGGGTCCATCAACTGCGTCCATACCATTGTCGATCCTCCAAGCCTGTCGTCTGCAACAACCATGTCGACTCGAGAGATCAACGAGTTCATTGCGAAAGAACTCCAAGATGAGGAGGCTGAATCAGCATACCGCACAAACGATCCCGAGCTCAATCTTCCACTCGAGGATAGATTCGACTGCGGGATCTCCTCAGCGACTTCGATGAGCCCGAAACTCATATCGACAACCACGTCGACTCCGAGATCTGCACCAACAACAACCTTAACTCGAGATCCATAACGACTTCGCCGACCCGAGATGAGCATAGGCGATGAACACGTCAACGGCGAGCTTCGCCCAGATGGGCTGTTCGACTGCATACTGACTCTGATATGAGTCTCGATGAAGACGTCGAGTCCATGACGGGACTCGAAACACATACACATACCCTCGGGTGATACCCCAGCAGGTCTACGTTGCCTTCGCCGCAGAATCATCTGATATTGCGGCCAGTCGCAGGCCTACAGAATTCCCATGCACAGTTACTATGCCGGATGGAGTCACAACTCTCACAATTACTGCTGAGATGGCAGCAAAAGCAGATAAAGTCATCAAGGAGTGCACAATGATGCCCGTGGACGCAACACGAGAGGAGATGTTGACCTTCCAGTACTTCAACTGGCAGGAATCACTTCGACTGCAGCAGATCAGAGCAACACTCGAAGAACGTAAAAAGCAAGCTAGCTTGTCGAGTGCATGGAGAAGACAGCTCTCCATGAGCTCCACCGGAGGGCAGAACAAGACCCAGATCAAGGCTGTCACGCCTCGCGGAAGATGAGAGGGAAGCGCTCACCCGCAACTTAGGCCACTCTTTCATGACATTCGACGAAGAGGGAGTACCAGTACCCAAAACAGCTGCGGGTGCCCTCTTTACTGCTGCAGCATACCTAGAGGCAATCAAGCCTCCGGCGGATGACCCCAATGCAAAACTACATCGCCAACAATCAAATCACTCGCCTTAGCGGCAAAGCCATACGCCAAATCCCAAAAGTCCAGGAGGAGTCGAGACCGTGCCATAGTAAACCCACGTCGTGAAGAATATAATCGCAGTGGTCGCGTCACCACTCGAAGGAAGGAGCGGCTCACGTCGGCGCAGGTCCAGGAGCAGATCACGCAGATCTTACAGTAGCGACTCGTACTCTGATCAGGAGCCTGAGCCATGCGGAGCTCTGTGCTTCACTCGACGCGTCCGCGAGACACGGATGCCCAAAGGGTTCAAACTCACATCTGAACAGCCCAAATACACGGGTCGACAGGAACCTTCAGGATGGCTGGAAGACTACAGACTGGCTGTCTCGTGCCAACGAGGCACGAACACCACAGCCATGCAATACATACGACTCATGCTCGAAGGCACAGCCCGCGACTGGCTCAAGGCTCTACCTCCATCAACATACGACTCGTGGGATCACTTCCGCGCAGACTTCATCAAAAACTTCGAGCCTCTATGTGAGCGACCAAAAACGTTCGAAGAACTGAGAGCCTGCATTCAACGGTCGGACGAAACGTTGAGGTCATACATCCGACGATGGACTGAGATACGCAACTCAGTTGGAGTAATTTCAGAAGATATGGCCATGGATGCTTTCATCATGGGCCTCGCCAGGCGAGATTTCAAAGAAGCACTTGGTCGCCAAAAGCCAACCTCTGTGGCTAACCTCCTAAAGATCGCGACTGAGTGGGCAGACGGAGAAGACATGGCGCGCACCACACGCGGGTCCTCACCCCGTGACAATCATGATAGCGGCAGTCGAAACCGCAGGGACTCGTACAGAGACGACCGAGGCGCAAACGTTCAAAACGTCACTACGACGACGACAGACCCGAATTCATGGCGGCTGGATTCTCCACACCCCGCAACGACCAAGACAGAAGCGACCGACGGTCAGAAGATCGACGGGATAGTCGAGATGATCGTCGGGACAGTCGAGACCGCAACCAACGCAGCGACAGCTACAAGAAGAAAGATTGGCGCAAGTCGCGCTCCGGCGCACAAAACGAGCGATCATTCGATGACAAGATGGATGCTGATTGCAGATTCCACCTGTACAAGGGGGAAGACGGAAAATTGCGCTCCAATCACTCGATGAGAAACTGCAGAGAATTCGACCAACTAGCATCTGAATACGTGCAACTCAGAAAGGCAACAGCCGCACACGCACCCGCACCTGCACCTGTGCCTCAGCCAAACAATGTGCCCGTTCTGATGGCACCACCTCCACCACCACAGCCTGCCGCAGGCGGAAATATCGCGGGTGCCATACAACCCGTACCTCGGGTGGACGAACCTCAGTACCCTCCGCCCCAAGGGCAGATGTACATGATACAGAAAGGTCGCCCTTCCAACAGGGAGCAAAAACTTCGCACTCGACAAGTAAATATGGCGGTCATGTCACCTCCTGCCGTAACTGAATTCTTGAAGGGATCCGAAACTGCAATAAGCTTCAGCAGAGAGGACCACCCACCATCGGTAGTTCGTCCAGGGCACTCTGCTCTGGTACTCGGCCCAAATTGGAGGTTACGCCATGTCCAAGGTCTTCATGGATGGTGGCAGCGGCATAAACATCATCTTCGCGGATACGCTCCGCAAAATGAACAGGTCAGTCGAAAACCTGCCAAAATCCTCAAATACCTTTCACGGTATCGTCCCAGGCAAAGCAATAAGCCCAGAAGGCACCATACAACTCGACGTTACGTTCGGGGACAAAAACCACTTCAGGACAGAGTCGATTGAGTTCGAAGTTGTCGACTGGAAGTCACAATACCACGCCATACTTGGACGCCCGACGTTCGCTCGATTCATGGCGTCCCACACTACGCATACCTTCAGCTGAAAATGCCTGGACCAAAAGGAGTAATCACAGTCAAAGGAAACTTCCAAAAGTCCGATTCTTGCGACCGAGAGTTTAGCAAAATCTCTGAGATGTTCGGCATGGAAGCAACACTCGCCGATCTAGCGGTCTCCAACGATCGAACACTTATGCCGGAGCACAAGAAGGTGGCAGTCGACAGAGCATTCAATGCCACCAATGACACAAGGTCGCATCAGGTGCACCCGACGATCCGACCAAGACAGTCAATGTCTCTTCGAGTCTGCCTATCGCATAGGAAAGCGCGCTCGTCGAATTCCTCCGTGAGAACTGGGATATATTTGCGTGGTGTCCAGCCGACATGCCAGGTATTCCCAGGGAATTCGCCGAGCACTCTCTCCAATTATTTCCAGATGCTAAGCCAGTCAAGCAAACAATGCGCCGCATATCCGGCCCGAAAAGAACCGCAGTCGAAGCCGAAGTCGACAGACTACTCGCAGCAGGTTTCATCAGAGAAATCAAGAAATCACAATGGGTGGCTAACCCCGTACTTGTAGAGAAGAAGCACACAGATATCCTTCGGATGTGCGTAGATTTCACAGCACTCAATAAATGCTGTCCAAAGGATCACTTTCCACTACCTCGAATCGACCAGATCGTCGACTCCACCGCCGGGTGCGCTCGCTGTCCTTCCTGGATGCTTACTCAGGTTACCACCAGATAAGGATGAAGGAAGAAGAAGAGAAAACGGCGTTCATAACCCCACTCGGGGTCTACTGCTACACAACTGCCTTTCGGGCTCAAGAACGCAGGCGCAACCTACCAGCGCATGATGCAAGACTGCCTCAAGAAGCAAATTGGGCGAAACGTCCAGGTCTACGTAGACGACATCGTCATCACAACAAGGGAGGAAAACACACTACTCGATGACTTGCGAGAGACGTTCGCAAACCTCAAACGCTTCCACATCAAGCTCAACCCGAAGAAGTGCACGTTCGGCGTGCCAGCAGGGCAGCTCTTGGGTATCTAGTCTCAGCTCGTGGAATCGAGGCGGACCCGGAGAAAATACAGGCCATCTTGACAATGCAAAGGCCTTCAAAGCTCCATGATGTACAAAAATTAGCAGGTCGAGTGGCAGCACTCAGCCGATTCATCAGCAAACTGGGCGAAAAAGCACTCCCGTTCTATCGGCTGATGAAGAAAGCAGACAAATTCGAGTGGACGCCAGAAGCCGAAGCAGCCTTCACGGATCTCAAGCGAGTCCTCACAAGCCCTCCAATCCTCGTCGCACCAAGGGAACGTGAGCCACTATACCTGTATGTCTCCGCAACTAACAGGGTGGTAAGTACCGTACTGGTGGTCGAACGCATGGAGGAGGGACACGCCCAAAGCATACAACGCCCAGTCTACTACTTGAGTGAAGTCCTCTCCATATCAAAGCAGCGGTACCCGCATTATCAAAAGCTGGCCTACGCCGTGTTCATGTCCTCAAGGAAGCTGACGCACTACTTCGCAGAGCACCCGATCACTGTAATCAGCACCTCAGGGATCGGGGACATCCTCAAATGGCTCATCGAGTTAGGACCACGAGATATCAAGTATGATTACCCGAAGGCCATCAAAGCACAAGTCTTACCTGACTTCCATACCGAGTGGATCGAAGCTCAGTTGCCAGGAGCACCAGATGTGTCCAACTCATGGACTATGTACTTCGACGGCTCAAAGAAGAACGAAGGAGCAGGCGCAGGTGTCATCCTCATATCACCAAAAGGCGACAAGCTTCGCTATGTCCTGCAGATGGGATTCGAGTTACCATCCAACAACGAAGCTGAGTACGAGGCCCTGATCCATGGCATGCGGATGGCCAAAGCCCTCGGGTGCACTCGACTGATGATTATGGTGACTCGAATCTTGTGGTGCAGCAAACAATGAAGGCCTGCGATGCCATCGCAGACAACATGATCGCCTACCGCGACCTGTACAACATAATGGAGGGCAGCTTCGAGGGCTGCGAGTTGCGGCACATAGGGAGAGAAGCAACGAAGAGGCTGATATGCTAGCCAACCTAGGCTCGACCAAGGCACAAGTTCCACCTGGTGTCTTCCTCGAGCGCATCGAGCACAGGTCCATCAAGCAAAAACGCACATCTCCTACATCAGCCGCACCAGCCAAGAGCAAAGCACCTAGCACAGAGGACCCGCCAGTCGAGGTACTCCTCATTGAGCCAACTTGGACTCAACCTTTCCTCGCATACATACTCCGCGGCGAGGTACCTGAAGACATAACAGAGTCAAGACGCGTCACTCGACGATCTAAAGCATACACCGTCATCAACGGCGAACTATACAAGCGCAGCGTATCAGGTATGTTCCAACGATGCATAGCATTCAAGATGGCCAGGCCATCCTTCGTGATATTCATGCAGGTACCTGCGGGCATCACGCCAGCAGTCGATCACTCGTAGCCAAAGCCTTTCGCGCAGGCTTCTACTGGCCCACAGCACTCAAAGACGCGGAGGACATAGTCAAAAGGTGCATCGGCTGTCAAAAATTCGCCACAAAGCCGCACACACCCGCATCGGCGTTGAAGACAATACCATTGGCCTGGCCCTTCGCCCAGTGGGGGCTCGATATGGTCGGGCCACTCAGAAAATCCTCCCATGGAGGGCATACTCACCTTCTGGTGGCGGTCAATAAGTTCACCAAGTGGATTGAAGCAGTCCCTATCACAAGTTCGACTGCCACTACAACAGTCAATTTCATAAAATCCATCATATACCGCTTTGGTGTACCAAGCAGCATCATCACTGATAACGGTACAAACTTCACGGCTGAAGAGTTCCGATCCTTCTGCAAAGAGCAAGACATCACGCTCAACTATGCATCCGTGCACACCCGCAGTCCAATGGCCAAGTCGAAAAAGCCAATGGACTCGTGACAAGCGGAATCAAGAAACGCCTCTGGTGCCACTCAAAAGAGCCGCGGGTGCTTGGGTCGAAGAACTCCCGTCTGTGCTATGGAGCCTACGCACAACTCCTAACGCTTCAACACAGTTCACCCCATTTTTCATGGTCTACGGCGCAGAGACAATCCTACCATCAGATGTAAGATTGAATGCACCAAGAGTCAAAGCATACAACGAAGAAGACGCAGATGAAGCACTCGAAGATGCAGTCGACTTACTCGAAGAAGCACGCGACACTACGCTAGCACGCACAGCTGTCTATCAGCAGGACCTCCGCCACTACCACAGCCGTCGACTGCGCACCAGGTCCTTCGAAGTTGGCGACCTGATAGTTCGACTGAAGCAAAAGAAGGTGCACAAACTCGCTCCCCCATGGGAAGGACCCTTTATCATCATCGAGGTCATTGGTGGTGGAGCATACAGATTGAAGCACGCGAAGACAGGAGAACTCTCGCACAATCCTTGAAACGTTGCGCAGCTACGCCGTTTCTATGCTTAGATTGCTCAGTCGCACAATGTAATAGGCACATATGTCGGATGGCTGCAGGTTTCAGACGCGCTCTTTTCCTTCCAGGGTACCTAAGGGGGCTGGAAGGTTTTTAATGAGGCGGCCTGCAGCTTAACATTCAAAAGTGGAATATAATCAAAATGTTCCTCCTATCTCTCTATTTACTATTCGCATAACTCATTAGTATATACCTTGGCCGCACCCGAAACGCTCGGGGCTGCGCCATCAAGGACACGAGTTTTCGCTCCTTCAAGAATAATACCTCAAACCCCACTCGAACGTTCGGGGGCTGGGTCACAAAAGTTCAAGCAAGAACGCAGAACTCCTCAACCCCACTCACACGCTCGGGGGCTGAGTCTCAAAGCAAAAGTTGAAATTTCGGACAAGTCACAAAAATTCACAGCCTCACTCGACGACTCGGGTTCTGTGCAATCTATAGTCCATACTGTATATGTTTTCATAAACCCCACTCGATAGACTCGGAGGCTGCATACATACAAACAAACAACATACACTACATACAAGAGGCAAATCTACACTCGGGGGCTGCCCCATATGCATAAAAACCATAATCTACAGGTTCATCCTTTGGCTGGGTCCACTTCTCCTCCTCCTTCAGCACATGATGGATTAGGACCAATGCGTCCACCCGTGTCTCTTGGTAGTGCTCCTCCATTGGCACAGGACCACCACCTGGTACGGGTGCGGGTCCCATCGCAATATTTTTCAAATCAAGGTGCGAAGGTGCGACCGCATAAAGGCAAGAGCAACGTTAGCCCCGCTAGTCAGTTGCTCACGTACAAATTTCTTGATTGCCTTGCCTTTTCGAAATTTCTTCAGCAATGCCGCAAAGCTTTGTGGTTGCTCGTTCAAAGGAAACAAAGCCTCGTGGATTCGAAATAAAGCTAACCTGCAACTCTCTAGTCGAATGGCAGTTCGCCACGCACGATCCAGGAGCTTTACCAAAATGGCACTCCTCGCCCTGTCTGACCAAAAGGGGTGGGCGGCGTATTCCGCGCTACTCGCATGACCGTCAAGTCGATCCCGTAGGCGCGCTTCCTCATTCGGCTGGTGAAAACAAACAGCTATGGCAAAATAATGCAAACTTATTACCCCAGTCGACTTGTGTGCCGAGCCCACAATTCAATTTCCAAAAGAGGTTACATTCAAGCTGTAGGTTCACCTTCTCCAACTCCTCAAGCAAAAAGGCCTCCCGCTCCGTAGTTGGGGATGGCCTCGACTGCAGCTCCGCATATGCGTCTTGTGTCTTCTTTAGCTCGCTTGAAACCTTTGAAAGTTTGAGCTGAAGGAAGTCGATGATTTTCTAATCATTCACGCTACGCGACTGAGTGGAGTTGCTCGCACCTGGACCAGTCGATGTTCTTTTAGCTCGGGTCTACATCCAGAATAACTCAGAACATAAGAGAAACAGAAGAGATCAAGCAAAAGACTCGGGGGCTGCGCCTCCCGATAACTGGAGTTCCTATTTCATGAAGCACAAATACGAAGTCTGACGTTTTTACAGATAGCAAAAGCAAAACCATAAAAAATCCCTAAAACTAGGCGACGAAGGGATCACTCGCTAGTCATCGACTTCTTGGAGGAAGCCTTCTTCGCCTGAACCTTGGCTGCCATATCTTCAACAGTTGTTACAAGCTGTTGAGCATACTTTTGGGCGGCCTCCATCCAAGTGCCTAACCCAACGGTTTTGCCGCCAGGCCCCCTCGGGAACTTCCTCGTGACCTTGTCAAAATCTGCCTCGACTCCGTGCGCGAGCAACATGAGAAAAGTAGTCTGAGCACCACTTACCATTTGCTCGCGACAGAAATCGGCGACGGCAGTTCCTTCTGGCTTGAACAGCTCCACCAGTTCTGCAAATGAAGATAGAAGCTCATCATCTGGGAAGAAGCTGCTGTGAAGGGCGCCCAAAGCACTCACCGCCTTCGTCAGCATCTCCCCTGCCCTACTATTGGTGACCTCCACGACGGCTACACTTTCATCAAGTGAAGCGCCAACGCTTTGCTTGCCAGGAGCAGCAGGGCCATCCATCACGCCTAGCATAACATATAAACAGCATGTTCAGCAGCATATTACAAACTTCAAATATCTAACGGCAAAATTGTGTACCAGTCAAAGTGGTGCTGGAAGCAGAGAGTCGACCAATTGCCAGGTCTTCCCTAACTTCGGCTGCTTTCTGCCTCTTCTCCATATCAGCAACTCGACGGGAAGCTTTGTCCATCTCTTCTACAGTATCAGTCGCTGACTCTGCGAAACACATAAGCATTTCTTCAACATGCTGCAAAAAGATAGTTACATCAAAACACTCGAGTTCTCATTACAAGATACTTACTCATTCGCAGCCTCGAGTTGCTGCTGCAAGGTCGTGACTTCCGTCTCCATGTGCACATACTTGGCGCCAGCCTTCAGTAGCTCTTGTATAAATGACTACAGCACAACATGAGCAAATTTAGAACAGATTCATTGAGTCTATGCAAAACTCTAACATCTGATAGTGATTCAACTATGGCAAAAAAAGCACAAGCTTACATGATCTAAGAAGGAGGAAGTCAACGTAGGAACGCCTGTCGCTACCGCCTCATCTTTATTAGCTGCAACCTCAGGCTCGGGCGGTGTAGCCGCGTCTGCAGCAGCCGGAGTTGCGGTGGTAGGCGGATGCTCTGGTGGCAAACTTCGAGCAGTCGATGCCGCACTGCTCTTCTCCATCGGGGGTGGCGGTGGCAAATCCTCATCCGAGGACACGCTGTTTCACACATGCTAAGTAGACAACTTGGCAAAGTTCATAAAACGTCAAAAAGCAAATGCACATAAAACTTACTCTTCAGTAAGGTCGACCATTCGACCAGGTGCAAGCACACCCACGCTCGGGCGCAATCTCTTCGGTGGTCGCGGGGGGAGCGAGCGAATCGGAGGAACTTCGAGTGGCGCCGTCATCGACTCCGTCTCGTTTCCTCCTTCTCCTCCGAGTCAGCAGTGTCTTCTTCCTCGCGCGACCGCTTCTGCTTGGCCTGCACCTCAGGATCGCCTTCATCAGCTTCTGGCGTATGTGCGGTGGCGAGTGAGGTCACCTCATCATCAGAGCCAGCCTCGAGTGGCTCATTGTCCGGCACTGGGCTGCTCTCTGGCAATGGTGGCATCGACTCATACATTCTGTGTCCCTGCACATAGAAACAACAAAGAAATTAACATCACACATGCATAACATAGCAACTTACAGATGGTAGCGACTGTTACCTCTGGTAGAGGGTTGCTGGTCTCATAAGGTATAACTGGCGATTTCGTCTCGCAAGGCTCCTCGTCAGTCAGTTTGGTAAGGCCTCTTACCAACTTCTCTACTTCCCCATCAGATAGAATCCGCACCGTTGATACGAGATCGTGGGCAGAATAGCATATCCAGCCATACACGTGGCAGCCGTGGAGAGCAACCGTCGCGGCCACTCCGCCCACTACGCACGGGAATCTAGGAACCATCATCACAATCCCAGAAAAATCGTGCCCAAACAGTAACAAACAAGTCCAAACGGCACAAGTCTTCGGTCAGCACTGCAGCTTGGGGCCCACGTGTCACGTCCCATCCATCACAGCATAACGCACGCCACCGCGTGTCAGACAGCGCAGTCGCCATAAGCGTCATCCCTGACGTCATTACAAGCGCTCCGTTCAGAAAAGCATTCGAGTCCGCCCAATGCAAATTGATCACTCGACTGCCTTGATTGGTTCGGGTCTGGAAAAGCAATGTTAAGGCAAAATTGATCACTTGACCGTTCCTTCGACTGAGTCATATTACTCTCATCGGAGCGTATCAAAAATTTCTTCGACTAATAGTATATGGGATAAAAAGATTTGAGATTATCCTCCATTGCAAGCAATAAAGCACAATCTCGGGGTCTACTCTCATCGGAGCGTTGTCGCGCGCCCGATAGAATAATGACAAAGTACCAGTCGACAAAAGACTCGACTCAGATCATATGCAAAATTTTATGCAAAATCATACTCGAAAAAATCTCGAGTTGCGTCCGCCGCAAATATCTCGGATGTTGCATGCATAGTGCAAAGGTAAGACCCGCCGAACTTTCGAGCTGGGCTAAGGACCGTTCCAGCAACGTTAATCCTTAAAACTTTCCGTGTCAGCAGACATGATGAAAAATCCCGACGGACGCGTTGGGTAAATTTCAAAATTATACTGCAGATCGATTCAGTAAGACCTCCGCGGCATAGTCGAGTCTGACCAGTTTGTTCCAAATTCGAGTCCGGAGACTCGAGTTTGATTGAAAGTTAGTAAGGTTTTACCCGGATGTGTAGTTAACCGGTCCCGATCCGTCGAGTGTACCGGGCCTACTAAGCTATTATCCCTTGATTATCATAGGCAAAAACCAAAGTCGATGAAAATACTCGACATAGCCAACATGTGCTATTCATACAGGAATTCCAATTATAAACACAAGTACAAAGAATATGACGTGCACTTACGAACGAGTCCATGCCTGATTCTTTGAGTCAGACAAGTACTCGGGGGCTACTGACAAGGATATACATCCCGTGTACCCTACCATAAGGGTACCTGGTGCACGTGTCGACTAAGGCCCAACTATCAAGAGTCTACATGAAGCCCATGACGAAAGGCCCAACAAGATGGAGTACCCACCAAGATTAGACATAGCCATAGTCGGTTTAAACTTTCCTTACATGTAAACAGGGTCGGTTGCGAACTCCCGGGACCCAGCCTATTATATAAAGACTGGGAGGGCCGCCGATCTAGGACACACAATACTCGAACCACCAAAAACCCTGGCGAGATCGACATCTCGCCAGGACCCCATTGTAGCTCGCATATACACACCAGATGAATACCAGAGAAGCTGGAAGTAGGGTGTTACTCTCCGGAGGCCTGAACCTGGGTAAATCCCTGCTTTTGCTTGTCAGCCGACGAAACTACCAGCTCTACCACGTTCTCTCCCTCGTAATCTCAACCCTAGGTCCTTGACCATGGGATTTTATGAGTTAACCCCTCGTCACCGGCCTGGGGGCTGGCCACCCAGAACCCAAAAATGAAACGCCCATAACTTTTGCAAGAAAACTCCAAATGGGATGAAACCAATTTTGTTGGAAAGATAGCGACAAGAGCCATAAAGAGAGTTAAGTTGACACACATGGGAAGGTATGGAACTTTCCTCACGGATAAACCGATAATATTTTCAACACGAAAACACAACAAGTTTTCCATCCGGACTTCGATCTCGATGATCTTGGGTTTGTCGGAATCATAATGAAGAGCTTTACAAGACCATGCATAGAAACATCATAGTCCATCATGTGAGGAGGAAACCATAAAGAGAGAGTTTGACCTCTCTTAGAAAAGATGCACCGGTAAAACCTCCAACATCAAAAACGCAACAAGATATTCATGAAATCCGTTTTTGATGAACTAGAGCTTGGTATGGAGATGAACACAAGCTCTAAATCCTCACATGGATAAAAGCCAAATAAGAACCAAGCAAGATGATATGCAAGTATGCAAAAGTTTGAGCTCTCCACAAAGATGCGATCAAGTTACTCACTTGAGAGCCCCTCTTGATAGTACGTCGTTTATCCTATAACCCGGCCTCCCACTAACACCATGAGACCGGTAAAATAAAAACCCTATCAAGATCATACCTTTGCCTTGCGCATTCCACTTGAGCTAGATGATGACGATCTTTATCTCTTCAAATGGACCACCTTTCTTGATTGCGCTTTCTAGCACATGCTTGATGAAGACTTCTCCAAATACTCCCCCATACACCATTATGGAAGAGCCTCACTAAGCTCCATTTCACAACGATGATGTCTTGAATCTTTCAAGACATACTTGCAATATGCTCAACTCTACACATGACCATTCTTCATATAAACCCTTGAATAGAGTATTGATCATCATTTAATCTTCTAGAGTCCAACACATGAACTCCAATCTTTTCCTATGGATAAGATCTATAAGCATATCTCAATGCAAACATTAATCCATAAGGATTGTCATTAATTACCAAAACCACACATGGGGCAACACATGCACTTTCACACGGTCCGTGAAATTTTCCCGGCCATTTCCGGCCCGAAAACCGCGTATCTAATCGGGGCCTAAGAGTCACGGCAGTTGCCAGCAAGTGGCTTCCCGTTGACGTGGAGGATAAAGTTTCAAGGAAAAAAAAAGATTTCACCCTGAAATCTCACCTTCGGGATATATTTCAACCCAATCTCCAAAACCGGATAATTTCAACACTGAACTTTACAATACCGGACAAATCACACCCTAAGGTAGTTTTTATTCGATTTGGGCAGTTTTCTGCGATGACTAGGCGACGACGTGGTAATGACGTGGCACAGCGCAACATGGGCCCCACCTGTCATCCTCTGCTCTGCTGCATTGACCTTCAGGATCCGGCCATCGGACGCCGATCCGCCGGCTCGGATTTACTGGGATGTGTGCTCTCTGTCTCCGCCTTGTCGTACTCTGTAGCAGGTCGCCGCTGGCGCGAGATCGGGAGAGAGATGGAGGGCGCCGTGCCAAATACGCGCCGCTCACGCCCATCTCATTACTCGAGTGCTCCGCGCTCGTCTACCCGGACCGCTGCGTCCGCCTCGCCGCCGCCCTCGCCAGCCTCGGCGTCCAGCGCCGCGATGTGGTAAGCTTCAGATAGCAGCACCTCCCTGTAGTCAACGAACGAACTCCGTTGCTCACTAGCTAGCTATCCCATCATCGCAGCTCTACTTTTCCTCTGTTTTTTTACTCTTTCTTTGTGCTGAATTGCTCGTCCAATTCGGTCAAAACCAAATTAGCTCTGGATCGATTTCCTATTGCAGGTGAAGCTACGCCTGCGGACAGAGTGGTTTTTGATTCACTGATTGGTTGATTAATTGGTCATTCCTGTTGGACAGGTCGCGGTGTTCACGCAGAACATCCCGGCGATGTGCGAGCTGCGCTTCGCGGTGCCGATGGCCGGCGCCGTCATCTGCACGCTCAACTCGCGCCTCGACGCCGCCATGGTCGCCGTCCTGCTGCGCCACTCGGAGGCCAGGGTCATCTTCGTCGACGCCGCGCTACTCGGCGTCGCCCAGGAAGCCCTCCGCCTCAGATGAAGGAGCTCTTCGACGCCGAGGATTCCGCCCTCGCCGCGTCCGAGCCGGCCATGGCCGACCGCTTGGCGCGGGTGCTCATGCTAGCCCGTGGGAGCCGCCTCCAGGTCTCCAAGCTCGCCGCCTGGCGCGGGTGCTCATGTTCGCCCGCGGGCGCCGCCTCTAGGTCTCCAAGCTCGCCGCGCTATGGGGCGTGCTTGGCCTCCCCGACAACTCCTCCTGCGCGTCCTCCCGATCCACGCTGACCTCGTCCACGGTGAAATCTGAGCCGGCGGATCAGCGTCAAATCGTCAGATCCTGAGGGTCAACGCAGCATAGCAGAGGATGATAGGTGGGGCCCATGTTGCACATCGCCACGTCATTGCCATGTCGTCGCCTAGTCATCCAGAAAACCGCCCAAATCGAACAAAAACCACCTTAGGGTGTGATTTATCCGGTATTGTAAAATTCAGGGTTAAAATTATCCAGTTTTGGAGATTGGGGTGAAATGTATCCCGAAGGTGAGATTTCAGGGTGAAATCTATACTTTTTCCAAGTTTCAATCTTGTTTTCGTGAGAAAAAAATGTAGCTCGGCGCTATTCGTAGTTTCCGTGCTTTAGCA
The DNA here is from genome assembly GCA_947311845.1 of Poa pratensis. NCBI lineage: Eukaryota > Viridiplantae > Streptophyta > Magnoliopsida > Poales > Poaceae > Poa > Poa pratensis. The sequence continues at coordinate 30,970,681 of CAMZMU010000110.1, read as the reverse complement.
TCTCTAAGTAACCATATGAAAAGCTTTTCTAACGAACCCTACCCGCTCTCGCGCGACCGCCGCCCCCCGTGGCGGCGGCACGCGCTCCCGGGCGCTCCCTCCTCAGCCCTCCCCTCCCCCTCTCTCCCTCGTCGCCGCCGTCGGCAGGGGCCGCCGGGCGAGGCCCTGGTGGCGCCGGCGGCGGCGGCAGGTCCTCCCTCGCGCCCTGCAGGCTGAGGCGGGGCTTCCCTCGCATGGCGGTCGTGCTTCTCGGGCGGCGGCGGTTCGGCTCCGGCCGGGTGGCGTCGTGGTGGCGGCGGCGCGCGTGGAGCTGCGGGGCGGCGCAGCAAGCGGGCGGCGGGGCACGACAGTGCGGGTTGGAGGCCCTAGTGGCCCAGATCAGGGCCCTACGGGCCCCATCTGGGTCGGGTCATGCCGGCCCAACTGCAGAGCTCTCGGTAGCGGATGACGAGGTGGAGGCTGCAGGGACAACGGCGACAGCGGCCGGCTTGTTGCAGCGTGGCGGCAGGCTTCACGGGCCCGATCTGGGCCCGGCTGGAACCTATTAGGATTGGTGTGCCCCTGTGGGGGCTTTACGAGCCTGTCGGGTCCGGCCAAACCTAGCGGGGACCGGTGTGCTCCGCGGCCGCGTCCGGTCGGTTACCGTCTTCGGCGGTGGAGGTAGTTCCCTCCGGTGGCCACGGTTCTGTTGACCCTGTGAAAGGACAAGGATGTCGCCTAGAGGGGGGTGAATAGGCGATTTAAAACTTTTCCGGTTTAGGCTTGATAATTGCGGAATAAAACTAGGAGTTTAAATTAACAAGCCAACAATCTAAATATACTAGGCTCACCTATGTGCACCAACAACTTATGCTAAGCAATACAAGCAACAAAGTGATAGCAAGATATAATACTTCAAGCATGAAGGCTATCACAATGTAAATTGCATAAGTAAAGAGCTCGGGTTTAGAAATAACCGAGACACGTGGAGACGATGATGTATTCCCGAGTTCCTCCCTAAAAAGTACGTCTCGTTGGAGGGGTGTGAGTTTTAAACTCAAACGCCACAAATGGCCTCACCCTATTCTCCGATGAACCTTGCCCAAAATCTCGGTTCACCTTCCACTATTGATTTCCCTTTTGGGCGGAAATCGAGTCTCTTACAACAATCTTGAGGCACAACCCACAAAAGTATTGGGAGCTCCCAAGTGGCCACAAAAGGCCTCAACCACCACAAAAGGCGTCTAGGGTCCAAAGACCCAAGAGTAACATGCTCACGAATTTTCACTTCTACGAATCCTCGTGGAGAGAACAAACCGATGCACAAAAGCAATGGCAAGAGCACAAGCGCTCAAATCCTTCACTCTCAAATCCCATCAAAAGCAACTAATGCTTGTGGGGGGAGAAGAGAGGAAGAACAAAGAAGAACTCAACAAATGGAACTGCAAGATCAAGATCTACTAGGTTCCCCTCACTTAGAGGAGCAATGGATTGGTGGAAATGTAAATCTAGATCTCCTCTCTCAAATCCCTCAAAGATATGCAAGAATCATGGGAGGAATTGGGAGAGGTGCAAGCTTTCCAAGGTCAACAACGGAGGTGAGAGAAGAGAAAAAACGTGCTTGGAAGAGCTGACCCTTTGGGGAAGAAGGGGAGGCTTTTTATAGGTCCCCAGAAAAAGTGTCGTTGCAGGAAACTTACATCGGAGACTCCGGTCCAAGAGGGCCGGAGACTCTGGCCTGGGCGGAGACTCCGGCCCCAACCGGAGACTTCGGGGTCACTCCGGACCAACTCCGGACCGAAGGCAGAGAGCGTCATCTTGTGGAGCTCTTCGCTCCAAAACTTGATGGGCCGGAGACTCCGGCCCCTGAGCACCCCTGAGGCCGGAGACTCCGGTGTAGGTACACCGGAAACTCTGGCCCTGGTACACCGGACACTCCGGTCAGGAAAAACAGCAGCAAATCAGCAAAACCTGAAATGCAATAACTTTCTCGTTCGAACTCTAAATCAGGTGAAACCAATTTTGCTGGAAAGGTAACGACAAGAGCTTTCCTGATTGGAAATATTATGAACCATAAATAGAGTTAAGTTGACACAGATGGGAAGGTGTGGAACTTTCCTCACGGATAAGCCGATAATATTTCCAATATGAAAACGCAACAAGTTTTCAAACCAAAATCCGTTTTCGAAGAACTTGGGCTTGTCATGAAGAACACAACAAGCACGAAACCCAACTAGGAGAAAAACCAAATAAGAACCAAGAAAGATGATGATGCCAAGTATGCAAAGGTTCGAGCTCTCCACAAAGATGCGATCAAGTTACTCACTTGAGAGCCCCTCTTACGCCGTCTATCCTATAACCCGGTCTCCCACTAACAACTTGAGCTAGATGATGACGATCTTGATCTCTTCAAGTGGACCACTAACGTGGGCCTACCTATCGGGTGCCCCACTATGAAGATACCTGGTGCACGCAAGGACAAGGGTCGAATCGGTGGCCTGCTAGAAGACGATGATTAAGGCCCACGAAGGGAGCCCAAGAAAGTAGAGCACGCCCCAAGGCGGTCGAAGCCTCAGTAGGTAGAACCTACCATACCTGTAAATCTAGTCGGTTGCGAACTCCCGAGACCCAGCCTCCTTTATAAAGGCTGGGAGGGCCGCCGATCTAAGGACAATTAGACAGACAAGCTCATATTCCACCGCCAAAACCCTAGCGAGATCGACATCTCGCCGGGATCGCCATTGTAAACACCTCCAATCTATCAATAACAGACAAGCTGGAAGTAGGGTATTATCCTCCGGGAGCCTGAACCAGGGTAAATCGCCTTGCTTGTCAGCCGTGGTAACTACCAGCACTCCAACTTCTCTCCCTCTCAATCAACCTGGGGTACTCGACCCTAGGACTTGCCGTGGCCACCCCACGACAACTGGCGCCGTCTGTGGGAAAGAAGAGTGCTGGAATCATGGTTGCACCGGCCCCATCCGCAATGATCATCGACTCGACAACAATCACGGCGCCGATGTGCTTCGGTTCCTTCAAGTTCGTCCCCCACCCGCCGGCCCACCGATCTCTATGGAGGTATGTGCCTAACTTTTGGTAGCATGAAATTCCATGTGAACAAGTGGGGGACGCTTCGACTCTTCGATCGCGCGCCTGCATCTTCGTCGACTACGGAGGCCGCGCCTGCTTCGACTACGTCGCCCGCATCTTCGTTGACTACAGAGATCGTGTCTGCTTCGACTGTGTCGCCCGCATCTTCGTCGACTACGGAGATCGTGCCTGCTTCGACTACGTCGCCCGCATCTTCGTCGACTACGGAGATCGCGCCTGCTTCGACTTCGTCGCTCGCATCTTCGTCGACTACGGATATCGTGCCTGCTTCGACTACGTCGCCCGCATCTTCGTCGACTATGGAGATCGCGCCTGCTTCGACTACGTCGCCCGCATCTTCGTCGACTACGGAGATCGCGCCTGCTTCGACTACGTCGCCCGCATCTTCGTCGACTACGGAGATCGCGCCTGCTTCGACTACGACACCCGCCTCTTCGTCGACTACGGAGATCGCGCCTCCTTCGACTACGACACCTGCATCTTCATCGACTACGGAGATCGCGCCTGCTTCGACTACGTCACCTACGTCTTCGTCGATTCCGGAAAGCGCATCTGCTTCAACCGCGGGATCCGAGCCTTCATCGACCGTGGAGATCGCATCGGTTTCAGCTACACTCGTGTCTTTTTTGACTCCGACGCACGCGACACCATCGACTGTTTCTTCGCCCGCCGAGTTCTGCACCGACTGCGGCATCTACCACGTCGCCTCCATCTTCAGCTCCGAGGACAGCTCCGGCGGCGAGAGCAGCAGCAGCAATGCGCACTCGACTACGCAGTCTTACCCTGTCCAAGTCTTCATGGTGGACACAAGAAACAACAGGACACCCGACACCGGTCCCCGCCGCGAGGAACCGACGTTTCCAATGGAAGTCACCATGCCGGACAAAATAACAAAACTCATGATCACCCAAGAGATGGGAATCCAGGCAATGAAGCACGTCCAAGAGTGCACCTTCACTCCAGCGGAGGCGACTCGAGGCGAGATGATGGCTTACCAGTACCTCGTATGGAAGGAGAACGAGAAGCTGTTGCGCAAGAAAGCTGATCTAGCTAGACGGAAGGAACTTGCCGACGCATCGAGTGCTCGCCGAGCGGCTTACTCCTTTTCCTCCTCCGGACCAACCGTCACGCAAGGCGATAAGTGCTCTAGACCGCGTATCAATTTGATGATAGACGCTGAGAGGACTACGGCCACTCGCAACCTTGATTCATCGTTTATGACAGAAGACGCGGACGGAATACCTATCCCCAAAACAGCTTTGGGTGCTCTCATGTCATTGTCCACGTATTTACGGGCAACTCAACCTCCAGAAGGTGACCCCGCGCAGCTCTACATCGACAACAAATTCAGGCGCTTCGCCTAGCGGAGGAAGCGCTGATCATAGGAGCCACACCCGCAGCAACAACTCCAGCACGAGGAGATCACGACAGACGCGACCGTGAAAGAGCAGCGCGCGGAGATCGACATGTTCGTCACCTGCAGGAGGGGGAAGATTTGTGCAACGTCATCACGCAATGAACAGTCGACCGCAGTCGCTCCCTTCGACCTGTCAATACCCCAACTGATGAACTTTACTCGGACGGCGACAACGAGCCTTGCGGTCTTCCCTGCTTCCACTACCGCATCCGCGCCACATGAATACCGCGAGGCTTCAAGCTCACGTCAGAGTCAGTCAAGTTCGACGGCACGCAGGATCCCAAACTTTGGCTCGATGATTACATCATCGCAGTCAACTGTCAAGGAGGTACCACGACAACAGCCATGCAGTACGTCCAGTTGATGCTCGTAGGGTCAGCACGTACCTGGCTCCAGAACCTACCCCGGAACTCTTTCACTTCTTGGGACCAGTTCGAAGATGCTTTCGTCAAGAACTTCCTCGGCACATACTCAAGGCCTGCGACGTTCGTGGAACTGCAAGCCTGCAAGCAGTGCAAAAACGAGTCACTACGATCCTACATCCAGCGCTGGACACTCATGCGCAATTCCATCGGAGTCGTCTCCGAGGACAGAGCCATGGACGCATTCGTTCGTGGTGTCACTCGACACGACCTAGGCGCCTCCAGCCACAATCCATAGTCGAGCTCATGAAGATCGCGAACGAGTTGGCCGATGGTGAGGACTCTGTGCGCAACGAGTTTCCGGACGAAGACAGAGAACCAAGCAACTGGAACCGCAGAAACAACCGCGGCAACGATCGTTGCCACAAGCGCAAAGCTCATTTCGACGAAGGAGAGCCAGCCGAGCTAGTAGCAGCCGGATTCACCGACACCCGGGACGACCAGAGCCACGATAACAATCGCCAGAACAGTCAAAGTCGAGAGGAGTATAGGAACGATGGAAACAAGAGACGAGACTAGCGACGCAGATCTCACGACACCTCGTGACCGGAGCTTACACCCGAGCAGGAGCTCGAGGAACCATGCAAGTTCCATCTATTCAGAAGTGAAGAAACCGGCAAGTTGGTCTCCACCCACCTGTTGAAGGATTGCCGGAAAATGCAGCGCATCAACGGCGCATTCGCCAAAATCCTGGCTCCAGCCGCAGGACAGCAACCAGCACCGCAGTTGGCCCTCCCAAGACCACCCGCAGCAAACCCTGCACACATCGTAGGAACAATCCAGTACCAGCCGAGACAGGACGCGCCTCCCGCGCCAGGAGAGCAATACCCTCAGGCTCGAGGGAAAATGAACATGATACAGAAGGGGCGGCCATCAAACAGGTGCCAGAAACTGATCACCCGCCAATTCTACCCGGCCGTGGCAATGCCACCAGCCGTACCCGAGTACCTCAAGGGCTCGGAAACCAGCATCACCTTTTCTCGAGAGGACCACCCTCCACAGGTACCGCGCCCAGGCCACGCCGCGCTGGTACTCGAAGCACAGATTGGGCAATTCCACATGACCAAGGTCTTCATGGACGGCGGCAGCGGCATCAACATCATCTTCGCCGACACTCTCCGGAAGATGGGCAGGTCTCTGGAAAGCCTAGCAAGGTCGGACAACACCTTTCACGGCATCGTACCAGGGAAAGCAGTCTACCCTGAAGGCGTCATCGCACTCGAAGTAATCTTCGGCACACCCGACCACTTCCGCAAGGAGGTGATCGACTTCGAGGTGGTGGACTGGAAATCACAGTATCACGCTATACTTGGGCGCCCGACGTTCGCTCGCTTCATGGCGGTTCCACACTACGCCTATCTCATGCTCAATATGACAGGACCGAAGGGAGTCATCACTGTGCGGGGCGACTTCCAGCGTTCAGACAATTACGACCGCGAATTCAGTAGGATCTCCGAGTCCTTTGGCATGCAGCAACAGCTCGAGGAACTTTCTTGATTGCGTTTTGCTTGGTGAAGACTCACATATCGCTCCCCCATACACCAATATGGGAGAGCCTTTATAAGGCACATCTTCACTTGACCAATATCTCCAAATGGGTGACAAGTTTCAAGCATAGGATTTCTTCGATATGTTTCTCTTGAACTTGCACTTCAACTTCTTCTCTTAATATATATGATGACTTGGATATTACTTTGGTCATCACTTTATCTTCTTCTTTCAATCTTGATACCAACACATGGTGTTCAAGCATTGCGGACAAGCCCTACAAGGATAGCTCAATGCAACCATTAGTCCATAGAGATTGTCATTAATTAGCAAAACCACACATGAGGGCTCATGCAGTTTCACCCTGGTGTATCTACTCTTGGACTCTGTCTTGCTGGCCTCGTGACGGTGGCTTCGGGGAGATGACGATGGTGGCTTCGCATCCGTGGTGGCGCTTGTTGGCGGGTGGTGAGTCTGACGGTGTCGAGGTTCGGCCTCGCGGGTTCCTATGGTACAGATCGTCCAGGATTGCGGATGGGGTTTTTCGGAAGAAATCCTTGTTGGTTCGTCCGACACCAACGCGGTGCCGCCTTCGGGCGACATCTTTCCTTCCTGAAGGGCGTTGTGGCTACCCTTCATCTGCTTCCCTGTGTGCCGGGGGAAACCATAGGACCAACTATCTGGTCCGGTAGCAGCATGACTTTTCTTCTTGAAGGTGTTGCTTGGTATTCGTCGATTCGGTACTAGGAGTGTGGTGGTACATCTTCGGAGAGGGCGCAGTGGTTGCGAGTCGTCGTCGCTTAGTCAATCCGCCTATGTCGTCTTTTATTTCTTCTTTTCCTTTCTTTGGGTGCTTGTTGGCTGTCGCCCCAGCCGTATCTCTCGTTGGTTGTATCGGGTGGTTGCTATATATATATAGCGGGGCTACGGCCTATTTCGTCAAGTAACCATATCGATCTCAAACAAAAATATAATCACTCCGTCACAAAATAAGTGTCTTGAATTTGTCGAAATATGAACGTATTTATCATAAAACACGTCTAGATACAACCATTTTCTAACAAGTCAAAGACACTTACTCCCTCTGTCCGAAAAAGGATGTCTTAGATTTGTCTAGATTTAGATGTATGTAGACATGTTTTAATGTACACATATATCCGAATTTGGATATATGGAAGACATCTTTTTCCAAACGGAGGAAGTATTTTATTTTGGGACCGAGGGAGTATAACCATATCGTCTGTCTCGCATGTATACTTTGAAACTAACCTAGACTTTCGAAAGTTGTCGACCATACGAACGTGCAATTCATATTTCCGTCCGTGCTTCCTGGACCACACATACTACATGTCCTGGTCGACACTACTAGCCATTCTACTCTATTCCAGTAGCATCTGTATCACTCCGTGGGGATCGCCTATGCTTCGACCTGTGCGACGCGGTCGCTCGACCTTCGTCCTCCTCCCCTCGCCTCGCCGTCCCTTCTTCCTCCCCTCGTCGTCGCTTCTTCCTCACCTCGCCGCGCCGTCGCCGCACCGTTCTTCCTCTTCTTCTTCCTCGAGCCGCCCGCCGCCGCTGGCCGTGCCGCCTGCTGCCGCCATCCGTGGCCGGCGTCGCTACCGCGCCGCCTCGCCGCCCCGCTCTGCCCCAGCCGCCTCCTCCGCAGGTCCACCGCCGTCCGGCCGGCCATCCCTCGAAACCCCCGCACCCCAAAACCTAACTCCGGCCACCCGCCACCGCACAGATAAACTCTCTTCCTCGCTTCCGCCTAGGCCAGCCGCGTCGTCCCCGTCGTTGGTGAGTGTCGCCGTCGACTGTGACGGCCGCCGTCGCGCCTCCTCCGTCCACCAACTGGGCCAGGCCCATCTCGCGCCTCTCTTCTCCACGGGGGTGTGGGACGCTAGCTATCATCTACCAGGTGGATAAATAGGAAATGCCCACTCCGTGTGCTACTACGATTGAGAGCTGGGCCGGCCCCGTCGAGATCTTGACCGGTCAAAGGAGAACCTGTGGGCCTGCCACGCGCGTAGTGCGATGCATGTCGGCCTCGGGAGCCGCGCGCGCGTCGTCTCGTTGTGGCAGACAGCTTGGCGGAGAGCGACGTGACTCTGCCCACTCCACCTCACGTTGCCCTATCGTAAATCTCTTCAACGCTCTCTCCCGTGGAATCCCCAGATTGGATTGGATTCCCACCACAAAACAAAAGAAAGATGCCTCTGCACCATTCGTCCGCGAAATGTGCAACAAAATAATTTGTACTCCTAGTTATCAACTCATGCTCGTTTGGATCCTGAATGTATGTGTGAAAACAAACAAAACATAATATTACCAGATGATTTTTGGCCGGCATAGTAATTGGTGATACAAAACAGTATGCCTAATGTTTTTATCTCTCTCAGAGCATCTCCATCGACACCCCCAAGCACGCCAAAGTCCCATTTGGGTGTCGGACATGAAAACGGTCACACCGCCACTCCTAAGTTTCCGGCCCGACCCATTTTCTATCCAGCATCCCGATCGAAGCTTCCAAATTGGGGGTCCGCTTAGGGGCGTCGGACAGCGGCCAGGCGCGAGCCCTTTAGTAGACACAAGCGGCCAGTCGCGATTAATGGCGCCGTGCAGGAGGCTGTTACGGCGTTATGGCTCCCACTACGTCGGAAGGTTCAAGAGGTGACGGGACGGGACGCACACGAGGCAGCGTCTCGCCTACTCTTTTCCATTCTCCTCCCTCGTCGGCCATTCTCTTCTCCATTCTCCTCCCCACCGCCGCTATGTCGTATTACTTCGAGGCTAGCAAATAGAGAGGAGGTCGCAACCTCACCCTTGAGCAGGCGTGCCATTTCCATCGCTATGGCCTGCTCGTCCCTTCTAACCTCCGCCTTCCCAAGGGGTGGGTGGTTAACGTGTGGGCAGCCTCGCCGTGCCGCCCATCCCCGCCACCCGCGAGGCGTTCAACCTCGTCGTCCTCACGTGGCGGAACGAGGTGACGGAGCCGCACCGGCTCCTCCCCGAGAACACGATCGACAACCGGGCTGCCTGGAACGACCAGTTCCGAAACGAGCGCGACGCCGACCTCGCAAGGTAGGGCAGCGTGCTAAGGCCATCGCGGTACAACGTTGTCGGCCGGCATTTCTGGTGACTGCCGCTGGAGGTGGCGCCCACCTTGGGGCCACTTGTACCTACGCCAGTCAAAGGAGAGTCACTGCCGCTAGAGGTGGTGCCCACGATCTACCATGTTATGTCGCCATGGTACGCCGACACGCACGACGGCGACTGCCCTGGGCTTGATCAGAGCTCTAGTTGTGTCAGCTACGGAGATTGAGGAGGACTCGTCGGGCTTCATGAAGACCATCGAGTTCATGACGCAGCAAGCATCCTCCTCCGGTGGCTGGGGCAGCACTTTCTCTTTGTGCGTCGGGCCTCGAGATGTCGCCTCTATCTCCCGTGGTGCTTCCTCCTCCACCGTTTAGGCCAGCCTTATGTTTAAATTTCATTCAAATTCTTGTAAAATATAACAAATTTAAATCAAAATACTTCTTAGGCCAGGGGTCGGTGCTACCATATTTGCTGGTATAGATGAGCTGTCTTACTCAAAATTAGATATTTAGGCCAGGCGTGATATACTGTACTAGTATAGTTCCAGCAAATTCAAAAAATCTTTTTTTTTTTTACATTCAAATTCAAAAAATCTTGGTACAGCCAAGATAGTGCTCCCGAGAAAGATCTGCTTTAAAAGACGCCAAGATCTCGACCGTGGCCACCTTTGTAGGCTTGTACTGACTGGTGGGGTCACGGGTGTCTGCAAGGCATTGGCACCGTCGTCCCATCACGTCCGTCAGTGCGCACAGAGATCTAGACATGCAGGTATGATTCCCTTGACGAAATTACTTTTGCAGCCTAGCACTGCGCCGTCGACTGTAGATGCTCCGTCGTACCCGCTGCTTCCCGAAACCTCGACGACAGGAGTTTACCCGAGTGCATATCTAGTGATCTCACACCTCATATGCTACCATGATACCATTTCTTAAAATTCAAATTTTGAAGTTTCGAAAAAATCTGAAAGAAATTGTGGGTGTTCACAAGTTGTGTGTTTACAATTCCTAGAATTTGCATAACCAAATTCGAAGTATACGCATAGAAACAAAAAAGACAAATCTAACATCAATAGTGTCAAAAAAGACAAAAACACAAATGACACTATTCACATAGCATTTTGTCTTTTTTGTTTCTCCGTGTGTATTTATAATTTGTTTCTGAAAATTTTAGGGAATGTAAATAGACATCTTGTGAACACCCACCATTTTGTTCGGAATTTTTTGAAACTTTAAATTTGAATTTTTAGAAGTGGTATCTTGGTAGCACATGAGGGGTGGGATCACTGGATATTTTCCCGAGTTTACCCTTTTCACCTTGCCCTTGTGCTGGTACACTCCGGATCCAACCTCAACCAAAACCATCAGTGAGATCATCTTCAGCAGTACTAGTACTACTCGTGAGATCAGTAGTCACTCATCACCGAGCTTAAGCTCCCTTTTTAGTTTAACTCTTTTAGCACAAATGCTTACCGGTAGAAAAAAAATAAGCTATTCTTGACGTGGAAGCGAGGGAGTAGGCTTCTTTCGGTAGACGTTGTTATCAGCTGGATGATGATTCAAGCCCCTTTGACATTCATCTCGCTCCATCGTTCCGAGCGTGCCGTGCCCGTAATGCTGCTTATCTACTCGCAAGTGGCGGTAATTTGTTAGTCACTAGTTAACCATACACGTACGTCACTCTCTCCCGCTAGCAATGTTGATTATCTTGGACGCCATTGTCAAAGTTGATCTCCTGCTTTGTCTAAGTGAGTTGTTTAGGGAGGGTGGCTCGTACAGACACGCACTAGTTGGGAAGGGTCACCGCAGGGTGCACACGGCAGTGGTATAAAGCAAAAATAATAATATTTGAGATAGAAAACATTCTATTAACCAAACTACTCAGCAGAATCGCTGGCAACCAGACATTGGGCAAAGGTAGGAACTCGGCCCGGCCATACGGCTTGGGGTTCCGAGACCTTCTTCGCGCCAAAGTTCGCTAAAACGTCAGTCACTTTGTTACATGCCCCTTGGGCAATACGAAATTGAAAACGAACCGAAATTCAAAAAAGCTAAAGCTTTGATCTCCCGGAACAAGGCACCATTTGGAGCAATGTCATACTCTCTTTTGTAGAGATAGCTTGGACGAGTATTTGTGCATCAGTTTCGACATGGACACGGTGCATACCCCACTATTGTGCATTTGTCAAGGCTTGGAGGCACACTTCAACTTCAGTACGTAGCGCATCTTGGGCATTATCAATTCTTCCTTCAGCTGAACCACACACATCTCCGTCAGCATCCCGGGCAACTACTCCCCAGCCCCCTTTCTTCTCATAAGGTAAGAAGCTTCCATCTATATTTAGCTTGATCACATCCTGAGGGCTAGGTAGTTTGCACGCAGGCAAAACTTCTTCATGAAAGGTAAAAAATATATTTTGATTTCATGGGTTTATTAATCCTTCATTTGAAGCCTTGAGAAACCGGGCAGTTTTTTTTCCGAATGACCTTATTTCGAGGCTGCCAAGAATAATTTGATGACTGCACCACCTTCTGAGGTCTATCGAAAAAATCCTGAAACTCTAGAGCCAGTCTACGTTGCAGCAGTGTTTGTTCGTTGGTGAAATTTTTACCTTCAGTATTTACTTTGTTTCTCATACACCACCACGTCCAACATAATGCTATACACATATATTTCTTATTATTATCCAGCTTCAAGATCTTCTCAATAAACTGTCGAGGGTCGACAAATTCAGCCCAAACCCGACGGCGATCTTCGAGACCCAACTCCCTCCATAGTTGTCTTTGTAGCAGAGCGTCGCCCTCCCTTTCCTCTCCCCGATACAGATCTGAGAGGCGATTTTGAGAGTCCACCGCCGATCCACCTCTTCCGCCGGTGAGGCGTGGGTTTCCTCCCCTCCGTCGGCTGCTCCGGCGGCGGGAGGGTGGGGGAAGCCCGTCTCACTGCGTGTATTCATGGTAGGGCTTGGCAGGTGTCCGGCCGGCGGCGCTTCGGAGGCGGAGGTGCTGTTGGTTCGTCCGTTGTCCGCGCAGATCCCCTCCGGCGGTGGCGTTCCCTGGGGCTTCACCGACCTGCGTGCGATTTTTCCTGCACCACGGCCAGATCCAGGTATGCGGTGGATATGGATGCAGTTCAATAAGAGGATGATACAGATGTTCTTCGCGGCGGCGCCGACGTTCCCGACAGTAGTCTCTTCGGAGGCGGTGCTCGGTGACTTCCCGTCTGCGGTGTGGTGGGCTCCGGCGATCCAATGTTTGGGGAGTTTCAGCAGCGGCGCGCCATCGTCAGCTCCGGCTCGTCGTCGTCGTCGGGATCCAGAGGGCTTCCTTGTAATTTTTTCTTTGTTTCTGGACCTTTCTGTAAGTTCGGAGAATTAATATATCATCCCTTTCACAAAAAAAAACTCCCTCCATAAAATTTTGACAGGTTTGCATTTAAGCAGGAGATGTGCTTCGTCCTCATCAAGGCGCCTTTTGGGGCTGATAACTTTTTTGTTTTTGTTTTGAGAATCATTTTTGTTTTGAGACCACTGTTTTGAGGCCGGTACTGTCGACCAAAGAAGATAAACGAAACGACCTATGGCCGGGCAAGGCCTGCATTCGCCGCGTTTCGGCCTGTGTCGTTAACAATTGGAAGCCTGACTGCCTTACAGGCCCAATCATCCACGATGTGGGTAGCGTGCCAAAAACGAAAATTTCGCACCAGGCTTCGTTCGGGCCTCCTTGCATACCAAGATTGTCGCGCCATGTTTGGTGAATTTAGTTTCAACTTTGGTAAATTCCTAAATATAGCTCACTTCCCTCACTTGGCTTTGCCTGCTCCGTGAGTCTGCTCCCATCCGTGCTCCCTGATACGTGGCAGGCATCGCACGTTTCAGCCTGAACGCCTGCCTTTTTGGTCTAAAAAAATGCAAAAACGATTGAAATACTTCACGACCTTCCCGTAAAATACTCGCCCGGCCAAAACTACGATCGTCTCACGTCAAAAAAAAAAAACTACGATCTTCTCGCCGGTTTGCAGGTTGCCTGGACAAGACTGCCAGAGTGACTGGCTGACGGCTGTTCTTCAAGCACGACGGCCTCGTTCGGATCGAGTCTGTTCTCCTCCTTGTTCTTGGCTCTCGCGCAGGTTATCTGCTCCAGCGCCGCCGCATGGATCGACGGCCTTGCTTTCATACAGACATAGCAGAATTGCTCCAAACAACAACGTGATAAACTAATTCATCTGGCTAAAACTAGTGAATTGGTATAAATTGGTCGTGGGAGAGGAGAAGGAGGTGGCCGCGACAAGAGACCAGTGAAGTCGCTGACTCGCTGCTGCTCTCCCTCGAGCCAAAGTTCCGTCGTCTCAACTCTCAAGGGGAACGTAAGAGAAGAAAATACGTGAGACACGACGGAGGAGAAGAAGTAAATACATGATTTATTTTAGTATTTTTTCTATCAGGAAACATGACGTGGGCCTAGGGCGGTTTAAACCGTTCGATCAAAAACGAGTTGAACGGGAGCACGATGGGAGCAAACTCGGGGAGCAGGTAAGCCCCGTCAGCTTTGGCTCTTTGCTCTGTTCACGGTTTTGCGGCATTTTCTCCCTTGCCACGTTTTTCTAGTTTATTTGTCCGGAGAATCCAGCAAACTAAAAGTCTGAATCCTAAACAACATGTCTAAATATTACCGCGGGACCAAACCTCGTTTCATGTTTTTCTAGAAAGTCGAAATTATTTTCTCTATCATCACTTCAAACTTGTTATATTCATTTCAAGTGGACCATTGAGAGACACCACACCTTAAAATTATGTGTATTGAGGTTACATATAACTCTATAACATGTGACATCTCGTTTTTGTATTTCTGTTCATTCTCTATTTATTTTTTGTTGGTATGGAGCCTTCAAACTCTAACAGTTGCTTTGATGCGGGGTTCGAAATCATATTTTGAAATTAATCTCGTACAATATTAGCTTTCTCACTTTTAATGTCGATTATATATTGGGGACCTCTTTCTCACGTGTAGGAGACATACAATTTTGTGTGTGTATCTTCTCGTTGTAAAGCATCTATTGTTATACGATACAACTGTTTACTTCGAATAGAGCGGAAGAGTGGGGAATGCCACACTATCTTGTAGAAAAAAATGGAGAACGGGGAACTCCATACAATATAAACTTACTTTTAGAGGATCCACTCGCTTATTTATTTTGTTTATATGCTCCATCTACTGTGTATCAATTTCATCTACGTCTGCAATATATGGTGGAAGATGGTGAGAGACTAAACATGATTTTTTAAAGCAACGAACTAGCCTAGTCGAGAATTGAACTCATGCTTTTCTCGCTTCTTACCCGTCACAATTTTCATCAATCAAAACAACTCAATCCTTATCTTTTGTCCACCACCGCACATAATTATTGGTGTGTCACACTATTAGTAAGGATCTACTTATGGAAGATTTTTGGACCCATCAAGTGACATAGTTCAGAGATATCCCACATCTAACTCACTATCAAGATTCTCAATACTACACTGTATAACATAAGCATATCATATAGTCTCACATAGTGTCGTACAGTTGCCTTGGCAGGACGCAATGGCTATGCGTGTCGTTAATTTTTACCCAGACAATGAATACATGATTTCTTAGCATCTACTATTTAAGTTTTTATCTTTTTCTTAGAATTGTCACTGATGTCATAGTAGCACTGTATTACACCAGTATTTGTTTTTAAACGGGGTATTACACCAGTATCGAGTACGTACATCCCCCACATATATAAATGCAGAGATGCTAATATATACATCACGACATAAAATGTAGTAGATGCTAATCCATTCATAATGAACTTATATCTTTTTTCCATTCCTCTTGGACAATCGCCAAGTCTAGGAACAGGGCCGGGTACTCCTTCCTCCTCCACCGTCCCACGATCTGTGTGCATATATGCTCAGCTCACACCGTTTGCTTAAGTTGGTGGTGGTCTCTCCGACCTTATCCGCTCTCGTTCCCCTCCTCTACCTCGACCCTCTTCCTTGAGAGTCCGCCGCCGGCGGCCGGGCCAACCTGGCGCCCTCTCCACCGGAATAGCCGGCTGGGGATGGGCAAGGGGAGGCGCCGGAGTAGTTTCTAGGTGTAGATCTAAGGTATTAGGCCTTGTGCTTGTAGTTTGGAGTAGCCTACCGGGTTCCTCTGACCAGTTCCGGTACAGCCAGGAGAGGTGGTGTCCCCTGCAACTCCGGCGGACGGAGACAGCGGCGGCTGCCCTGACCCCTGGGATCTCCATTAATAAGGTCAGCGTGCCACCTCTCTTGTGGGGCGGCGCTGTTCATCGAGCTCTTTTTCCGGCCGGCCATGGCGGCGAGGGGAAGAGGAGAAGTTGCAGCGGCGTTGTTGTTCAAAGAGGTGGTCGAGGGTCTTCTGCTCTGCCGCTTCGGCGCGGTGGCAGGCAGTCGCGGGGGGATGGTGGTGTCGTTCCTTCTCGATGCGAACCCTCGGTGCCATAAGCGCGTGTGCGTGCACCTTGCAGCGGACGGGATGCAGGTGGTGGCTCTTCCTCTGGCCGGCCATGGTGGCGAGGGGCGGAAGAGGCGCTGCTGGACTTCTTCGGCTTCTGCGAGGTGGTGGATCGTGTTCTTGCTGCATCTCCGAGCGACACACACGGTGGCCAAGTTTGCCGCTGTGATCCTTGGCCGGCATGGCGGCCCTTCTTCAACCTCCGCGCAGGAGGCTCTTCTGACCCTGCATCGGAGCTCGACAGCTCGTTGTCGCCAAGTGGTTCATCCCCGGATACTTCGAGCTGGCCGACGGCAGTGGTTCTTCGCCGGAGGAGAGACGTCGAGCATTCCCCTCTCGGATCTCGGTGCCTTGAGGTCGCCGACGACTGGTGGCGGTGAAGCCCAGGCACCTGTTTGCTTTTTTCCCTTTTGTGCTGGAGGGCTTTTTGTAAGAACGGAGGCCTTATCTTCAAATAGTAGGTTCATTAGTGCAAGTGTTGTAAAAGGATCTCTGTGTAATTTGTACCCGCTACGTGGAATGATATAATCGCAGCATCGGCACCCACCCTTGTACAAAAAAAACACACCGTTTGCTTCGACAGCAAGCCGAGCCCGATCAAATTGACCGTACACACAATCTCTACTCCTATAAAAACCACAGTTGGTGATGATGGTGTGCCTGCCATCTTTCATCCAGGATCGTTCGATTTATATCTAACGGATCGGAACACACGTTACATATTTGCACATAACCCCTTGTGTTCCTATCTCACCCCAACTTCATCCAACCACCTGAAAATGGGGGAAAAGCCCATAAAAAGAAGGGAAGAGCCGCCGTGAGCCCGTGAGAACCGGAAGACCACCCGCCGGCAGCGTCAGGAAAGATATGGCGCGGTGGCCGCTGCCGGTGCCATCCTCCCCCGGAGCGTCTCGATGCTCCCTCAGCTGGATTTAAGATCCTTATAAAGGTGAAAATAAATAATGACTGTGGCAACGCACGGGCATTCAATTAGTCATCCCAAAACGCAAATCAAAAGCACGTCTTAGCGGAAGATCTTCTTTAAGCTTTCCGTCACATGGAACTTTCTCGTCGCCACCTTTGTTGACTCGGTTCACCCAAAAGTAAATAAAATGGTTTTTTGGAACGTGGAAACGGAAAAGTTGTTGGCACTAGCATCCATTACCGAACACTTTTTTTTTAGACTAATCCATTACCGAACACGTGGACCTGAAATATCAACTACTCGAGATAGACACATGCAGGTGGGCCGCGAAAAGCGACGCCCGTTCCACGTTCCCGACCCGCCATTTCCTACTCAGGGTCACCAAATTTCCCAAACAACCCTTCGCTCGTACACCTGTCCGCATCAGATTCTTGTGTGAACCCCAGGGGCAGGGTCGTAATCTCTATCTCCGGTCAGTGTAGTGGAGACGGAGCACGTAGTAGATCTGGCGCCGACCCGGCCGGGGTCCACCCACCACCTACGCTACGCGGAGCATCCCGACGCTGACGACCGGGACCCACTCGTCGCCGACGTGCTCACCGCGTGGCACGCGGCGGTGACACGTCATCCAAGATCGCGTCAGTGGGTGGACCCGTGCTGTGATTCCTTGGCGTGGCGCGACGCAGCAATAACTGGGGAGTAGCGCCGGTGTCGTCCACTCACTCCACACACACTCCCCTTTCCGCCATCCCACTCCCGCCGTTTCTGTCTCGCCGACGTCCCGCGGATCGTAGATGCAGCAGCGCTGGAGGCAGGGGCCGTGAGCGAGGTGCGCCGGTGCTGATCGGGATGGGAGGACGAGGAGGAGGCCGCTACTTCGTGGCTCTCGTGGCCGCGTTGGCGTTGGCGGTGGGGGTCGGCGCCGCGTCGGAGGGGGACTCGCTCGCGGGCATCGCCGGGGGCGCCGCGGGGATAGACGCCGCACCAGGTACGTCCACAAGCGCTTGCTTGCTTGCGCCGGGAGCGGCGATCTGTCTGTCTGTCCGTTTGATCAGTCGATGGGGCGACGGGGGGTCGTATCGAGAGTTCGATCCGTTTGGGCGCACAGTGATGGGACCTCCGATCCCGGTGGCCGTCACGATCGCTCTTAGTTCGTTCAAGAGCTCACGCTGTCGGCGGCGATTAGGATCGTTTTGTCCCGACTAGAGTTTTTTTTGGCTACAGAACTACACAAGTCCCGTCGGCGTCACTGCGTCGGTAGAAACAAACGTCGGCTTCAGGCGATCTCACCACCGCGATCAGGTCGATTCGCGTTTCCAGGATCGGAGAATCGAGCGAGAATTCATCACGCTCTATTTTAATTCTGAATACGACCGGGTGCTCGACTGTTTCGAGTAATTTATTCGCTGCTGCTGCCGTCGGTACATCTTCCATGACAGTCGATGCTGATATTTTTATCCCCATTCGGTACGCCCTCAGGGCTCAGGGGTGCTAATTTTAGCAACCCGCGTTATTTTAATCCTGCTGCTATACTGCCTCGGTTAGAACCAGTCAACACTACCAGCTGTTAGCTGGTGTATATTTTAGCAGTACTAGGATCCATGTCGGTGCTCCTGCGATCTGTATCTGCTGAGCTCTCCCTCAGTCGTCTCGTTGACAATTCCCAGCGAAGCATCTCCTCCTAGGAAAGAACAACTGGTTCATGTGACAAGAATTTGCACCCTCGCAGTTTAATTAATCTTGCATAGGATCTAGGAAGGCACACTCTGGGGTCAGTCAACACTACCAGCTGTGATCTGCTACACTCTCGTTGACAACTTCCACTCGAAGCATCTCCTCCCTTCCTAGGAAGCACAACTGGTTCATGTGACAAGAGTTTTGCATCCGCGTAGTCTAATTAATTATGCATAGGAACTAGAAAGGCTCACTTCGGTGCTTACCTTACTGCAGAAGCAAGTGGTCCTTTTGATTTGCCTTTTAGCCTTGTATTACAAGCAGGTGGACCTTTCATTATAGTTAGAGGTTACTAGTATATCGGCCATGCTGGTACAAAAAGATTGCAGTATTGTTGTGTCCTGGTACTTTAGACTTTGGTTGTAGTTGGCTAGTTGCAGTCTACTAGTATGTGACTATCAGACATGCTGGTACTAAGAAGCAGGTGGACCTTTGATTGTGGTTTCAGTTTACTAGTATTCCAGCCACGCTGGTACAAAAAGGTGGTACTAGTATTTTTGTGTCCTCGTACTTTAGACTTTGGTTGTAGTTGGCTAGTTGCAGTTTACTAGTAGTATATGAGTATATCGGACATGCTGGTACTAAAATGTTAGTCACTTTTGTGCAATCGTGTGTGGTACTTTAGAGGTGAAGAGCTTGGGACCGCTGGCGAAGGGGCTGCTGAACGGGATGCCGGATGCGGCTGCAGGGCCGGCGGCTATGGGCCCTGTTGCCAAGTACCCGCTTGTTCTGGCGGAGGACAGGACACGGCGGCCGGACGTTCTCCACCATCTCAGGATGTATGGAGGTGGTTGGAACATCACCAACAAGCACTACTGGGCGGTATGTGTCGTTGTTTCAACTCTAAACATATCTTTCTTTTTAGGGGGAAAAAACTTTAAACCTTTCATGGGCATAAAGCTTTAAATTGTTAAACATGCTACAGTATTTATGTGGGTTGTTGAATCAGGTTAGGTTGGATTAGTACAGTCTGTACGCCCACTAGAGAGTCAACCTGCAGAGTATTGAATACTTATACTTTCAGGAATCTAGATGGTCAGAGTAAAAATTAAAGCTTGATTCCTTTCTTCCCACGTGAGGAACTCCTCTTTAGTTGGTTAGTTATATTTAGCTTTCACTTGATGGGAAAAGTGTGCCCACATGTACCAGGAGTGTACACAGCTATATGAAACATTTATAGAAGGCTTTGTTAGACAAACTAAGAGCAAACCTTCACTTCACAGTTATGGAGAACACATGGCCAGTGGCTTCCAAATGTGCCTAGGCTCATATAGTTAGCTGCGATCACGAGATCTTTTAGTGTGTCATGTTTGCCCATCATATTTCAGGTCTTGTGTAAATATGGTACTTCCGTACTGCTACTTCTTTTTCTGTTCTTTATTCAATGATATGTTAACTGAATCATGTATGTTTCAGTCTGTATCATTCACAGGAGTTGCTGGATTTCTTCTTGCCGCATTGTGGTTTATTTCATTCGGGATTGCTGCAGCTTCATTCTGCTTTTGTAAATCAAGAATGGGCAAAGGAAAGGTTTCTCATGCAGTAGCACGGCCTGTGTTGCTTGTGGTCGTTGTGCTTGCTTTAATGTAATACACTAAATCTCTTTACCGTTCATCTGTTATGTTATTTGTTAGTTCAGGATATCTTTTTGTACAAGTCTAGTTGCTTTTCACACTTGAGCATTGCACATGGGTTGTCTATGGATCAAATCTTTACATTAGACAGTTCCTTGTATGTAATCTAGTGGAAGGTAAGAATAGATGTTAGTAGAACTTAGAAGTATGGGTTCAGTACTGTGTGAAGTGCTGTATGAATCTGGTAGATGAAACAATATAAATATTGCAACACAAACATGAATTACATTTCTTAATTTCACAATACAACTCTGGTGATACTTTTCACATTATGTTATCTTGCAAATTCCCAATTAGATATTGGGCTGATTTATGAGGTGAAACATTTATAAATATCAAACGTATATGATTGTTTTTCTTATTGTACACTTAAATATGATTTTTTGTTGTTCGTTCTATTTTAAAATATGGATAGAGGAACTGAGGATGGTATGACCATTCTTCATCAAATTTAATCTTTCAACCACTTGTTCTGATATCTTCCATGATTCTCTTGTCGCCAGAGCTGGATGCATTGTCCTTTCATATGGGCAGGGTGAATTCCACGAAGAAGCTACCAAGACTTTGGATTTTGTCGTCAACCAATCTGATTTCACTATCCAGACATTGAGGAATGTTACAGATTACTTATCGTTTGCAGTGACGATTAATGTGGCAGCACTCTATCTTCCATCAGATGTTCAGGATCAAATTAACAATTTGAAGGTGGACTTAAATAAAGCATCTGATACAATATCTCTGAAGACAACAGAAAACTACAAAAGAATCAGAAAAGTTCTCCATAATGTGTATGTTTCAATGCTTTCCTTGCTTGTCATTTTTACCTTCAGAATCGCATTGAGTAGTGTGGATGTGACTATGCTTATCGGTAGGCTTAACTCTTCCTAGAAAATAAACCATTACACTGGTGAGATGCGTAATTACATGGAAAGATGCCTTGTGGCATTCTTAATTTTGTGTTAAGTATTTCTACTGATATGCCTCCAGTTGAGAAATGAAATTCCTATTTTTCTACAGGTCTGTTGCATTGATCTGCATAGCTGTGTTGATGCCTGTTCTTGCGTTCCTTGGATATGGTATGCACTCGACTGTCTTCAGTGGATATACATGTGTTTTTTTTCTATGTTTCGTTTTTTAACTACGGGTATGCCATCACTCACATTCCGAACTCGCTTGTTTCTCTCTTATGCAGTGCTGGAGCTATACGGACCAAGATATACAATTTACTCGTAAGCTTTCGGATCTTGCTACGAACTATTATGTATTGAACTGAGCATGTTGTGCAGTAATTTTGACACCTTTGTACTCAAACTTTGCAGATTTGCTACCTTATGCTGGATCATAGTGGCAGCTCTCTTCATTCTTATAGGGATTCTTTTGATAGTAAGCAGGTATTGCTTTCCTTACAAACGTTTTTCTTATTCTGTGATTAATTATGCTTAGGAATGTTAAGACTTCAGTGCCCACTATAGGCTTCTAACCAGCATGACCTTCTAGTTGGACCTCAGTTCCCTTTTGGGTTATGCAACCACGAAAGCAGATTGAAACATTTATATAGGACTCAAGTATGTGCAAGGAATTAGCTTGTCGACTGATGTATGCTCTGTTTATTAATGTTACTACGATCATGTGTGCATGGATTGCTTTCCCTGCCAAACTTGCTAGCAGCTCTGTTGTTAGAAGGATGATGCGAATCCATTGCCTAGGATTAAATATTAATAACTGTATTATGATGTCTTCTTTTGTTACAGTGCTGCAAAGGACACATGCCAAGCAATGGACGAGTGGGCACAGCATCCTCGAGCAGAAACCGCTCTCAGCAACATCCTTCCATGTGTGGATGAGAGCACGACCAACCGAACCTTGTACCAGAGCAAACTCGTTGTGGTGCAACTCGTGACCTTAGTCAATAGAGCTATATCTGTTCTCTCAAACCGAAAGCAATATCATCTGCATCCTGGGCAGTTGATGCCTTACCTGTGTTCTCCCTACGATAAAAACCTGAATGACCGACAGTGCTTTTCTAGGGAGGTGACATTCGACAATGCAACAACAGTAAGTATTGTCGTTATTCTTCTGTTACTTGCTTAAGATCTTCTCAACCTTTCCCAGTTTAATTCCTTGCACAATCTGTCATTCTTGTTCACTTCCATCTTATGTGGCTGCACTGCACTACTCAAATGTACTAAACTGCACAGATTCCTTACAGAAATACAATGTCTACCTTTCAGGCATGGCAGGACTACACATGTAACGCTCCCGACGCGGAGGCGTGCTCCGGCCCGATGACCGTGACCCCAGAGGTCTACGGCCAGCTAGTCTCGGCCGCGAACGCCAGCTACGCGCTGCACCACTACGCGCCCTTGATGCTAAACTTCCAGGACTGCAAGTTCGTCCGCGACACATTCAGCTCCATCGCCTCGCAGTACTGCCCGCCGCTCGAGCGCGACCTCAGGCTCGTCTCCGCAGGCCTGGCCCTCCTTGCCGCCGGGTTCGTCCTCGGCCTTTTCCTATTACTCTTCGCGGACCGCCCCCGAAACTGGGAGGAGGTGTCCGAGCAACCGCCACCATCGGAATTCAGGGTCACGCCTGTAGACTGCTCCCCGTGATGTACAAAGCATGCACAAGTTTCCGTGATTATCGAAACCAGTATAGCAAACTAGTTAGGAAAAGGAAGAAGGCCTGAGCACCCGCCGGGGCTGAAGTCCTAAGCCCATTTTGCAGTGAAGAGTTGGGTGCTTTGAGTGCTTCCTTCCATGGTATGTAATGTATATGCAGTGCTTCCGGAGATAATAGTTTGTACAAACGGTCGGATCAGCTGGGGCTAAAGCCCCCATTTATGCTAGTATATGAAGTTTTACCTTCCGGAAGTCCATCTCTTTGCGCATTGCTGGTATAACGGTGCAGTTGCTCTTTGCAGTAATTTGGAACCAGGTACAGCTACCAGATGATCTGATGTGATAGGCCACATCCACACACGGTGGATTCTTCATTTTAGTTTTAGATAACCATCGGACCCGGGGTTAGATGCACCTCGTTGTGTAAACATTTTTAAAAACTTTTCAAAATGTTAAAAAATTGCAACAAAATTTTAGACATACATCAGGACATTTACATTTTATGTTAGTGTAAAAAGTTTCGCGGAGAAAAGACATTTTATGTTAGTGTAAAAAGTTTCACGGGAAAAAGATATTTTTCGTGACCTGTGTAAAAAGACAAAAAATGTCTCGTACAAAGGTAACCATCAGGCTTCTTCATGTTTTTTTGAGAAAAAAATCAGGCTTCTTCATGGTACATTAACTTTCCGCAAGGTAATGCAAAAACAACACAGACCGGCTTCGTTTGTCTTTGTTTTCTAACGTGGCCTAGACTTTCCATCCAGCCCAATTTAAAGCCCAAGTAGCAGCCCATGCAGCGTCGGTGTTGTAGTTTTTTCTTTCTTGATGGTATCGTTTTCTGCAGGAGAAAAAAAGCGATCGATAAACAATAAAAAGAAAGAATTGGAGATGGGAGGTATCGATCCCCCTGCCTCTATTATGCATTAATTAGCGCTCTACCATTTGAGCTACATCCCCATTTACTTTAGCTTCATTAATTTGCGTAATTAATAATGAATCAAACACTAGTAAAATCAGCCTTATAGTCATCATGGCTCATGGCGGCAAACGTTAACTTATACTCGCTCCGTTCAAAAAAGGATGTCACAAAAATGAACTATAGATAGACCATTTTTGTGACATCCTTTTCCGAACGGAGGGAGTACTTTGACGTCCCTTCTGTCTCTTGCGAAGCAAATCTCGAGCTTGAATTTGTTTTAGCACGGCTATATAATTCAGGACATGTGCTGATTTTGAGACGTGATTAAGAGTGCTACTAAGAGTAAAAGAATGTCGACGATTTCCAGACATGTCGCTTAGAGCATCTCTAAGAATAATGAGTTTGGGTAAGGGAGAGAGAAGGTATGGGTAAGCAGATTTTGTTTTTGTTTTTCTAGCTTACCCATAATCTGGATGCACAAAACTGGATTGCACTTCAGATCCATCTGTCAATGGGTTGGTTTTTTTCTTTCCCCTATCTCTCTCTCTCTCCCTTCTTCCTCAACCTCGAACTCCCTCCCGATGCGTGCGGACGAGGCACCTAGGTCGGATGGGCTAGGGGGCGGCAACATGCTCACTGAGGCGGCAGCAAGGTCGGGGAAGGCCGCCCTCGCGTCGACGGGTCTCAGCGAGGCCGGGCGGAGACGAGCTCGACGGGGTCGCCTTGGGCGCCGGCGGGCTTCGGATTGGCGGAGTGTACCGAACGTCCGCAACTGAATCACAGTGACGGTCGCATCGGTGGGGCCCGGTAGTGGCAGAATGAGCTAGGAGGCGGCGGTCTCCAGCGGCGGAGTATTTTTGCCGGCACGTGGGCGTTGGTCCCCATCCGCTCTGTCTCGATTTCGGCCCAGCGGGGAGGCGCGAGACCAGGGAGACAACCGGCGGAGGTCGCCGAGAAGTGGGACGACCTTGTTGGGGCGCCACGGCGGACGCTCGCCAGCGAGCGGAAACGGCGGGGTCGGCGAGGGTGGCGCTGGCCATGCGTGCGTGAAGCTTCCGCGCGGGCGGTTGGCCCTTCTTGCCATGCTTTTGGCTGACGTGGCACTTATGCCAATCCATTTGGATCATTGGCTTGGAATACCCATATATGCCAATTCTTGGCTATAATTTGGGTAGTGACCCAATTTTTTTGGGTTAGGACTGTTGGAGCAATTTTTTTCTCCCAATACCACAAAAGGAGTATTTGGGTATTGAGAGGTAAGCTCTTGGCATGATTCTGCAACTAAGCAGACGATTTTGATGCAAGCAGTCCGTAATGCCAAAAACAACAGAAACTAAAGGCCCAACGTGGCATAGACTTCCTAGCCTGCTTAGGGCCTAGCAACAGCTCAACTAAAGGCCCAAGTAGCAGGTCGTGCAGCATCGGTGTTAGTTTTTTTTAGCGGGTTAGATTTTCTTTGTTGCGGATCTCGTTCTCTGCAGGAGAAAAAAGCGAGCGATAAACCCCCAAAAAATAAAGAATTGGAGATGGGAGGTATCGATCCCCCTGCCTCTAATATGCATTATTTAGCGCTCTACCATTTGAGCTACATCCCCATTTACATTAGCTTCATTAATTTGCGCAATTAATGGTAATTGCCGTGTTTTTTTAGGAATTAACCAAGCACTAAATTCCACCTTCCAACACGATTTAGATTAATAGTCATCATGAACTCACAGCTAAAAATGTTAACTTGTACTTTGACGTCCTTTACTTTTTCTTCCCTGTTTAGTTTCTTCGATAAGTAAACCTCTTGTTTGTATTCGAGAGCGGCGTTTTGGCTCCCGGGAGCATATGCTCCTGGTATTTTCGAAAAAATTGAACAATTTGAAAACTTAGCAAAAAATTCCGAAAAAAATCATGCACGTACATGACCATGGGTACGCACCACCGTGTATTTTTTCGCGTCGAAATGACATTGTATGCGCCCTGTACAAAAATGACAAATTTCCTGTCAGAAATTTGTCATTTTTGTACGGGGCGCATACGATGTCATTTCGGCGCGAAAAAAACATGGTGGTGCGTACCATGGTCATGTACGTGCATGATTGTTTTCGGAATTTTTTGCTAAGTTTTCAAATTGTTCAATTTTTTCGAAAATACTGGGAGCATATGCTCCCGGAGCCAATGCGAATTTCAGTTTGTATTCGTTTTAACATGGCTATTGAATTCGTAATATGTGTTGATTTTGAGACATGATTAGTAAGAGCAAATATAATAGTGGGCTTATAGCATGCCTACGTGGCACTTTTGTCTATGTGGAGGAGAGAGACAAGGAAAATATGATGTAGTGGACTCTCATGCAAGAGCCAACCTCTACACATGATCCTAGGCAAAAATAATAAATGAAGAGAGATAAAGACACAAAGTGAGAGTAACACTAAATTAATAGCCAATGTTATAGCCAACTCTATTGTACGAGCTAACTATAAGATTAACTTTTGATGACATGGCAGTTTCATATAGCCGGCTGTTGCCTGTTGGCTCTACTATTGAACTTACTCTAATGCTACAAAGTGTAGGATAATGTTGATAATTTCTTGAAATTAAAAATTAGTTGCCGTATTTAGTGTGTTAATTACGTACGACAAGACCGTGCACAATGAGAAACATAAAATGAGATGTATTGTACGACTCATGGCATCATCATTTTCTTGTCCCTCCGTCCCAGAAGAACGCTTTATTTTGCATGGTTTTTTTGCACGGTTTTAACCACTCATATATGACAAAGAATGTATAAATGATTTCGTTGTATTTGTATTACAATTTTTCCATTTTAGATATATTTATAATAATTTCATGGACATGGTCATAATTGTAAGTTATTGAGCGGTGAAAATCAACTTATATTTTGGGACTGACAGCGTTGTGAGGACATTGGGGGATGGCGGCGGGACGTCGACGACATTGCCCACTTTTCTTTTTTCTCTTCCGTCCCACCGGTGCCGACGCCGCCAACCACCGCGCCATGGGAGTACTTGCGTCGCCTCCCTACTGCTCGATTTGGGCGGGAGGCAAAGAAATGAGAGAGAGAGGCCTCAGGGGGGGTTCCTGCATAATTTCATACGGGTGGCTCTGCTAACTGGACCGCACTGCTTACGTGGCGACGATCAACATAAGATCAAACCTGCTCCGACGAGCTTAGGACCGCAGTGACACGCTTGAAATAACATGTGGACCGGGATGTGTGTTTATAAAGAAGTAGGAATAACTTGGCACCCCCGAGAATACTTATAGGACCATTGGTGTATATTACTCGATATTTTGCAACAAAGACTTAAGCCTTTCTCGTGCATACGAACATTTTAATTGGGACCATACATATATAGGATAAAAAACCGCAAATGTATTATAAATCCGAGGCTCATAATCGATCATACGAGGACAAGCAATCACAGAAAATGACAGCGAGATTTGGTAACGCATTTCAGCGACCAACGCCTACATCTGCGGGGCATGCTTACGGGCGCTCCTCCCCATCGTACTAATCAAAGTACCGTCGACGACAAACCCGGCACGGTGTACAGACACATCAGATCACACGTCACGCCGGTCCGGCCGCCCCTGCCACGGGCGCTGTCCGTCCTCGCCTAGATCTTATGTCTAACCTAGCTTTCGTCTCACCCCCTCTATTTGGGCTACCCCTGATGCCTTTATATATTAGGCCAGGTTACACGTGTTCGACTCGAACACCTAAACCCTCTGCTAATTACAAGTCCAACTGTAGCCCTACTCGCACACATATTCGGCACATACTAAAAACAACAAAATGGAGAAGTTCTTGAGAAAACATCTTCAAAAGAGAGAGGGGGCAAAAGAACCAACTCTTAGACTTTACTTCAGCTTCTAGTGAAACCATCTTTTACCATTTTCACACCACCTCGGTGCCCGAAAGCACCTGCACGAAAATTGATGGCCACCACACCAAAGTTTTGACAGCCTTACGTCGCAAGGTTACATTTCCTTTTTCTCTCATCCAGTTTAAAACTCACAAGTGGTTGTCGCATCATTAGTTGCATGCACTGGATAGCATGCCCTAAGAAAAGAACATTAGACCACTGTCGGAATTCATCTACAATTTGTAGAAACAAATCGAAACGTATATGGACTTGAGGGAGGATATGATTTTCCCGCCTTTAGCGTCATGCAGTAGCATCAGGAGTTGGCACCAACTTTGTCGAGGAAAACAATGCATATATAGACCCATGCATATGGTAGATGAATCATGATAACCCTTGGTGTTTTCGTGTGGATATTGTTAGCGTATTGTATTAGGTATGCACATATTGTAACCCTAGTTGTTTTGTATTAGGACTCTTGCCCTTTGGGCTATTATATAAACACCGGAACCCCCACGTATTACGTGTGAGAGGCTTCCCCCAAACCCTAGCTTACCGTTCTACATGGTATCAGCTTGATCCCCGATCCTAAAACCCTAGCCGCCGACTCCTAAACCTAGCCGCCGGCTCCCTCTTCCGCTGCCCCCAATGGCCTTCACCTCGAGCGCCCTCGACTCCTCCTCCTCCGGCGCCCTCGTGCCCTCCACCGGCGACATCCCGTCCGGTGGCGCGCCCCGCCATGTCGAGCCCGTGGTGCTCAACCTCGACGCCGCCAACTACACCAAGTGGAGCATCTACCTCAAGGCCTCCCTCGGTCGCGCCGGTCTCATCGGCCACGTTGACGGCACCACTCCTTCCGCTTACACGGACGAGGCTTGGAAGGCGGACGACTACACCGTCCTCAACCACCTCCACTCGGCCATCCATGAGGACGTGGCGGACATGGTGCTTGCCCGTGATCAGACGGCTCGCCAGCTGTGGCTCGCCATCCTCGAGCTCTTCTCCGCCAACAAGGCCAGCAAGGCGATCTACCTCGACAACGACTTCCGTTAGCTCGTTCAAGGCACGTCTTCGATCACGGAGTACTGCCCCGCCAGAAACAGCTCTCGGACGCGCTCGCCGACAACGACTCGCCCGTCTCCGCCCGTGCCCTCGTCCTCAACACCTTGCGCGGCCTCGGTCCGTAGTACGCCTCCGCCTCCACGGTCATCTCCATGACCGACCCGCTGCCCACCTTCATCTGCGCCCGGAGCATGCATCTCATGGAGGAGATGCAGCAGGCGAACGCGGCCTCGAACGCCGCCTCCACTGTCCTTGTTGCGCAGGCACGCGGACCTGCCCCGGCGTGCACTGGCACGGCCTGCCGTGGTGAGTCCTCCACCGCGCCTCCTCCCAAGAAGAAGAAAAACAAGAACGGCGGCAGGCAAGGCGCTCCCCAGCGCCCCGGCAACCCTGCTCCGACCGGCCCTTGGGTCTGCTTCTCTCTTGGTGCTGCCGGCTCGGGACAGTGGCGCTATCCATCGCCCGCTCCCGGTCTCATCGGACCGCGCCCACAGGCGTACACCACCACGACTGCCCCGCTCTACCAGTCGGGCCCGTCCACCTCTGCATCGCCAGCGTGGAACAACGCCGGTCTGGTCGCCGCCCTCAACAACCTTTACCAGCAGGGCGGCTGGGTCATGGACTCCGGCGCCACCGCGCATATGACGAACGACGAGGGTAACATCCAGTTCTCTGCACCTCTCTCTCGTCCTCACTTCGTTACTGTCGGAAACGGCACCTCTATTCCCAACTCTTCATCTGGTTCTACGTCTTTTCAATCTCCTTCGGGTCATCGTTTTAGACTAGATCATGTTCTTCTTGTTCCACACTTAATTCGAAATTTACTCTCAATTCGTAAATTCACTAGAGATAATTTCTGTTCTGTTGAGTTTGAAGCTTTTGGTTTTTCCGTGAAGGACCTGAAGACTCGTCGCGTGATCCTTCGCTGCAACAGTGAAGGGGATCTCTACACGTTTCCTGGCACCCCTCACCGTGCACCACCTACCGCCATGCTCGTCACCACCACCGCTGATCTTTGGCACCGTCGATTTGGACACCCTGGTCAAGATGCCATGTCGGCTCTTCAGAAGTTTTCTCTTATTAAGTGTAATAAAAATAGGCGCTCCTCTGTATGTCATGCTTGCCAACTTGGCAAACACGTGCGTCTACCGTTTAGTTTGTCTACCTCTACGTCTAGTGCCAAGTTTGAGTTGATACATTGTGATTTGTGGACCTCTCCAATTATTAGTAATTCTGGTTTTCGATACTACCTTGTCATTGTTGACGACTATTCTCATTTTTATTGGACCTTTCCATTGCGTCAAAAATCATGTGTGCATGCCACTCTTGTGAATTTTTTTGCGTACGTCCAAACCCAATTTGGCACCACAATTCGCGCCCTTCAAACTGACAATGGCACTGAGTTCATCAACTCTGCAGTAGACACTCTTCTCACCTCTCATGGCACGACACTGCGTCTTTCGTGTCCCTACACTTCCCAGCAAAATGGCAAGTCCGAGCGTGCTATTAGAACTGTCAATGACACGATGCGCACTCTTCTGTTTCAAGCCCATTCCCCTGAATCCTTTTGGGCTGAAGCTCTAGCCACTGCTACCTACCTCCTGAACAGGCGTCCTAGCAAAGCAATTCGCTCACTTATACCCTACACGCGTCTACATGACCGATCACCACCATATGATTCCTTGCGTGTTTTCGGATGTCTCTGTTACCCTAATATAGCCTCCACCACCAAGCACAAGCTCCGTCCTCGGTCCCTCCCTTGTGTTTTTCTTGGATATCCATCGCAACACCGTGGTTACCGCTGCTACGATATTACGTCTGGGAAGATTATAATCTCGAGACATGTTGTTTTCGACGAGGATGTGTTCCCCTTTCAGCTTGCAGCTCAAGCCCGGGATTCTCCCATGTCCTCCTCACCGCGGCGCCTGGACTTCCTCTTCTCCGACATACGGGACCCACTGCCACGTGCGGCCCCACCTCGTCGTGCCACAGCTGCGGATGATCGCCATGTTGACGCAAGCATGCGCTCTCCTGCCATGGCACGATCCCATGCCGCGGACACCCCCTCTGCCGTGGCAAGAATTTCTGCACGATTTTCTGCCACGGCACCCGATGCAGCTACTGCCTCTGCCATGGCACGAGCCTCTGCCATGGCACCTGAGACTGCTGCGGCCCCTCCGCAACCTGTGGCTTCTCCGCTTGCCGCGGCAGCCTGGCGTGCTACCGCGACCGGACCTCGACGACATGCTCCCTCGACGGCTCCTGCACCTGCAGCTACCACGACCACGCGGGCAGGTCATCGTGTACGCCCTGTGGATCGGCTGAACCTGTCGGCTGTGGACACTTCTCTTGACCCGGTTCCCTCCACGTTTCATCACGCCATGCAAAGCTCCAACTGGCGTCAGGCAATGGCCGACGAACATCAGGCTCTTCTCGACAACAAGACATGGTCTCTCGTGCCTCGTCCACCTCGGGCGAATGTCGTGACCGGCAAGTGGATTTTTCGGCACAAATTCCACTATGACGGGACTCTCGCACGGTACAAGGCTCGTTGGGTTGTCCGTGGATTCTCTCAGCGCCTCGACATTGACTACGATGAGACGTTCAGTCCTGTTGTCAAGCCTGCTACGATCCGACTGGTTCTTCACATTGCTGTCTCCAGCTCCTGGCCGATTCGACAACTCGATGTCAAGAATGCCTTTCTAAATGGATTTCTTGACGAGGTTGTCTACTGTCAGCAGCCCCCTGGATTTGTTGATGCCTCTAGGCCGGACCATGTCTGTCAGCTACACAAGTCCCTCTATGGTTTGAAGCAAGCTCCACGTGCCTGGTACCAACGGTTTGCTGCTCACCTAGCTACTCTGGGATTTGTTGCTTCTCGTACAGATACATCACTCTTTGTTCTGCGATCCGAGACTGACACGACCTACTTGCTCCTCTACGTTGATGATATCATCGTTGCTGCATCATCCCCTGGCCTTCTGCAGCGTCTACTTGCGAGGCTACACAGTGAGTTTGCTATGACTGACTTGGGCGATCTTCACTTCTTCCTCGGCATTGTTGTGACCTGATCCTCCGGCATTCTGTTTCTCTCTCAGCGCCAGTATGCTGTGGATCTTCTTCAGCGCGCTGGTATGGCCGAGTGTCACCCCACCCCGACACCTGTTGATACTCACGCCAAGCTTTCTGTTTCTGATGGTGACCTCCTCTCTGATGCTACGGAATACAGGAGTCTTGCTGGAGCACCACAGTACCTCACATTGACGCGTCCGGATCTTGCCTATACGGTTCAACAGATTTGCCTTCATATGCATGCTCCTCGACAACCTCATCTTGCTATGGTGAAGCGAGTTCTCAGATATGTTCGTGGTACATTGGACCTTGGTCTGGAGCTTCGTGCCTCTTCCTCCACTGGACTCACTGCATATTCAGATGCTGACTGGGCTGGCTGTCCAGACACTCGTCGCTTTACGTCCGGCTACTGTGTTTATTACGGTGACAATTTGATCTCCTGGTCCTCCAAGAGACAGACCACCGTCTCCCGATCAAGTGCCGAAGCAGAGTACCGTGCCGTTGCCCATGCCGTGGCTGAATGTTGTTGGCTACGCCAACTTCTGCAGGAACTTCATCGCCCTCTCAGCTCGGCGACGCTTGTCTACTGTGACAACGTATCTGCTATCTACATGTCATCCAATCCGGTGCAACATCGTCGCACTAAGCACATTGAGATTGACATCCACTTCGTTCGAGAGAAGGTTTCTCTAGGCGAAGCACGAGTCCCTACATGTTCCTTATGCGCTTCAGTTTGCTGACGTTATGACTAAGGGACTACCAACACAACTGTTTCTTGATTTTCAGTCCAGTCTTTGCGTCCGAAAGCCTCCCGCTGTGACTGCGGGGGGGGTGTTAGCGTATTGTATTAGGTATGCACATATTGTAACCCTAGTTGTTTTGTATTAGGACTCTTGCCCTTTGGGCTATTATATAAACACCGGAACCCCCACGTATTACGTGTGAGAGGCTTCCTCCAAACCCTAGCTTACCGTTCTACAGATATATCTGGGTTAGCTTGTACATACCGTATGTTCCCCATTACTAAAGATCGGACGTCGATATAGTACTTGATTTCACGTGCCACACTGCACCCTTCACCACTGTGATCATCATTTCTACATTTCATACACCCTTGTAGTAAAATATTGTATTTTTTACAAGACCTCGTTTAGGGCGGGAGCGCCCGCATTGCATTAAGAAGAAGACAAAAGTTGATCCAATTAATAAAAGAAACCGGACCCAAAAATCAAACAAGACACGGTTAATTAAGAAAAACCAGCGAAAACCACACACCTACGACTAGCAATCAAGCCATGGTCCGAGCCAGATACAAGGGTCTCTAGGCCCAAAACCATCGGAAACACCACATACTCAACCAATAAAGACTTCGCCACCTCAAGAGCACCCCTGCTACAAGATGAGTACTTGCGCCTAAACATATGGAAAAAGCGACTAAACATTAACCTATACCAACTCACGAACTGCCTAAGATCGCCGTCTCCTCGGTGCCTTTCTTTGAGATCGAGTCCTTTGGCAACTCCCCGAAAGCCTCCGCTAACCTATATTCAGTGTGCTTGCCAGTCGGGATGCTGCAATATTTGTTCTTCTTATCCAAGCGTCCACTATGCCTCCGACACAAGTGGAGTCCTCTTCAATCTGCACAAGAATCGTTGCATCCGGCGAGGACAACAGCGCACTGCAATTGAAACTGCTCAAGTACTCATCCAGCAAGGTATACAAAGACGGGCCAGGCGACACGCCATTACCACCAAACGGTGTTGGATTCAGAAACCTTTGAGCTGCGAGGGTCACCTGACATTGCCACCTCCGGAGAGGAAACCAAGGGGGCACCTCCCCAACCACCCTAACAGGCAAAAACACCTCGTTTAAATCCAAATCATCACATGATGCCACGATATCATCAACCTTTGTTTGCTCCTCCACGCCATATCACCATTTCAGGCAGAACAAAATACAAAGCCAGAGAATCATACGAAGACTACGCCACCACACCAAACAGCTCAGACGAGCAAACCGGACACACTGGTATCGTTATCACCGGCCATGACAAGAGGCGCAGATTCATCAAGCTCGCACGGCGCTGAGGAATTGACGAGCTCAATTCTTCCACCGACGATATCCATCAGCTATAACAGGCTTGTGACCTGATCAGTCCAACCCTGCACAGCGGCGACCAAATCACGAAGGGGAAGTAATACCTTCTCTAAATGAGAGGCAAACATGGCCTGAACTCGGTGCTCAGTGCCTCCGCCCGAGGTGCAAGGGTCATCCTATCCGGCATTCACAACATAGAAGAAATAAATGATTTCCATCTCCCCTCTCTGATGGCCTTGCCAAAGAGCGGCCAATATGAGACCCGTTAAGTTCCAGGGCTTTGCCTAGGCTGACATACCACAAAGATAGAGACCTAGCGGCTCACAGACCTTTTTGAGGTGCTTAAAGTAGAGATCTGCGATGGAGCTTCATCGCGCTTGTGAAGGTTTCAGAACATGGCCTCGAGGGACTTTGTTCTTGCGGATTTTCTAATTCACAGACTATTGTTTTCTTAATTAAGCCCCAGTCACTTTTTAGAAAAGTGCAACCCTATTTCAGAGAAAAATGCAATTGCACTTTTTTAAACTATCGTTACATTTTTCTGGGATGACTGAGATTTTAAAAGGATTCAGTCGATTTGAAACATAGCTACTCCCTTGTTTTTATTGTATTTTGTGTGTGCATTGTCTGAGACACGTGCTCCTTCTCAACCCTTGGGTTGTATTTTTCGTTTTGCATCGTGTTAAGCAAATGTGGTGCATTTGAACTCTCTGAAGTTATTTGCCTTGATGTGACGATCGAGTGAATAAAATTTCCTTTACCGATAAAGACGACACTGGACTCAAATTAGTGGCTTGGATTGAACTAGTCCTACGAGACCAAATAAAATCTTAATTAAAAATAAACAGACAAAGGCTACGTAAAAAAGGTGTAATAGATTAACATATCATTGTTTACAATCACACATTTTCCATCCTAATAATTTATACATACATAGGGACGCATTCCTTGCTTTCATAACATTCACATCAACAAAAAAGAATCGATGGATGCAATAGGTGTGTTGGTTGTGACCAAGATGCAAAGGCAGTTCGCTCTAGCACTTACTACAGGTGCGTGTTAACACCACACTAGTACATTGATCAACTGCTCATCAATTTGGACTACAAGCGAGGAATTCAGGTTCAAGCTATTACAGAGAAGCAGATGAACACGAAGAGAAGAGGAAATGGAGACAGAAGCAAGGAGGCCGAAGCCGTCCTAATCCCAGCCAAACCATCCGTAAGCCACTTCCCTTGTATTTGTAGTTGTGGCTCATGTCGCTTCCCAGCAGCCCAGGCCCAATGGTGTCAGCCCATGGACCAGCCCAAGGAAGAGTAGGGAAGGTCGCTAACATTCCCCCCTCCTTAAATTTCGGCTTGTCCTTGTTAGAGCAATATTTGTATATTGTAGTTTCCCTATTAGATAGGGGGCTCCTTGCATATTTACACATGTACATGTACTATATATTGTGGCCTTTGGCTCCTGTGGAATACAAGTTGCTTATTCCTAACATGGTATCAGAGCTAGGTTAGGGTTTCCCGCACGCGCAACTCGTGCAATTTTTTCAGCCGCCGCAGCTACAGCTCACGAGAGCTTCGCGGCCGCCATCCTCATCTGATTTCCGACCGCCGCCGGTCGATTCCCGGCTGTCGCGGTCCATTCCCTGCCGCCGCGGTCCGTTCCTGGCCACCGTCGATCGATTTCCCTGCTACCGTGGTCCGTTCCCAGCCGCCGCGGTCCAGGTTGGGTCCCGCTCGAGGCAGGAAGAAGGTCCTCGTCGCCCGCATCGAGCTCCCGCATCGAGCCGTCCCTCGTCCAGGTCGGGTCTCGCCCGAGGCAGGAAGCAGGCCCTCGTCGCCTCGTCGCCCGCAGTGGGCTCATCGAGCCGTCCTTCTCCGCACCGATCCCATCTGGATCGTACTGGGTCCGCCCGAGGCAGGAAGAGAGCCCTCGTCGCCCACAGTGCGCTCATCGAGCCGTCCTTCTCCGCACCGATCCCATCTGGATCGTACTGGGTCTCCTGGGTCGCTGCCGGCAGCCCGTGCTCCCCTCGTTCCTTGTTGCTGCCCGCGCAGTACTCCGTCGTCGGGTGCCCAGAAGTCCTCTGCTTCCCGTCGAGGCAAAGAGCAGATCGATCTGCGTTGACTCCAGTTCCTGTGTAAAAAAAAAGTGGAGATGTCTGCATCGTCGGGCTATGTCGCGATTCCTCGCTGCTCGGTGATCTTTGATGGCACGAATTATCCTGATTTCGCTGCCTTTATGCGCATTCATATGCGTGGTCTTCGTCTCTGGGGTGTGCTTTCCGGCGAGGTCTCGTGTCCGCCGTGCCCCATTGCTCCTACTGCTCCTATTCCGCCGACGCCACCAGTTCTTGCTGCCGATGCTACTCAGGCTGCAAAGGATGCAGCTAAGAGTGCGGATGATGTTGCCATTGCTGCGTATGACCGGCAGGTCAAGGAGCATTCTGACGCCCTTGAGACCTACCGGTTGGATCTGACTGCTTACACCCAGTGGATTGATGATGATGCTCGTGCTGCGGCTGTTCTCACCGCCAGTGTTCTACCGCAGTTTGCCTCTGAGTTTATGGGCCTCAGTACTGTCGCTGACATGTGGGCTCACCTTCGTCAGCGTCATCAGCCGTCCGGGGATGCTCTATATCTGTCTGTGGTTCGTCAGGAGCATGATCTTCAGCAGGGTGACTCTACCATTGATCAGTTCTACACGCAGAGCGCTGCTATCTGGCGTCAGCTCGACTCTCTTCGCACTGCCGTGTGTGGTGCCTGCCCGTGTTGTCAGACTGTGCGTTCCGACTTGGAGTTTCAGCGCGTATATGAGTTCTTGTCTCGGCTCCGCAAGGAGTTCGAGCCCCGACGTGCTCAGCTGCTTGCTCGTGGTCGTGTCCCTATCTCGGAGGTGCTGTCTGAGCTTCGTGCTGAGGAGATTCGTCTACGTGGCGTTGGGTTGCTTGAGGTTCCTTCTGTGCTTGCTGCCCATGGTCCTCCTTCATCGCCTGCTTCATCGACTCCTTCGCGGTCCACTGCTCCGCCACTTTTACCCACTCCTCAGGGTCAGGGCCTGGGTCGTGGCCAGGGTCGTGGCGCTCGTCCACGCCATCACTGCACCTACTGTGATCTGCCTGGCCACACCGAGTCTCGTTGCTACACGAGGGAGCGTGATCTGCGTAAGCAGAAGGCGTCTGCTTCTCCCGGGACTCGTGCTCCTTGGCTCGTCAGGGTCTTCTCCAGCCGGCTTCACCGACCAGGACATTATGCGGCTCAAGCGGATGCTCGCCGCTTCAGGTTCTTCTTCGACGGGTACTGCTGGCTCTGTGACTGATTCTTCTGGCACTGCGCGACCACCATCTTCTACACAGTCAGGTACATCCTCGTGGGTTCTGGATTCTGGAGCTTCTTTTCATATGACTTCTGATTCTTCCACTCTGTCCTCTCTTCGACCTCTTGATTCTCCTCTTAGTGTTCTTACTGCTGATGGTACTTCTCTCTCTGTTTCTAGTCGAGGCACTCTTTCTACTTCTTCCTTTTTTGTCCCTGATATTTCTCATGTTCCTCGTCTTACCATGAACTTGTTTTCTGCCGGTCAGCTTACTGATTCTGGTTGTCGCGTCATTCTTGACGCCGATTCTTGTTCTGTTCAGGATCGTCACACGCAGGTTTTGGTTGGAGCTGGCCCTCGCCGCCGTGATTCTCAGGGGCTTTGGGATATAGACTGGCTTCGTGTTCCTTCCGCTGCTACCTCGCCTGCCAGTTCTCCTGCTATCGTCGCCTCTGTCACCGGCTCTTTTCAACAGTGGCATCATCGTCTTGGTCATCTTTGTGGTTCTCGTCTGTCGTCATTAGTTCATCGTGGTCTTCTGGGGCCTGTCTCAGGAGATGTTTCTTTACAGTGTCAGGGTTGTAGGCTAGGAAAACAGATTCAGTTACCCTATCCTACTAGTGCGTCTGTATCTCAGCGTCCTTTCGACTTAGTTCACTCTGATGTTTGGGGTCCGGCTCCTTTCGCTTCGAAAGGGGGCCATCGATATTATATCATATTTATAGATGATTTTTCTCGTTACACTTGGCTGTATTTTATGTCTTCTCGTAGTGAGGTTCTCTCCATATATAAGCGTTTTGCCGCCATGGTTCTTACTCAGTTCTCTACGCCTATTCGTGTGTTTCGTGCTGACTCTGCTGGTGAGTATATCTCCAAGCATTTGCGTGGTGTTCTTGCTGAGCAGGGCACTCTCGCTCAGTTCTCCTGTCCCGGTGCGCATGCTCAAAATGGCGTGGCTGAGCGTAAGCATCGCCATCTTCTTGAGACTGCTCGTGCGATGATGATCGCCTCTTCTCTTCCGCCCATTTCTGGGCTGAGGCCGTTTCTACCTCGGCCTATCTGATTAATATCCAGCCTTCTGCCGCCCTTCAGGGTGCCATTCCTCTCGAGAGACTCTACGATCGTTCTCCTGACTATTCTATGCTTCGTTTGTTTGGTTGCGTTTGCTATGTTCTTCTTGCTCCTCGTGAACGCACCAAACTAACCGCTCAGTCTGTTGAGTGTGTTTTTCTCGGATATAGTGATGAGCATAAGGGCTACCGTTGTTGGGATCCTGTGGCTCGCCGGATGCGTATTTCCCGGGATGTGACGTTTGATGAGTCTCGGCCTTTCTATCCGCGTTCGACCTCCCCGACCTCTACTGTGGAGGATCTCTCTTTTCTTACTTTTCCTGATTCTCCTCCCGATATCCCTCATATTTCTCCTCCCTCTGATCCGGTGCCATCTACTCCGATGCCTTCTTCTCCTCCTTCGTCGCCGCCTTCTTCACCCTCCCTGTCCCCGTCTCCGCCTCCGTCTTCTCCTGTTGCTCCTTCTCATCCTACTTTTCCTTTCTATTATACTCGCCGTCCACGTGTTGTGACCGAGTCATCTGATGCACCCTCTACTTCCGGTGCACCGTCTCAGCCGACTTATTCTCTTCGTTCTCGGCCTTGTCCTTCACCTGATTTCTATAATCCCGCTACCTACAGTGTTTCGGTTGTCCGGAGCCGACTACGTATCGTGAGGCTGTTGTTCATCCTGAATGGCAGCTTGCCATGGCTGAGGAGATTGCTGCGCTTGAGCGCACTGGTACGTGGGAGATCGTCCCTCTTCCTCCTCGTGTTCGTCCTATCACCTGTAAGTGGGTCTATAAGGTTAAGACCCGCTCTGATGGGACTCTTGAGCGTTACAAAGCTCGTCTGGTCGCTCGTGGCTTTCAGCAGGAGCATGGCCGTGATTATGATGAGACTTTTGCTCCAGTGGCTCACATGACCACTGTTCGGACTCTTCTTGCCGTGGCATCTGTTCGCCATTGGTCTGTGTCTCAGCTTGATGTTAAGAATGCCTTTCTTAATGGTGAGTTGCGTGAGGAGGTTTATATGCAACCACCACCTGGGTATTCTGTTACAGATGGCATGGTCTGCCGTCTTCGTCGCTCTCTCTATGGCCTTAAGCAAGCCCCTCGTGCATGGTTTGAGCGCTTTGCTTCTGTGGTCACAGCTGCTGGTTTCTCTCCCAGTGCTCATGATCCTGCGTTGTTTGTTCACTGTTCTCCTCGTGGTCGCACTCTTCTTCTTTATGTTGATGACATGATCATCACTGGTGACGACCCAGAGTATATTGCCTTTGTCAAGGCACGTCTGAGTGAGCAGTTTCTTATGTCGGATCTTGGTCCGCTTCGTTACTTTCTTGGGATTGAGGTTTCGTCCACCGCTGATGGTTTCTTTATATCCCAAGAACGGTATATTCATGATCTTCTTTCTCGTGCCGCTCTTACTGATGAGCGTACTGTTGAGACTCCCATGGAGCTCAATATTTCTCTCCGTGCGTCTGATGGCGATCCTCTCTCTGATCCGACTCGTTATCGACATCTTGTCGGGAGTCTCGTCTATCTGGCTGTTACTCGCCCTGATATTTCTTATCCTGTCCATATTCTGAGTCAGTTTGTTTCTGCTCCCACTTCGGTTCACTATAGTCACCTTCTTCGTGTTCTACGCTATCTTCGTGGAACGATCTCGCTTTGTCTCTTCTTTCCTCGTTCTAGCTCGTTACAGCTTCAGTCCTACTCCGATGCTACTTGGGCTAGTGATCCTTTGGATCGCCGTTCACTTTCTGCTTACTGTGTTTTCCTTGGTGGTTCTCTCATTGCCTGGAAGACGAAGAAGCAGACCGCAGTTTCCCGTTCGAGTGCAGAAGCTGAGTTGCGAGCTATGGCTCTTTTGACTGCTGAGGTGACTTGGTTACGGTGGTTACTTGCAGATTTTGGTGTCTCTGTTACGACACCCACGACTCTTTTGTCAGACAGTACAGGTGCTATTAGCATTGCACGTGACCCAGTGAAGCATGAGCTTACTAAGCATATTGGCGTTGATGCTTCTTTTGTCCGTGCTAGTGTGCAGGATCAGATTATTGCGCTCCAGTATGTGCCTTCAGAGTTACAGTTGGCGGATTTTTTCACGAAGGCCCAGACTAGAGCACAGCATAGCTTTTTCTCTCCAAACTCAGTGTTGTGGATCCACCATGAGTTTGAGGGGGGGTGTTAGAGAATATTTGTATATTGTAGTTTCCCTATTAGATAGGGGGCTCCCTGCATATTTACACCTGTACATGTACTATATATTGTGGCCTTTGGCCCCTGTGGAATACAAGTTGCTTATTCCTAACAGTCCTCAAGCCGATGCCTTGACGAACCACCTAGATCCCATGGTACTTGATGCTTCATGACTTCGCCGAGGTCACGGTGGGCGTCGTAGTCGAGGCAGACCTTGACGAGGTTCATGTAGCAGAGGGCGACGACTTGCTCAAGGAAGACGCCAAGGTAGTAGTCGTTGCCGATGTGCACTTGGTCATGGAAGACATCGAGATAGTTGTCTTGGTCAGCGCAAACTTTGTCGAAGAAGTAACCATGGTCGAGGCAGTGGCAGTAATCTGGAGCTGCAACACTCCTTCCTTTTGCTTCAGCTTGTGTACAAAATCTGAAGTAACAGAGAGAGCCCAGATGCCTGGATCCCATGATAACTTCTTGTGACGGAGTTCCACTTCCATCCAAATCTGAACCGGCACCGGAGCTCACTTGCAACCATGCAATGTACCATGGAAATGATTCAGACATGGACTCGGTGCAGCTGGAATACTGCCAAGGCAACCATCATAATTGCTTTTCATGCAACCTTCCACAATACAGAAAAATGGAAACTTCTTCTCCAATTACCTTCACAAGCATAATTATCTCATCACAATTATCGGATGCAACTCTCTGCACTATACGAACCAATAAAAGTAGTCCACGGGAAGGCCAAGCCAGCAGCTCTACTAATGAGAATGACATCATCCATTTTTGTATCAGCTCAACTGAGCGCTGAAGACTTGGATCCCATTGCACTGGTAGTCTCAGTTTGTTGTTAACAGAAACGTAGTCCAAGTCAATCAACCAAGCAATCTTCCATTGGACAAGCTCCAGACCACACTGAATAACATGCCCAGATTTCAAAATCATCTGGTCCACACTTGAATATCTCCAGAAGCTCAAATCCCTGCAAAGCAACGTAGGAATAACGCCCAGTTTGAAGTGCGGCCAGAACGTGATAGTAACAATCCCACTGCATACGCAAATTGATCCAACACTGCATGTATTATGCTGCTGTGTTTCTGCTCTCCCATTCAGACTAGCAAGAAATGCACTAGAGCTGGGGTTGATATACCCTTGCACTGTCCAAGATAGTCCCGGAAACAATTGGAGACGGGGCACATGAAGCCAAGAGCTCAGCAACAAAATAGCATCAGCCTCAAGACAGTATCGCAGAAGATACACAACAATTATTGACAGCCAAGAATGTGTACGGGCAATATTCAGAGCAGGGTATCCAGAATAGACATCCAAATTCAGTGCAGTTCCCCAATTAGAATCCACATTCATGTGAGCTCCTCTAGAGAACAGAAATTGTATGAGAATTCCACAAGTCCAATGAATGTCAGGTGGTTTGGCCGGCTTGCTAATGACATGCCCACTTCCTCAAAAATCTATACAAGAATGACATCTTCCCACTATGAACCAGGCAGTTTTCCAAGAAAAACATTCAGAGCGAGAATGTGTGTCATGTCCAAACTGGAGCCCCTTGCAAGTAGAGCACTGCTTTTCATATAATTCTCCAATATATTGCAATCGGACAGTTCCTTCTCCCATTATTCTCAATGGATGCAAGGGCTGCAATAGGACGGTGTCACGTGTAGCAGACTGAAATTCTGGCCAGAGCACTGCTTCATCACAAGTGACCACAAGAATCAATGAATGTAAAATCACTGAAGTCACGCTGTTCCTTTCCGGGAACATCTTACTGAATATGCACGAGTCTGGCTCGAGAGAAGCGCTGCTTCCATCCTGAATGGTAACACTAGCAAGAAGGCCTGTGTTGAGCCGACTGGCAACAGCCGTCACCGTCAGCGTCATGTTCCGAGGCACGATGACAATGGCAAGATCCACAATCTCAACATTGATGATGGACTGAACGGTGTCAGTGTCAGAGTGGTTGCTCTCTGTGGAAGCTACTACATCATTGGACACCGAAGTGAGCTCCATGTTACTCACAGATACATTAGCTGGTTCAATCTGGAGCATGTCCTCCATGGACGAGGGTGCCTCTGTGATGTGGTAGATACCATAAGCAAAGTCAAGGTCATTCGTCGAGTCCTTGGCCGGAGGTTCTGTAGTGAGGATGATATCCTCGAACGGAGCAGCCTTAGTGATGACGGCCTCTGGGGCTACCTCAAGTTCTTCACTCGGGACAGACATCATGTCGTGGCTCTGGATTGTGGTGACTGCAGTCAATGGTGCTGCCAGCAACATGTACGATGGAGTGGCGTGATTAGCCGGACACACACTAGACGACATGCTGATATGGCTTCCCGAGCATTCAGTCGAACTGGTGGTCGGCATTGCAGAATCGTGGTCCGTCTCGTGCATTGCAGCCTTCACGGGGACATTGGTCGGTGTAGAATCCAACAAAAACTCTGTGGAAACGCCTCTGGATGTTGCCTTGCTCACAGAGGCCTTGGTTGTACTGGTGGTGGAGATGACGCCGTGCGTGAGGGCACCCGAGACGTCGAACGAGGTCGGAGTTGAGGTCACCGCCGCTGGCCCGGGGTCGAAGCAGCAGCGCTCGGGAACGACGACGCCAGTAGTCGTGGACGAAGATGGTGTTGCCGAAGGAATGAGCGCAGACACCGACTCCGTGATGGCACGACTTGGACATTGCGTCGACCAGGTGGCAGGCGTCGTAGCAGCGATGTCAACACCACTGAATACGGCCTGGGGCTTGACGGAGGCGGCGATGGTGGTCATCGCAGCGAACTTCGCATGCCGCTTTGCCATCTTCTCCGCCCACACAGGGTCGCGTCTCACCCTGTCCTCTGCGAGCTCGATGCGACGTCGTCCCGCCTCGCCGAACGAGCTGGTGCGGCGCCTTGCCGTCTCGTCCGCTGACTCCTCGACGGACGCATAGATCGATCTCTGGACGGCCGCCTGCACGGTCGCCTCGATTGAGGAGACGAGCTGGGCTTTCCAATCCATGGATTGAGAGAAGGGTGGTGTCTGGTTCGAATTGGAATTGTGGGGAAACAAATTTGGCTGGAATTTTGGGGATTTCACGTGGTGGAGGAATCGATTGGCTCTGAATACCAAATGTTAACACCACACTAGTACATTGATCAACTGCTCATCAATTTGGACTACAAGCGAGGAATTCAGGTTCAAGCTATTACAGAGAAGCAGATGAACACGAATAGAAGAGGAAACGGAGACAGAAGCAAGGAGGTCGAAGCTGTCCTAATCCCAGCCAAGCCATCCGTAAGCCACTTCCCTTGTATTTGTAGCTGTGGCTCATGTCGCTTCACAGCAGCCCAGGCCCAATGGTGTCAGCCCATGGACCAGCCCAAGGAAGAGTAGGGAAGGTCGCTAACAGTGCGTTTGTTGTGAATAAGTCCACGGGACAAGATATAGGTCAACAAGAACAGATCACGCACACCTAACCAACTATGTTTCCTCTGCATGATTCCTCTGGAAGCTACATGCATGCAGTGAGAGTGTGAGCTAGACACAGGAAGCTTAATTAGTCTCACAAAATCCAACTCTAACCAAAGTACCAAGCTGACCTTTGAAACAAACAGTTTAGAGCATTAATAAGCCCTTCTTTTGGGTCATCTCCATTGACCAAATTAGAAATGATTATGGTTTTAATTAGTACTGAAAGTCCTGTTGCGTCACCTCCATTGACCTAATCAGTTCAGGCATAATTATGGTTCTGTCACATTTCAGGCCAAACCCTGATAGAGGGAGTTGGTGATGGAACTGACAAGTCGGTCACCTTTTTCCTTGTTTGTTTTAACAGTGTTTTCCCAGGATAGCTTAGGTATAGGCCAGGCATGGATGGATTAGTGAACTGTCACTTCAGACATGTGGAGGCTGGTCGTCAGACTAGCTCTGCTCATGTGCAAGTTGTCGAATTGCTATACGTTGGTGAGAAATACTTGCCCATGTAGAGAAATGCAGTTTCCCTTGATATTTGCTACACTTTAGACTACAAAATGGTGTCTGGCTTCTAAGTGAAATGAACGGCAGTGGTCTTGTTGAACCAACCCCAGCTACAACACAAAGACAAATGTTAATGATACGATTACGTTTGATCTGACTATCGGAGGTCTTAACATGGAATGTGAGTGGACCAAAGATCAAGATAAATTGGGTGTTCAAAATCGAACAAGTGTCTTCTTAGCAAATGACTTTACCATTTTGCCTAGTTTGTATTTTTCGTACAGAAAAAAAGGCCACCCTGCCCAACCCCGCGGAATATCGCTCCATAATCCTCTAACCCAGCTCGATGTGCGCCACTGGTGCAATTCCGGGAAAATATATCAATGGTGTCACTACTCTAAGTGTATTAGTACCC
Organism: Poa pratensis; assembly: GCA_947311845.1. Taxonomy (NCBI): domain Eukaryota; kingdom Viridiplantae; phylum Streptophyta; class Magnoliopsida; order Poales; family Poaceae; genus Poa; species Poa pratensis. The sequence goes on along the minus strand of CAMZMU010000110.1, from coordinate 30,925,771 downwards.
TTGCACATTTATTAGAGTATTTGTTAGTTATGAAGAAGATCAATAAAATAGTGTCAATAAAAAGATCAATAATCCATCGGTGTCATTTGACACCAACCCGAACTCCGGCCCTAATGCCCCGACTCACCACGTGGCGAGAATTCGGGCCTCCCACGTACCCACACCATGACACCAAGGGGTACCAACTTTTCGTGGTTATATTCGATTATGTCGGATTTTGATAAAATTGGGTTGGTGATTGAGGCGACACGTCACACATTTTTCGCCGTTTGACCAAAATTAGCACACACATGATTAAGGTTTCGTCGCATTTCATATCGAAATTTCCAACAAAGAGTTGGTGATGGAGTTGACAAGTCGGACACCTTTATTGTTTTGCCCAAATAGGAATTACATAAATGTATGGAATTGTCGCTTGAGACATTTGGAGTTGTACGTGATCTTAGTACTGAGACCAAGTTAATTAAAGCTTTTCCTGGAAAAAGAAAATGGGCGTCGTGGCCGTAGTAGTGGCGGGAAACGTGTGCAAGCCGTTAGTTAAGCCTACTTGTTACTCCTAGCTAGCTACGTCCTAGGTAGGCTGAGGGGCAACATCCGCCATTTTGCTCGTGCAGTTAGTGGTGGACCACCTACTAGGGAATCCGCCATTCCGCCTCAAGCCTCGCAGCCTTTCGAGTGCAGGGAATCTCTTAAGCTAACTAATGACGCAGTTAGCAGGTTACTTCATCTCAGCCGTGTAACTGAAAATTACAGAACTTCCGGATAGCTGTGCTTAGTGCTGTTTCAGCAAGTGTCAGCATGCATTCTCTGAAGAAGCGTTGTCAATAGCTTAGGTTGACCTTTGTTATTTATTCCCAACCATTCCAATTCCTGAATCTTCACCAATACACACAAAATGTCTAACATAGAGGAGGAAGATAAAGAAACAAAAAAGGTGGCTCCTAAAAGAACGGAGAAGAAGCCTTTTGGAACCAACTGGAGGCCATACACATACATTCCAAAAGAGCAGTATCAGTGAAGTTGTTGTGTGGTGAGGTGATAGTATCACTGATACTTATTCCCCTCTGTTCTCCTCTGCTTGCCTCTCTTCTAATTTAAATCCCAGGGTCAGGGAAGCAAGGGCAGCTGGGAAGGTGGTGACTGCAGAGTGTTTCGATTGCGTTTTCCCTTGGGCTGGCTAGCTTGGCCTCCATTCTTTTCTTACATCTCCCTCCACTCCATCTCTTGCTTCCCAGCTTAGCCCCTCCTCTCCCCTCCCGTTGCCTTAACCACAACCCAAAATCCACCCTTCAAAGCTTTCTTCCTCCTCTGCCTCTCCTGGAGTGTTCTTGATAACTTCCCCAAGGTAAACATTTCTTCTACTGTATGCTTGGCCATTTTAAGCCATCGGGGCATTGAAATCCGAGAGCGCTCTTCCATTAAGCTACTCTGATTTCTGTTCTTCGGTCTCTCCTCTTCTCTTTTTCTCTAGGCCGGCGAGTTCTTGGGTTCGGCTCTCGGTTGTTTTAATTTGGTGGGTTTTCTTCAGCTTTGTTGTTGTGAGAACGTTATAGTATACTATGCGACAATCGCGTTCCTTGTTTTTCCCGTTGGGAAGTTCAGTGGTTTTTGGCCTGTTCTTGACTTCTTGCCACGCTTTGATCCTAGCTGTTTCATAAGTTCAGAGAAAAAGTCCAGCCGTTTCAGATTATTAACAAACAAAAAAGCTTGGTTCCATTGGCTTTCCCACCACCTTCCTTGCGGTTATCAATCAATTACTCCTAGAAAGGTAGCACCCAAGCCGTTGGCGCCTGTGGATTCAGTGTAAAACAAAAAGAAGCAGTTGCATCCTCGCATTGCGCATTGCACACACGCCCCACTGCAACTGCACCTGCTGCGCGCCATAGATGATCATCGACCTCGTGCTTGCAGGAGGATCCATGGGTGACCACCTCGCGCTGCTCGTGGACCGGCTGCTCACGGAGGCCACTCTGGAGGCGGCCATCGGGGCCAGGACGAAGCAGGCGGAGGCGGCGGCGATGGTCGGCTACTGCTGCGACGCCACCGTCGCCGACCGTGGCGGTCGGCCGAGCAAGATGGTGGAGTGCAGGATCTGCCAGGAGGAGGGCTGGGACAGCGGCATGGAGGCACCCTGCGGCTGCCGCGGCAGCCTCAAGGTAATAAAAACGACACCCTGATGTTATCTTGTTCTGAACTTGTGTTTTTTGGTGGAATTTTGCGGGTGATCTCGTAGTAATAAAACAAGTTGAATTTCCTTAGAAATCAGAGCTATGACCTGCATTTCAGATTCTGTTGTACAAACAAGTTATAGCACCTCTCTGAAATCTTACTATCTTGTTTCGAAATCTGAACTTACGAAATTTGTGTGAATTTTGAAATGATTCTGCAGGAAAAGAGTTGAATTTCGTGTACAAATGAAATATGAGTTCCCTAGAAAAAACAGAAGTATGAGTGTAAAAGAAGTTGCAGAATGGTTCTGCAACAGAAAGTTGAATTATTATTAAGCACAAGATGTACTAGGTAATTAGTGTTTCTGATTTTATTCTGTGGGGCAATTTTGGTTTTTATATCTGTACCAGTGAGTGTGGTTTGACTTTCCATGAGGGATTGGTGATGTTCGGTTAGGGCTAGATGTAGTAGGTTATTCTAATTAAGTATCTGAAAAGGTCAGTGACAGATTTGAGGATGAAAATCAACTGTGTTTGCTTAAATATAGCTCGGAAGGCAATGCCTAATGTGGACCTTCCTTTTTGTACTGTGACAAATATAGTCTTGAAATATTTTTGATTTTCCCCCTAAAAAACAAAATTAAAATAGGTGTTTTGTTTTCCTCAAAGTTTAAAGAAATGGAGACTGGAGAGGACCATCACATAATGCGTGAGACAACTACATACATTATTTTCACATGCAGGGTCAAATGTGATTGAAACTTCAAAGGAACATTCTGGCTTTTTTCGTTTTTATGATAATTTTGGCATCAAATGATCAACTATCATGATATGATTGCACAAAAAATACACGCTATTTCGGTCGATCATACCGGTGAATTACGTCAGATTATATTCCGTACGAGATGGACGTGGGTCTGTTTTTTCCCCAGTTCTATACTAGTGAGTGTGGTTTTGACTTTGGATGAGAAATTGTTGATATTTATGGTTGGGGTTAGATGTAGTAGGTTGTACTCCCTCCATCCAAAAATAAGTGTATCAAGTTTGCTCAAAAGTGGAGGTATCTAGACATGTTTCATGTCTAGATACCTCCACTTTTGAGCAAACTTGATACACTTATTTTTGGACGGAGGGAGTACTAATTAAGTATATGGAAAAGTCAGTGACAAATTTGGGGATGAGAGCAACAGTGTTTGCCTCAATGTAACTTGTAAGGCCAACATTGGCCTTCCTTTTTGGATTGTGACATACATATGAAGTAGTATTGAAAAATAAAAGGAAAAACCTTTTCACTAAAAACCAAAAATGGAAGTAGGTCCTTTGCTCTCTTTAAAGTTAGAAGGAATGGGGAGGACCATTTTAGACCATCACAGAATGCGTGAGACAGCTACCTACATTATGTGCCACGCAGGATCAAATGTAGTTGAAACTTCGAAGAAACATTCTGGCTTTTTGTCCTTTCTGATGATTCTTGTCGTATCAAATGATCCATTATCATGATATGATTGGGCTAATAAGACAAGTTATTTTGGTAGATTACACCAGTGAATTACATCAGATTAAACTCTCTAGTTTCTCCATTCTTGCAGTATGCGCACAGAAAATGCATCCAGCGATGGTGCAATGAAAAGGGCGACACCATCTGTGAAATATGCTTGCAGGTAAAATAAAGTGCCTACTGCTACTCGACCAATTTATATATTGATAAAAAACAGATGAATACAGCTAGTGTGTAGATTTAGTCATTATGTGCTCATTGCTCTCTCTGTTTCTGCAGCAATTCAGACCAGGTTACACTTCCCCACAGCAGCTGTTTCACTATGGAAGTATACCAATGAACTTCAGGTATTCATTTCGCAAGCTTTCTTTGATGCAAACTATGAATTTATGTTGTAAAATTTCTCCTGTTGATCTCTCCACAGGGGGAACTGGGAGATTGCTCGGCAGGATCTCAGTGATTCTCAGGTCATAACAATGGTGCCCTCCGAGCGCAATTTCATGGACGACTATGAGGACTACTTGCCCGTGAGGACGAGGAGCAGCGCTCTGTGTTGCCGTACAATCGCCATAATCGTGAGTTTATCTACATAGATAGTGTGAATTCATGCAGAGAGTTTCTAACAGCCAGCTCTGTCACTGTGATCGAACAGTTCATGGCCCTCCTCGTTCTTCGACACACTCTTCCTCTCGTGGTCGGCGGGAATGGGGAGTACTCATTTGCTCTATTTTCGGTAAGATTTATTCCAGCATCATTTTAGTAAGATCATGTAACACCAGCATCCTCTATGATGAAATTTGATTTTGTTCTTGCATTCAATCAAGCCTCTGACCTTGCATTTCTGCATTTTCGTGGAAAAAAGCTACTCGTACTAAGGACTGCCGGGATTCTGTTTCCAATCTTGGTCATCGTGAGAGCACTCGCAACCTACTACCACCGTCGCCGCCAGGTAATTCCATCATTGATTGACCAGCCATTGTTCGGTTTGGAACCTGCTCAGGTGTAGTGACACTGATAACAGTTAGCAACAGAACACTCACCAGTATCATTTGTACTCTGCAGAGTTTGCCTTGTGTAGTAGAGCCACTATTTTCTGATGCATAACTCTCTGCTCTAGATCACTTGATAATGCAGGAAAACCAGGACACCTACATGTCTTCAGCGGACACCGACGATGACGAGGAGGAAGAAGAGGATGATATCGACACTGATCCTTTACGGCCTCACTCACAACCACGGTTTATCCCAGTCTACTGACACCATCAAGATTCACGAACTGTCATTGCGTTGTTGACAGAAGAAAATATCGCAAGATCCCAGGAAACAAAGGAATCAGGAAAAGATTATACTACCTCCTGACTTAGTAGGACAGTTCGAAGCCACTCGCTTCTGTATGGAAAAAGAAGAATGGAGCGACTCTTGTACATATCACAAGACTAACCCAGATGCTGTAACTTGTGAGCTTCTCTAGCTCTCCCATGTACTGAAGAGGTAACCTGAAAATTACTTGGAAATGGAAGGAATTACAAAGTGGTATCTGAATCCATGATACTGCATTCTGTTTCCAACACACACTTGATCTACGGGCCTTTGATCGTCTTACTGATAAGTGCATGGATTGTTGATAAGTTCTCTAAGCATACAAATTTCTGTACATCTGATTGTACCATTTGATAGATAAGCTTTTAAAGAGTACAGCAACGAGATATCCAACAAAGCACCATAGTAGTGGATAACGTGTCCGACAAACGTATTTGACAAGGTAAATTAACACCCGTAGAAGAACAGTTGTCCAGGGATACATTGATACTCATAGGTCTGATAAGTTAGGGAAAGGATACACATATATTTTATGTATGCAGGAAAGCAACAGTGGCGATGCAGGAGCTATCCGCATGTGGATAAGCTTGGACGTGGTCGAGGTACTTGAACACCACGGCATCACCGGCCAACGCTCCTTCAGAGACCGTAGAGCCCAGCTTTCTTTGGTTGAAGTTCTCCACCTCCTGCACTAACTCATCCTTGGTTCTGCTGCACGATGTGATAACCTGCACATATGCACAAGTAGCATCAGAAGATAGTCCATAATTCCATATGACTTCCTCTTAGCTATCTTCCTCAATTATCATACAGGGATATGTTCATCACCAAAGGAGCAAGAAATAGTTGTTGTGACAGGTGAGAGTATATATATAAAGGGGGTATACTGCAGTTAAAGACATCAGATTCAAATGTGGACAGCAATTTCAGGTTGTGATTTCATCACCAATATATTGGGGCTATAATTTGCTTTAATGTACTGTCAACAAATGCAATATTTTTAGTTGATTAGATGGAAGTACTGACCAGTACACCACCAGGAGAAACCAAGCTAGCCACTGACTGCCAATACATCATTCTGAAATGCAGCAACAGAGAAAAATTAACACATGGAAGGAATCAAGTGATCTCATCCTTTCCTCAAAATAAATTCTAGCAGTTCAATCGTAAGAGTTAAGTTACATTTTACCTCTTTACAGGTCCATCTGGATGTAGCCCAATTGTATCCAGAGTTCCTTCATCCATCACAAGTTCAAACCTTCTCTCCAACTTTGACTCCAGAACATCATCAACCTGCAAATATGAAATGCTTCATAAAATCTAAAATGGCTCTTTCTTCATCTTTCCATTTTGAGGCACTATGTTCAACATCACGTACTGAAGCACGAAAAGGCACATAAATATGGAAATGAAATGTGATCATGTAATGTCGACGTATAATGCTCCACTGACCAACTCACCAAGAAATTAATGTGCTCAAACCCATCACGAATTGCAAGATTTCGAGCAAGCTCAATAGCGGCTTCACTATAGTCAATGCCAGTTAGATCAGAAAACCTGTAATTACTCGAGACATCAGTACTGCCAAGAGGTATTAGTAGTACGATTGACTAAATGAAGACCAAATGTAAATAGAATTTTTTTTATACACAAAGAAATTCTAATGTCACAGAGACGCCTTTCGAAAGGACCGGCATGATCTTCCTCGTAGCATAAAATCATTATAATATGACTATGTTAGAGTATACACTTAACTGTTGCCAAGAACTATTTCTATAGGGCAGCTCCATTGTGAGAAATGAAAATCATACGATGGTCCATATCTTTTAACATGTCATACACAGACAAGGTAAATCACTAGGGACAACCTATCATCAACTGCGTCTACTTGTGGCGATCACATATGCATCCAGATCTCAGTACTCATACTCCTAACGAAATTAAATTTTACTGGAATCATTATGTCCATAAATGCCCTTGGATGTCTCACAAACATGTGAATCCTGGGGTCACCAGTCATTGAGACATCCAGAGCCATTTTTGAAATCTCTCTAAAATCATATGCCCTATTAATAAGCAAACAAATTCAGGACCAGAAAGAAACAATTAGTCGATCTCACAGCTGCTAGCACGCATTATGGAAATGAACTTATTGCTAACATATCTCTCTAAAATCATATGCCCTATTAATAAGCAAACAAATTCAGGACCAGAAAGAAACAATTAGTCGATCTCAGAGCTGCTAGTACGCATTATGGAAATGAACTTATTGCTAACATACTGAAGTTGACAATGATAACTTATTCATGTTAAGATGAGATTCGGGGAATGGAAAATGACTAGTCAGGGATGTCCTGTTTTCACAACATACCCTTGTTTCGCGAGTTGTTGCAAGAGTCGCCCGCTTCCAGCCCCTATGTCAAGAACGCTGCAGCTGGGCAAATCCTTGCTGGAACACAAGTTTCTGGTCCAGCCTACAAGGACATCCATTACCTCGGTGCCAAACCTGCAAGAGATGGCACCCAAACTGTGATTGCCAATTCAAACCCCAAGGCAAGAGAATCTGTACCAAACCCATTCCTAAAGCGAGACTATGGCTGCAAGAAACAGCTGGTCCGTCCAAAATAGTGGTCGGACAGAGGAATAGGACAACACTGCCATTTGTGATTTTCATTTGGCCAACGAGCCGTGGACACCAGCTTATATCATCCAAACCTCCGATACAAAATAAAACTAGCCGATATTTGCGGATATCAGAGCTTATTACTCCAATTCTCAAATGTTATCCCACGAGATAGGCAGCATCATGTTTTACATTTTAAAGGAGGAAGCCAAGTAGCTTAATTATGTGCTTATCATGATCCTAAACAAGCTACGACCGAACTGTTGCTGATTCCATTAACTTGGATTCAACACCAGGTGTGAAAATAATTGTTAAAACTGCGATGCACTGCCTATGTGCATGGGCAGCAGGTTGAATAATCTTACCAGTCATCCGCGTGGCTGCGTTCATGGTAATTAGCCAGTTCCTCAGCGTAGGCACCCTCCTGGTAACTCTGCAAGCCCAGCATGGGTGGCACGACATCGGGCACATCCTTGTCAAAGCTGTTCAACATCAACAACAGGGCCAATTTCAATCCACCCAGCAGACACAAAATAAAATAAAAAATCCTTCCAAAATTTCGAGGGATCAGCGGACCAAATCACACGTTTTTTCCCCAAACGGAAGGAAACCAGATCACGGCGGCATGGCGCAGGAAAACGGGCGCGGGCGGATCGGCTGACCTGAAATCGGAGGAGTGGTGGGCGCTGAGGGAGGAGGAGGAGCAGTTGGATGGCGGCGCGGCGGAGGCGGAGGAGCCGGAGTAGTTGGAGGGGCAGGAGGCGAGGAGGACCTCGGCGGTGTCGGCGTAGCGCTGCTCGTCGTCTAGGGTGCTCCCGTAGTCGCTCTTGATGGACCACGAGTCGGCCGCCACCGACCGGTCGTCGTCCGACGCCATCTCGCCGGGCGGGGGGGCGACGGGTGCTCCCCAGACCCCGGTGCCCAGCATCCGCGTCGGGAACATCTCCGGGTCCTCCGGCGGCCACCGTATCCCAGCCATGCCGCTCGCTCGCCGGAGATTGGGGACGGACGGCCGAACCCTAGCTCGCCGGTGCGTGTCGGTCGGGAGGAGCTGTGCGCGTGCGTCTGTCTGTCTGGGTCGTTGGTGGGGAGGTTGGAGACGGTCCACTGAGACGCGGACCCAGCGTTTGGTGGGGCCACATGGCAGTGATGTGCGGGTGGGGTACGAGGCGGAGGTGGGTTTTCTTCGGGTAACGTGTGGGAGGTCGGTGGTCGCTGGGCTGGACCGGGTTTTTCTAGGAGGGACTGAAGTGGACCGGGTTTGCCATGGGTCCGCCCCCGTGTGGGCACCGTCGAAATTCCGGCAGCCTACGGGTGCTTTTTCTTGTCGGAACGGGATGGGAGGGGGAGGAGAACGCCGTTGCCAAAGAGAAGGGAGCACAAAGTTCTGTTATGTCCGTGCAGCCACCGTCGGCCGAAACTGCCAGCCACCGTTGCCCTCGGTCGTCCCGCTGCATCGTTCTCGTCAAAGCTCAGCCTCAGTCGGGCCTCTGTGACCAATTCAATGTGAAAACTCTAACGGAATGCTGACATCACCCTATTGTACATACCCTAAACACTTACCACGTTCTCATCTCTATCTCCAGATGTCGTCGATAAGTAGATTTCGCACGTGAACCTCGGTGCTTTCTGACCAAAGCAATGAATGCTATATCAATGTTTCTCATCCCCTAGGATAACAACCCTTGTTGTCGGGTCCATCCAGTGAATGAAGACCCTTCAACCACGACGAAAACACCTTCCCTAATGAGATGACTCAAGGACGATGTTGCTAGATCCAACCAGTGATATTCATGTTTTGATTCTAGTATTGTTCAAAGAAGATCCAACGTGGAGATGGTGCCTCTAGTCACCCCATGGCGGGGAACCACCGGAAATAGTACCTTCCGGGCATGCACCGGCCTAACCAAGATCCATGTGAAATGAATTTTGGTACCGTGATTTATTTAAAGTAATGTATTTCACATAAATTGATGGTCAAAGTTTCACCTCGAAGACTGAGATAATTTCATATAGATATGACTTACATTTGTGGACGGAGAATATCGGAACTTGTCAACTTGATAAAAAGGATTTTCGGGTTTTTAAACTGAGAGTACAAAAGGTAAGCTAAAAGAACTGATAATATATAGCTGGAATTTGATCACATCAGTGGACATTCTGATTAATCAAATCTCCTTGTAGAAAGACTTGATTAAGTACATATTGGATCATTCTCTGGAATATTATCTTTTTGGAGCATCTAGTTGTTTGGCTTCAAGGCAACATGGACTAAAATATGGTAATGGCCAGTTGGGGCTTGCTTGATTTTGTTCTTTTTTCATTGGCAAGTAGCAGCATGTACAGCTGAGGTCCAGTGCACAAAGATATCCTTCTCCTGGAAGTAGCACACGGCTCCCTAGCTCCAACCTGTGTGCCGTCTGTCTATCAATCATGGATCGCCAGAAAAATAATTAATATGGGAAAATACGATAGTATCATTTTCATCATTATTATGGAGCAAATTGCACAATATGCATATACAATAGTAAACAGTTGCCATATAAAAATGGAATGTTGTAATGTTGATTAATTATATATGTGCCATCTCCATGATCTTCTTTATTGTATACTTGTGCATCGATTTTGAAACAAAATGTCAATTTGACACAGGCAAACAGAATAGTGAACTTTACAGAGAGAAAAAAGAAAGTCAAAAAAGAAGGAGCTAGAAGCTAAGTCATGTACACTCGAGTGCCAGCTCAAGCTAGCTGCCTAACACTAAGCACAGCACCAACCGATCCGGCCGCCGCGTCACGGCGCCTCGTCGATCGTGTCCAGCACCGGCTTCCACGACCGGTGCCGCCTCAGCCCGACGCCGCTCGACTTGACGCCGGATGCCGCCGCGGCGTGCCCGGCTCCATTCTCGCCGCCGTGATCGCCCTGGAGCTGCAGCAGTCCGACGACCGGAAAGACCCTGCTGTCGGTACCGCCGTCGCTGCTATTCCTCGTCCTTGTGTTTCCGCTCCGTCGTCTCGCGGCGGTGGTGCTGATCACGATCCTTTTCCATGCGGAGGACGCCGAGGTGGCGCCGTGGGAGGCGGCGGAGAGCGCGGCCATCTCGTCCTCCGTGAGCACGGAGTAGAGCATGTCGATGGGGAGCAGGAAGTATTCGCGGCGAGGCTGGAGGAGCTCATCGGCGGCGACGCCCGGCACGCGGCACCCCACGGCGAGGCGGCAGGCGTCGCACACGAACCTCCCGTCCGCGTGGATCACCTTGCAGCTGGTCGACGTCGCCGGCGTGCCCGGCACCGGCGGCAGCGGTATGCACGACGGCTTGTTCCCCATGATACACAGAGAGTCGACAGTGCGAGGGAGAAGGAGAGAGAGTGTTGATCTGCGGATCAGGTGGCGAGAGAGAAGACGGGAGATCAATGGAGATGGTGTGAGTGTATATGGCGATGGATGCAGGTGGAGGAGGAGCTGGTTAATGGTTTGGTGATGCATGGAAAAGGACAAGCAAATGATTAGTGTGTTGCAGGGGTTAGGAGCAGCTAGCTCCACAGCTGGTTTACTTAATTAATCAATTAGTTAATTATTAAGCAGCAAATCACGGTTGATGGAACGGCGATGTGGCAGCGAGACAAAGCATCATGGACAGAACAAAGAACAAAAACAAAGCAAAGCAAAGCAAAGAGGATTTGATCTGGTCTTAGTTAGCAATTAGCATATGACAGGCCATGGATGGTCTTGGTTAAGACGTCACTGTACCTGCAGGCTGCGCCGCTTAGAGTATGTGGACGGACGGACGACGACGCAGGTTTAACAAACCATCAAGTCCGGCTCCGGCACCAACGGCATCTTTGCTTGCTAGTCAGTGCTGCTGAGTTGTACACCACGAACACATCGGAAGGTTTTTAGTTCAGATTACAAGGGAGATGTATCGGGACAGGCGGATTAAGGGCGCAATTAAGAAGAAAACTTGTAGTACCAAAATGTGGAGAGAATCGTGTAACTGAACCTGTCAATCTGCAGGTATCAGCATCGATCGATCAGCAATCTCGCGGGATAGGATGTATTCAGTCGATCGACCTGCAGGCTTCAGAGAATGCGGAGTGGCTGTATCTTGTATGTAAACTTAATCTGACATTCGAAGTGGACAAGGGGTGGCGGTTGTTGGAGTTCAGAACCCAATTGAAAAATGTCAATGAGAAGTCTGAATATACTCCACTCCGCATTGGCTTTATCACAGTTGTGTTATTTTCAATTCTGCTCCTCTAGGAAAAGTTAATGGGTTTAGATAGATTATAATTCTGCAGGGGTTAGGGGGGTTGTGGAGTGGAGACTTGGCCTGGCATCGGATTGGCCCGAAAGCGACGGACCCAGCTTGGCATTCAACGTACTGAGACCTGGCATTTTGGTTTGCAACCATACATTCCCACAATCTCTGCCTACCTTTGTGCTTGTGATAGACTGTAATCAACGAATACTGCATTTTATTATTCAGCAATGCAACAATAGTATTTTTTTAACCATTCTGCCCTTATATCTTAAGAAGTTCTGCCCCTGCTTTTGCAGTTTACACTTAACACATAACTTCTTTTAAGATTATAAAGGCAGACGATTTGTCATCCCATTAGATAGAAAAAAAGTATATGTACGGAATGTTTTGTACGATTTTTGAAGACTTGGCCTGCCGGTCGTTCGAGTTCAGAACCCAATTGAAAATGTCAATGAGAAGTCTGTATATATAAAATGCATTGGCTTGATCACAGTTGTGTTTTCAGTTCTGCTCCTCTGGAAAAAGTTAATTGGTTGTGGAGAGGAGACTTGGCCTGGCATCGGACGGGCACGAAAGCGACGGACCCAGCTTGGCATTCAACGTACTGATAATCGGAGGACCTGGCATTTAGTTTGCAGCCATATATGTTCCCACATTCTCTGCCTACCATTGTGCTTGTGATAGACAGCAATCAACGAATACTGCATTTTCTTGTTCCGCAATTCAACAAAGTTAATACTCCATCCGGTCCGTAAAAACTGTCGGAAGAAAACAGCATACAGAGTACAAATTGTATGTATAACGTCCGACCCTTTTTTTTTGGATCGGAGGTAGTATATTTTTTCACATTTAGCCACGTATTTCTCAGCATGTAACTTCTTTTAGATTAATAAAGGAAATAATGTTTCTGTAACATAGCCTAAGTAACATCCCGTACATCTCTAAAGTCTTGGGTGTGGCCATAAACCTGTTGCGTGATCTCCTCCCCAGACCAATGCTTCCAATGTACTCCCTCCGTTTCACGATATAAGATATTTTAGTCTTTTTCCACATTCACATTATACACATTTATTCAAACACGTTCTAGTGTATATTTTCACTCATTTTAGCCTGAATCTCGACAACATGTGAAACAGCTAGAGGGAGTATATGGCAGGAGGGCTGCGTTTCGAAACACACTCATATTCTCCTCTCCTTCCACGATCTCCACAAGGTGTAGATGATAGGGAGGCTACCTCCCTCATTCTTTCCTTTGACAGGGCGACGATTGCCGCGTCCCACCAGTTGTAGCATACACGAAACTACTCCCGTGGTGGAATGCGAGGAAGAAGGGCACATGTGCCCAGTCTACTTCGTCGGCAAAGTCTTATTTGACTCCAAAACGAGATACCCCCAAGTCTAGAAAATCATCTACGACGTCTTCGTCATCGCTCGGAAGTTGGCACACTACTTTCAGACGCACCCCATCATGGTGGTGAGTCGCTTCCCACCACGGAGATCTTCAACAACTGTGTCGCTACATGGAGGATAGGCAAGTGGCAAATCGAGTTCATGCCATACGAAATCACCTACGTGCCACACACGTCCATCAAATCGCAAGGGTTAACGGGATTCGTGACTGAATGGACGGAGGCCCAGTCATCCTCGCCCCCGACCGCGAACCAGTATTGGATCCCCCACTTGACGGATAGCTTATGCCCATAGGCACGGGGACTGGCATGCTCCTAACCTCCCCAAGGGGGAGGATAGCCAAGTGGGAAATCGAGCTCATGCCGTACAAAATCACCTTCGTGCCACACAAGTCCATCAAATCGCTTCGTGCCCGAATGGACAGATGCCTAGTCGTCCTTTGAACTCGGCCAGAACCGGTATTGGATCCCCCACTTCGACGGCTCGCTGATGCTCACATGAACGAGGGCTGACATGGTTCTAACCTTCCCCAAGGGGGACTGCTCTAGGAGGAAAGGTCAGCTCACTGTGTCAAAGCTGTAGTGACCCAGCACACCACTGCATGTTGTAGTGTACAAGTCGTTGACATAATACTCACGGAAGGACCAATCCGTAAATATTACATCCTTCAGAGTAGTACAACAGAAATATAGTCGGTCCAAGGTAACACTACAGGATTACAACACTATTCAATACAAAATCTCGAGAACCTCCTTTACAAACAGAAGTAGGTCTCGTGCAAATGAAACTCCCGAAAGACTCAAGTCGAAGCACTAAGCTGGATACCAGCTCTACTTCTAACTCCTAATCCACTACTGTTGTGGTCACAACCCTAATCTATCCATCTGGAATCTCCGTGTCAAGAGTTGTTTTCCTCTATCCAATTATAGTCGTCTTGTCCATAGGATTTGTTGTCGACGTGTCCACCGTTGCACTGTTGTCGCCACTCATCCGTTGGCAAGTAGAGGTTGACTCTTTCAGGCCCACCAGGTTGATTTGATTCCTCGCCGAAGATCTCTCCAACATCGCTATGGATTCCTGTCCTTCCTCTGCTGTCTCCAATAATCTAAGCAGGGGGTCAACGGAGGAAAGGGTGAGCAACACGAGCGTTACTCAGCAAGTTCATATAACAGGAATAAGGTGTTTTATGCACTAGCTACCATCCATACCAAAAGGTCATGGATGAACATGCATATCTTTGTAAAACATTTTTAGAAAAAGATTTATTTTATCTTCAGAAAACTATGCCCGTCATCCATTCACAGGTGCTAGGGCTTGATACGTCCAAAACGTATCTATAATTTTTGATTGTTTCATGTCATTTTTATGCTTTTAGCGTTTGTTTTATATTAAGTTTATTATTTATTTGGACTAACCTACTAATAGTTGCAAAAGTGCACAATGTTCTTGTTTTACTCTTTGATGTGTAGAAATTATCAAGAATACAAGAGGAAACCTTGTTGGAGTCGAATTGGGACTTTCCTGAAATCTGTCTGAGAACTTTTTACGAAGTTTGCCAGTTTGACCCTCGAAGATGACGTCAAATGGAGACCTGGCTGTTACGAAAGTTGTCACAATTTTCCATACGAAGATTTTAAGCCCGAGATCAGCCCAATCGGAGTTCGGACGCGGCCTGGAGGCCCGTTTTGGTGGAACCCTAAAAGGGGGTGACGGAAATCCGAGAAGATATATAAAGGGAGGAAACCTAACTCGTGGAGGACTCCTCCACCCACGAATTTCAGCCACCAAAAGCCACGTTTTTGCCTCCCCCATGGATCCCATCTCTATGGGGGAGGGCTCCCAAGAAGCCATGAAGGAAGGGGGCTAAGGGCGGTGCTCCCCCATGGAACCGGCGGCGCAGGAGGAGCCCCCTGCGCCACCGCCGGTGCCGGCGCCGCCCTGCGCCTCTCGCTGCCCTCTCCGCCGTCTTCACCGCCATCTCCATCACCAACTCCTCCTTGTATTCAGTGGTTCATCCTCCCACAAACCTCTGTACCGTCCTATGTAAACATGGTGTTTGATGCTATAATATTTATCCTATGATCTATGTCATGTTTATGTAGTTTATTTGCCTTTCGATTGCTTTGTTGAATGTCTATGGTTCATTAGAGTTGTATGTTGATATGGTACTGTCCTTTGGTGTCCATTATACTTGTGCGCGCATGGATCAACACCATAGGGTTAGTAGTATGTGCAAAGGAAGGGGCGTAGTTCTGCCGGAGTGACAGAAACCTAAGGACTCAAACCGGTTAGTTGCACGTATGGGAGTAAGAGGACCATAAACTTAAGGCTATGGTTGGGGAAACCTTAATGCATTGTTAGTATTTACGGATGTTTGCTAACAATCCAATCATATAGTACTTGTAATCCCAAGTAGTGGAGTGCATGTATATTTAGCCTCTCCCACATTGAAAACTGCATCAAAGACAATAAACTAGATGTCTTCACTAATTAATCTTGGACAAAGCCACCACAATTACCACCACTTTTTCACACTCATGGTACTGTTAGTATATGGTTACTTAGTGTATTTTATTGCTGCAGCACTAACTTTTACTTTCTTGTATTTATTATCTTGCAAAACTACCTCTCATACCCGTATTGCTACCGTAGTTTTATTTTCTAGATAATGCAAACGTTTAGTGTGCGTAGAGTTGTATCAGTGGTTGATAGAACTTGAGAGAATACTTATCCTGCCTTTAGCTCCTCGTTGGGTTCGACACTTTTACTTATCGAAAAGGCTACACACGATCCCCTATACTTGTGGGTTATCAGGGCTTCATGGAGCCACCTTTCCTGCAGCGTTCGCAGTCCTTCCTGGAACAGGGAGTAACATGTCACACTTTTTTACACTCTGCAGAGGTGCGTTACTTACCCATAAGAGATCAACGCCTTGTTGCACAACCGGGCGATCTTTCCCGTCCACACTCTCTTTGGTATGCGGCCCAGTCGGTGATCCAAGCCATTCGCCGTGCTTCTCCAACAACCCCGCATGCCCACCCAATTCATGCATAGCAGAATCACCCCTGATACACTACCCCTCACGGTAGGTACCTAGGCATCCTCTTGCAGACCATCATAGGCACCAGAGTCCGTGGGCATTAAGGGGTCCCACCCATGTGCATGTAGCCCCGCAAGACCTACAGCGTACGGCTCTGGCTGCCCGTTGACATGCGAAAGGGAGAAGGTCACAGATGACTTTCCCGTCCCATTCCAAGTCTCATGGTTAACGCTTCATTTACGGCGCAAGAACACTGACGGCATTGGTTATTAAGTCCTAGGTCATACTTTCCCATGCAAATGGAACCTCCACCAACCACATCATACCATGGTTCCATCTGCCAGCCAACAATATATATATAGCAATTCACATCATTCGAAGATAGATTTTTCTTTTTCATGCAATGATAAACCATAGTATTTTTCATTTACTTTGATAAACATAATCAAGTAGGACATGAGCAAGAGTGAACTTGCCTTTTTGACTGCAAGATTATGCAGCCAAGGTCTTCGATACAATAAAGACTCCAAAATCTGGAAAAAGCGTCATTGGTCCGGTAAGGACTAATGTTTGAAGAAGCAATATGCTATTATGCATAAGTATGAGATGCATCGCTTTAAACCACGTAGCTAACTTTCGATGGTTGAGGTTGTTTGAGTTTGGTGATTACTTTTAGATTTGTTTTGTCTTCAAGTTTACTTCACAAGAAAGATGAATGCTAATACTCTATCTTTAAAGTACCATGTTAAGCATAAGAATAAAGTAAAACAACACCATAGTAGTAAGTGGTTGTTTTAGGGTTGATTATAATCTTTATGTTTGTAAAGAACATGTATTGACTTCAATTAGTTGAAGAAATGGTGTAGTATTATTATTAATGAATACAAAAAGAATAACTTTTGAAGAAATAAACAATGTATACATTTGTTTGTATTCTACTATATAATTTGCTTATTTTATTTAATCAGGTACTACTAACTTATACTTAGCTTTGTTTCTTAAGGATGGAGGATTTGTTTTTTTTTTAGAGTAAAACATTTTGCATTGCTACATTAGTGTTTATGATCTTTTAAGTTGTTTCCTATTTTCTTTACTTAACCAAAATATAAGTGAGAGGAAGTTAAGTAATAAATGAAATATGTGAAACATTTATTTAAAGGAAACTTAGTAGTTCAAAGTGTTGTTAGATTTTTATTCATTAAAAGAAATGGTTATTAAGTAATAGTAAAATTTATTTCATAAGCTTATAACTTCATTTTCAAAATTATGAAAATAATCCTTATTAATTATTTTCTTAAATAAAGTATCATTTTAATTAATGAGTTATTGAAATAAAAATATTATATGTTATGGTGAAAATATATTTTAGAATATGAAGTGAAGTATGTGAAACATTTTACAAGAAATTAAAATGTATCCAAATTAGTATTTCAAATTAACTCCATATTTCAAATAATAAACAAATTGTTGTTTCAATTTAAGAATGATTTAAATTTCGTGAAACAAACATTTTATTTATACAAACAGATAAATTTTATTTTTCTGATCATTTTGGTATATTATTTGTATTATTCTGATTTAGTTTGAAATAGTTATGAATTTTACAAATTTTGAATATTTTCTGTAATTCCAGGATAATGTTGAAATTCCTGACAACTGGGTCCCATATGTCAGTGTCTTATTATTAACAGAAAATAATATGGAAAAGTTTAAAAATCTGACGAGTGGGGCCCGCGTGTCATTGACACGGAAACTTGACCGCGGCTCGTCGGACTTACTCTCGCCGGCGGCGAGCGAATTAGCTCACGTGGATGCGCTTAATAGATGCAGCGCGACGCGGCGTACCAAATAGGGGCGGCGCCGCTAGCTATTGGTCACCGGAGCATCATCGGCGACGAGCTCGCGCGGCGGCCAGAGGCTGCGCACGGTTCGGCGACGACCCAGCATGCTAAGAACCAAATTAGAAGCACAGGGAGATTTGAGAGCTCACCACGAGCACGACGAACTGCTTGGAGAAGCTTGAGGAAGCTCAACGGTGAGGAGAGCTTGCTCGGCACCCGACGGCCGGAGATGAGGAAGAAGATGAAATTCGTCCTCCCTCGAGCTTCCCAGCACGCACGGCTCGAGCAGGATGTCGAGGAAGACACGGGGAACCTCCAGAGCTGCTCAAGTCAGCAAGGCGAGGCCAGAATCAATGGCGCGACGGCGGCGACCGTACGGCTAGGGTTTGGGTTTCGGGGAAGCACAGGGCACGGGGAATAGATAGATGGGTATGGGAAGGAAGAGAGCGATGCGGACGTCTCCATGGTCTTATCCTCACGAGCTAGCAGGCAGGGCGGAGGTGGCTGATACGTCTCCAACGTATCCATAATTTATGCTGTTCCATGCTTATATTATACCATTTGCTACATGTTTTATATACACTTCGTATCACTTTTATGCATTTTCTGGGACTAACCTATTAACAAGATGCCACAGTGCCAGTTCCTTGTTTTCTGCTGTTTTTGGTTTCAGAAAGTTACTTCTGGAAATATTCTCGGAATTGCACGAAACAAAAGGCCACGTCCCTATTTTTCCAGCACCATCACGGAGTCCGAAGGAGAGACGAAGGAGGGCGCCGAGGTGGCCAAACCACACCCAGGCGCGGCAGTGGGCCCAGCCGCGCCGCCAGGTGGTTTGGGCCCCTCGGGGGTCCGCCGACATCGCCCCTTCGCCTATTTATTCCCCGAGACGTGAAAACCCTAAAGGACCGAGCCTTTCATCCAGAACATATTCGCTGCCGCCGCCGTCGTCAACCCTAACTCGGGGGGTTCTGAAGCTCTTCCCGGCACCCTGCCGGAGAGGGGAATCATCACCGGAGGGCTCTACATTGCCATGCCTGCCTCCGGAGTAATGCGTGAGTAGTTCATCCTTGGACTATGGGTCCATAGCAGTAGCTAGATGGTTGTCTTCTCCACTTGTGCCATCATGTTTAGATCTTGTGAGCTGCCTATCATGATCAAGATCATCTTATTGTAATGCTACATGTTGTGTTTGCTGGGATCTGACTTATATTGATACCTATGTGGAGCTGAATATTATATTATCATGTCTATGTCATTTGTGATCTTGCATGCTCTCCGTTACTTGTTGAAGCCTTGGCCACGTGAATACTTGTAACTCCAAGAGGGGGTATTTATGCATGATAGTTGGGTTCAACCTCTATTTAACCTGGGATAGTGACAGCAAGTTCTAAGGTTGTAGATGTGTTGTTGCCACTAGGGGTAAAACAGCAATGCTTTATTCAAGGATGAATGTATTGTTTACATTACGCACATTACTTAATGCAATTGTCTGTTGCTTGCAACTTAATACTGGAAGGGGTACGGATGTTAACCGGAAAGTGGACTATTTAGGCATAGATGCATGCTGGATAGCGGTCTATGTACTTTGTCGTAATGCCCAAATGAATCTCATAGTAGACACCACAGCTCACACATGCATGTTATATGCACTTATCAATTGTCAATTGCCCAGCTGTAATTTGTTTACCCAGCATGTTAGTTATCTTATTGGAGAGACACCACTAGTGAACTGTGGACCCCGTCCATTCTTTTACATCTGAAATATAATCTACTGCAATCATTGTTCTCTACTGTTTTATGCAAACAAACATCATTTTCATTCGATACGTTTAACCCTTTGTTTTCAGCAAGCCGGTGAGATTGACAACCTCACTGTTAAGTTGGGGCAAAGTAATTTGGTTGTGTTGTGCAGGTTCCACGTTGGCACCGGAATCCCTGGTGTTGCGCCGCACTACACTCCTTCACCAACACCTTCGAAGCAAACCTCGTTTTCCTACTGGATCGATTAAACCTTGGTTTCATACTGAGGGAAAACTTACTGCTGCACTCATCATACCTTCCTCTTGGGGTTCCCAATTGACGTGTGACGTACAAGCATTGTTTCTGGCACTATTGCCGGGGAGATATTCCCTCGTCAACTTAGAGCCACCAACACGTTTTCTGGCGCCGTTGCCGGGGAGGAAAACCGAATTGTTTCTGCAAGGGCAGTCTCTCACACCCAATCTCTTTACTTTGTTATTTGTCTTGCTTAGTTTATTTTTATTTAGTCTTGTTTGCTCTCTTTATTAAAAACACAAAAAAATTAGTTACTTGTTTTACTTTTATTATTTCGGCCTAGCTTTTATTTTTGCTAAAATGAGTACCCCTGAAATTGAAGTTCGGTCGTTAAGCAACAAGGTGGAGAAAGTTTGAAAGATGCTTGGTATAGGATTAGTAATGCTCATCATAGGTGTGCTAAGAAACATTCCACTATAATCCTTCTTAGGAATTTTATGTTGGCATCACCAATTGGTATAGATATGTTTTGGACACTTTAACATGAGGAAATTTCCTAGGTACACCTGCTTTAGAAGCTAGTTACATCATTGAGAGTCTAGTTGGGATACCACCTGTTAATGAAATTAAAATTGAAATTTCTCTTGATTATGTCATGAAAAAGCTAGAGTCCATAGAGAAGGATCTTCCAGGCGTTGAGGTTAAATTGGGAATGCTACTTGACAATACTGATAAACTTGATAAATCCCTGGGAGAAATTAATAAAAGAATTGCTGTTTTAGAAACTTGTGTTATCCATGATAATCACAACTCTAGGATTGGAGAATTAGAGGGAGTTATTGATGCTTTAAGTACTAATTTTTCCTCACTTAAAACTAAAAAGCAAGAGCATCTATTAGACAAGGGGAAGAAATTTATATATGTGCCCAAAGTGTCTAAACCAAAACCAACATTTGTTGATTTGTTTGAAACTGAGAAAGAATTTCATGGGTTAGTTAATGAATCATGCAATGGTTTGTTCAAATTTTCTTCTCAAGAATTCCCTAAACTTAAAAATACAAACCATTCTGTTGATGCATCTTCTCTTGACAACACTTGATTTTCACTTTCTGCGCCTAGCTGAAAGGCGTTAAAGAAAAGCGCTTATGGGAGACAACCCATCGTTTTTATTTGCTGTTATTTTTGTTTTCTTTGAGTCAAGGAGTTTTGTTACTTCTGTAGCAACTCCTTTGTATCTTTATTTTATCGCAATGTTGTGCCAAGTAAAGTTCTATATTGAAAGTTGATGCAAGATTTGGATTTCTGCGCAGTGACAGATTTTTAGCTGTCACGGATTTGAGCTTATCTCCCTGTAGAAAATTCAAAAAATTCTGAGAAAAATCACGCATATTCCTGAGATATGTACGCAACTTTCATTATTTTAGGCCAGATCCATCTGAGCAACTTAAGTGCCTCGAAAAAATTCGTCATTCCAGACTGTTCTGTTTTTGACAGATTCTGCCTTTTGTTTTGCATTCGCTCTTTTACTGTGTTTGTGTGGATTTCTTTGCTCCACAAAGCATTGGTGGCTGTAGCTAATGTCCAGAAGCTTTGGGATTGATTGTATCATTACAGAATATGAGAATTTTTGATTATGCACTAACCCTCTAATGAGAACTGTCTTGAGTTTGGTGTGAAGGAAGTTTTCAAGGATCAAGCGAGAAGGGTGATATTATGTGATCAAGAAGAGTGAAAAGCCTAAGCTTGGGGATGCCCCCGTGGTTCATCCCAACCATATTCAGAGAGACTCAAGCGTCTAAGCTTGGGCATCCCCTTCTTCATCAACAAACTTATCAGGTCATCTCTAGTGAAACTATATTTTAATTCTTTCACATCTTATGCGCTTTACTTGGAGCGTCTGTGTGTTTTTATTTTTGTTTTTGTTTGAATAAATTCGGATCCTAGCAATCCTTGTGTGGGAGAGAGACACGCTCCGCTTTTTCATGTGAATACTCATGTTCTTCACTTATATTTGTTGAGTATTCTTAACTAGCTACTGCAGTGCTTTTAGCTCCTGTTTTTCATGCATCTCTTCGAGCTGTTAGCACTTGTTTATAAATACTCTCTTGCTGCATTATATTATCATTTGGAGAGTTTATGTTTAAATAAATTATTGGTGTTTGTTTGGAAGAAAGAAAATGCTACATGTAGTAGTTGGTATTGGAAAAGACATATGCATTCTTGTAGATCATTGTCTTGTTTCGATTTGATGCTTTGCAATTGTTTTGAGCTCTCAAGTAGATCATGTTTAAGCTCTTGCATCATGTAGTTAAAGCCTAGTAGTGGAGAACTACCGTAGAGCTTGTTGAGACTTGGGATGCATATTTGTTCTCTCTAAGGTCTAGATATTTTCTGGTAAAATGTTTGAGCAACAAGGAAGACAGTGTAGAGTCTTATAATACTTGCAATATGTTTTTATGTGATTCTTGCTGTACCGGTTTATACTTGTGTTTGCTTCAAACAACCTTGCTAGCCTAAACTCTGTACTGAGAGGGAATGCTTCTCGTGCATCCAAAACTTGAGCCAAAACCCATGCCATTTGTGTCCACCATACCTACCTACTATGTGGTATTTCCTGCCATTCCAAGTAAATATTTCATGTGCTACCTTTAAACTATTCAAAACTTTATTACTCCTTATTTGTGTCAATGTTTTATAGCTCATGAGGAAGTATGTGGTGTTTTATCTTTCAATCTTGTCATTTACTTCTGACAGACTTTCACCAATGGACTAGTGGCATATACATCCGCTTATCCAATAATTTGCAAAAAGAGCTGGCAACGGGGTGCCCAGCCCCAATTAATTACAACTTTCATTAATAATTCTCTTCACATGTTTTGCCCTGATTTATCAGTAAGCAACTTAATTTTGCAATAGACACTCCTCCATGGTATGTGAATGTTGGAAGGCACCCGAGGATTCGGTTAGCCATGGCTTGTGTAAGCAAAAGGTTGGGAGGAGTGTCATCTATAAAGAAACTAAAATACATGTGTAAACAAAAGAGAAGAGGGATGATCTACCTTGCTGGTAGAGATAACGTCCTTCATGGGAGCCGCTCTTTGAAAGTCTGGTTGACAAGGGGGTTAGAGTGCCCACTACCATTCGTTGACAACAACAAACACCTCTCAAATACTTATTTTGTGCTCTCTATATGCTTTCGAAAACTTAAAAAGCTCTAGCACATGATTTAATCCCTGCTTCCCTCTGCGAAGGGCCTATCTTTTACTTTATGTTGAGTCAGTTTACCTACTCCTTTCTATCTTAGAAGCAAACACTTGTGTCAACTTTGTGTGCATTGATTCTTACATATTTACTTATTGCACTTGTTATATTGCTTTATGTTGACAACTATCCATGAGATATACATGTTACAAGTTGAAAGCAAATGCTGAAACTTAATCATCCTTTGTGTTGCTTCAATGCCTTTTACTTTGAATCTATTGCTTTATGAGTTACCTCTTATGCAAAACTTTTTGATGCTTGTCTTGAAAGTACTATTCATGAAAAGTTTTTGCTTATATGATTCATTGTTTACTCTTTATCTATTTGTTAGCAAACTATAGATCATTGCTTTGAGTCACTTCATTCATGACATGAGCCTTGCAATATATTGATCAAGATTGTGTGAAAGCATGTCTCCTCAGAAATTATTTGTTGTTATCGTTTTACCTACTCGAGGACGAGTAGAACTAAGCTTGGGGATGCTTGATACGTCTCCAACGTATCCATAATTTCTGCTGTTCCATGCTTATATTATACCATTTGCTACATGTTTTATATACACTTCGTATCACTTTTATGCATTTTCTGGGACTAACCTATTAACAAGATGCCACAGTGCCAGTTCCCTGTTTTCTGCTGTTTTTGGTTTCAGAAAGTTACTTCTGGAAATATTCTCGGAATTGCACGAAACAAAAGGCCAGTCCCTATTTTTCCAGCACGTACACGGAGTCCGAAGGAGAGACGAAGAGCCACGAGGTGGCCAAACCACCGGCGCGGCAGTGGGCCCAGCCGCGCCGCCAGGTGGTTTGGGCCCCTCGGGGGTCCGCCGACATCGCCCCTTCGCCTATTTATTCCCCGAGACGCGAAAACCCTAAAACACCGAGCCTTTCATCCAGAACATATTCGCTGCCGCCGCCGTCGTCAACCCTAACTCGGGGGGTTCTGAAGCTCTTCCCGGCACCCTGCCGGAGAGGGGAATCATCACCGGAGGGCTCTACATCGCCATGCCCGCCTCCGGAGTGATGCGTGAGTAGTTCATCCTTGGACTATGGGTCCATAGCAGTAGCTAGATGGTTGTCTTCTCCACTTGTGCCATCATGTTTAGATCTTGTGAGCTGCCTATCATGATCAAGATCATCTTATTGTAATGCTACATGTTGTGTTTGCTGGGATCTGACTTATATTGATACCTATGTGGAGCTGAATATTATATTATCATGTCTATGTCATTTGTGATCTTGCATGCTCTCCGTTACTTGTTGAAGCCTTGGCCAAGTGAATACTTGTAACTCCAAGAGGGGGTATTTATGCATGATAGTTGGGTTCAACCTCTATTTAACCTGGGATAGTGACAGCAAGTTCTAAGGTTGTAGATGTGTTGTTGCCACTAGGGGTAAAACAGCAATGCTTTATTCAAGGATGAATGTATTGTTTACATTACGCACATTACTTAATGCAATTGTCTGTTGCTTGCAACTTAATACTGGAAGGGGTACGGATGTTAACCGGAAAGTGGACTATTTAGGCATAGATGCATGCTGGATAGCGGTCTATGTACTTTGTCGTAATGCCCAAATGAATCTCATAGTAGACACCACAGCTCACACATGCATGTTATATGCACTTATCAATTGTCAATTGCCCAGCTGTAATTTGTTTACCCAGCATGTTAGTTATCTTATTGGAGAGACACCACTAGTGAACTGTGGACCCCGGTCCATTCTTTTACATCTGAAATACAATCTACTGCAATCATTGTTCTCTACTGTTTTATGCAAACAAACATCATTTCCATTCGATACGTTTAACCCTTTGTTTTCAGCAAGCCGGTGAGATTGACAACCTCACTGTTAAGTTGGGGCAAAGTAATTTGATTGTGTTGTGCAGGTTCCACGTTGGCACCGGAATCCCTGGTGTTGCGCCGCACTACACTCCTTCACCAACACCTTCGAAGCAAACCTCGTTTTCCTACTGGTTCGATTAAACCTTGGTTTCATACTGAGGGAAAACTTACTGCTGCACTCATCATACCTTCCTCTTGGGGTTCCCAACTGACGTGTGACGTACAAGCATTGTTTCTGGCACTATTGCCGGGGAGATATTCCCTCGTCAACTTAGAGCCACCAGTGGCGCCGAGGGAAATCGACACGGCGACGACCTACTCATCCTTCTGGCGTGAGGAAGAAGAAAGAAAATGGCACTTTTCAGAAAACCCCCTGGGTTTCAGGAAATTGCAGACACAGTTGAAATAGACCCCTGGTTCATGTTTTAAGTGATTTGAGGACTTGTTTGAGATGGTTTTAATTGCAGGCAAATCCCTGAATGTGTAAAATTTTAATATTATGTTGATTTCAACTTTGAACTTTGAATATTTGATGTATTTTAAATTCACTTATCATTTGAAGTGAATTTATTTATTTTGGATTATTTCTCATTTTAAAATGTGTAACTTAACACTCTATTTATTTATTGTGCATTATTTTAGCAACATGAATATATATTGCTTTATTGTTTATTGGTGAATACTTATTATTTTCAAATATTAAAGATAATTTCTTGCTTGGTTTCAACTCTAGATAAATATTCAAACTTGTCATGGGTGCTTTATTAATTCCTGACAACACCAAATTGTTGTCCAACAATATTAACATGATTTGATCCCTGTGATGACTGCAAAGAGTATACACAGTGTTTCAATTCAAATTCATGCTAAGCATGCTAATTTTCTTGGTGTCTTTAACTTGTGATCCCTGACAACCTAAA
The DNA here is from genome assembly GCA_947311845.1 of Poa pratensis. Classification (NCBI taxonomy): domain Eukaryota; kingdom Viridiplantae; phylum Streptophyta; class Magnoliopsida; order Poales; family Poaceae; genus Poa; species Poa pratensis. The sequence continues at coordinate 30,899,588 of CAMZMU010000110.1, read as the reverse complement.
TCATGTGAAAACATGATCAAATGTCTGTGGATGCACAAATTACAATTATCCTGCCTGTGATCAGGTCTTATGGTAAGATAAATGGATAAAATTATGAGAACAGAATCTTGCTTAATTACATAGCTCATTCTGATGATCAAAAGGATGATATACTCCTTTGATAAAAATAGATGATCTTGTTTCTGTGGAAGCAAGTTGCTAAAACAATTGCTGACTAAGTAGTCCATGTGGTTCCATTTACCACATGTCCAGATGTATCTCTTCTTGAGAATGAATCTTGAATAAGCCAAATGGTCTTGGTCACATGATGAACTTGTGAACCCTCTCTTATGAGACATGTCCACACTCACATGAATTTGAGAGTTAACTCATGTGATGATTACATATGGATGATGATCATATGGTTTTATGCTTTGGCTTTACTCTCTCCTTGATAATCATATTCTTGGAGAAATACCATGTATTATCTGTCCTTTTGTTTATTTGTATATGACACTCAATTGTTTGAGCATACAAAAGTGATTTGTTAACAAGGTTGCAAAGCTTGTCACCAAACTACTTCTATATAACACAAACCTTAGAACATCACACTATTTGTAGAGAAGTTAAATAAGAATTGATTTTGATATAGGAGTTTCCAAATACTAGTGATGGACTGGCATAGTGCTTCTATGCATATCTAAGAAATCCTTCTTCATAATCTTCTTGTTAATCTTTCTCCTTTCTTGTGTTGCCTTCTCTTGTAGATGAATTTGAGAAGATTGGGAGATAAGAAGATAAGATAGTTTTGATAGAATAAGTAGATCTAGATTAAGATTTAGTTTAGTCTTTTATCCTCCTTCCAAATATTCTTTTCTTTTCTTTAAGATATGTACTTATTCGATTAATGATGTAAGTCATACTCATCATTTGATTTATAATTTCTTGTATTATTAGTTTGTAACCAAATGTTTGAGAATTTAAATAAGACACGATTTTGAAGTTTATAGCACTCATGTTGATGACTAGGTCTAATTCACCAACATCAGCGAAACCTCGATGTAAGTTTCACAAGTTGGATTCCAAGTTTTTTGGTTACTCGTCAAACTAACGGCATTCTCAACTAGCCTTTCGAGTGGTGGTTGAACACTCTATGACTTTGTTGAAAAAGTTTTAAATTTTCCCGTATTTTCAGATGCATGCTGTGCAAATGCACAAATCTAATTAAACCCCTTTCTACTCTCTGAACTACGGGTCATTACAAAAGCCCTCGAAGATATCCAAATTCAGAAAGAATCTTAATGTGTCCATTTCCTTTATTAGCACCTGAACATGAAGAAATGTAGATGCATCACTTTCCAGTGAAGGCCGATTGCCTAAACAAACCAACTTCCGAAACAAGGGAACCATACATGTTTCCATCATCTTGGGGAAGATCTTGGAGAAGCCCTAGATGATGCTTATTGGCCATTTAATTATAGACCGCTCCCACCCCGACAGGTTGAACAACACAATGATGTTTGCCTTGTCTAGGATCCTAAAATTAGCCTTGCACTACTCTGTTAGGGCAACCACTGAGTCACTGAGGCATTTTTTTTACGGGAATGCAAGCATTCCATTAAACCTGAACGGTAGAATCACCATACAGAGCCCTACTTACAGAAGCAGGAACAAAATCCTCCCACACTTGGTGGTAACCAGAGGCAGCAGCCCTACCCAACGCTGCAAGTTCATGCGCATGCTTGTTACTTTCTCTTGGAACGTAGGCCACTTTGTACTTGAGGAATTCTGTATTGAGCAGGAATTTTATCTCCAAGAACAGAGCACCCAACGCCGAGAGGTCATAAGCTGGAGATGTGATCGCCTTCTGCAAAACCTGGCAGTCAGTGGAAAAAATAACACGCCCGCATCCTAGTCTCAGCGCCATTTCAATGGCCTTCAGAACAGCCAGGGATTCAGAGTGTAGAGCATCAGAGGCATTATGAAACGACCCAGCTTCAGCAGCTATTAGGTCTCCTTCACTATCTCTCGCCAACGTACCCCATCCACCCTTCCCAGTCTCCTGAGCAAAAGCACCATCCGTGTTAATCATGATCCAATCAGATGGAGGTGGCTGCCATCCTTGGACTCTATCCATCCTTGAGTTTGGCTGCTTCTTCAAATAGGCGTCCCACTCATGAACATGCATGTTCACAGTATAACACAGCTCTGGCAGCGAAAATCTTCTTTCATTCCGATTTGCTTTATTCCTTTCAGTCCACCAGCACCACAAGAAAGCTACACATTTCATCTTGTCAGTATACGGTAGGCCAAGGATAACATTAAGAACCTCCATTGCCGACTCCATCCCCATGAGCTTGCATCTGATTGGCGCCAGTTGCATGGCATTCCACACCTTAGCAGCTTCATTACATGCAACGAAGAGATGGCCACCACTCTCAAACAAAGTATTACAAACCACACACTTTGTTTCCAACTCTATATGTTTCTTTTCTATATTCATCCTTAGAGGTAAGCTGTCCAGCCCAAACCGCCATAGGAAATGCTTCACTTTCGGAGGGCACTCCATCTTCCAAACTCTTTGCCAAATCTCTCTGTTCAGTCACTTCCAGCCGCAGCTGTTGATGTACCAGCCTGACGATCATCGTTCACATATAGGTAGTATAAGTTGTAGGCAGACTTCACTGTGAAAATTCCTTTCGAGTCTGGATGCCAAGCCACATGATCATCAAGCATGTCACATATGGGAATTTTTAAAATTGCTTCAGCATCCCGCTCTGCAAATATTTGTCTAACAACACCTTCATCCCAGCTAGCAGAAGCTTGGTCAATCAGCTCTTCCACTCGTTCAACACTTGCAAGTCCCCTTGGGAAACATGGTCCTCGACTCGAGCTTGATGGGATCCAAGGATCCGACCAGATTTTATGTTTGATCCATTCCCCACTCTCCAAATCACACCAAGCTTTAGGACCTCGACACCTTTAGAATACTGCGCCATACATAACTCATACCTGCAACCGGCTGCATATGAAGGAGGTCACCATCAGCAAAATACTTAGCCCGAAGCACCCTAGCACATAAGGATTGTGGCGCTTGGAGAAGACGCCACCCTTGTCGTGCTAGCATCGACATGTTAAAAACATGAATATCCCTGAAGCCAAGTCCCCCCCTTTTCCTTTGGCTTCATCATATTCGGCCAGCTAACCCAGTGTGCCTTATGCTCATTATCCATTTGAGACCACCAGTAACGGCAGATCATCTGTGTTATCTCATCGCAAAGACTCTTTGTAATGTCAAAACAGGCCATTGCATAAGTGGGAATCGCCTGGGCTATAGCCTTGATAAGAGTCTCTTTTGCCGCCTTAGATAGGAATCGTTCCTTCCATCCAATGATCCTTTTCCAAAAAAATTCCTTGATATATTCAAAGGCCTTCTTTCTATCTCTGCCAATATACGTTGGCAGCCCCAGATATTTACCACCTTGTGCCTCTGAATTTAGGCCTAACTCCTGCATGACTTCAGATTTCAGTTGCCTAGGGGTGTTTGTACTGAACAGGATAGAAGATTTATCTCTATTGATAACTTGGCCCGACGCAGCCTCATAGGATTGCAGAATCGAGTTGATTGTCTGAGCACTCTCCACGGTAGCCTCCATAAGTAGAAGTGAGTCATCGGCAAACAACAAGTGTGTGACTGAAGGAGCTGTTGGAGCCAGCTTGATCCCTGTTAAGTGGCCCAATTCTTCTGCCTTGTGGATCAAAGCCCAAAAACCCTCTACACACAACAAGAAGAGGTAGGGAGATATTGGGTCTCCCTGCCTCAATCCCCTTCCTGGTGTCATTGAATCAGTAATATTGCCATTCACCTTAAACCTGTACGTTACCGACCTGACACACTTCATAACATTATCCACAAACTGTCTACACAAACCAAGTTTGATCATAATGTTTTCCAAGAACGCCCATTCCACTCGATCGTAGGCCTTGCTCATATCTAACTTCACCGCCATGTAGCTTTTCTTCCCTGATCTTTTCCTCTTCATAAAATGGGACATCTCATAAGCTAGGATGGTATTATCCGATATAAGTCTACCCGGGACAAATGCACTTTGGTTTGGAGAAATGATCTCATCCAAAATACCTTTCAAACGGTTAGCCAACACTTTGGAGACAAGCTTATAAACGACGTTGCAAAGACTAATTGGGCGCAAGTCTTTCATACTCTCTGGGGTTTTAACCTTCGGGATGAGCACAACAATAGTTTCATTCCATCCATCAGGTATACAGCTCCTCGCAACACGTTTAGAACCTCCTCTACAACAGCATCACCCACCGTGTCCCAAAAGCTTTTATAGAAAATTGTCGGCATTCCATCAGCTCCGGTGCCTTAAGATCTCCAATACTATAAGGGCCTCCTTAATTTCCTCCCTTTTAACTCAGCAGCTAGAACCTCATTCATTTGTGGTGTGACACGGGGATTTATATTCTCAAGCACCTGATTTGCATTAGAACCTGCCAAGGGGGTAAACAAGTTAAAGAAATAGTTAGTAACGAGGGTCTGCAAACCCTCCTCCCTTCCACCACCACACCATCACTACCCTTCAGCCGAGATATCGTGTTGTGCTTCTTCCTCTCAGAAGCACATGAGTGAAAATATGCAGTATTACGATCTCCCTTCTCCAGCCAGTTGACATGTGCTCTTTGCTTCCACGACATCTCCCACTGATCCTCTAGCCTTTCAAGCTTGAACCGCAACCTTTTCTCCTTTGAAATATTATGTGCCGTGAGCCCACCTCTCCTACACTCCTCCAGCTATTCTTTGATCTTTTTAATGCGGTTTTGTAAGCCACCCAATACGTCCCTACTCCACTCATGCAACTCCCTAGACACAAATTTCAGCTTCCCTCCTACTTTCTCCTCTCCCCTAACACCTGCCAGCCCCACGCATTTTTAACAACAGCTTGGCATTAACGTATGCACATCCTCATTGATCTAGGAAAGAACATGCCAATGTGTCTAGAGTCTCTAGGCATACCCCATGGTAGCCCAATTCAATGTGGTCGGCTTGGCCTGAGCCTAGACCAGATAGACAGTGAAGTGAGCCCACAAAGCTTCCTGTTTTTCCGCATGCATAACCTCCAACCCCTTCGACATCGACATCATCTGGATGAAGTTCTTTCGCCGCCTCCCATTGACTTGGAGGTGAAAGAGACAAGTGTTGGCATCTCCCACCCGGATTTCGAACCTCTGCCTCAAGAGAAAAGTTTCACTCTTGGGATTAAAACCAGTAGACTACTGGCCAAAACTATGTTTAATTTGTTTTTCTTCGGGGATGCCAATTTTTTATTTTTTTGATTGAGGGGAAGGGATTCCAAAATTAGATTCGATAGGATAAGCAATCCTCATTTGGGCCTAGAGATCCATTCCAACAAAGGCCCAATCAAATCAAGCGTACCCGTCTATACGAACCGGGCCGCACAATTTACATAAACCATCCCCATGTTCACACTAATCACGCTTTGCCAAGGAAACACCGACCCTGGAAAGAAAACAAGGTGACACACGTCGCGATCCCAGCCGCCCGTTCGAGCATCGGACGGACCACAAACCCCAAACCCCCGAGAAACGGGCGCGACAAGTTTCTCAAAGGCCCCCGCATCTTTATTTCTCTCTCCACCACCCATCAGGTCTCCTACCCCAAACCCTTGCCTCCTCCCCGCCGCCGCCACCTCGTCCTCACTCCTCCGCCTCCAGATCCGCTCCCGCCGCCCCTCGTCTCCGGCGATCTACAGGTACCGCCGCCCCCTCGCCACCCCCTTCCCGTCGTCGCCTCGTAAGCCCTCTACCCCATCCGGTAGCGTGGCTCTGGTGTTTCAGGCGAATTCTCTAGTGTTTCTCCCATCGAATCGGCCCTGTTCGTCGGGCGTTTGTTGTTCGATGCGCGTTTCTCTGTCGTGAATCCGCGAGCTAATCCTGGGTTTTTTGTGTTGTTCGTGGTTGGGATGCAGGAGTAGATCGCCGCCGGAGAGCCCCAGCCTCGACCATGTCGACATTCGCGAAGCCGAGAACGCTCTCAAGAGAGCGGAGGGTGAGTCACACCCTGCATTCGCCATCTCGATTTTGTATTGTACCGACTGATGCTGTTTCGGTGGTGTTGCGGCGATGCCTGCTGCGAGTGGAGTAGGGTTTGTTAGGAACTCGGGTCGACGATGTGATGTACTGTTTGATTGGTTCATTCGTTACAGCTCTCCCGCGATATTCGTTAGTTCAATGTCTTCCTGGTCACGGAATTTATATTGTATTTGTGGGCGGTACATTTGAAACGTTGAGTTATTCGGAACCATTGAGCCCCTAACTTCATATATCACATAGGATAGACTCTTATATAACTTATTTACTACTTCGATTTTGTGCCCTATTACGTACCTGACCTGCAAAATAGTCCTAAGCCAAGTTAAGCTGTTCGGAGAATGGATTTCAGTGGATGCTAAAGTTGCTTCATGTTAGTTTTTCCTTGTCTAACTTGTCATACCTTTTTCCTCTAGTTTGCCACATGACTTTGCAAAAACCCAAGATAGGTTGACTGTTTATTTAATCTGATTAGGATGTTTGGGGGGAATTTCTCTTTCCTGATTTAAAACCCGTGCACTGAAATATAGTCATCAGTAGTTCTCTGATTGTCTTTCTCTTCCTATGCATTTTTTTGTTCACAAATTTTCATGTTTCACAAAAAGATATTCACACTGTTTATCACCTTTGATATACTCCAGAGTTGATAAATGTTGGACAAAAGCAGGCAGCGCTGCAGGCGCTGCATGATCTCATTACATCAAAGAGGTACAGGTCGTGGCAGAAGCCTCTAGAGAAGATCATGATGAAGTATGTAGAGCTCTGCGTAGACCTAAGGAAAGGCAGATTCGCCAAAGATGGACTTATTCAGTACAGAATTGTCTGCCAGCAAGTCAACGTGTCATCTTTGGAGGAGGTCATCAAACATTTTATGCAGCTCTCCAATGAGAAAGCTGAGGAAGCCAAAGCTCAGGCAGAAGCACTGGAAGATGCTCTGGATGTTGAAGATCTGGAAGCAGAGCGTCCGGAGGACTTGATGCTCAGCTATGTTAGTGGGGAGAAAGGGAAGGACCGATCAGACAGAGAGTTTGTCACTCCGTGGTTCAAGTTTTTGTGGGAGACATACAGGACGGTGCTCGAGATACTGAGGAATAATTCCAAGCTTGAAACACTATATGCTGTAAGCTATTTTACTGCTTTTGATGTAGTCATTCTTCCTGTCAATTTCTGAAACTTCTCTCTGTTATTTTTGCGTCATTACATGTCAGAAACTTCTCTCTGTAATTTTTGCTGCAGTTGCTTCAAGTATCTTCTCCAAAATGCATTGTTGTTGTTGGTTTAACCAGTACATTATGACGCTCTATACCCATCTTTCCTTTTTCGTTCTTCTTTTGAAATGAACCATTTAGTCCCTTCTGCATATACTTAACCAATGCATTTTGTATTATTTCCCTTCTCTTTCTTTAGAAATACTGTACCGACTGATTGCATGAACATATTATCCTTAACTAAATTCTTTCTACTACCTAATGCTTCTGGTTCTTTTGCACTTTCCATATATTTCTGAAGCAACTATTTGGTTCGTTTTGCACATATCTAGCCAATGCATCGTGTTGCTACCTGTTATTTACATTGTATTTGTTCTAAAACATACCTGTACAACTGGAGTCCCTGAAAGTAGTAAATGCTTTTCACCAGCTAATCTGATGTTCTTTCTAAACCTTTCAATATGCAGATGACTGCACACAAGGCTTTTCAATTTTGTAAGCAGTACAAAAGATCCACCGAGTTCCGTAGGTTGTGTGAGATCATTAGAAACCATCTCGCAAATTTGAACAAATACCGTGACCAGCGAGATCGTCCTGATCTGACTGCTCCTGAAAGCTGTAAGCTGTACCTTGATACTAGGGTTGAACAACTGAAAATAGCTACAGATCTTTCTCTATGGCAGGTCTGTTCCGTAACTTGTCTAATATTCTTAATGCTAAAGAAATTGAAGTTACCAACCAACTCTTCTTCTTTCAGGAAGCTTTCCGATCTGTGGAGGATATCCATGGCTTGATGAGCTTGGTTAAGAGAACTCCAAAACCATCTGTTCTGGTCATATATTATGCCAAACTAACTGAAATATTCTGGATATCTGAGAGTCATTTGTATCATGCCTATGCATGGTTGAAGCTTTTCAACTTGCAGAAGAGCTACAACAAGAACTTAAACCAGAAGGATCTGCAATTACTAGCATCTTCTGTGTTGCTTGCTGCACTTTCTGTGACACCATATGACCATAAATATGGAGCATCTCATCTTGAGCTTGAAAATGAGAAAGAGCGTGGCTTGCGTATGGCCAACCTTGTCAATTTCTCCCTTGACAACAAGCGTGAGAACAGAGAAATGGTTAGCTACAAACTTTTCCATGTGAAAATATTTTTCCATAATATAATTATTCGTTTTCTGATAAATAAATGTCCTGTTCCTTTCTCAGGCTTCAAGAGCATCTCTTCTTTCTGAGTTGGTATGTTGAGAATCCATTTTTGCGTGCTGTTACATGTTTTGTGTGTTATCACATTTATCAAGTCTTTTCTTTGCCTTCTCCGTGACATGTCTTGTCTTCGCCCTATTGAGGCATCTAGAAAACAAGCTGCTATCATGGTTGCACCTTGTACATGTTACCAAGCATTCATGTCAAATAATCTCCTCTTATGCTGTCCTTTTTGTAAGCGTTACGTGATCTCATTTTGTGCATGTCAGCCAGATTAATTTATAACCACATAGTAAGGTTGCCACATAGTAAGCATCAATGCCTCATGCTAAGAGATAAGCAACATATCTGCCCTACTAGGCAAGAAAACTTTTCTCTTTAGTGTGATCACTCCTCCAGCATTGGCAAATACCCTAACACGCATTCTGTTACTTTAGATAGTTAGTAGCTCTGAAAAATGCAATATATCGGGAATAGGGCATCTCTCAAGGAATCCATGATGCCCTGCTGTGCTTTGTGTTGATTGTATTGGCTTGCATCTCTTATGTTGCACTTTTTCTTAAATACAGAATTCCTTATTTTTCTTGTTGTGTCGTCACATACTTATGTTTTGTTTTTATAGGTTTAGACCTCATTGCTGAGCCCATCTCTTTCTCTCTCTCTCTCTCTCTCTCTCTGACACATATATTCTGACTATGATATGAAAATAGGCTGCCAAAGGGGTGATTTCCTGTGCTTCCCAAGAAGTGAGAGATCTATACAACCTTATGGAGCATGAGTTTCTTCCTCTGGATCTCGCATCAAAAGTACAGCCGCTACTTTCCAAGATTTCTACGACTGGAGGAAAGCTTTCAGCAGCTTCTTCAGTTCCAGAAATTCAGTTATCAAAGTACCAATCTGCATTGGAGAAGCTTACAGCACTGAGGGTGCTGCAGCAGGTCCTATTCTATGGCCCATGAATGATTATATGTACTCATGCCCTTTCAATCATACATTATATTACTATTTGTGAAACATGTTGGTCAGCTCTAGTTTTAAACATTTCAGGCATCTCAGATTTTCCAGTCCATGAAAATTGACATGCTCTCTAGAATGATCCCATTCTTTGACTTCAATGTTGTGGAGAAGATTGCTGTGGATGCTGTGAAGCACAATTTTGTTGCTATTAAAGTTAACCATTTGTCTGGAGCTGTTCATTTTGGCAACATGGTATGTGGCTTAACTCTGCACATCGCTACTTTCTTTAGGCCTCTCAATTTCTGTATCGAATGCTTTATTTGTTAGCTGCTTTTTGTTTGCCATAAGGATCAAATGTTGCCTGATCTGTGTTTTTATTTTTTTGTGTTGTGTACCTCTCGTATTCCTTAGCCAAAGAGATTTGCCTCCTTAGTCTTTTGAGTGTTTTCTAGGAACAAATTGGTCATAGTGAATGGTTTATTTTTAGTATGTTTGCATTAATAATGCAATGTTTGCTTAATCGTTGCTCCCACTCATTTTAGCAACTGCATATGTGGCAAATTCAAATTTCTATCGATTTAGGATGCTTTTCTGTTCAATTTCATCACATATGCTTGAAAATTAACCTGCTAAACACGTGTTTATTTTCTATTTCCATCTTATATGTACAAGGCACTCCAGATAACTAAACAACATCTATCCTGTAGTCTATTTGATGTTATTCGTACTTATTTCTTCTTTGCAGGACATAGAATCTGATGGGCTTAGTAGTCACCTCAGCATCCTTGCTGATTCCCTAAACAAAGCAAGGTGTCTTATTTTCCCACCTGTGCATAAGCCATCCAAGCTTGGTGAAAACTTGACTAGTCTCTCTGGAGTGGTGGAGAAAGAACATAGAAGGCTACTTGCGAGGAAATCAATTATCGAAAAACGCAAAGAAGACCATGAGCGCCAGATATTGGAGAAGGTTACCTATTTGCTTAGGCGATCTCGTTGTTTTCCATGGAGTCTTTGTTTATGGTTCATATTTTTGTAATTTTAGGAAAAGGAAGAGGAGACAAAGAAATTGAGTATTCAGAAGAAATCTGCAGAAGAAGAAAGGGAGAGGCTTTTGAAGGAACAAAGACTTAGGGAGCAGCAGAGAATACGTCGAGAAATAGAGGAAAAAGAGAAGAAGGAAGCTCAGTCAATGATAGATGAGAATATAAATAGTAAACATACTAAGAAAGGGAAAAAGCACGTCGTTGATGGGGTAAGGAACAGTTATGATTTTTTCAATAATTGACGCTCCATCCTAACTTGCTATATCTGCTCTGTTTTGGGTGTATTTCCTTTGATATGTCTAGTGATTAAATCTGGATGCACTTTTAATTAATAGAATTTTGACAAAATAAATATTACTGTATGGTGTCAGCTCTATATCGATATTTGGTGATTTGTCTCTGGACAGTTGGTAAAGCTGATGCTGTAGAAGGTTGGCAGGTTATGTAGATAAAGAGCAGGATCATGTTTAGTTGGATATTTTGTTTCTTGTAGATCTTTAAACAAACCTTTAGCACACTAACTCTTAAATAGTTTTGTGAACTTAGGTAACTGCCACTATCAATTTGTATTCAGTAGAGTATACAAACATGTACTAGTTGTCTTCACTTGGTATTGCTCCTTAATAAAATCTAATTTCTAGATTTTTGGCTTATATGAGCGTACGTATTAATAGATTTAATGTTCAAACGGCAGGAGTTAACAAAACAAGGTGCCATGGAGCGGGTAATGGAAGAACAACTAAGGCTGCGTAAGGAGATGGAGAGAAAGCTGCTGGTGCTTGCCAAAAAAATGGATCACTTGGAGAGGGCAAAACGGCAGGAGGAAGCACCATTGATAGAGGAAGCTTTCCAGAAACGTCTCGAGGAAGAGAAGATCCTTCATGAGCAAGAGCAGCTGGTTTGTGTTTACTTTCATTTTGTTGCTTACAAATGCTGATAGTTTTTACATGCTCTTATTCGTTATTAATTTCCAACTTTTCAAATTGACAGAGAGAGATTGAGCTGAGCAAGCAACACCACGCGGGTGACTTGCAGGAGAAAAATAGGCTTTCTCGACTGTTGGAGCATAAGGTATGTATGCTACTTGCAACTGCATTCTACTTATGTAGTGCTGTTGATTGCGTCCATCTTGTGTCGGAGAACACTATGATCTATTTCATCATGTTTTTCTTGTAATAAGCTTTTCTGTTGTTTTTGTTTTATTTGTATGATATAATTGCTGGTCTACTGCTTGTTGGGTTACCACCGCATAGAAAGATCCAGATTTGTCACGTTTACTAGAATGTATTTGTTTTTCGTTTTGTCAACTTAAGATTTTTTCAGCATGTAAATGTTTTCCTTCTTAGAAGACTACCTTTACTTCATTAATCTTTGCTGTTTCAGAATGCTTTCCAGGAAAGAATTGTGCAACGTCGTGAATCCGAGTTTAGTAGTCTAAGGAAAGAGAGGGATGAAAGGATCGATCAGTTAATATCTTCAAGAAAGCGTGAAAGAGAAACTGTACGGAAATTGATGTATTATCTGAACCTGGAGGAACAGCGGATCCAAAGGCATCGTGAGGAAGAGGAGGCTAGAAAACGTGAAAGTAAGTGTGTATTCTTGAACTAACTTTACTATTTGCTTTACTTGCCGAGAGCGGCATTAGAACTATATTATTGTTGTTGTTGGTAACTTGAATACTTAAAATTGGCAACTCAATAATTGTTCTCGCGACTTCCTTGATTTCCCAACTTATATTACTTCAGATAAGTTCTTGTTTTAGCAGGACTAGATAGAATGCTACATGTTGATCTATTCTGAGTTATCCCATGATTGATGTTCGTGCTGCTTTGAATTATCATTATTAACTTAGATGATCGACTGCATTTACAGTATTTGATTTCTTGTACTTGCACAGTGTATAACTTAACATAAGTCTTACTAGTCGTTGCTTTGTTGCTAATTTGCTATTCTGCAATGTTGTCATCTGGAAGCAAGGAAAAAATGTTGTACCTGATCAAATATTGTTTGTTTGATTTGCAGATGAAGAGAAGAGGAAGAGGGAGGAAGCAGAGAGGAAAGCCAAGCTTGACGCCATTGCTGCTAAGCAGGCGCAGAGGGAAAGGGAGATGGAAGAGAAGGCGCAGAGGGAAAGGGAGGCTCTCTTGAGAGGAGCGGAGAGGGAGCCTGTGCGCGCACATGATGCTGCTGCTCATGCTGTTGCACCGCCAGCTCCTGAACCAGCAGCTGCAGCTCCAGCTGCTGTGGCAGCGGCTGCTGCTCCTGCTGCTGCACCTAGCAAGTATGTCCCCAAGTTCCGCGCCAGCCAGAGGCCAGCAGCTGCACCTGAAGCAGACCGGTGGGGCTCTCGCCCTGATGCGCGCCCCCTACGCCAGGAAGCTCCTCCTGCCCGCCAAGAGGCACCCTCTTCCCGCCTTCCTGCACGCCAAGAGGCGCCTCCTGCCCGCCCCCAGGACGGTGCTCCGACTGCTCCTTCAACTGACCGCTGGCGTCCTGGTGGTGCTAGGCCTTCTGCAAATTCTTCATCCACTCCGTCCTCCACCCCTTGGAGGCGTAGCTGAGGGCTGTCTGCACTCAAATGTGCTCAGCCAGGCAGGTTGAAATTTTTGCCCTTGGCACACAATGTCTGCCTCTGATATCTGCAAGCATGGTTACCTGAATTTGTTTGTTGCGCATCAAATGTTCCTAAATTTTTCGAAGCAAGACTTGTGTTAGGCCCTAGATTTCGAATTCTTGTTTGATCTTTTGAGAGTTGCAGTACTCCATACATAAGGTGTTTCTATTTGTTATTGTACTTCAAATCATGCTGTTAGTATTATCCCTAATATTTGTTTAGTACTATGAAGCTTTGTTTACTGAAGATAACATAATTTGTTCTTCACCTGTCTTCTCCTACGAATCTTGATAGTCTAGACAGCAAAATGTAATACACCTTCTGCAATCTAGTGTAAGAAAACCAGCTTCCAGATTGCATAAACGGAGATGTATGGTCGAAACTCTTTAAAGAAGGATGAATGCCTGAATGGTCGCCTGTTCTCTCACTTCCCTTCTGTCGGGTGAAGCAGCTCATGGTACGTTAGCTGATGCTTGCAAGATATTTGTTTTGTTCTGTTATCTGTTCGCTGGATTTGTTTTTCTTACTAACCGAAAAACAAAGAGCTCGAGTGGAGTGGCAGTAGCATCTCTTGTTTATCGGTGGTGTGAGGGAGGCCATGGTGCGGTTTGGCGTGGTATTCCAGCCTCCCTGGTTCTAGCACCGTACTTTATGCTCATACGGGACGGCCGGTTCGTCAGTCTTTGACACTTGGACGAGGGATATGTTGCCATGCCGTCATCTGCGTCATAGGGGTTGATTTTTTACTAAATGAATTGTCACCTTTTGCACCATAGAAACAACACATTGTAGTCACGAAAAACGAGCCGGGTCAAAAGTACAAGGTCCGGTGTCATTTTTATGGATTTCTCGAGCGATAATAATTATTCACAAGCTACCGAGGTTGTTATATTATCCATGTTGGAGATGTTTTCCGATGTACTCAGGGGAGTGAAGGGGACGTTTTCTACCCGCATAATCAATTGTCTTGAAGCTAGCTCCTGTTGCAAATACCATCAAACCTCTCGCTCTCCAGTTTGTGAGGTAGAAATTGAACAAGAAAAAACGACATTACAAACAAATAATCAGACAAATTTGCTCTACACACCAACCGATCACGAAGATCTTCTCTGCTTCTTCATCCAACTCCGGCTCGCATGGTTCATGGCTGTCCCTGTCTTTGCATGTCTGACACTGACAACACCGGCGCGTGTCTTCGTACCCGACACGCTCCCGAGTCTGGCAAGCTCCGCAAGGCGTGCCGCCTACCTCGACTACCCCAACTCCAGCAATATCTACCTCAACTCTATCACTTCGGTGCCCTCTCTTCACGACTTTGGCTTCTGCTCAAGACCGTTCACAGTGCTCCATCTGTTTGTGTCACCAAGTCTATCTCTACTAGTTTTAGTGTATACATCCCACCGTTTGTATACAGCCCACCATGGCTCAATATTCAATCAAGCAATACAATCGATATTTCACAATCTTTCAAAAAAAAAAAAGTAGTGTATACAAAACAACATTAAAAAGTTGCATTCAATACAAAAAATAATTTATTTTTAAAGAACCTATCATTATTCCTCGTTTCTGCACACATAAGTACATTTGAAAATGATAATTATTATCAGTATAATTTAGCATTCAGAACAACATAATGATTGTTCTAGCTGACTAATTCCAAAAAATTGAAGAAAAAAGTGATATCATTCATACTACATGAAACTTTGCTCAAATTTTAGATGATCTCTTTCTCTATGAAGAATGAAACAGTTTCTGATAAAATATCACTGCCAAGATTTCTTTCATTAATTCAACCTCCAAATGTTCTTTTACCACACAAAATATTGATATTCAAGGCAGCTATAAATCATCATGTTTTGTTGTGATTTTGTACAGTATTGCAGGTTTAATACTACACTTATCATGGGTTACATTATTCCACAACGTTCATATCGCCCAGATCACCTTAATGATCTTCGCGCAATCGACGTCCGCAATAAGAGATTTACATAGAATATGTTTACTCCAAGTATCGGGATGCTGTTCTGCTAGTTTCTTAACCAACTCTGCTTCCAACCAAAAGCACTTGGCAAGTTGGCATGTGAGCATTAATTAGAGCATGCTTCATATCTTCATTTCTGTAGGGCCGCTAACTAGCTAAGTGAGCACATGCGTGAGTGTCGAAACTTGATCAAAAGAACAGAAACAAAAGACATACTTTCTACTCTCCTTTTTTTTTTGTCTCTCGGTCTCATCTTTCTACCAGTTCAGCAACCATGCACTGTATCGATGCTTTACGGCTCCATTCATCACCGGTAACTACTTATCTGGCCACGATCACTACGGCTTTATTCTCAAAGTCATCTCCATGTCTAATTCCCATTTTATTCTTCCTCTCAGTGATACTTTACTTTGGTGCATATTAATTACTTCCCCTGCTTGCGTTCTCACGTGCCGATCTTCTCAGTGATCGCCACTCATTCTGTGGAGTAACCCTCGGCCTCGGCCCGCAGCACCGGCTGAACCACAACTGTACATTAGGTGAGAACAATATAGCTCATTCTGTAGAGTTTCCTTCTGGAAGATGAAAATAAAGGATAGATGATTATCGTCCATGCTAGCTATCCGATGAGAACAATATAGCTCATCAACCATGCATCGATGCTCTACGCCTCCATTCTTCATCATCGGTCACTAAGTAATTAAGTGGTCACCATCACCACGACTTTATTCTCTTTGCCCAGAAGGCATCTCCATGTCCTATTCCCATGTTATTCTTCCTCTCAGTCATACTTTACTTGGTGCATATATATTAGTTCTCCGGCTTGCGTTCTCACGGCCTGATCTTCTCGGTGATCGCCACTGATACTAAGCAGTAACCCTCGGCCCGCAGCACCGACCTGAACCGCAACTAGAGCTTCCTTCTGGGCGAATGTGGGGGAGACTGACGGTCCCCGGCCGCAGGGGCGGGAAGCTGGCCTCCGTGTGTCCGGCCCCCCAGATGGCAGTTCCCTCCTCGCTCGTCGTCCCCTCCTCGCTCGTCGAGATCACCCCCATTCTCCGTGTCGCCGACGAGGTCGAGGCCAGCAACCCGCGTGTCGCCTACCTCTGTACGTATGCATGCCCTCTTCTACAAACTATCTTTCTTTCTATCACTTCCCTTCCATTCTCTAGCTGCACTACGGAGGGAGTAGATTACTAGGGTTTCTTCTGTTTCATGCTTGACCCAATGAAAGAATCAATGGGTGTCCAGGTCGCTTCTACGCCTTGGAGAAGGCTCACTACCTCGACCCGACGTCCACTGGACGGGGTGTGCGTCTGTTCAAGACTCTGCTCCTGCAGAGGGTCGAGACGGTATGTCTACTGTCCAGTACTGCAAGTGCCATGTTAAAATGTAGACTGTAGTACTTTGACCTTCTTAGCTACTTGTTTCGTTAGGAAGAGGCCTCCACGCTCAATGGAAGGGCGGAAAATACCGATGCGCGGGAGATGCAGAGCTTCTATAAGAACTACTACGAGAAGCACATCCGAGATGCCGCTGCTACTGATAATGCTGACCGGTGACTTAGCAAAGCATTTCCCCCCTTCTTTTCGTGTTGTCTGCCCACATGCTTTACTAATTGCTCAATCCGCTTGTCTAATTGCTCAGTGCTCAGCTCAGGAAGGCTTACCAAACCGCAGCCGTCTTGTTTGCGGTCCTGGAGGGTAAGCTCCAGAAACAAACGAGACTTTTGTTTTCTGAGTTTAGGGTTATAGCTTGTTCGACATCGCATGCGGCATTCCTTTACTTTTGTCACGATGCAGTCATTATGTTTTGTAAACAGCTGTAACGTCCTAATTAATATTTTCCCAGTTTTATAATGTTTAAATAAATTAGTTATTGCATAATTATTTTTTCCTTGTTTTGACATGACTGAGTTTCCTAGGGAATTTAAAACTTTTCCGAGTTGAGTTAAAATTTGCGCAGCCATGTTCAACAATATTGAAAAGGAGTGGATTAATATGACTATCCACAAATAAAAGCAATGGTTTGGAAAATATTCAATTTGGTGTTTGCATGCTTGTAATTTGCATTGACTTTTAGGAATATTAAAAAGATTTTCAAATTCAAATAGAATCAACAGAGAGAAGATAATATAACTTCTTTAAAATTTGGATGAGAAATAATTTAAATCTAATATTTAAATTATATTTGGCATTTTCGAAAAATTGTTGGAATATTAAACTCTAAAGAATCTTTTGGGGAATTTATAAGTAGGGCTATAAAAATAGAAATAATTTCATAACTTAATTTTGATCTAGAAACCAAGATAGTAGAATCTATTTGGATATTTGAATTTATTAATTTTTCTCGTAATTTTCCGTACATACTCACTGCATGTTATTTCATGGCCCGACCTTCTCAGTGACCGCCACCAATCGACCCTATGAAGTACCACTCGGCCCGCAACACCAACCTGAACCACAGCTAGAGATTCCTTCGAGGCGGATGGGCGTGAGACTGGCGGGCCTATGTGGCAGGGGCTGGGAGCCGACCTCCGCGTCGGCGGGTCCCCAGATGGCGGGGAACCTCGGCGAGTTCATCATTGATAGGGAGTTTGCCCCTATCCTCCGCGTCGCCGACGAGGTCGAGCAAAGCAACACACGCGTTGCCTTCCTTTGTACGCATGCCCTCCTACTATCTATCTATCTTTTAGAATAACATCTATCTATTTATTTATCTATCTATTACCAAGGCAGGCTCTTACTACTACCTTTTCTTTCTAAACCGGCAAGACGCTTACCGCTTCATCTATACTACTATTAAAAGAGCAAACTTGTTGTGTTGGGTACTTTAAATCTGTACCGTTCAATATCCGATCAAACAGCCCAGATCGTCCCAATGTTTGACAACCCAACATTGTCCAGTTTGGACCGTTTTGCCCTCCCACCAAATCACTTAATACCGCTAAATTGCCACCGAGCTGGTTCGTTTCTATTTCTCCTCTCCGATAACGTTCGTTCCCAACAGCCAGCTCGCCCTCGCCTCCATAGCTCGGTATGCCGCTCTGATGTCTCCACGCTAAGGAGCGCCACGGGCCGGCCGCGGCCGCAGACGAAGGCGAAGAGGATCCGCTACAGCTCCTCGACGAGTTGCACCATCCGCCGCGTCGGCGCCAGTAGCAACGTGAAGGGTAGCACCCAAGCCCAGCTCCAAGATCAACATATCCGATCGATCGAGGTGCCTCCTTCTCTGCTTCCAACTTCTTGGCACGGTCAGAAGCAGCAGCAGCTGATCTGCCGGTGGTTCGTTCCCAACAACCCGAAATTCGCGATGAATGATTGGCGTGCTAGGACCTTGGCAGAGCGACGAGGGGATGGCGCCGGAGAAGTCGTTGGAGCTGAGGTCGAGCACCTCAAGGTCCGGCAGCGCGGCGAGGTTGTCGGGGAGTCTTCAGCCCGGCGCAGGGGCCGGCTAGCGCTGCCAAGTCGGCGACGGAGCCGCGCATCACAGCATTTCCGGAGAGGGGTCGAGCTCCTTCAGCTTGCCGCCGCACTTGGCAACGGCGAGTGCCCCGCTGACGTTGGTGCCGCGTAGGCTGAGCCTCTCGACGGCGCCGAGCTACAACAGCGTGGCGACGACGGCGTGGAAGTCGGCATTGAGGGGCACGGCGGCAAGCGAGAGCGACGTGAGCCAGCCGGCCGCGCTGGGGAACCTGCAGGCGCCGTCGAAACTCCTCCAGCAGCTGCGGCCGCTCCGACTACAACTCTGCTAACAACGCTTCGATATGAACTCTTCTTTGCCTGTTCGGATAGCCTATAAAAAGGACGCGATTCCTCGACAAAATCACAGCTCAATCGCGATTGCAAGTTCCATTGCCACGGTCCTGCCCTTCTGCCGTCCGTCGTTCGGATTTTCCTCGACTCTGTGCTCGCTTGCGCGTCCTCTCTGATTTTACCTGACAGGATCGAGCTCATCCACAACCTCACCCTCTACAATGGGAACTCCGGACTTTTCAGGCACGCACGCACCCACATACTGGAACTTCGCTGCAACAACAGTTCGATCCACACTCAGGATGCAGATGAATATCGCGGGCAGTCATGAGTCCTCCCTCCAATCAGTATGAGCATAGGTGCGTATCTTCTTCACTGAGCAACCTGGGGTGTATATTATCACTGGGTACTGATCAAGATTTGGATACAGCCTCTTCAAAATTGGAAGGCCAGAGGCGCCATGAAAGTTCTTAATCGGTCTCTCCTCTGACTTTCTGTAAACCTAATCATGATGTTTTGCAAGCTTTATAAGATCTGTACAATCTTGTAAGAAACATTTCGCTCAATCAAAAAAATTGGGCGGCGTCGTGTTTTCTGTTATTTTCACAAGAATTTTGTATAGTAGAAACAGGAGTATTACAATTGTGGTGTAACTCAACAGTCTAAATTATAATTTCTAATAGAAATACAACCAGATTCAGTGTAGAAATCCTAGATATTTAAATTTGGTTGTGCCATCTAGACAATATCTTGCAGTCTTGGAACTAAAATTATACTCAATACATTATGTTTTCCCCATGGTATTTGGATAATGTTTTTTTAATATATATGTGAGTCATGCTTTTGATGCTAAACAAGGAAATATTAATGAATGAAGAACATGACTGTTCATATATAGACTATGAGTCATGAATCTTCTAATCGAAACCAAACCAGGTTGTTTCGTCGGCCTTTGTAGCAATGACCTTCAAATAATTTTTTGGTATCCTTCTATTGTTCCTAAGTCATTGTGCAAATATTTAATTCGAGGCGACATAAAAATAAATTGGACATAGATCGTGTAACATTTACTTTTATCACAATTAAATTTCAAGGGATGTCATTCTCGCTGTGATATTTGTAGCAGAGTGATCTTATTACCGTGAGAGGATTGTGATATGCGGATCACGATAGGAAGATTGTGCGCTACACGTTATGTCAGTTGCATTAAGAAAGTGACGTGCGTTGCACGTGCCCACTAACTAGTTGATATAAAAGAAAATAATTGGCCATTTTATAAGGGGCTTTTAGTACTACTGCTTACCACCAGGAACTCTTCTGTTACCTCACGCAATGAATGTATGCATGTCCAGGTCGCTTACATGCCTTCGAGAAGGCCCACCGCCTTGACCCGATGTCCACCAGACAGGGTGTCCTTGTGTTCAAGACCACGCTCCTGCAGAGGATCAAGAGGGTATGTATGCATGACCACGCAATGCCATGTTAAGCGGTACTTATATGTTTGACCTTGTTACTTAGCTACCTCTCTTCCGCTAGGAAAACGACCCTACGCTCAAGGGAAGGGCGAAGCGGAGCGATGTGCGGGAGATGCAGAGCTTCTATGAGAACTACTACACACAGCACATCCGAAATGCCACTTCTCATAATGCTGACCGGTGACTAATTGCTTAATTCGTTTTTTCTTTCCGTATGTCTGTCTGTCCACATGCCATGCTGCTGACTAATTGCTTATTCGCTTGTCCGATTGCTCAGTGCTCAGCTCACCAAGGCATACCAAACCGCAACCGTCTTGTTTGAGGTCCTGACGGGTAAGCTCTGGAAACAAACGAGCCTTGTTTTGAGTCTAGGCTTCCAGCTTGTTCGGCATCGCATGCGGCATTCTCTTACTTTTGTCACGATGCAATTGTTATATTTCTGCTGTAACGTCCCAATATTTTGTGGGCGCCGCATGCAGCATTAATTCTCTTAATGTGGCTACCCAAAAACCTAAGCAATGGTTATTCAATTTGGTGTTTGCATGATTCTAATTTGCATTTTCCGACTTTCGGGAATACTAAAAACAATTGCCAATTCAAATAAAATCAGCAGAGAGAACATAACGTAACTTCTTCAAAATTTGGAGTGGGAAATAATTTATATAGTATTTTTGTCATTTTAAATTATTTTTTGGAATATTTAAACCCGTGGGAAAATTTTTGGAGTGGGAAATAATTTATTTTTTGTCATTTTCACAAAGTGTTTGAAAAGAAAATCTGCTTTCCGCCAAAATATCCATAGCCTTCCCTTGTGAGCCTTTATGCATGTTGAGATAGGCTAATTTTCACGTGTAACGTGTTGTATGTGCAGAGATCGAATTGAAGATTGGTGCTTACTAGGGACGTGAGTCTACACTCAACTAGCTCGTGGCATTGATGGAACTCCAAGTTATTTTATTTCGTTTTTCCGTTGAAATTTGAGCTAGCCCTTGGCTATGCAAGTTGTAATAATTATACTTAATGACTTGTGTTTTACATGATATATTTCCATCGTACTACATGTGTGCTTTATGGTAAATGCATCGGTCCTTTTAAGGCTTCAGAGCATCTCTTCTTTCCGAGTTGGTATGTCGTGAATCTTTTCAATGTTGCTTTATTATTGTATGCTGCCAAACTTTTGAATGTCTTTTTGTTATTACACCATCAAGTCTTTTTCTTTAATCTGGATTTTCTTTGGACATAACTAGTCTTGGACCTTTAGGGGCATCTATACCACGATATGCTACCATGGGTGGTGAATTTTATATGAATAGGCCGGCAAAGGGGTGATTTCATATGCTTCCCAATAAGTGAAAGATCTATACAACCTTATGAAGAATGATTTCCTTCCTCCGGATCTCGCATCAAAAGTGCTGTAGCTGCTTTCCAAGATTTCCACGGTTGGAGGAAGGATTTCAGCGGCCTCTCCAGTTATCGAAGTACCAGTCTTGACACTGTTGATGTTTCAGCATTGGTTCATGAGCTGGCGGTGCAACAGCGGGAGCAACAACATTAGGTGCACGCACGGGGTCGGCTCCTCTCAAGGGAGCCTCCCTTTCCCTCTGCTCCTTCTCTTCCATCACCGCTCGCTGCTTTTTGAAATAACACCAATCGACGACTAAAAAATGAATGGATGCTATTTCTGACAAGGCCCCCCACTTGTTAGGGAAAATTGCTTTACGTGGACTGGTCCCAAAGAAAAATAAAAGTCACCCATGGAGGTTGTCTTCTTGATCCCGTCATGATTCAAACCTGCTCCCTTTTCCTGTGTATGCTCGCCATTAGGGTTGTATAGCGGCGCCCGAATCCGGCTCACTTCGTGGCAGCTAGCTAGAAAATCAGTTCCGACAGATCACAGCGAGTTAGTTCAATTTTAACTAGCTGGGCCGTTAAGCGGGCCGTTGTGGACCCCGCTTTTACAACCCTACTCGCCATTGGCGATGCCCAGCACCCAGCCTCCTACCTCCAACGAAAAACCAGTCCTCCTCCTCATGGCAGGACGGGCAGGCACCCGAACAACTGTGGTCTCGCTGATTCGGGTCCTCGCGGTCCTATGGCTGACGGAGTTGCCCTATAGCCCACATTAACCTTTCAATCGAGCTTAGGGTAGAGATATCCACATAGTGGAATGAGGATTTGAGCTCCGGAGTAGTAGTTTGTCGGGAACACGGGTTGCATGACATGCACGACGGTCACAAGTCACCACGCTGAAAACATTACTTACTATACTCGCACGTGAAAATGTGGACTCGGTCTTTCCTTGGCCTGCTTCTCGCCTCCATGTCAACACAGACGCCGAGTACGCGCGAAGGTTTAACAAGGCGACGACGATGTTCTTTTAGATGGGTGCGATGTTCCCCTCCCTGTGCCCGCCCACCCCACACACATGCCACCTGCAGCGAGGAATTGGATATTTGGATCTGGCGAGCTCGCACCGGAAGTAGACCTGACGATCAGAGGACCACAGACACCATGGGGTTCGACAGCCATCCCAAGAAGTCACGCTGTGATGAGGTGAGGTTATGTTGGTTTAACTGTGGTTCTTTCTCGCTGTCGAGCACACCGCCGACGACCATGATGGAGGAACGGACACGTCCAAAGTGGTTGGGCGATGGGGTTGACCAGATGAGGTGGTGGTGTCGGGTGACGAGGAAAGAGACGACCTCCTTTTTGGATATTTTGACGTTTCAAATACGACTGACAAGTGGGACATACTCCATGCCATCAAATTTTGTGGGTCCCAGTGTTACATCGAGCTCAATACTATTTTCTTAGTTTTGCAATGTTAAAGTAAATGAATTTAAATTAATACTATTCACCTTGTTTTGAAATGATTGAATTTTCTCGGGAATTTAAAACTTTTCCGGACTTGAGTTAAAAATTTCCTAACCTTGTTCAACAACATAAAAAAAAGGAGTGGATTAATATGACTATACAAAAATAAAAGAGATGGACGGGAAAATGTTCCATTTGGTGTTTTCAAGATTGTAATTTACATTATTGGACTTTCAGGAATATTAAGAATGATTTCCAATTCAAATTAATCGACAGAGAAAAGGTAATACAACTTCTTCAAAATATGGACCGGAAATAATTTATCTAATATTTCAATTTTTTTGTTGTTTTAAATAATTTTTTATATTTAAACCCTTAAGACTATTTTGGTATATCAATTCCAATAGACACCACCAAGTATATCACCCTAGCCGCGTGTTTCCTTTGTCGCCTAGGTATATTATGTTGTTTTATATCGCTACATCATTGCTGTGATAAAAACAGAATCAATGGGGGTTCAGATCCTCGTCAAGCAGTGCAGCTAAGATATAAGCACTTATCTGTCCTACGAGGAAAGAAAACATCTTTGCTTTGCTAATCACACCTCCAGCACCGACAATGCCCTAATATGTGTTTCTATCACTTAGGATATTATGCTAGCTCGGAAATAAGTATACACAAAACAGGGCATCTATCTAAGGCATCCACGACGCCTTGTCGTGTTTGTATGAATTCGAGGGAAATCAGTTTTGACCAGTAGGTGCAGATACACCCACTATCAAAAAAATGTATTTTAAAATGTCAAGAAATTTCAATCGAAATTTTGGGTGTACATACGGACATTTTTATATCAGTACAAAAAGTTTTACAAAAAAGAACACTTTTTGTTGGCTGTGTAAAAAATATGAATTTCAGTGCTACAAAATTACTTTCACGAGACATTTATTGTCTTTTTATGCATATCAAGAAAAATATTATTTTTTGACGAAACTTTTTGTGCAGATATAGAATGTCCTGATGTAAAACCAAATTTTTGCTTAGAAGTTTTGTATAGTTTGAAATGTATTTAAAATACATTTTCATAACGGGTGCATCTAGTCCTATGAGTCAAACCATCATGTCGCATATACTCATATACTCTGTATTATGTTGTCTATATTTTCTTCTTGTGTCATCACGTACTTGCATTTTGATCTCTCTCTCTCTCTCTATGATATGAAAATAAGCTGCCAAAGGGGTGGTTTCCTAAGCTTCCCAAGAAGTGAAAGATCCACACAACCTTATGAAGAACGAGTTCCTTCCTCTGGATCTCGCATGAAAGTACAGCCGCTGCTTTCCAAGACTTTCACGATTGGAAGTTTAAGAAAACGATTTCCACGATTGGAGGAAAGCTTTCAGCGGCCTCTTCAGTTCCAGAAATTTTGTTACCGAAGTACCAATCTTCATTGGACACGACATTCTAGCTGATAAAATACTGTTGTTTGATTTACAGATGGAGAGAGGAGGAAGAGGGAGGAAGCAGAGAGGATAGCCAAGCTTGACTCAATTGCAGCTAAGCGGGCGTAGAGGACTAGAGGGAAAGGGAGAGATGGAAGAGAAGGCGCAGTTAGGGCATGTACAATGCGGTGACGTCAGCCTTCTCTTAGCGTTGACACGTAAGATATTTGTCTAGTTGGCGGAGAGAGAATGAAGAAAGGGGAGGCTGCCTTCTCTTAGCTAAGAGATAATCTCTTACGAAATAAGGGAAGACTAATTTCACCATTATACCATTTGTCTTCTCTTAAAAATATAATTTCCTACTAAAATATAATTAATTTACATTAATTGCTAAGGATGGCAGTAAGAGATAATACATTGTACAATTTATAATTTTATCTTCTCTAAATGATGTGGATGGCTAAGAGAAGACGCGCCTTCTCTACCATTGTACATGCCCTTAGAAAGGGAGGCTCTCTTGAGAGGAGCGGACCACGTGCGAGCACCTGATGCTGCTGCATTCCGTGTTGCTAACTTGCTATAGATCAATCAAAGGATTTGTGCGTGATCTGTCTTTTCCTACAAATCTTGAATACTCCAGCTAAATCTAACATACCCTCTGCAATGTACCTGCTGCCGGCCAGTATCAAAGGCATGTCATGTTAGAAGTGATGTATGGTCGGCTGTTCTTTCATTTCCCCTCTGTCGTGTGTGTGATATTATAGCTAAGTATCCCATTCATCAGCATATGTACAACTGATGAATATCTCATGGTGCACATAGAAGAAGAAAGAAAGAATCACATGATCTAGTTACAACGAGGCCATGGTCGATCGAGAGCCGAGCTCACATTCATAATAGCTTGCCCTCCCCTCCCAGCCTCCCTGGTTCCGGCGCTGCTGGACCGTACCGTACGCTCCAGAGAGCTTGACGCCAGGATTTTGATGAGGGATATAATAAAAAAATTATGTACCAAAATTAAAGAAAATATCAAAACAAAACTCTACTCTCTAGCTAGCTTGGAAGGAAACGGATGGAGTCGATGAGGTGGACGAGCACCAAAGGAAAGAACATACTTTCTCTCCTCTCCTCCTTTTCCTCCCATCCTTTCTACCAGCTCAGCACCCATGCATGCACCGTGCACCGATGCTTTACGCCTCCACTCATCACCGGCCACTTCTTAACTGGTGTTATATAGACACGATTACCACGACTTTATTCCATTTGCCCAAAAGGCTTCTCCACATTCCATTCCCATTTCATTCATCTTCTCAGTGTTACTTTACTTACTGCATAATACCTATCCTTTCTTGTTGTCTGATCTTCCCCGTCCAATCTTACCTTGAAATTCCCGTCTACCCTTCGTTGGGTTACTATCAGCTCAAATCTATTACTACTGTTTTTTCAATCCATACAAATGCGTTCAGATCTATACTCATGTTTTGCAATCAGATTTCGATCGGAGCCAATTCATCTTTTAAAGTATCGTGCCACGTGAAAGCTGGTGAAAGCTGGGTTTTGGCTGGCGGCTACGACGCCCGTGGGTGTCGTCACCTTGTTGAAGGAGCTGCCGCCGCTACACATCCGCCTCGGACTGGGAGGTGAGGTCGCGGCCGGTGAAAGCCGGGCTCTGGCCGGCGACTGCGGCGCCCGTGGGTGTCGCCACCTTGTTGAAGGAGTTGCCGCTGCTAATCACCTCCTGCACTGTGTTCTGGGGGAAACCCTAGATCTGGTATACCCAGATCGGATGATGACGTCACCTTCGGTGTCGTGTACCCTCTTGAGGGCATCGTCTTGGAACACGAGCGACCTGAAGGGGGTCAGCTGGCGGAGCGGTTGTCATCTTCCACGTCGATGTCGGTGTGTCTCGGCGGCGTGGCGCTGCGGGGTCTCGATTTCGGGTCGATGGACTCACGCTTGGTGGCGCTGTCTGGCATCGTGGCGATGCCGACGGCAGACCGGTTTTGCGAGGTCATGGTGTTGATCCTTTCTGAAGATGGGTTCGTGGAAGACGGCGGCGGCGACTAAAGCGTGCACATCGGTGTGCGTTGAGTGTTTAGCTGAACTGGGTTTTAGATGATGTGCGTTGGTGTTAGTCACCCCCATCATAGTGGTAGCGACCCTGTTGTCGACAGGTTGATTTCAGTTTGTGCTCAACATTGTACTCTGTAACTCTGGTTGGAATTAATAAGTGCGTATGGCTGTGTGCATCACTCGATGCAGAGGCCGGGGAATCGCACCCTCCTTTTCTAAAAAAAAAAGTATCGTGCCACGGAAAATAAATCCCCACATACGGTGGCACAACTAACTTTCACGGGCTTACAAGTCATCACGCGCAAATGTGTGCGGCGCAAAATGTACCTAGGGTTACATGCAAGCGAAGAAATACCGTCGGGATTTCTTAACGAAGTTTACAAGGATGTTGACATATATCTTATTTGTTTGTCTCTTGGCTAAGGTCCTTTCGATACAACGACGACCATTGATAATACTACCAAACTTCCCGATTGATCCAACCAACACTTTTGACATGAGATACCTTGGATAAGAAATGATATGCCGACCACCGTTGTGCTACGTCGGTGGCGAGGGAGGACAATATGAAAGCGATGTAGTACCAATAGCTCACATGACCATTGAGTTGGGGTGAGATGTTGTCTTTCGAAGGTGACCGACGTTTGGTCGAGATGTGGCTTGGATGTTCGGTTTGGTGAGATCTTTTGTGTTGTGTTTGTTGTGTATGGTGGCTGCTAGTATTCGGGATAGCATTGTAAGCCGAAAGAAACCGTTCTGGCCACTTCGCTACTCCTTCCCTTAATTCATTACACCCTTCTAGAGTGTACTCTAAAAATAAGGTTGTTCAGTTTGAAACGTTTATAAGGTGTTGATTTTGTTGACGCGCGTTTTCGATCAAATTAGGGAAAACAACTAGTTCCAGCCGAGACAAATGCACATATTCTCTACCCAAAATAATAAAATCTTAGCTTTTGTTGGTTCTAGAGTATAAAGATCTCGAGTTGAGATTTTGTCGCCTGTAGCATACATTGTTGACCATATCCAAATTTTCTTTGGGAGTTTTTGAATCACCCAATATGATTTTCTTATTATTAATACTATAAAGGGATCCGTAAGCTTGGTTAATTTGCTTAAGGTGGACAGCGGGACAGGACGATTCCCTCGTGTGTCGAACAATGGCCCAAACGTTTGCTTAGCAAGCAAGCAGCTTAATCAGCGCTAGCTTACCTAGGACGCTAGGTGAGAACATGCTTCACTAGTTCACTGCCTCCTTGTGCACGTGTGTTGTAATCTAATCCGAAAACGGATGGAATCAATGAGTTGGATGAGCACCGAGAGAGAGAGAGAACGGGGAAAGACATTCTTCCTCCTCTCCTGCTTTCTCTCATGCCTTTACCAGCTCAGCGCCCATGCATTGATATGCTTTACGCCACCATTCAGCATCGATCACTGCTTAGGGCATCTCTAACCGATCCCCAAAACTTTAGAGGAGTAAACCGACTCCTAAAACTTAGAGGAGTAAAAGTACTCCTCTAAACCTTGGCGGTTCCTAACCGAACCCCTAAAATTAACTCCCTAAAACTAAAATCTAGCTCAAACATTTCATCGAACATGTTCTATGCGTCTTTCATAGAAGATTTAGAAGCTACAAATTGGAAATGGCGGGGAAGGTTGGTGTTGGCTTCGACCTGGAGCTAGCGGTGGCCGTGCGGAGGAGGGTGTTGGCTTCGAGCTGGAGGTCGGGGAAGGCTGGATCAATGGCGGGGAAGGTTGCAGCTAGAGGAGGCCGAAGGGAGCTCCCGACCGTGGCGTTTGGAGCACGGCGGGTGCGTCCTCTCCCTCGACCTGCAGTGGCCGGCCTTCTACCGCCTTCCCGTCCTCCAACGGCTCTCAGCTGCGACGAATCGACGCCGACGGAGGCCGATTTGGAAGAAATCGGGGCGGCGGCCGGCGAAAACTCGATCTCCTCGTCGATTCCGGCGACGGTGAGAAGAGGTTGGCCGGGCGGTCGTCGGGTAGGGCAGAGGAGGCGTCGAGGGGGACGATGCCTGCCTTCTACAGCCTTCCCAGCCTCCGATGGCTCGAAGTTGCGGCGAATCGACAGCGACAGAGCCCGATTTGCTCCAAATCGGGGCGGCGACCGGCGAATATGAGCTCGCCCCGTCGATTCCGGCGACGGCGAGAGGCGGCGAGCGAGGGAGAGGTGGGCCGGAGGGCGGCGGAGGGACCATGGTGGGGGCGGCGGGGTACGGTGGCCACTGGCGGCGACACCGGCGAGAATGGGTGCGGTGCGGGTGAGGCCGGAGTTTTTCTCTAAAGTGGTTCCCGACTCCTAAATTTACTCATCGGAGGCCAGTTTTACTCCTCCAATGAGTAAAATTTTACTCCTCTAAACGATTTGAGAGTTCGGTTAGGTCCGGTTAGAGGAGTAAAAGGGTATCTTTTACTCCTCTAACCGATTATTGGGGATCGGTTAGAGATGCCCTTAATTGTTGTCATATAGCCACGATTACTACAAACCGACTTCATTATTCTCTTTGCCCAAAAAACATCCCCACACTTCCATTCTATCTTTATCCTTCTTATTCTTTTCAAGTACTATCCTTTGCTTGCCACGACTACTTAATTATTCTTTTCAAGTACTATTCTTTTCAAGTAGCAAAGATGATTATTCAGTAGGTGTCGAGTGGTGACGTGCGCCACATTATAATACCCCATGTTTCCAAGAAAGAAACAAGTGAAACCATAGTGAGCGATGAGAGGTGTTGTATGGTAGGGCAGGTTTGATGTAGTGCAACCTAGCCACACACCACCAAGTGGACTAATGACAAGAGCAAGAGTCAAAACTCTCCATGATAAGGTGAATTCACTCCTATCTATGTGTGATCTCGACACTCCTTTGAATGGTTTGCTACTTCATTCGGATACTTTGTGCTTACTCAGGAACCACCTCGATGACGACCCTCAATGGAGTGAAGAAGATGACCCAGAGAAGACCCAAGAAGATGGCCAAGAAGAAGAGCGGGGAAAAGAAGCTGGAATTCCTGAAGAAGTGCCTGTCGGTACTACCGGTCCATCTCGGCCGGTACTACCGCCGAAACGCCAGACGGTACTGGATTCGAAGCCACCCTAAGCGGTACTACCGGAATTAATTCCGGTACTACCGGACTTCCGCACGTCCGGTACTACCGGCCACATCAGGCCGGTACTACCGGCCCGGCGCGTGCCTGCGAGCATATCTGGGTTTTGAACCATGTATTTCGCCCCTTTTGCCTAGACTATAAATAGGACCTCCCCATCTAGATCTAGGGTTAGACTATGATTTGGGAACTAAAGTAGAACCTTACTCCTTCTTCTCAAAGTGTCTATTTCCTCCTATGGAGATGAATCAAGGCCTCCACCTGTGGAGATGAACCAAGGCCTCCCTTTGTGGAGAAGATCTCTGCGTGGATACCAAGGCTCCGCTTGTAGTTGCGATTACTTGCCGATCTTTCATCTTACGGTGATTCTATCGGGTTGGTTGGATTGACCAATTAGACAAAAAATCCTAACAGTAAGGTGTGCTTGGGAGAGGAGGATTGGGGGCTGCCCACGGGGATTTGTTACCAATCGAGTCTTGCCGGTTGCTACTTGCTATTTATCCTTGTTTTGAGTGTTTCCCCTCTTGTGTGTTCTTCGTGTTCATCCGTTGTTCTTCGTGTTCATCGTTCCCTCCGCATCAATCCGTGAAAATCGGGACCAACCTACATCATATGGTATCAGACCTCTAGGTTGACACGGATTTGATTTGTGTTTCCACCAAAATCCACCAAATTTTTCTTCGTTTTTGAGAAATTCGAAAATTTCCACCAAAAATAGCCTTGCCTTGATTCGAGCCGATCTATCGATTCGTTGCGTTTTTGGTAGTTTTTGTCCATGGATCTGTTGCCTTAGGACCCCCTCCACCTTTGTTTGCGTTCCGTAGCCTTAATTTTGCTAATTTCCCACGAATTTAAGGATTTTTCGAGCTCAATTTCCGCCCAATTCGCGACCAAGAACTCCAGATTACGGGTCCACCGGTACTACCGGCTGGACTTCCGGTACTACCGGACCTTCGCGCACGACCGGTACTACCGGGGCAGAACGAGCGGTACTACCGCCCGGCAGGATTTTCAGAGCAATTTTTTCTTATTTTTCCTCGGTTCCTTTTGGCATTTTCTCTTTGGTTTGAGTCCTTTCTTGGTGTGCCCTACGTCTACGACCCTGACAAGCTTCCGCACCAATACGTCATCAACGCCAAGCGACGACGCCACCAAGGACTCGACATTCCCCCACCATCATAATCCGTTGTGAGCCCTTCTTCCTTTCGTGTACCTTGACCTATCGGACTAGCTCTTTGATATTGCGGGGCATTGCACTTGTCGAGTGATTGTCTTAAAGTATTGGCGAGTGTGTTTCGTTAGATATCTTGGCACTAGCAAAAGAGAAGGAATCATCGTCAAAAAGCAAAAAAAAAAAAAGAGAGAAAATAAAAGAATCAAGTGGTGCCAAGTATCATCTCTTGTAGGTTGCGACAAAGTTTGAACCGCCAAAGTGAGTGAGTGGTAACATTTGTGCAAATCCATTGCCCATCAAAAAGCAATTGAGCTAGCGTCCATCTAGTGTTGGGTGACATTTGAGCACGTAGTCTTCGTTAGGTCGTCTTTCTTCGAGTGCTCGCCCAACCCCATCATTCGCTTTTGTGTGTGTTTCTTCATCATTTGTGGTTGGAGTTTCTTTGGTAATTTGATCATTGTGGATTTTCTCTACCTTTGACAATATACTTGTCGTCGAGTTTGCTTATTTCGTTTGCCACTTCATACCTTCCTATCCTCATAAGTGTGTGTTGGGTGTTAGAACCGGATTCTCTCCTCTCAAGCCTCATTATACTTGGGATATAGTTTGTCTTGGTTTTTCCTTACCGCACATCTCACTTGTTCTTGAGAAAATGTTTAGGGGAAGTACAAACGGAAGCGCAAGCTCGGATGAGGAAATCCATGGTGGAGTTCGCGGTGATCATGGCTATGTCACACAAACGGAGTTTGTTGGTCTTCGACACCTTGTTCGTGATGGCTTAGGACGCTACGAGCGCCGTCTTCAAGCTCAAGAGGCCAACTTCAACGAACGCATGCATGCGCAAGAAGCATCTATGGAGCGGTTGACCGACGCTCTCAACAACTTGCGAATCGTAGAGCTTCTTCTTCATCACGCTCAAGCCGTACAAGAACCACTTCAAGGTCGACACAAGCACGTCATGGACGTCATGGCCATCGCAAAGAAGATCCGCTACAAGCACATCATGAACGTCATGAACCTCGACAAGAACGTCAACATGACCCAAGGCGCGACGCCCATGAACGACCTCCTCCTAACGTTGAACAACCGCATGATCTTCACGCGAACAATGCCAATGCGCATCAAGACAACTCACCAAAATGTTGATCGTCATGAACACATACCATCACCACCACCGCAACAACGTGATCGTCATGACCCATTAGCTAATGACAATGGCGTCCCGGGTGCAAATGATTTTCATGAACAAGGACGTCATCCCCGTCATCCTCCAAGGCCACGCCATCAAAATCAAGACAATGTGAACAATATCGAGCAAGAGCACCGTCCTCAACATGATCCTCGTCTTCAAGAACTTCCACATGATCGTCCACAACACAACCGCTCCGAGTCAAGTGATAGCGAGTCAAGCCAACACAATGGTGATGGACTCAATCGAAGGAGACGTGGATGTGCATTCCCACGTGGTGCTCCTCGTGACAACTATGATGACTTGACCAACGTCCGCTTTGACATACCCAAGTTCTACGGCACAAGTGATCCGGAAGCTTACTTCTCATGGGTACTCAAGGTTGACAAGATATTCCACGTGCAACGTTTCTCCGACAACAAGAAGTTGCCTTAGCCTCGATGGAGTTTGAAGAGTATGCTCTCTTGTGGTGGGAACAACTACAAGATGCACGCGTCGCTAACCACCAACAACCAATCGACACTTGGGTTGAAATGAAAGAAACAATGTACAAGCGCTTCGTGCCAAGCCATTACACTAGAGACTTATACAAGAAGTTGCAAGAGTTGAAGCAAGGTTGAAGTCGGTTGATGAGTACTATAAAGAGATGGAAATCTCCATGATGAGAGCCAATGTCAACGAGTACGAAGAGCAATCATGGCTCGCTTCATGAATGGCCTCAACTATCCAATCAAGAAGATTGTGGAGTTCCAACCATATGCCAACTTGGTTGAGCTAGTACATCAAGCTTCAAAGGCCGAGCACCACGTGCTTGAAGAGCTCAAATATCTCAAGTCAAAGGCATTCTTCGCCAACAAGCCATCTTCGTCAACTCCTACACCTTCACAAGCTCTTCCTCAAGCTAACACACGAGGTCCTCCAAGAGTCTCTACATCGACATCTCAAGCGCCTCAACCTTTCAAGAAAGTACCTTCCGCTACCAAGGCTCAAGGATCTTCGTCCGGCACAAGACTATTGCAATGCTACAAGTGCGGCGGACAAGGGCACAAATCTTTTGAGTGCACCAACAAGAAGGTCATGATCATCAATGACATGAGAGTATGAATCTATGAGTGAAGATGAGTACAATGCTTTGAACAAAGTCGCCACAATGCAAAGTGCTCAAGAAGAAGAAAATAGATATATTGTGATGGCGACAAAAACCCTTCTTGGTTGTGGCAAGAGCTTTAACCACCAATGTTCAAGTAGAAGAAGACCAAAGATGCAACTTGTTCCAAACAAGAGCGGAATCAATGGAAAATCCATCAAGGTCATCATAGATGGAGGAAGTTGCCACAACTAGCGAGCAAAGAACTTTGTGACAAGCTCAACTTGAAGTTCAAGAAGCACCCACATCCCTACCATGTGCAATGGTTGAGTGATACCGAGCCGTCAAGATTCAACACATGGTGCAAGTGTCCTTCAAGATCGGAGCCTATGAAGATACGGTTGATTGTGATGTGGTGCCTATGACCGTTTGCCACTTACTTCTTGGACGTCCTTGGCAATTTGACAAGGGTGCTATGCATGATGGAAGGACAAATTACTATAGCTTCAAGAACAACGACAAGACCTTCGTCCTTCGTCCCATGACACCAAGTCAAGTCATCGCCGACAACGCCAAGACTATTGCAAGGGCACAACAAGATCGTTTGTCAAGTGAGATGAGTGGTGAGCGAGAGACCCACCCTAAAGTGAGTGAGAGCCACAAGCCAAATGAGTGCGACACTTCAAAGAGAGTTCCCACAAAACTTACACTATTTGCCACCAAAAGAGAGATAAGCGAGTTGAGAGAGAACCCATCCACCCTCCACTATGTGATCATATGCAAGGGTGAAGTTTTTTTGACTAACACTTTCACAAACCTTTCTCCTTCTTTGTTGTCTCTTTTGAAGGACTTTGAAGATGTCTTCCCTCAAGAAGTGCCACCGGGACTACCTCCTCTACGCGGAATCGAGCACCGCATCGACCTTGTTCCCAGCACACCGCTACCAAACCGCGCTCCTTACCGCACCAACCCCGAGGAGACAAAGGAGATCGAGCGGCAAATACAAGAACTTCTTGCCATGGGACATATCCGCGAGAGGTTGAGTCCGTGCGCCGTGCCTATCATCTTGGTACCCAAGCACGACAACACTCTTCGCCTTTGCATGGATTGTCGTCCCATCAACGCCATCACCGTTCGGGAAATCGTCCGTCTTCATGGAGTGCCCAAAACCATTGTGTCGGATCGTGACGTCAAGTTCGTGAGCTATTTTTGGAAGACTTTGATGGCCAAGATGGGAATCAAGCAACTATTCTCCACCGCATACCACCCTCAAACCGATGGCCAAACCGAAGTGGTGAACCGGAGCCTATCCACACTCCTTCGTGTGTTGATCAAGACTAACTTAAAGAATTGGGAAGATTGCATCCCACACGCCGAGTTCGCCTACAATCGAGCACTACATCGCGCAACAAAAAGAACACCCTTCGAGATTGTCGATGGCTACAACCTCTACACCGCGCTAGACGTGCTACCACTTCCACTCCGAGAACAAGTCAACATGGACTTTGACAAGCGCGCCGCTTATATGAAGAAACTACATGAAGACACAAGGGCCACGCTAGAGAAGCATAATGAAGACCATTCCACCAAGATGAACAAGAACAAGCGCCCCATGATCTTTGAAGAAGGAGATCTTGTTTGGCTATATCTACGCAAAGACCGCTTCCCCGATGAGAGAAAGTCTAAGCTCGCGCCAAGAGGAGATGGTCCTCTCAAGGTTCTCAAGCGCATCAACGACAATGCATACAAGATAGACATATCCAAGTCCAAGTACGGCGTCCATGACACCTTCAACGTCGCCGACATCTCACCTTAGCTTGGAAACCCAAGTGATGATGAGGACGAAGAGTCGAGGACGACTCTTTTCCAAGGGGAGGAGATGATGTAGTGCAACCTAGGCACACACCACCAAGTGGACCAATGACAAGAGCAAGAGTCAAATCTCTCCATGATAAGGTGAATTCATTCCTATCTATGTGTGATCTCGACACTTCTTTGAATGGTTTGCTACTTCATTCGGATACTTTGTGCTTACTCAGGAACCACCTCGATGACGACCCTCAATGGAGTGAAGAAGATGACCCAGAGAAGACCCAAGAAGATGCCAAGAAGAAGAGCGGGGAAAAGAAGCTGGAATTCCTGAAAAAGTGCCTGCCGGTACTACCGGTCCATCTCGGCCGGTACTACCACCGAAACGCCAGACGGTACTGGATTCGAAGCCACCCTAAGCGGTATTACCGGAATTAATTCCGGTACTATCGGACTTCCGCACGTCCGGTACTACCGGCCACATCAGGCCAGTACTACCGGCCCGACGCGTGCCTGCGAGCAGATCTGGGTTTTGAACCATGTATTTCGCCCCCTTTTGCCTAGACTATAAATAGGACCTCCCCATCAAGATCTAGGGTTAGACTATGAATTGGGAACTAAAGTAGAGCCTTGCTCCTTCTTCTCAAAGTGTCTCTTTCCTCCTATGGAGATGAATCAAGGCCTCCACCTGTGGAGATGAACCAAGGCCTCCCTTTGTGGAGAAGATCTCTGCGTGGATACCAAGGCTCTGCTTGTAGTTGCGATTACTTGTCGATCTTTTATCTTACGGTGATTCTATCGGGTTGGTTGGATTGACCAATTGGACAAACAATTATAAGAGTAAGGTGTGCTTGGGAGAGGAGGATTGGGGGCTGCCCACGGGGATTTGTTACCAATCGAATCTTGCCGGGTTGCTACTTGCTATTTATCCTTGTTTTGAGTGTTTCCCCTCTTGTGTGTTCTTCGTGTTCATCCGTTGTTTTTCGTGTTCATCGTTCCCTCCGCATCAATCCGTGAAAATCGGGACCAACCTACATCAAGGTTGGTTAGACATGGCTATCACGATATGTGGGTTGGTTGTTGAATAACGGTTTTACTAATTCTAAATCGATTGAGAATAAACTAAACCTCAATCGCCTTCCTATTAATTAGATTTTAGTTAAATATAAATCGACTTCTTATTCATTGCCGTCGCGATTCGTGTTAAACTTAGAGTTGCACATGAGATGCAGCGTGTACAGTTGCACATGAAATGCAATTGTGTTATTGACTGAGATTTGGTTAAATCTAAATTGACTAAAACAATCCCAATAAATATAAATACGAAAAACTTGGTAAGCCAAAGTTTGTTCTATAGCTACCACCAATAAGTCGTATGTCACAAAAACATAAAAAGTCTCGCGGTGGTCAACAAATAATATAGCATCAAATATGAAGGGTGTTTAAACTTAGACAAAATTTAGGAGGAAAGCAAACAAGAAAAGAGTAGAAAAGCTAGTACTACTAGCAGTCGTCTGCTAAAAGAGTAGAAAAATTCAAGTGAACAATTCAAAAAGCAGCGAGGCCTCCGTTCGGTGCAAAAAGGAGCGGAGCCAAAAAAATATCGATCGGCTTTCCTTGCCTTCACTTCGAACTCTGCATTCTCTGCTCTGCTCTGCTGCGCCCACCTCCACCACCACCATCGCCACCGCCATCAACCCCCAATCAATCAAATTGATCTAGGGTTCCTCTTCCCACCCATCGTCTCCTCGGGGCTGACTCTGGTCCGCCATTGGTATGGTGGAGGAGTCGGTAGTAATCGGAGGAGGTTCCCGGAGTAAAACCAGCTGCTGCAACTAGAGCTTCCGATGGCGTCGTCCTCCGGGAGGCGGACGGGCCTCGGCGGCGGCGGCGGCGTCGGGGAGCAGTCCTCCGCGTCGGGGGCCTCCGGCTCCGGCGGCAGGAGGATCCTGCGCACCCAGACGGCGGGCAACCTCGGCGAGTCATCCATCTTCGACAGCGAGGTCGTCCCCTCCTCGCTCGTCGAGATCGCGCCCATCCTCCGCGTCGCCAA
This sequence comes from Poa pratensis, assembly GCA_947311845.1. NCBI lineage: Eukaryota > Viridiplantae > Streptophyta > Magnoliopsida > Poales > Poaceae > Poa > Poa pratensis. The sequence continues at coordinate 30,862,478 of CAMZMU010000110.1, read as the reverse complement.
CGAGGTCGAGCAGAGCAACCCGCGCGTCGCATACCTCTGTAAGTAAGCTTCTTCCACCGATTCTTCTGGTTAATCAATCACTCTTAATTGGGTTACCAAGGCAGATTCCCCTGTTACTGCCAGTACTTAGTGTATTCTATTCCACTCTGCTCTACCTGACGAAGCACACGAGTGAGTATCTTACTGGCTTACTGCCACTAACAGTTAACTAAACTGGAATCGGTATAATTCCCCTTCCCTAGCTGCACTACGGACGGGGTACTAGATTACTAGCAAGGCGTATCTAGTGGGTGCCATGGCACCCCCTCCCCAAATGAAAAATAACATACACCATATATATATTACTCAAATTTTCTTACACTTTAAAGTATATTTGGGACTATTTGGTGAAACTAGGATGATACTTAGACCAAAATATACTATATGTAGTGGAATCTTCACAAAATTTGAATTTTATACTGAAATTATGCTGTCCATCTAATCAACTGTTCTGCTGTTGCCTCACCCAAACAATGGATGGATGTCCAGGTCGCTTCTACGCATTCGAGAAGGCCCACCGCCTCGACCCGACCTCCAGCGGAAGGGGTGTCCGTCAGTTCAAGACCGCACTCCTCCAGAGGCTCGAGAGGGTATGTGACATGCCTGCCCAATGCACACGCACTACTTACAACCTTAGCTTATTTCGACTTCAAATTAGTTCATAATACTGCTCCCTACGCTCGACAGGAAGATTAATTAATTGCGCAGCTTCCAAGTGCCATATTAAAATGGAGACTGTGTTTACCATATGTTTGACCTTCCTGTTTTGTTAGGAAAATGACCCCACGCTCAAGGGGAGGGTGAAACAGAGCGATGCGCGGGAAATGCAGAGCTTCTACCAGCACTACTACAAGAAGTACATCCAAGCTCTTCAGAATGCTGCCGATAAAGCTGACCGGTGAGCACAGCCTTTTTCTTTCCATGTGTGCACATATGCTGCTGACTTGTTTACGTGCGTCTTCGCTCGTGCCTCGCCTGCTTAATTCACTTGTCTAAATTGCTCAGTGCGCAGCTCACAAAGGCGTACCAAACTGCAGCCGTCTTGTTTGAGGTCCTAAAGGCCGTCAACGTTTCGCAGAAAATCGAACTTGATGAATCCGTAAGCTCCAGAAACAAGCCTTGTTTTTATGTGGATTCTAGCTTCTTTGGGCATCCCAGCATTCTCTTTCTTTTGTCACACTTCAGTTGTTATGTTTAACAACAAAAAAGACACTGTCATTGTTATTCTATATAAATGTCGTGTTCACTTCCCCGTTGTAATCTCTGCAGATTGATAAAATTAATAAACAAGTCGAGGAAAAGAAAAAGCTGTATCTCCCTTTCAATATCCTCCCGCTCGATCCTGACAGCGCGCATCAGCCTGTTATGCAATTTCCCGAGGTTCCCATCCTGATTCTCATATCATACTTTGGCGAGATGTGCCCACTGCTGATCACAATACCACTTATGTCATGTTTCATTATTATATGTAGATACAAGCTGCTTTTCACGCTCTTCGTAATACAAGGGGTCTGCCATGGCCCAAGGACCATGAAAAGAAGGCTAATGCAGATCTTCTTGATTGGCTTCAAGCTATGTTTGGCTTTCAGGTTATCCCATCACGTCAGCTATCTACCTTCCACTTTCATATCAGACTAATTCATGTTGATGATCTGTTTGTGAGCTCTGGCCTCAACAAAGCTCTGCCACTGCTGATACATGTTCTCAAACTTCAACAATCACTTTTGTAGAAAGATAATGTGTCCAATCAAAGAGAACATCTCATACTATTGCTTGCCAATGTGCATATAAGGCGGATTCCCAAACTCGATCAACAATCAAAGGTATCATCTTTCCCAACATATACACATGCTGAGGTGTGTGCACATAGATCCTTGTGTAATGAACTAATGATGTTGTTTACTCATTTCCATTTTGGTAATATTTTCAGTTAGATGATCATGCGCTGGATGAAGTTATGAAAAAGCTCTTTAAAAACTACAAGAGTGGTGCAAGTACCTTGGCCGAAAAAGCAGCTTATGGTATGATGTTCAATCCTCGGTGGAATTAGATGTTAGTCATGATTACGTGCTTTAACCCAGCCTCCAATTATCAGCTCTCATAGTCCTTTGGTTCACTAATGTTGATCATTATCTTTCTAGGCTGCCGACTATTCAACAAGAAGTACAACAGCGGAAGCTTCTCTACATGGCTCTTTATCTGCTCATATGGGGCGAGGCGGCTAACTTGAGATTTATGCCGGAGTGTCTTTGCTACATATATCACCATGTATGGACAATTTTTCTTTCTTGTTTTTCATATAAACGCATGATCTATTTAACGGAGTTCTTAACTCAGTGTCCTAATTACTGCTTACAATAAATTGATGCAAAGGATAGTATTGCGTTTTTTTGGATTGTTGCAAACATGTATCCTACCAATTTTTTGTTCATGGCGAGAAACTTGATCTTTGTCGATGGTTTGCCCTTTTTTGCATGCCAATGGCTCTTCGCTCACTCTAGCTCATTTTTTTGCCAACATTAGCGAATTTATGGGCAAGCAAAACAATGACCAATATATTGGTAGGCAAGCTCAGGCTGAAACGAAACAAACTTTTAATCTTATCTGACTCTAACCTGCACAAATCTGTTGGCATCTTGTGAGGAGTCTCATTTTGTTCACTTCGGTTATATAGGAAAATATATGCTGGGTGTGATTTACCTTAGGCATGAGGACTTGCCTGCAAAACTTTCACTTAAAACGACCAATCTCTATCGAGTCAAATCGTAACTTACCTAGAAACTATGTGAGTACAACGTTAGGTGAAGATTGGTTCTACATGCATGGCTCGAGTCATTATTCAGTAGCCACTGGCTAAGACTGTTGAGGTGAAAAGTCCTTAATAACTTGGCCGCATAATGCATGTTCTAAGCACTACAACATCAAACAATGTTGTTTACATGGTATTTTATGCATATTGAGGTAATCTGGTACACTAATCAAGAAAGTTCTCAAACAATCCCTATGTTTGCCCATTCCCGTTTCTTCTAGGCATGCTTCTTAGTATGTTGGGCCATTGTAAATGGGCGAAATGTTGAGGTTAATGCATTACATTTCTGTGCCAGCAAAGTTTTACATACCATCAACGATTTTGTCGCCATTTCATACTTCTCATCTTTTAGCAATTGTGATGTATTCATGGACATGATAGGCAAAAATGTTTATTATATTACGGCAGTTTACCGGTCATGGTTGATTGGCTTGGGGCATTGTTGTATGTATAGACCTTAGCTCTTGCAATGAGTTGATTTATGGCAAGTTAGTATAATGCTTTTTTTGTTGTTGCAGATGGCTTTTGAATTATACGGTATGTTGGTTGGAAATGTGAGCCCATTAACCGGTGAAAATGTTAAACCCGCCTATGGTGGTGGAGAAGAAGCCTTCCTGAAGTTAGTTGTGACTCCAATTTACAAAATTATAGAGATGGTAAAGTTTCTTTATTTCCATTATCATGGATTAGTTCAAGCACGTTCAACTTATGTCCTTCGGAATTTTTAAATAGGAAGCTGAACGGAGCAAGACAATAAAATCAAAACACTCACATTGGAGAAATTATGATGATCTCAACGAGTACTTTTGGTAAATATAGCATATTTAATATTATTTTGCAATATTTGCAGCCAATTTTTGAGGAAACCTTGCATTTTTTTCATTGCTTATCAGGTCAAGAGATTGTTTCCGATTAGGATGGCCTATGAGAGCTGATGCTGATTTTTTCAAGACTGCTCTTACTCCTCGTGATCAGATGAGTGGAGTAAGTCCACTAATATGAATGTAGCATACTCTCATAGAAATCAAGTACCTTTACTAACATTCAAGTAAACAACTCAGTAGTATAATTTGTAAAACAAGCATGCATTTAACTGTTTGATAAAAAACATATCATTTGATACCGCATAGTTTTGTTCATAAGATGATACATTTTCTTATTGTGAACAATGAGTATGATGGTAGATTTAAGCTGCCTGTTTTATACTAACATTTTTTATTTTTTCCAACGTCCAAAGATTCTTGTCCTATGATAAGCTTCTGTTCCCATCCAAACGATTTTAAGTCGAGTACAATGGTAGATTTTTAATGCATCACAAGTGATACGATTTTGCTAGGTTATGTGTTTTGTAGTCTTCAGGCGAGTGTAGAGAAAAAACTTCTGTCAGTTAAAAGTTATTTATAGATTAGCCTTGCAATAAACCCAAATAGATATTTCAGTTTATTTCTTCATGTGCCCTATTGTTATTGACATTTCTTGTTCTATTCCAGGAGAACAGACCAGCTGATAGTGACCAATGGATGGGAAAAGTCAATTTTGTTGAGATACGGTCATTTTGGCACATCTTCCGTAGCTTTGACAGGATGTGGAGCTTCTTAATTTTATCTTTACAGGTTTATTGTGATTTTTCACTTCGTCTCAGGCCTGTTTTTTCGATTACACTTTTTTAGTGTTTTTCTGTTTCCTTATCCATACGTCTCTTGACATAGATAAATTTCTGTTTGTTCTCTTTCACTCAGGCCATGGTAATAGTTGCTTGGAATGGTGGCACACCAAGTGATATCTTTGATGCAGGAGTATTCAAACAAGTTTTGAGCATATTTATAACGGCTGCAGTAATGAAATTTGGCCAAGGTAATGTTGGCAATGTGACAATTCCCCTCCCCCCTCCGAATATAATTCGCTGTATGCACATTAGTCCTTTTTTGTTAGCTGCCTTCGTTATGTACACCTCACATTACTTATCAGATAGCAAAACCACCCATTAGCTTGATGGTTACACATGATATTAATTTATACAGTTTGAATCGTTATCTTCGCCATTTACCGTAAATCTAGCTTAAGTTCGGCACATTAAGAGCTTTTGCTGATCTACAGGCAGTGGTATTGCAGCCAAATTATTAATTATATGGTCTATATTCTGTACCAAAGCTTGATGAAAGAACGTCTGTTCAATTTGATATCATTTTCCTGAACATTATATTCCTAGCATGAAATCGGAGCATGGTGCCATGGTGGTTGTTCAGGAATTTTTTTTTGTACACACTGACATTATTTATCGTTGGCTAGGTTTTTCATAAGTATATTTTGATGCAGCAATTCTGGACGTTGTCCTGAGCTGGAAAGCTAGAAAAAGCATGGCTCTTGTTGTTAAACTGCGGTACATCTTAAAATTACTATCAGGAGCTGCATGGGTTGTAATTTTACCAGTTACTTATGCATACTCCTGGGATAATCCTACTGGTCTTGGGAGAACAATCAAAAGCTGGCTCGGTGATGGGCGGGGGCAGCCATCATTATACGGCTTGGCTGTTGTGATATATTTGGCACCAAATATGCTGGCAGCCACGTTATTTGTTTTTCCTTTCCTGAGGAGAGCTCTTGAGAGATCAAATCTTAAAGTCATAACCTTCATTATGTGGTGATCACAGGTAGTTTTCCTTTGGCAGTCTTATTCAAGTTGTTGTTTCATGACACCATGTTTATGCTTAGATGTAAAACATCCCTTTGGCAGCCTCGCTTATTTGTTGGAAGAGGAATGCATGAGGGTGCATTCTCCCTTTTCAAGTATGTTTGCCCATCTAAGCATTTCTTGCTCTTTACGAATTACCATTGCACATAATCTTTCTGAGCATTGTCGTTCTTCCAGGTATACAGTATTCTGGGTCCTTCTTCTGGCCACAAAATTGGTAGTGAGCTACTATGTGGAGGTATTATTCGAAAGTGATTTTCATCATCATTTTGCTAGACAAGACACCCGAGTATATTTCTGCATTATTAGACTGGAATATATTGAGATGTCTTGGAAATTTCTTAACTAAGGTTGATACCATAGAACTGACAATTAAAGGAGATCGCCATAATTGAGTTTGACATCAACAACAACAAACAACAACAACAACAAAGCCTTTTTTCCCAAACAAGTTGGGGTAGGCTAGAGTTGAAACCCATAAGATCTCGAAACCAGGTCATGGTTCTGGCACATGGATAGCTAACTTCCACGCAGCCCTATCCATGGCTAGTTCTTTGGTGATATTCCAATCCTTCATATCTCTCTTAACAGACTCTTCCCATGTCAAGTTTGCCCTACCACGACCCCTCTTAACATTCTCATCCCGCTTTATCTGTCCGTTATGCAATGGCGCTTCCGGAGGCCTACGTTCTATATGACCAAACCATCTTAGACGGTGTTGGACAACCTTCTCTTCAATTGGTGCTACCCCAACTCTCTCACGTATATCATCATTCCTAACCCGGTCCTTTCTTGTGTGGCCACATATCCATCTCAACATGCGCATCTCCGCTACACCTAACTGTTGGATATGTCGTCTCTTGGTCGGCCAACATTCTGCGCCATACAACATCGCAGGTCGAATCGCCGTCCTATAGAACTTGCCTTTTAGCTTTTGTGGCATGCCACACATATATTTGAAAAATAAAAATTGCACTGTAGGTCCACAAACTTGAGACATTTAGATCTTCCTGAATTCTGTAAGTAATTGACTCTATCCCATCAAAGTATAGCTAGCCATTTCAAGGGAAGTTTTGTCCCATTAATGTCTTGGTGGCTAGGATTAGAAACTTGTGTCGTTTTTCATCACTCATAGGTAAAACTCTTGCTGGTAAAATGTCATTGAGTAAATTAGTAGCTCATCTTATCATATGCCTGACCTGCAGATCAAGCCACTTGTGCAACCCACAAAAGATATAATGAAGGTGCCAATAACAACATTTCAGTGGCATGAATTTTTTCCACATGGTCTCTCTCTCTCTCTCTCTCTCTCTCTCTCTAGTGAGTTTCGAACCTGCGTCGGTTCTCCACATATGGTATCTCCCTTGAAATGCAGAATTAAAATACTGAATTTTGAACATATACTTATCTTTGGTTTGTCTGCAGCAAAGAACAACATCGGTGTTGTCATTGCACTTTGGGCTCCTATCATTCTTGTATGCTTTCTTTCCATTTCATTGTTTAGAAGAGAAGAAGTTGCTCTGCATATTTTGACTTCCCTTGGTTTAATTGTTCAGGTTTATTTCATGGATACCCAAATATGGTATGCAATTTTCTCAACGTTAGTTGGTGGTATCTATGGAGCATGTCGACGTCTTGGCGAGGTTAGTAAAGTCAACCATTATTCTACGTTGTTGTTCGATAGACTCTTGGCCTTTTTTGGCTGTATGTAAACCCTGCCAGACTTCCATTTTTGTGAACCTTCCTTGCTACACCTCAGTATTTCTAGATCCGATTGTGCTCCTTCTGTGATTATTGTACAAAGGAACAAAGTAACTTACAGAGTATGCTGTTGTTGGTCTTACTAAATCAGATACGGACCTTAGGAATGTTAAGATCCCGCTTCGAATCTTTGCCAAAGGCTTTCAACGATCACTTGATTCCAAATGAGTCGAAGAGGAGAGGATTCCGCTCTGCTTTCTCTAGTAGACATTCCCAGGTGTGGATTTCTTGATTTGCATATTTTATTCGAGGCCACATTAGGTGTAGATCCCTACCATGAGGAAGCATTTATTTCTTATTTTAATTTTATCTTCGCATCTGACATGCTTAAGTTACTTTTAGAAACCCGAGGATGACAAAGCAGAAGAAAAGATAGCTGCAAGATTTGCTCAGATTTGGAATCTAATTATCACAAGCTTCCGCGAGGAAGACTTGATAGATAACAGGTGTGGCATCTAATATCTACCCTTACATAATGACTGCCTTTCTTTGAATTCTTGCTGACCTGTTGTCTGTTGTCTTTTGGTCAGGGAGAAGGACTTGTTACTTGTTCCATACTGCAAAGATCGTGAAATGGATATAATCCAATGGCCACCATTCCTGCTTGCTAGCAAGGTGCACATTCTCATTCAACGCCTGCTTGTTATTTTGGTAAAATGAGGAATTGTTTCATTTTACTTTATTAACTTTATTTCAGATTCCAATAGCATTGGATATGGCAGCAGATAGTGGAGGAAAAGATCGTGACCTAAAGAAAAGGATGCAGTCGGACCCATATTTTACTTATGCTATCAAGGAATGCTATGCTTCATTCAAAAACGTCATAAATGCTTTAGTGGTTGGTCTTCGGGAGAGAGAGTATGTTTCTCCATTCCCACTCTTAAATGTGAAATCTTTGATCTTATTTTATTCTGAAAAACTTCGTGACATACATTTCAGTTTCATAGAAAAGATTTTTGAAGTGGTGGATGATCATATAGCAGAAGACACTCTGATAAAGGAGCTCCACATGAGTAACCTACCTACCCTGAGCAGGAAGTTCATCGAGCTGCTTGACATATTGGTATAGTATTGGTCATCATGGTCCGGATCATATTGAATGTGTATACGGCCTAATTCTTTTTCGTTCCATGCAGCAAAAGAATAACAAAGAAGACCAAGGTCAGGTCATCATTTTGTTTCAGGATATGCTCGAGGTGGTTACAAGGGATATAATGGATGAACAACTCAGTGGGTGAGAGACCGAATTATCTTTCTACAATAGGAACTAGTAGAATAGCCTTTTGCATATGGAGTACAGGGCATTGCACACGCAGCAAAATGCCCTCTCTTACAGAGAGTAAGGTGTTGAAACACACGCATGCACTCTGCACACACGAGCAAGCAACCAGCCCATCAGCACATAGTACCCTTACCTGAGTAGTTTTCTATTTCTGTACGATATAATTTCTTTCCAGTTAATAGAGCGCTCCATACATGATTTGTAATAACTCAACTTTCTATGCATGATTTACCATCAGCCACATGCCAGGTTGTTGTACCAATTTTGTTGGACATTACGTGCTTTAGGTTCTTGGTTGCTGTGTGTGTTCTCTTTCTTGCTTATATGTATTGCTATCTCTTGATCAGGCTGCTGGAAACGGTACACGGTGGAAATAACAGAAAGCACGAAGGAATTACACCACTTGACCAACAAGAACAGGAACAGTTGTTCACTAAAGCTATTGAATTTCCTGTAAAGAAATCAAATGCATGGAATGAAAAGGTTATGTTTTGCATTTGTTATTTTATTTTTCCTTTGAAGCAGGTACATGTTTGTACATTTGATATTAACGCTAAGCTTCTAAAATTGGTGCTCATGTTCTTGGTTCTAGATAAAAAGGCTTCACCTTCTGCTCACCGTGAAGGAATCTGCTATGGATGTTCCAACAAACCTGGATGCTAGAAGAAGGATATCTTTCTTTGCTAATTCCCTTTTTATGGAGATGCCACATGCTCCAAAAGTGCGGCAGATGCTGTCCTTCTCGTAAGTTTTTGTTTTCTCTAAAATTTATGATGTATTTTACTATGTTTGATTCATTGTGTGATGAATCTGGATTAGCTTCATTGTGTATCTTCCGTTACTCCCTAGAGTTTTGCTTCTAGTTTCCTTCATATATGTTAATTTAAATGGTCATGCTTCCGTTACTCCCTGAAAAAATTATACATGCTGTTGTGCTAGTGTCACTCAATGTGAATTGGTGAACTGGTGGTAACTTGTAAGGGCTGTGGTGTTACTTTTTGCGAAAACGCAAAGGACCTTTGCGTTTCATTTTATTGAAAAGATAGAGATTGTTACAATCCTCCTAGGAGGTCAAGTACAAGCAAGCTAAAGTAAATCAATGCACATCCCAGCTCGGAGGCAACACCACTCTAAGTCCGGTAGCGCCTGCACGAGCCCATAAGGTAGCCTCCTCCTTGATCTTGGACAGGACAGAAGCTGTCGAAGCCCGTGCACCTTCAAATATGCATTCGTTGCGCTGCCTCCAAACCATCCAGGGCAGGAGGAGAGTGATGGAGGCTAACCCTTTCCGCTGAGGCTTGGGCGTGCTCTGCTTGGCCTGCTGCCACCAGGCAAGTAGCGATGCTTCCTGGTTCGGGGCCGTGGCTGTCATCTGAAGCCAAGCGAGCGTTTCGTGCCACACCTGACGCGTGAACGGGCACTCAATGAATATGTGGTGTATGGTCTCTGCAGCTTGGTCGCATAGCGGGCATCGCGGATGATGTTGCAAGCCACGCCGAGCGAGCCTGTCTGCAGTCCAGCATCTGTCCAGCTGTGCCAACCAATGGAAAAACTTGATTTTCGGGGGCGCCCATGGCTTCCAGATCATCTTCCAGGCAGGGCAGGTGATGGATCCTTGGAAGGTAGCGAGGTAGCCGGATTTCGCCGAGTAGGAGCCCGTGGCTGTCCATCTCCAGATCAGTCTGTCTGGTTCGCCGGAGAGGGTCATGCCTGCAACTGCCTGCCAGACCAACCTCGTGGATGCCGAACACGCCATGGATGTCTCGGGCCCAACTGTTGCCCTGCAAGCCCTCAGCCACAGTCCGATGTTTCCTTCGCCGTTTGGGGATGCAGGCGTAGACTAGCGGTGCGATCTCGCGGACAGAGCGTCCCTGGATCCATCTGTCTTCCCAAAACCGAGCTGTCAGGCCGTTTCCAAGCTCCATATAGGTAGAGATGAAGAAAAGGGCACCCTCGGCGTCAGAGAATTGCAGGTCCAAGCCTGCCTAGGCCCTGTTGGTGTCGGTTCTCGAGAGCCATAACCATCGCAGCCTAAGGGCAAGCCCAGCGCGCTCCAGGTCACGCACGCCCAGGCCACCAAGGGGGATGGGGCGGCAGACACGCGCCAGTTGACATGGCAGTGTCCTCCGTTGGCGTCGGCCCTAGCTGCAAAAAAAGAATCCCCTCTGGATTTTCTCCAGCTTCTTGATGATGCGCTTCGACGGTGCAAGCACCAATAGCTGGTGGATAGGGATCGCGGCGAGGACGGACTTGACAAGTTCCAGACGGCCGGCGCGGTTCATCAGGTGCGCCTTCCAAGTTGGAAGGGCGTTCGCTGTGCGCTCGACGACGGGCTGAAGCTGGGCAGTAGTGGGTCGCCTAATCGTCAGCGGAATACCCAGGTACGTGATGGGCATCTCGACGATGGGGCAGCCCAAGTGCAGCACTATCGGCTCGGCTTCGACCTGATCGCAGTGCAGGAGAGTAGCCGAGCTCTTCGCGAAGTTAACCTGCAGTCCCGAAACCTGACCAAACAGCGACAGGATCTCTTTGATGGCGGTGACGTCGCTGGACATGGGGTGACAGAAGAGCATCACATCGTCGGCATATAGGGACATCGCCGGTATTGCACGTCGGGGATGTAGCTGTTGGAGGATGCCCAGCTCAACAGCGCGTCTGATCAGTCTGCCAAGTATGTCGACGGCGAGGACGAACAGCTGCGGCGACAGCGGGTCACCTTGGCGCAGCCCACGTCGGTGCCAGATTGGGGGACCAGGCTCCCCATTGGGCTGTGGTGTTACAGACTGCTCCTCATGTAGTACAGCCTTTGCCAAATTCTGTTCCTTGCATTAACTGGAGTAACAATGGACTAAACATTCGGCCTGTTGCCTTTTTACGGAATAACTTGTTTACTGCAGTGTCTTGACTCCTTATTACAAAGAAGACGTTCTTTTCTCTTCACAAGCACTAGATAACCAGAACGAGGATGGGGTTTCAATCCTTTTCTACCTGCAAAAGATCTACCCTGGTACATCCATGAATGTCAAAAAAAATCCAACCAGGATGTTCTAGTAATCCAGTCTTTCTGAACATCCAAGTCATGTTTGCCTCTCTCTCCTTGCAGATGAATGGAAGAATTTTCTTGAAAGGGTGCAGTGCAAGAACGAAGAGGAACTTCATGACACTGAACAATTGGAAGATCAACTTCGCCTTTGGGCATCTTATAGAGGCCAAACTTTGACGAGAACTGGTATCCCCCTTCGCCTCTTCTGTCACAGACTTAATACTTCTCTGGAAGAAACATATTGCGCATGATATCTTGTTTGGTAGTTTGTTTGCCTCAATAACTTTTGCACAATCTTACAGTAAGAGGGATGATGTACTACAGACAAGCTTTGGTGCTTCAGTCTTTTCTTGATATGGCCAGAGAGGATGGTATTTTTATGTGACTGAGCCTGTTTACAGATTTGGTGATTCTGAAAGCGTTACTTTGTTAACTTATTTTCTTGCTTTCCTCAGATCTTATGGAAGGCTTCAGAGCTGCAGACATATTATCTGATGAATCACCATTATTGACTCAATGCAAAGCTATAGCTGACATGAAGTTTACATACGTTGTATCATGCCAGCAATACGGTATCCAGAAGCGTTCTGGCGATCATCGTGCACAAGATATTCTGCGACTCATGACAACGTAAGTATTGACTCAATATTAAAGCTCTGCAGATGGTATTAGGATAAAAAGTTCCTTGACAATCATTCCATTGAGATATCATCGCTTCATTTTTTTAACATCCTAAATATGTTGGTTGTCCCCCAATTCATTTCTCTGAGACGTCACGATTCACAACTGGAATAAAATATTCCTGCAAAGTACTCCACATGAAAATGAATATGAATTATGATCTATAATCAAACAGTGGAATAAAATGAGGTAGGTTGTGGGATTGTCTCAGAATACAAGCATTGCACCTACATTCTGCAATTATTATATTTTGTGGGTTTTCCAGGAGTGTATAAAAATAATTGTAGGCTGATATATTCTGATCTCGTTATGACATACTACCCCGGGTTTTCCATGATGCCCATTAAATATTTTTCATTGTCAATATAAATCGTTGCAATACAGTTTACTCATATAATTATTTGTCAGTTATCCTTCACTTCGGGTTGCCTATATTGATGAAGTCGAAGAGCCAACCAAAGATAGGAGCAAGAAGATAGAGAAGGTTTACTACTCAGCGCTGGTGAAGGCGGCAGTAACCAAGCCCGATGATCCTGGTCAGAAACTCGATCAGGTACCATGAAATTCCTTTTTAGTTCAGTTGTTGATTATGCCTAACACAATCAATTGTATACTGTGTTTCTAGCCACTTAATTGCCCGCAGAATTGTTCTCTGGGTACAGGCATGGCAATAGTGAATGGTTCGTTAGTCTGCAATACCTAGATACTTATTATTACAGAAATTCATGCACCAAAAAAATGAATTTTTTATGTTTCTACTTTTGGCTCCTGGAGCCGAATTTCATGGCATACGTTGCATGAGGTATATAAATACCTATATATGTAGGCAGCTGTAGGTTTATTGAGCGGATTAACCATGGTGTGATGTTTGTAATAAAAGAATGCAGTATGCAGAACAAATGATTTAAAGAGATCGAGCCATCATGTTTTTACTTCATCTGGTATGCAAAAGAATATAGTGGAGGCACAATAAGTGCTCATATTTGAAATGGGTGCATTTCCTGTTCTCAGCGGTGCCTAATGAAATGAACTTATTTACCTCGCATTATTGCTGTGCAGGACATATACAGGATAAAACTTCCAGGTAATGCAATGCTAGGTGAAGGAAAACCAGAAAATCAGAACCATGCGATAATTTTCACTCGAGGTGAAGGCCTACAAACTATAGACATGAATCAGGTATGCATCATTGGTGCTTCTTGTTCTGCCAGGATTCTTGGGCCATTTAGTTATGATCATGCTTCCACAACAGGAACATTATATGGAGGAGACCCTGAAAATGAGAAATCTGCTGCAAGAGTTTTTGAAGAAACATGATGGTGTGAGATATCCTTCAATACTTGGTGTAAGAGAACACATATTCACTGGCAGGTATATGTTACTGACTGGCTCTTAACCCTTTAAGTTGCGATTATTTTGTGACTTGTAGTCCTGCCATTTACTTGGATAAATTACTATATAATCACATGATTTGCTTTTGTAGTGTTTCTTCTCTTGCTTGGTTCATGTCAAACCAAGAAACAAGTTTTGTGACAATTGGACAGCGTGTACTTGCCAATCCTTTGAGGTAACTCGGAATTTTATGGATATATGACTCAAATCACAATATAGTCTATGACATTCATAGGTTTAATACTTTTACATACTCATTTTTGTATGTTTCTTTCTACGAATTCGTAAGTCATTAATTCTGCAAGTAACGAAACATCAATTAAGTGCTAGTTTTTGTTTATTGAGTTGAGTTGGCTGCTTGGTTTTGTTTCTTTCGTCATGTAACTGTTCACTACTAACTCTTTGTTTTCGAAGAAATTTTGTAGAAAACCCGTTTGTGATATGTTTTTCTGAACATTATGTGCAGGGTTCGATTTCATTATGGTCACCCTGATATCTTTGATCGACTTTTCCACCTCACAAGGGGTGGTGTAAGCAAGGCATCTAAGATTATCAATCTTAGTGAGGACATATTTGCTGGTATGCTATCAAATCTTTACTACTGTTGTGTTGGTTCTTGGAAATATAATGGTTATACCTGTTTCTATATTACAGGATTCAATTCAACTTTGCGAGAAGGAAACGTAACACACCATGAATACATGCAAGTTGGCAAGGGAAGAGATGTTGGTCTCAATCAAATTTCAGTATTTGAGGCGAAAATAGCATATGGTAATGGTGAACAAACACTGAGCCGGGACGTCTACCGACTTGGACACCGTTTTGATTTCTTCAGAATGTTGTCGTGCTACTATACTACTATTGGCTTTTACTTCAGCACAATGGTACTGTCTTTGCCATGGACTTTCTTAATTTCTGAGCCATTGGTTAATTCTAACCTTTGAAGTTTTTCTGTTCCCTTTCCAGATTACGGTATGGACTGTATATGTATTCCTTTATGGGCGTCTGTATCTCGTCCTCAGTGGCCTTGATGAAGGACTGGCCACTGGAAGAAGGTTTATACACAATGATCCTCTGCAGGTTGCTCTTGCTTCACAGTCTTTTGTGCAACTTGGGTTCTTGATGGCACTCCCTATGATGATGGAAATTGGTCTAGAGAGAGGATTCAGAACTGCATTGAGTGACTTTGTATTATGCAGCTTCAGTTAGCATCTGTATTCTTCACGTTCTCTCTTGGGACCAAAACCCACTACTATGGAAAGACGCTGCTCCATGGAGGAGCCGAGTATAAAGCTACTGGACGTGGATTCGTGGTGTTCCATGCCAAATTCGCCGAGAACTACCGGCTGTATTCACGGAGCCACTTTGTGAAGGGCATTGAGTTGATGATTCTGCTTATTGTGTTTGAAATCTTCGGACAGTCGTATCGAGGAGCTATCGCCTACATCTTCATCACGTTCTCCATGTGGTTTATGGTTCTCACCTGGCTCTTTGCGCCGTTCTTGTTTAACCCTTCTGGGTTCGAGTGGCAGAAGATCGTGGATGACTGGATTGACTGGAACAAGTGGATCACTAACCGTGGCGGTATCGGTGTGTCACGGGAGAAGAGCTGGGAGTCATGGTGGGAGAAGGAGCATGAGCCTCTTAAGTATTCCGGAAAGCGTGGCACTGTTCTCGAGATAGTGCTCGCGTCGCGGTTCTTTATCTACCAGTATGGGCTTGTTTATCATCTGAACATCACCAAACACACGAAGAGCGTGCTGGTAATTTGCTCAGCACTGGGATGTCTTATCTTATTCAGGTTGTGCTGTTGATGAACTCTGTCTGATGCTCTTTTTTCAGGTTTATTGCTTGTCATGGCTCGTTATCTTTGTAATTTTGCTGGTGATGAAGGTAAACACTACTAGTGCCCAGCAACACATTTGAACCTATTACACAGCATCATTTTGTTCTGCGCCGCTGCTAACTGGTGGTTCTCCTCCTGTTGCAGACCGTGTCGGTGGGGCGGCGGAAATTCAGCGCGGAGTTCCAGCTGGTGTTCCGGCTGATCAAGGGTCTGATATTCATCACGTTTATCTCCATCGTGATAATCCTGATTGCGATCCCCCACATGACGGTCCAGGACATCTTCGTGTGCATCCTCGCCTTCATGCCCACCGGGTGGGGCCTGCTCCTGGTAAGCTCCTGATCCTACTTGCTTTCGGTGTACAAGCTGCCTCACCCGTTGATGTCATCTGAATGCTGTTTGAACGATCAAATGAGCAGGTGGCGCAGGCCATCAAGCCAGCGATCATGAAGGTCGGGCTGTGGGGGTCGATCCGGGCGCTGGCGCGTGGCTACGAGATCATCATGGGGCTCCTGCTCTTCACCCCGATCGCGTTCCTGGCGTGGTTCCCCTTCGTGTCGGAGTTCCAGACCCGGATGCTGTTCAACCAGGCCTTCAGCCGAGGCCTCCAGATCTCCAGGATCCTCGGCGGGCACAAGAAGGACCGCACGGCCCGCAACAAGGAAGAGCTGTAGGAGTAAGGTGGAGCATGGTGGTTAGACGGCTATAGCGGTTGTGACGTATATATCGGTGTGTAGCAACCAACCCTTTGTATGCGATGGAGGAGTCTATATGTATGTCTGTATTCCTACCTGCACGGCTAGCTTGATTGACTGGCATTTGGTCTAGTGGACGATCTTGATTTGCAGTGGTAAAGTAATTGTGAATACAAGAGAAGGCGGTATCCTGTTCTGATTAATTAATTACAGCAGCTCCATCAGCTAAAATATTTCCCGTGTTGTTGTTTAGTCAAACGCTTAAGGGGATACACGTCAAACCACAACGTCTAAGAGCAGCTTGGCCATCGCCAAATCTAAGCTATTTTTTTAAATAATACATTTTTTAATTAAATTCGATTAATAATACGCGTTTTGGAACATTTTGAAAAATATTGCGGCCTAATTTACGCCGTGTACGACAGGTACCTGTCATTTGCGCCGTGGACGAGCAGATCTTATCGTCTGCGGCGCAGACAAGCAGGCCCTGGCCCAGCCAGCCCACGCGGCCGACAGGCCACTCGTCCATGAGTGGACACTAATCGTCCACGTCGCCGCCGATATGCCTATCGATAGGGCGCTGCCTAGTACTCGCCCGTTCCTTTCTTCTCCTCGCGTCTTCTCTCTCTTGTTCTTCCTCCTCCGTGCTGCTCCGGCGATTCTCGGCCGATTTGCTCCGATCAACCACACAAAATCCATCTTAGAGCATCCTAGAGGTAATAGGGAGCAAGGGCAACATCGATCTCCTCATGGGATAGTTTGGGGAGGCGATTTGGTGGTGCTATTTTGGAGGAATGGTGGAGATGCGGTGCTCATGGTGGTGGTGTTCGTGGTGGTTCTGCTGGTGAGGTGGTGGTGCTGCTCCGGTGAATTGAGGCACGCTTCAAGGGTAAGTGGTGTTTGGCTAATTAGAGTGTTATGTAGAGAATTAGGGTTTAGATTAATTAGATTTACATTAATAGTTAGGTTGTCGTGCGGTATTATGTAGTAGGTCGTGCCGTCGAGAATCTCTTAGTTGCTATTATTTAGTGGTTTGTAATTAGTGCACGAGTTCGGTATATATATTTAGTGGTGCTCGGCTGTTATTTTTTTGGAGAGTCGGTATCAATTTTATCGTGCGATATTAAGTAGTTGTTCGGGTTATAATTATTAATCGATGGTACTTGATATTTTCTATACAAGCAGAGATGTCTGATGTAGTGAAGTGTCGGTTCTACTACGGTGCTGGTACTGTCTTAACAAATGAGTTCGGGCAGATTTGAGTCAATTTCAGCAGTCGGAGTTGGAACTTAATTCTCCGCACACATGGTCGATCAGTCAGGTGAAAGAGTGGTTGGCCAGATGTTTAGGGCTTAGTCCTGAAACAGACACCGTTGGTGTGCATGCATTGTGGACGAAGTCAATGTCAACGGCAGACGTATTCTTCTATTTGAGGCCTATAGATCGGACCTCTCAGTGGGTGCGCTAGCTACAAGCCTGTGAAAGCAGGGGCATTAACCCAACCGCCCTACTGCTTCCTGTGGCAAGGAGGTGAATTCATATGAAGGCGAGGGTGGGCACGATCCTGGCCAGAGCAGTCAAGAGATGCATACAGAAGAACATGATTATAGGCAGTCAACAGATGTGGGAGGTGGCGGTTACGAGTCAGGCAGAGCAGTCAGGCAGATGGTGATCATGATTATACTGCTGAGGCAGATGCAGACGATCAATTTGGACGTATGCAGAACCAGATGGAAGAGGAAGATACGGATGGTGAGAGTAATTACGCCGATGATTCCGACGAGTCAGATGGGAACATGAGGTGCCTAATCCTGCATCAAGGAATCGCGACTTTTCTTCTGCAATGACCGTGAACGACGATCATGATTCTTCGTGGCACTATCACGAGAACAATATTGCCATTGGTGCTCTCTATCCTGACAAGCAACATTTGCAGGACGCAATCATTAAGTGGGCAATGTCGACGTGGAGGGTTTTTAGAACCAAGGTGTCAAGTAAGAAATATCTGACAATGGAATGCCAGGTACCACGTCTACCTACGCAGACTACACCCAGACCACCCCCTCCTGACCAGGCTAGAGGTTCGTCGTGGCAGCAGCAGCAGCAGAGCCCAACGTCGGCTTCATTCTTCGTCCGCCACCCCAGCCACATGGTATGTATTTTGTTATCTCTTGTTTTCGATATTAACCGGATACAATTTATTTACTAAGTTTTTATGTTCCCTATGTCAGGATATCAGTCTTCTATGTCCGGACAACAGTTGTCGGGATCTCCGTGGGGGAGTGAGCATGATGCATACAATATACATGACAATTGGATGGGCATGTACAACACTCCTCCACCACAGCCCACACAGGAAACACAACAGGACCACGACGAGTCACTGATTCCTGCACGTGACGTTCGGCCACCCCACAGGATTGGTTGGACGACGCCGAATCCACCACCTCCGCGCAGTGGCAGACGGCGTGGCTGACACTTCTAGAGACATGCCTACCTATCTATGTATGAGAGCTTTTTATTTATGTAAGACATATCTTTCAGACTTATCTATGTGTATGTACCATTGGACATATCTATCTATGCACGCGAACTTCTAGTCAGTCGTACTCCTCTAGTCCAGATAATATTTTTCGTCCATTACACAAACATTGCAAATTACACAGACAACAAGAACTTAAGATATATTGCAAATGAATTTACATCGGTACTAGGAACAACACAACATAAATTGAAGATACATGGTACTTGGAAATTAGAAACAACAAAAGTCATCTAACATCGACGCAGCCTCCCGCATCACTCTTGCCCTTCGATGACACTGCACCCTTGTCCTTCGACGACGCAACACTCTTCCCCTTCGACAATGCTTCACTCTTGACCTTCGACGATGCATCACCCTTGCCCTTCGACGACACAGCACCCTTGGCCTTCGCCACCGCTGTAGCTCTCTTGCTCGTTTCACTCGGCATGAAGATATCATCTTCATCCTCGCTCTCCTCGACCCACGAATAAGGATGGCTTTCAGCCCACTTCAACATTGCTTCAGTCCTATATGTTGGCTGCTTCTTCTTCCACCTAGCATGCAACCTGAGAAGTTCTTCCCGTATTTCCTTCCAAGTCCTCGATGGCCACCCATGCCTATATAGCATCGCTGAAAGCTCACCGAGATGAGGTGGATAACTAATAAGTTCCTCCCATGGCACTAACTTATTGTCTACCTTGAAGTCGGCCGCACACCACAAAAGGCGTTCGAACATTTTAGGATGGAAACTACGATCTAAAGGAAAGCTCGACATGTTTGAGTGAATGAACTCGACTGCTTACCCACCTCAGTGAGAAGGGGTTCTTATAGGCCGAGAAGACAAGAATTCGCGGGAGAAACAAGCGGGAGATAGAATGGCGGGAAAAAGGGCAGGAACGAATTTGGCGGGAGATAGAATGGCGGGAAAAAGGGTAGGAACGAATTTGGCAGGAGATACGATGGCGGGAAAAAAGGGCGGGAACGAATTTGGTGAGAAATTAGGCAGGAATGAATTTGGCGGGATAAATAATGAATGGAGAAAAAAGGGTGACAAAAAAAATACCCGGAAGCGACGGTGGCGGCAAAGAAATGTGAGCCAAAATGAGGAGCATGCAGCTGTCGGCATGCATGCGGACGACAAGCTCCTGTCGTCCACGGCGCAGACGAGCAGGTCCTGTCGTCCACGGCGCAGACGAGCAGGTGCTCTCCCGAGTGCAGCCGATGGACGACTAGCTTATCGTCCACGGCGCTAACGATAGGCACCTATCGTCCGCGGCGTAAATTAGGCCGTATTATTTTTCAAAATGTTTCAAAACACGCAATATTTCACGAATTTTATTAAAAAATGTATTATTTAAAAAATAGCCAAATCTAACATCTAGGCAATACTGAGAACCGTGGCCAAATTTCTTGGACTTTCCAATGTGGCCATCGCCAAAGCCTACGAATATAAAAAATCCCAACTGTTCAACCTTCCCTTCCCCACCTCAAACAGCTCCATGAGAGGTATCACTTCTTTATTCCGGGAACGAATTTGGCAGCGAATCTTGTGATAAAAAAATCGAGCTTGATGTCAGTCTCGTTTCGAGATTGCAAACAAGAGGCATAAGATCATGAATCTTTGGCCTAGTAGTCCCTAATGGTAACCCCAAGTAGGTCAATGGCAGATGTCCAACTTGACTGTCGAACTCATCAGCTAACACCTTCATTCTCTCCTCCTCCACATTTATTGGGATCATTAGGTATTTATCATAATTAATTATCAACCCTGTAGACAAGGAAAACTCCTCCAAAACACTCTTCATATTCACCAATTGAACTGAATCACCTGGCATAATTAATAAAGTATCATCCACACACTGTATAATTGAAAATTCCATATCATAAGTATCAATTGGTCGACTGATTAAACCTTGGAGCAGCAAATCATTTATAATAGCTTGCCATAGTTCAGAGCCAAGGACATATGGCACAGCGGAGAGGGGGTCCATCAGTGGCGGAGCCAGCGCCAAATTCTTGTGGGGTCAGACCGACTAAACAACAGGCTTAGCATGAATCAACTCACAAATATGCATAGATATTAAGGGTTTTCTAAAAAAAACTGTGGGGTCAGCCGACCCCACAGCTAACACGTAGCTCCGCCACTGGTCCCCTTGCCTGACCCCCTCATTCAATGAAATTGCTTACCAGGATGCCATTCAGAAGAATTGAGGAAGTACCAGTTGACAAGATGCTTTTTAGCCAACCAATCCATGTTGAATCAAACCCCTTGGCCAATAGTACCTGAATGATAGCTGTCAAGCTTCATGCACTAACCAACTATTTTGAAAGACCGATCGGATGGAAAGGGCTAGGCAATTCACTTATACACATCACCCCCCCCCCCCCCCCCCCCCTCACGTGTGACGGGAAGACAAGTCAACATGTGTAGAGTCAGAGGCAATGCGCCTATACGTGGACACCGAGGGGTCAATAGCAATTATAGGATAAGTTGCAAAAACCAGGACTCAAACTCGAGACCTTGAGTCTGATACCATGTCAAGCTTTATGCACTAACCAACTATTCGAAAAGACCGATCTGATGGAAAGGGCTAGGCCATCCACTTATACACATGAACAATAGCTTCATGCTCAATTGTGTCAAAGGCTTTGGCAAAATCCAGTTTAACAACCACAATGGGTTTCTTAGACACACGACACTGAAATTAATAGATACTCAAAAGCCCAGGCTATGCAGTCTTGAATTGACCTCTCTTTGATGAAGCCATACTGGTTCTTACTCACACACTGTAAATTTTTCCTTTACAACCAATTAGCAGCCAGCTTTGTTAAGAACTTTAAACAAACATTCGTGAGTGAAATTGGCCGAAAATCGTTAACACTAGCCGAAGATGCCACTTTAGGAACCAGAGTTATAAGGGATCCATTAATATTCTCTAGTTTGAGCTTGTCACTATGAAACTCCTTAACTAGGCGGTAAATTCAGTTTGAATTATGGGCCAACATCTCTTCAGGAATAGCCATTGAACCTATCGGGGCCCAGGGCCCTATCCGACGACATACCAGTTATAACCGCATCCACTTCCTTCTTCTCAAAAGGGGCCGTGAGATCCTCAAGCCCATCCACTCGTGTCATAATTCGGCCCAAGTCAAATTTCATTTGAATTCCATCAGACCTGCACATCCTCTCCTTATAACACGTCCAAAGCATGCCAGCCATATCATGGTGATCAACAACTTCTCTTTAAAATACCATGTTCGGTAGCCGGGGTGCTCCTATTTTTCTTTTAGCACAAGGGAAGAAAGGCCGGACGATCCGAATTAGATCCAAAAAAATTAGGAGGAATTGTATTTTAGAGCATCTCCAACCGGAATGGGGAAACGATGCCCCTATCTACCCGCAGACACGACCGGACGTGTTCATGGACAGAGCCCGGACAACCCTATTTCGGATGTGCCACAACCATCTCCCCATTTTCAAACACAAATTACAACAACGATCATGCAACGTACCAAAAATATCCTGTATACAAAATATGTAGATCAACATACCCAAAAGAAACTAATACTCTACTCCTCGCCGGAGTCGTCGGAGATCACAACAAGCTCGGGGACGGAACCAGAGACACCGGGCTAGTCGTTGCCGGGAGCAGGAGCGCGAGTGGGAGCGAATCCGGAGGCGCCGGCCTGGTCGTCGTTGGCGCCGGAAGCGGGAGCAGATCCAGTGGCGCCTGTCTGATCCTCTCCTTGTCGGAGGTTCGGTCGAAGTCGGAGTCCTCCTCCTCCTCCTCGATCTACCTCTAGACGAAGAATTTCTCGCCGAGGAGGATGGGGTCCGCCATGGACTACGCTATCAGTGCGCGGTCCGTGGCCTCGGCGTTGAGTTGCCGCTCTGCCATGTAGTGTTCCTTCTTGAAGGGCTTCACCACCATGGCGTCGCGGTGCATGTCGAGGGCCTTTGGCAGGGTCATGGCGACGTAGCCCTCGCCGTTGCCTCTGCCTACGTCTTTGCATGTGGCCACTTCGTCCGGCAAAACCACTACCACTTCTGCAGCCGGATTCGGCTGCTCATCCTCCCTCTCGTGCGCACGGTTCTCCGCCTCCAGCACCGCATGCCTCTTCGGGGTGAGAATTACGTAGGTGGTGGGAAACCGGCGAGGCATGGTGTGGAAGGTGTGGCCGGGGAAGGGGAAATGGTGAGGAGGATGATAAGGATAGGGTTTGACCCCCTACATATAGCCAGAGACGGAGCGCGTCTGGGCGGCCCCAACCCCCTGCCCCCCCACACACACATATGTGCTAGGTTTGGGATTTGTCGGACAACACAGACAGATGGGCTAGGTTTGGAGGCCGGTTGGGTGGCCGTGTCCAGACTATCCGCCCGGACATATGGCTGGGGGGCATGGGGGTGCTCTTACAAAAGGGACACTGTCTATCAGAGGACAATCTGGACTATCCGGATGTTGCTCGATTAGAGTCGTTTTTTTGAAATTGAATCCAATGCAGGCACCGACAAGACCGAAAATACAACACACCCGAATAACCCCAGATGACCTAGACACGTAGAGCCGATTGGAGCATCCAGACGGTATGGATATTTTGAACCTTTTTTAAATACGCCCAACTCTGGTGGGTGGAGTACGTTTGTTTAAAACCGAATTTTCTAGGTTGTCTGGTTATATCCGGACGCCCCCTCTTTGTGGAGTCGATTATCAAATATGACCGACTCCGTTCTCTGAGGGGGTTGATTATTACGCTCGACTAAAAGTATGGATTTTTCGAGGGGCGTGTTTCTGATTTGGTTTATAGAACCGGCTCCGATGGAACGGATTATCAGCAACTTTGGCTTTGAGTCGGCTCAAAACACTTACTTTGGCCTATGGACGAATTTTTATACGATTTTCTGAAGTGATCCGTCCAATTAGGACAAACGAATGACGCGCTTTTAGACGATTGATGGGTCGGGGCATTGCCGGTGAAGGTTTGGTCGCCCGGGCGTCCCTTCTCTAACAATTTTCCATGTTGAATGTAAAAGCAAAAAACAATTTTCCATGTTCTATTCATGTAGCTCAACCACATGCATGCAAATATAGACAAAATTGTTGTTGTCAACTTGTCATCATATGAAATCATAAATCAAAAATATAAAAAGTTTTCTAACTCAAACTCTTTATCTGATTGACCATATGTTTTCGTAGACGGGTTGTGACGACAAGTGTTTTGTGATTGCTACAGATGCTTAGGTGTTGTCTCGGTAGTGGACGGCGGTGCCATTCGCGAACGATACATATGGTCACATCGGGACGGAGGCACTGACCGGACTAAGCCCGGCATTTTGACCCATGGGCACGTCCGCCCATGGGCACCCGACCCTAATGGGCAGGGTATGGGTCGTTATCTTCGCCCATGGGTCTCGCCCATGGGCAACCCGATTAGTCGTGGGCAGGGTATGTGTACACATATTTGTCCATGGGCAACCAGATGGGTCGCCCGATTAGTTGACACGTGGTCGTTCGGTTAGAAAGGTACTTATAGAAAAACTAGTATGTAGATATTTATATTGTGTACGTATGCAGAAATGAGAAAAAAAGAAATAAAAGCTTCCAGCCCAATGCCCTATCCTGTACATGGGCCACATGCAGGTGCAAACGAGAAGCAATTGGGCCAAGCATTTCATGCCTTTCCTGGTGCTCGCCTGGTAGTCTCCACAAAATTAGTACCACCTCGGTAGTGGAACCAACAACGCAAGGGAGGATGCCTATATAATAGGGCAACAACACTGGTTGCCATCGCAAATGTGTGATACGTTCTGGACTTCTGGGTCGTGACAATAGAAGTTGGTCTCGGAAGGAATAATGCAACGTTTATTAGTACCTAAATTTTTTTTTTGTACTGACCCGATGGGCACCCGATGGGTCTGGTCACCCGATGGGTCTGGGCATGGGTTTGATTAGCGACCCGATGGGCAGGGTCGTGGGCAAGCTGCCCGCCCGATAAGTAACCGGGTATGGCTGAGGCCAACCCGGTGAAACCCGACCCGATAGCCTGAGACCGGACCAACATATAAAAAAGCAAAGCTAGATCAGACCGGTTAAACGACGCTGGTGGACGTCTGCTTTAGCTCAGGACTAAGATGGAACTCAGGCCTGAGATGGAACCCACAGTACCGGCCGTCCTCGTCCTCCGCCGGCTGGACGCGCCGTTCGCCGCCGCGCTGCGCGAGCACTTCCTCGTCCTCGACTTTTACGCGTCCGGCGAACCCCTTCCGGCCTTCCTCGCCGCGGCCGCGGCCGCGCCCGAGCCCCCGCGCGCCGCGGTCATAGTGGGCGGCGGAGTCATACGCGTGGACGGCCCGTTCCTGGACGCCGTCCGCTCCCTCCGCTGCGTGGTCAGCACAGGCACCGGAGTGGAGCACATCGACCTCGCCGCGTGCGCGCGCCGAGGCGTGGTCGTGACAAACGCCGGGAAGGTCTACTCCACCGACGTCGCCGACCACGCCGTGGGCTTGCTGCTCGACGTGCACCGGCGCGTGTCGGCGGCGGAGCGGTACGTCCGGCTTGGCTGCTGGCCGGTCCAGGGCGACTATCGGCCTCTCGGCTCCAAGGTGCCGTTCTTGTCTTCCCATTGTATTCTGTTGACTCTCGTCCAGGTAGTACTGACACAATTAGCTAGCTCAGCTTGGTGGCAAGCGTGTTGGCATCATCGGTCTGGGCAACATCGGCTCACTCATCGCAAGGAGACTAGAAGCTTTCGGCTGCGTCATCTCGTACAACTCGAGGAGACCCAAGGCAGCATCCCGCTACACCTACTTCCCGGACGTCCTTGGCCTCGCCGCCGCATCCGACGTGCTCGTCGTGGCCTGCGCGCTCACCGAGGAGACGCGGCACGTCGTGGACAGGGAGGCGCTGGAGGCCCTGGGGAAGGACGGCGTGCTCGTCAACATCGGCCGAGGAGCCAACGTCGACGAGGCGGAGCTGGTCGTGGCGCTCAAGGAGGGGAAGATCGCCGGCGCCGGCCTCGACGTCTTTGAGAACGAGCCCAAGGTGCCGGCCGAGCTCCTCTCCATGGATAACGTGGTGCTCACCCCTCACGCGGCGGTTTTGACGTGGGACTCCAGGTCGGACCTGCGCGCGCAGACCATCGGCAACCTGCAGGCCTTCTTCTCCGGCCAGCCGTTGCTCACTCCCGTGCCCTGCCCCGGCGTGCCTACAACTTAGTTACCTCCCAGGCCTGTCAATTCCTTCTTGATAATGGACGGCCGGAAATTTATCAACCGTATGTATGTTGTTTGGCATCAAGTTTCTCCAAGACAATGATTACAAAATACTACTCAATCCATACTACCACATTTTTTTTTAGATAAGGGGGTGCGGATCCCTGGCCTCTGCATCAAAGTGATGCACACATCCATCCGCAATTATTCATCAAAGCTTACAAGGTACAACATTGATCAAACCGAAGTCAGCCGCTCGGCAACAAAAAGTCGCTACAACTATGATGGGGTGGCCATGATGAGAGCCGCATGCCTTGACCTCACACCTACACGCATCATCTACAACCGGATTACCGGTCCTGCAGACCCTCAACGCGCACCGCATGAGCGTGCTACAGAAGTCGCTACCGCCGTCTTCCTCGAACCCATCTTCAGGCAAGGATCAACGCCATGGCCTTGCAAGGCCAGCCGGCGACGTCGCCATGACGCCAAACAGCACCACCGCCCTGCCCTCGTCCATTCGCACGCATCTACGCCGAGACCCCACTGCACCATGCTGCCGAGTCACCATTGTCGACGCGGAAAATGGCACGCCGCTCCACCATCAGATCTCTCCAGCCAGGATGTGCTCCAACACGATGTCCCCCAAGGAGGAGAACGACACCGGAAGTGCCGCCATCGTGCGATCCGAGAAACCCAGATCTGAAGTTTCCTACGGAGCATCAGGGAGGGAGGCTAGAACGTCGCAGCAACGACTCCTTCAACAAGGTAACAACGCCCCCGGGCGCCGCCGTCGTCGGCCCCGACCGAATCGGAGCCCAACTCTCGCCGGCCGACAAACTTCCTTCAAGATCCGCCGCAAGGATATGAGAGGCAGGAGGACGCCAAGAGGCGGGCCGAAGCCGCACCACACGAAACCCTCGCTGCTCCTCCATCCTCGCTGGGATCCGATCTGCGTCTTCAACACCTGGAAGATCCATGGTGCCGATCCGCCGGCATGATCCACCCCCAAGTCCCAGCCGCCATCATCGAGATCTCGGGTCGCCGCCGCCGCCGCCGTCAAGGCAAGAAGCACTGCCCCTACCGTCCGCCCGCGCCCCTGCCACGGCCGCCGCCATGCGCTGCCGGGCCGGACGCCGTGGTGCCCGGTAGCTCCACGCCTCAGCCAAGGATCCCAACCCGCGCCGGGCTCCTCAACGGAGAGGACAATCGATCCTCGCCGCCGCCGACCAACCAGGCTTTGCCTGGCCGAGCCCTGTGGCGACGGGGAGGGAGGGGAACGGAGGGAGGGCGGCCGAGGAGCGGGGGTTAGGGTTTCCCCTCCCGCCGCCACGCGGGGGCGGAGGAGAGGAGAGGAGAAACGGGCTCGTCAGTAAATGTATTACCGGCAATAAAACTGTGGTGGGCCAAAAAGGGAATAGCGTGGCCCAACCGAAACAGACTAAAAGAAAGAAAACACCTGGCGAGCGCGCTCATAAAATAGCCCCACCTCTTAAACTGCATGTTCCGTCCAATACCGGAAAACAAGATTTTGCTGAGCGTCTAGATCTTTGCATAGTGTTCTTCGTCGGGTGCTCGGCAAAGACCACGACAAAAAAATTATGAAAATTCTCGACAAAGAAATACACGGAAAAAACAGAAAACTCCCGCGCAAAGTGTTACACTCCACAAAGCAACCACGTTGCACCAGCATGTGCAACTGCAGCTGCTGAGCGAGGCTGCTCTCGGTTATTTGCCTACGGCTTGAAGGGCAAAGACATGCAGCTAGACCCCACCTGGCAGGTTTTTGCTGACGGCCGGTTGTCACACCTGTCGTCAAAGAAGTAGGCTTTTTCGATGGCATTTAGCTCATCGCAACGCTTAGTAAATAAGGATCTTTGCCAATGATCTTTACTCGTGACGCTCGGAAGGAGGTTTGTCTGACAAGATCTCTGTTGACAGTCAGTGGTGATACATTTGCACCAAAAATATCTTGTTAGCAATGATAATCTTCATGCGATGCTGACACGAAGTCTTGTACGTATGGTTAGTACGAGAGTGGTATACAAATTTCACATGGCTAGGTCGGTCTATCTTTGATGCGCGCATATAAGCTAGCGATCTATGTAATTTGTAATGTCCAGAGACGAAAGAAATAAAGCTGCGCAGCTCGTGGATCCAAGCAGTTGGGGACACCTATCCAGTTGTTTGCTGAGCTTTTTTTTTTGATTGTTGGCCAAAGTGTTTTTCTAATTTTTTGCCGACTGTATATCTTTGCCATGTGTTTTCCTATTTTTTTCCTCGTGTATTTTCTTTACCGAGGGTATTCGTGGTAGCACTCGGCATAGATCACCTTTGCCTAGTGCCCTAGGAAAACACTAGGCAAAGGCACAAACGCATACCAGAAAATAGGATTCTGCTGAGTATCTGGATCTTTGCAGCGTCGGGCGCTTGGCATAAAAATACACTCGAAAAGAAACTCTCGGCAAAGGAACCACGTGGCGCCAGCATGTGCATCTACAACTGTTGCAGATGCGGGTCTCAGTTATTTTGATGATGACCGGAAGGCACAACACTCGGCAACGACCTGCCGATGGACCTCACCTGGCCTGCCTTTGCCGACGGTCGGCTGCTGCTGCAAAGAACTAGGATTTCTGACGATATTTACTCACTACACTTGTTAAACAAGGAGATTTGCCAATGGTCTTAATTTGCGATGTCTCGGCAAAGAGGGATATTGGCCGAAGTCCGGCTCTCCGTAAAGAACTAGGCTTTTCCGACAACATTTACTCGCAACGCTCCATAAACAAGGAGATTTCCCTATGTCCTTTACTCGGGACACTGGGCAAAGGAGCTTTGTCGGCAACCGTTTGGGAGGACACTCAACAAAGCCATGTGTCACGTGGTGTCACCATTTCCTTTTGTCTACCATCTCGCCACCTTTTTTCACCGAGAATCTCCATTTTAACACGTGACAAAAGAATTCCAACTGAACGAATAGAAACCGCTCGGCGAAGACCATTTTGCTGCTGCGTTTTCTACCGATCTTGTTTGCCGATAGTTTGCACACAGCAAGGGCTTTGCGGTGTGCTTTTCAGGATTTTGCCGAGTGTATGTGACACTTGGCTAACCTCTGATTTCCTTTAGTGGTCCCCGTAGCTCCTAATATTTTTGAATCTCCATTGAGACAATGCACTTAAGTCAAGCTATCTGTCATCCTCAATGTTAGGTGTCGGGTCACTTACTCGTTCGCCTCGTAAAAAATTGTACCCTCGCCAACAGTGGATGGTACGTCGACATGGAAAGTCATAGTGAAGTCGCCATTCTCCGGAGGTGACCGGCCTTGGTCGTGACGCGGCCTTGATGCTCAGTTTTGTGCAAGGCGTGAATTTTATGTTTTGTTTGTAGCATGTGTGGTGACTAGTTTGGAGTGAGGATTTGGTGCAACCGGGCACCAGTGCTCTTGGAATTTGAAAAGTACAAAATTTGTACTTTTTAGTTTCAAAAAATTACAATTTTTCTCCCGTGGATACAAACACATACGTTATATATTTTGCAAATTTCGGTGCAAAAGGCTGTCTATTTTGGGATATATATATGTAGAAAAAACAAATTTGTGGGCACAAAAAACTCTTTTTTGGGGGTGATTTTTTTTCTACAGCGCAAAATACTATGTATTTTCTGAAGAAAATTGCAGCGTCCCTTGCAGATGTGTATACATAGTTGTATATTTTTCTACTGATTTTTTGGAGACCAGAAATACGATTTGAAAAGCGAGAGCAGCACTGATGCCTATGTACAAGAAACACTTTCCGCTTGCCTTGTTCTTTTGTGAAAATGATACTCCCTCCGACCCGGAAAAAGTGTTGGTAGAACACTATGTATCCCGTACAAACATTACGTATAACCTGCGTCAGTTTTTTAGGACCGGAGGTAGTACAATTTTTCATAGTGTATTATTGTTTCTTTGTTATGATGAAGTTGGTCAGCCAACTCACAAACACCCAATCTCCTGCTACGTTGTCTTTGTCGTACTCTTTAAGTAATTAGTGGTGGCAGGTGGTTGTTCGAGCGCTTTAATAGTACTCAACTAGCATAAATACAGTGAAAACGTTGTCTTTGTCGTACTTCTACGTGGTATGTGCCGTACCGCCTCGCCACCGTCCCCGCGCACTGACTTTCAGGATCTCTTCTTCACCCTAAATGAAGGGGTACCGGAAAGAGATCCAGTGAAAATGGGTCGGCCTATAACTATTAGATCACGTGGCTACGGTGTCGGGGTTTGAATCCCTCTCCCTGTGGATTGGTCTTTCCCAATGCCAACGCATTTTGTGTCATCTAGTACAATAACTGTGACTGGTGTGTTTGGTTTGCATGCACGGTCCCCCTCACTCCACAAGCTGCTTAACGCACCAAGACAGCCATGTCAGTCATGACGGTGAGTAGATGTAGTACAACGTTGTTGCCGGATCCGATCTGGCCTGCTCCTGATCAACGTGCTGTGCTGCCAAAGTTGGAGTGAGTACCACACGAGATCGCGCACTAAGATTTGGCAGAGGTGTATGATTGATCGTACGAGTTTAATGCACACTTATTTTGGCATGTACGACTGATATGCATTATAGATGATTGTCATGTACTCCCTCCGTTCTAAATTAGATGACTTCCATACATGTCTAGATACATCCGCATGTGGATAAATGGAAGTCATCTAATTTGGAACGGAGGGAGTAGATGATAAATGACCTGGGAACAAGAATATAAAAAACAAATAATAATATACTCCATAAATCATGCATGTAAAGGATGTATGCAGATTTTTTTTTGACTATGACTACGGCGGGCTCTTACGGCGGGCTCTTAGAGCCAGCCTGAACTTCATTACTCAAAAATGTTGCCTATAAAGCTTTGCAGACTCTACAAGATAGGTTCAAATGAATCAGAGTTTACAGGGGATACAGGGGAAGGGAAATAAAAGAAAAGAACACACACCGACAACACACAAGAGAGGGGTCACTCCGAAAAAACACTCGGAAACGGTTGATCGATGAGAAGCTCATCACGACCCAAGCACTGCGATCACAAAGGAGGAACCACATGACATGACAACGGAGACCTAGCCACGACACTGCACCATCGACGTAATTGAACACCAACACGCATCCGAGGCCACACAGCGCGCCGACACCACCTGTGTCGGGGGCATGGCCGAAAGGTTGCGCACGGCAAAAACGACGCCACGACGCCTGTGTGTCGTCGGCTGAAGTTGAAGGGCATCGGAGATACCCTCACCGCAACGTGGGGATCGCCGCCGTAGTCGCAAGGCGTAGCACCACCGAGTGCAACCCCAACCCCATCTGGGTTCGATTACCCGAATGGTGGGCTAGCCTAGAGCACGCACAAAGCCCACCCACGCCAGCCACGCCAAATTCTTCAACAAGGATCCGACGCGAGGGTCTAGCAACCGGCAAGGAGAAACTCGCACCACCTCTGCCACCCAGCCATGGCCGCCATCTGCAGAACCATGGGGCACATCAGTGAGACACTGATGGCGAGACAAAGGGGCTCGACACCCAGCCACGACGGCCCCCACGTAGGGAGCACATCACCACCGTGGCCGCCATCTGCGAAGCCACGACACTAGCCATCCCCAACGGCGCCCCGCTGCAGGATGATGGCCAAGTGTAGAGGAAGACGACCCTTGCAACCACCGGAGAGCACAGCATCGGCCATAAGGACGGACCCGGAGAACGCCCGCGCCGGCACAACCGAGCACCGTCAAAACCGACGGCACCCCCGGGGCCGGGATCGACAGCCAGACCACCGGGGCGCGGCGGGAGCAGCAAGCCTCCCAGAGCTGTTGACGAACGGCGCCGCGGCCCGCCAAGCCCATCTGGGCCCAGATGGGCCTGGGCAGCAGGACGCCGACACAGCCACGCCGGCAAGCAGCACGGCCGCGCCCAGCTCGCCGAGGGGGCCGCCGAGGGCAGGCGCAGGTGCCCGAGGGGGGGAGCGCGGGGGGTGGTGGCGACCGCGCACCCGCTAGCAGCATCCTCCTCGAGCTGCAGGAGTGCTCCGCGAGCGGCAGGTTCCCGCCGCCCCCTTCACCGGCGTCGCGCGGGCTTTTCCCGGCGGCAGCCTCAGGGGACGGCGAGGGAGGGAGGCGGTGGGGGAGGTGGCAGCAGCGGGTGGCTAGGGTGCCCCTCCCGTCGCCCAGAGAGGAGGCGACGTGAGGGGGTACGGGTCTTCTGTATGCAGATATGTACATGCCAGGAGTGAGACTTGAATGAAAAAGTATATGATTAGTGCAAAACAAGAGAAAATGACCTTAGACCATGCACTACGTCGGTTCAATTGAAAAAATGGCAGGTTGGGAAACCGCTGTTGAATCCCTGCTACGTGTGCATTGCTTTGCAATCATTGCATGCATTTCTATTCAAAGCATTCTCTTTCTTCTGTTTAGTTCATGCCATGTGGGCCAAGCCTCACTACACCATGCATGCATGCATCAATCAATATATCAAAGTTCACCGTTTCAACCCCCACCGAAAAGGCCACGTCGCCCCGATTCTTTCCGGCCGTCCGATCGGCCGGCAACGACCCAGATTCGCAGATAGACGCACTTCTACAGTGCGAGGTGGGACGACCGATTTGTAATTCGCGAAAAGATCGGGGGTTCCGTGCGAAAACAACACTGCAGCGCACCATCTTGCAAAAAAGACCCCGTAACGACGGAAAATATCTCCGCAGCCGACAGTTCCACGAGGAGAAGGACTAGAATATATTTACAGAAAAACTCAAGGACGTTTTTGTAAAACCTCCACAGAACTCCCCTTCCTCCCCTTCTTCTCCCGCGGCGCCGGAATCGGCGGCGTCGCCGACGCGCCGCGCGGCCGCACCGCACCTCCACGATCGGATCGACGGCCACGGCGCGGTGCGCCGCCTCTTCCTCACCATCCTCGCCGGAAATCGCGCGCTGGGTCGCTGCCAGCGCGGAGGAATCGTCGCCGGCGGGCTCGGCGTCCGCCGCCGCGGATTCGCTCGCCGCCGGCGGCTCCGGCGACCAAACGGTCCGGCGCGCCGCCCGCCCGGCTCCCCTCCACCTCCTTGCGCGCCTCCGCGCGATCCCAAACACGCGCGCGTGCTCGCGTGCTCCTGCGCGAGCTCGACGGCGCGCGGCGGCCGCCGGCAGGTGACGTCACTCCCTTTTTTCCGTTATCGTAAAAAAAAAACTGACGTGTGGGACCCATCTGTCATAAATTTTACAATTACAGAAAAGTGCTAAAATTTGAAAAATTCATATCTTTCAATCTACAATTCAGAACAATACAAACAATATATCAAAATTTTCTAAATTTTACATACTTTCAAACTTTCTACACAAAAGTTGCACCAAAAAATATTTCCGAGAGGTCAGCCACCTAAATTACACAAAATCAAAAAGAAATGAATAATGTTACATGTTACGAATAAAAAAACAAAAAACAAAAACTTCCTACCAGGAAAATATAAACAACACCTCATAATAATCAAATGAAAAAATGGTAACTAATTATAGCAAACCACAAATATATTTAAACATTCAAATTTGCTAACAATTTTTAAAAAAATGCACTCGCTCCAATTATACGAACAATTATAAAGAATTAAATTTAAGACAAATTTGTAATTACAAAATTCGCTTGAATAAATATGCATTCTCACACAATGCGATATTACATTAAAAGTTAATTAATCTTACCTTAACATTTTTTAGAACGCAACCTTTTTAACAAGTCCAATAATTTTCATACCTTAAAATATTTAAATAAGCTGTAAACATATACCAAAAAATAAAACAATACCAAAAAACATCACAATACACATAAAAAAAAAGCTACTTACGACATACAACCACAACTCAAATACGAATATTTCAAAACTTCAAAAATTGCTAACTCATCGCATTTTAACAGTTCTCAAAATATCCACAATTTTGAAATAACGATATTTTCAAATTTGCATTTTTACCACATAGATGCAATATTTTCAAATTTGTATTTTCACCACACGGATGCAGCGTGCCCTTATTACAGATGCATTAAAAAAATAACAATCGAGACGATTTTACTAAACCAATTTGCATGAAATAAAAAAGTGTTCACATTTTTTTTTTGAATCTATCCACCTGAAAAAAAATATAAATAACATATCCGACCAAACAAAAGAAATAAATACTTGCTATTTATGATAAAAAAAACAAACATGTTTTCAAACTCCAAAAAGGGTCAATATATAAAATAAAAAAAATCCAAATGAACTTCCTCTAAATGTACAAAAGTAAGTTTTTTTTCACAAATGCTTGATTACATGAATAATTGCAGAGAATACAAATTCATATCCCCTAAATATGATTTATATTTAAATTAAATTTCACAGATTATCACATAGTGTATTTCCTCAAATTATTGAGCTAAATTACACATCTACCACAAGTTCAATAATTACCAAAATTTCCACAATTCGAATTTTACCACACGACATTTCCCGAAATCTGAACGATTCTTCAAACGTATGCTCTCTTTGCATTTCAATAATTTACAAATGCCCACACTTTTAAAATAAGGACATTTCCATATTTGAATTTCACCACACGGGCGCGGCGGTGTCGCCGCGCAATTTTTCCTAGTATATTATATAAGGCAGACATCTTCGTGGCCTCTCAGGCCCTGTGGTACTGTTCATCCACGCGATGATTCCTGGCCGTCCGATCATGAACCGCGCGGTGAACAGTGCCGGTGAACAGTACCGCCGTGGTGAACAGTATGGCATACAGTACCGCCTCCGATGAACAGTCCGGTCGAACCAGTGCTGCCACGATGAACATTTTCGGTGAACAGTGCTGACACGATGAACAGTCAGTGAACATTGATGCCGCGATAAACAGTTCCGGCGAACAGTGCTGTCGCGATGAACAGTCGGTCAAACAGTGCTGCGCCATGAACAGTCGGACGAACAGTGCTACCGTGACGAACAGTGCATCGTGATGAACAGTGCTACCGCTATGAACAGTACCGCTAAATAGTAATACCGCAGAAATTTAGATTAATTTCAAAAATTCATAACTAATTCATTGTACATGGGAAAAATATGTTCAACATATCAAAATGTTTTAAAAATAAATCCTATTTATTTATCTCGAACTCATGAATGTTCGAACAAAATAACAATGATTATTTGGAATAACAAAATTAACCAACTCTTTAAAATGCCAAAAATTTCCCTTAATTCACAATGTGGTTATTTTTTTGGAGAATTGCTTCGACCTAGGTTTTGGATCAAAAACCTATGACTATTGGTGGACTTGCTTATGCAAGAATCGAATCAGCAATTTTGCTGCTACGAGCTGCGAGTTGGTCCGTCGAATATTTATACTGCGATGAACAGTACAAACGAATAGTAATAGTAATACCGCAGAATTTTAGATTAATTTCAAAAATTCATAACTAATTCATTGTACATGGGAAAAATATGTTCACCATATCAAAATGTTTATAAAAAATCATATTTACTTATCTCGAATCCATGAATGTCAGAAAAAAGTAACCATGGTTATTTGGAATAACAAAATTAACCAACTCTTAACCATATTTAAAATGCCAAAACTTTCCCCTAATTCACAACGTGGTTAATTTTTTGGAGAATTCAAATATATATGAATATTTTCCAAACTTCTACAAATTACAAAATATTAAAATGAACTTGGCAAATTCATCCATGATAACGTACCGATTCCTCTAGCTATGATGCCACCACCGGTTGCACCTCTTCTCGCTACAAGCTTACAAGTCTACTTCCAGTTATCTATCTTCCACTACCACCTGCCGCTACGCCAGCCATATGACGATGTCGACAACACGACCTGACAAGCAAGCTGAGAAGGCTAATAGAGAAACACCGCTTGCTTATGTAGTTAAGTGTAATAATCTTAGTGTACTACTGATGGCTACGTGTTGGTGAACCGCAAGAGGAAGGTTATGATGTAGACAGCAGAAGTTTTCCCTTGAATAATCTACCCAAGGTTTAATCGGACCAGTAGGACTTGACGATCTATCGGAAGGTTGTTGATGTTGACTCCCCCTGGCGCTAGGGAGCTTGCACCAACGTGGAATCTGCACAGACACAAACCAGAACTTTGCCCAACACGAAACAGAGAGGTTGTCAATCTCTCCGGTCTTGCAAAAACAAAGAGTTAAACGTATGGTGTGGAAAACAGCAGGAAAAACAGCAAGTAACAGGAAACAGATGATTGCAGCAGGTTGTGTAAACAGTATGAGGAAATTGGACCAGGGTCCACAGTTCACTAGTGGTGTCTCTCTCAGAACAGATAACTAGCATGTTGGGTAAACAAATTACAGCTGGGCAATTGACAAATAGAGAGGGCATAACAAAGCAATACATGCCAAGATGTCTACTATGAAATCTAGTTGGGCATTACAACAAAGTACATAGACCGTTATTCCAACAGCATCTATGCCTAAATAATCCACCTTCAAGGCAGCATCCACATCCTATTCAGTATTAAGTTGCTAACAACAGATTATTGCATGAAGTAAAGTGTGTAATGTAATCAATACAAGTGCCCTTGGACACTGCACCAATGTTTTATCCCTAGTAGCAACAGCACATCTACCATCTTAGACCTTTCTGTCACTGATCCAGATATCTAGAGACTGAACCCACTATCGAGCATAAATACCCCCTCTTGGAGTCACAAACATCTACTTGGCCAAAACATCTACTAGCAACGGAGAGCATGCAAGATCAAGAGCACATAGATAAACAACTTGAATAAACATGGTATCAATATTCATCGGATCCCAGCAAACACAACATCTAGCATTACAATAAGATGATCTTGATCATGTTAGGCAGCTCACAAGATCTAAACATGGAGGCACAAGGTAGAGAGACAACCATCTAGCTACTGCTATGGACCCGTAGTCCAGGGGTGGACTACTCACGCATCACTCCGGAGGCAGGCATGGTGATGTAGAGCCCTCCGGTGATGATCTCCCCTCCGGCAGGGTGCCGGGAAGAGTTTCAGAACTCTTCCGATCTGAGATTGACGATGACGGCCGCGACGGAACTTTTCGTGGAATATGATCGACCGTAATAGGGTTTTCGCGTCGCGAAGAATATATAGGCGAAGAGGCGGCGTCGGTGGCCGAGGGGGGCCACCACGCCATAGGGGGGCGCGGGCCCACCCTAGGCCGCGCCCTAGTGTGGCGTGGCCCCTTGGTGGGTCTGCTCCGACTCCCCTTTGGACTCTGTGATCTCCTCGCGATATTATTGACGATGTCTTTTGTTTCGTCCAATTACGAGAATATTTCCTTAATAGTTTTTCTGAAGCCAAAAACAGCAGAAAACAGGGAACTGGCACTGTGACATCTTGTTAATAGGTTAGTCCCAGAAAATGCATAAAAATGATATGAAGTGTAACCAAAACATGTAGCAATTGATATAATAACAGCATGGAACATCAAAAATTATAGATACGTTTGAGACGTATCAACTACGCCGCACCTTATGTACTATTTTCCCCTCTATTCACCATGTTGCTTTGTTTCGAACAACATGTTCACTTTTGTACAATATGTCGCTGTACGTTCCCTTAGTATGCATACATATAAACAAAATCTATCAAAATATCTTATCTCATCTCTTAAATATCTCAACTGCCGGTCGCAAAGTTCCACAAGAATTAGCATAGGAAATTATATGTTCATAACGCATAATGGTACTGTTCATCCGCGCGATGATTCCTGGCCGTCCGATCATGAATCGATGACCCACATCTACCCCTACCCGGTGAACAGTACCACCGTGGTGAACAGTACCGACATACAATACCGCCTCCGATGAACAGTTCCGGTCAAAACAGTGCTGCCCCGCTGACCAATTCCGGTGAACAGTGGTGTCCCGCGATGACCAGTTCGATGAACAGTGCTGCCACAATGAACAGTCGGTGAACATTGATGCCGCGATGAACAGTTCCGGCGAACAGTGCTGTCGCGATGAACAGTTCCGGTCGAACAGTGCTGCGTGATGAATAGTCCCGGTCGAACAGTGCTGCCGCGATGAACAGTGTCGGGGTGCATAAGACACTTTCCGGTCTTGGGCTAGTCTACATGCGGTTCAGTGGGGGCATTGACAACGAGCTAGCCTAGTAGTTAGTTTATTCTTTTTGGTGTTAATTGGTCAATTTATTTTATTAATCAAATTAACCAAATGACATATGGCTAGCTATTTACTAACATGACCGGTTTTGGTTCGGTTATGCAAAACCATGGTGCATGCAGGTGGTTGTATAACCAACAAAAATAATAACTGCGACTCTTACTCAAAACTTACACGAAATAACTCTAAATTGATATATTTTTTAAAAAATACAACACTTGTTTCATAAGTCTTGCCTCCGTCACAAAATAACAAGAATTATGAAACGAACGAGTAACTTTTTGCACGGAGGTTGCACTTGGCGAATCTAGAAAAAAATGGCGATGGGGTCGGCTACTACAAAGCTACTCTTGTTAATCTTACTTAATGGGGTATTATACCATTACACATCTCCCAACAATAATATAGCGCCAAGACAATGCATGTCACAGAAGTGTACAATGATGGAATAATAGTCACTTTAAGAAAGATATGACATACCAAGATGACGTTAGACCACATCTTTACAAATATTAATGAGAAACTTAAAGCGCTACTCCCAAATATTTATTCCAACGCCTCATCTGAAGAATCCTGAAGTATGGAGATAATAATAAAAACATGTTATATACTATCGAAAAGTTTTACTTAAATAATTAAACATGAGAAATTTATTTATAATAGAAATATGTGGCAGGACTCACCCACATTTTACAATTTTCCTTCTCGATTTTTCACTTTATTAAAGCGATCAATCACAGCTTCCTTAGTAATAGTGGAAAACATATCTTTCTCCACAAAGCAGATGAGACAATCACTCATACATTTCTCACCCATTTTATTCCGCAGCACAATTCACTGCGGAGAAGCATCTCTCGACTGATGTTGTAGCCTACATTACATGGTACGGGGATACGGGTACGGGGATACGGATACGGCGATACGGGAAAACGGCATTTTCTCAAAATGGACTTACGGGGATACGGCGAGTATATGTATAAATGCATAAAAAATGAGCATTATTAAACTGTTTTTAGGATGAAAAAGTGACACCAATGAAGTAACCTGGTCTTTTTTCATTAACGGTGATCTGAATTGGTTGCTGCCTTTTCAAGTGTCCTTGTATGCAGTCGATTATGTTTATAGTCCACTAAGTAGGTCTTTTGATGGGGTGTAGATCGAAGGGAAACAAGACCCATATGTATCCCTAATGTATCCCCTCCATGTATAAGCCATTTTCTGTCTTTTTTTTCTTTGTTTTAATTCAGAAAAATGAGATACAGTGTGATACGTGTATCCCACGCGTATCCCTGCGTATCCCCGTCCCGGTGCAGTATCCTGCACCGATACGGCACCTTCCGAACGTATCCCTGCAACGTAGGTTGTAGCAACCGGCAAAATCAGCACTCGCTTCAGCAGCTGATAGCACATCTGTCCGTTCTCTTTTCACCACAAACCAATCCATGACCTATAATTTATAAATATTAGCGAAAAACAATGCAAATTTAGACTTCTGTGTGAATTATATTTGATCTGAGAAGAGGAGTTTCAATTACCGTCGTTGCTTCCTTGTCGGCGTCCTCCGGCGGCTGTCCCCCGTCCGCGTCGGCACGACGTTGCTATAGATCGTGAGAGGCCGAAAGATGGGGCAGAAAATTGGGGTTCCAAGCGTTGCGTCGTGGGGATTGGAGTACGAAGAGACACAGGTTCGATCGAGGCGGACGGCCAGGTTCAGATTAACAAGCAAGGCTAAACGTGGGCCATTCTCCTAAATTCCTAACAGCCTTTTTCCAAGCCCATTTAATATTGTGTCTTGTGTCGTGCAGCCTGGCCTAGATGGGGTCAGAATTTTTTTTGGGCTGGGTTCAGGCTCTAAATTTCTTTGGACATCTTCAGAGTTACGTGACATTCATTGGTGTCAGCTGACACCATTGCGTGTACGGCAGCTCCGCCCCTTAGGGGTGCACTACAACAAGACTGAGCTTTGGTAAAAGTGTTAGGTTACTACTATGACATATAGTAACACATTTTGAAATGTGTTCCATTAGGTTGTGTTACTAAGTGGTGTCCGCGGTCACACATGATAATTTTTACCATATATTTAAAATTGTGTTACAACTACGTTGTCTAACATGCATATTATGTGTTACTAATCGCACTGATAACACATTTTTTAAATTATAGTAACATATTTTCGTAGACATAAATACCGGTGGTAACTTATTTTGGTAACTATATAGTAAAACAATCAGGAGAGGAGCGGTGTTTTGGCTCACGGGTGCATATGCACCTTTTATTTAAAATGCATGCATTTCCAAATTTTAAAACAATTAAACAAAAAATGTCCGCGCATATGTTACAAAGTCGTTACGATCCACACTTTCAAATGAAACAAAAAATCCGACAAAACTTAGAGATTTGAAAATATGCATACTTAGATCCACAGTTTTGTTACTTTTGTGTAGTTCGGAATAAAAAGAATCGGTGCACAGTTCGGGCATATGTTCGCGCATAGAAGTAACAAAAATGTTCGCGCATATGTTCGTAACAAAATGTTACAAAAAATGTAACAAAAATGTTCGCGCATATGTTCGCGCATATGAGCATTTTTGTTACTTTTGTGCTTTTTTGTTCGTAAAAAAAATGTTCGCACCGGTCCAGTAGAGATTTTTTGTTTAATGTTCGTAACATATGTGGGATCCACACTGCAATTAAACAATCGTAACAAATTTCAGATCTAAGTATGCATGCATTTTCGAATCTCTAAGTAACAAAAAATGTTGGCTCAATCGTAACATATGCGCTAACAAAAAATTAATGCTGTCAAGGACGCTCGATCCCACAGTCAATGAGAGCCGTTGATTGGATACCTGACAACCGGACGGGCCCAGATTTAAAACGCGCTGAATGGTCCAGATTACACAGCGCACCATGGCGCAGATTAAAAGACCGACGCTTAATTTGATGCCCCACGGGCCGCAGGCATGCACCCAGATCTGACATCACATGGTTACTTGTGAGTTGTGAGTCTCAGTGGCGGACGCAGCGCCCCTATTACCCGACGCCTGCCCGGGCTTCCGGCCAGACGGTGTAGGTATTCATACTATATTACTGTATGTCAAGACTACAAAATATCATTCTTAAGCCTTAAAGGTACTATTTATCCGGGCTTAAAAAATGTCCTAGATCCGCCACTGCTTGTGACGCTGCATTGTCACCAAAAAACACTTCTGGTTACTTCTGATTTTAAACATTAAACACTGTGTCAGCATAAATTCTTCCTACTTACTCCTTTCCTCATGATGCATGGACGATGATCTCATGAATATAAGCTCTTACTGAGTCGGAAAGTGTTTTCGCCCCTGACCTTTCAGTGCTCACTCCGTTTAAAAAAAATGGAAAATCATATTGTGAGTGTCAAAAAATTCTGATAAAATGTCGGATGTACTCATTGATGTTTCCCACAAAAGTGTGAAATATGAATTTGAAATACTTTATATTATGGGCTACACAAAAATAAAAAATCCGACAAAACTTAGAGATTTGAAAATATGCATACTTAGATCCACACTTTTGTTACTTTTGTGTAGTTTGGAATAAAAAGAATTTGCAGTTGATATTTTACACATTAGGTTTTCGAATTTTTTAAATTAACAGGAGGACCAAAATTCGGGAGCCAAAAATCTTCACTCCTTACTGAGTTGGGAAGTCTGGGTCATAGATGCATGGAGTCCGGCTATGCCGACGGGTTATTAGTGCGCGGTTAGCAACTGGCTGCTTATAATGAACCACTAGTGTAGAAATTTTTGTAGGCGACCGTCGTTAGTGGCAGGCCAAATATGTGCCACTGGTATTTGGCCAAAATATCAGTGTCGTGTTTAGATAAGGCCACGGCATTAATAGATTCTTATTAGTGCGCGCGTGACAAAATATAGACACGGCATTACTAACTTGTCAGCGCCAAAATATCAAATGTTTACTAGTGGCGTGCTAAATCTGGCCATGCACACACTAGTAGGCCCGTTCTGTTTTAGGCAAACACCTTGTAATTTACTTCAGATGCCACTTCTATTTTAGGCAAATAACATTGTGACCTGCCCAGCCACATGCCAGCCCATTAAGACACCACTCCTCTCTCTCCTATCTGTCTCACTCTCACTCTCCATGCCCGCGTGTCCCGACGCTGCCGCCTCCTTTCCCTTACGTCGTCGTCCGCCTCCGCATCCTCTTTCCTCCTCCTATCCACACCGTCGCCGCCACCTCAACCCGGTCCCGACGCCGCCACCGCCTCCGTCGCTACCGCCTCATCCCTGATGCCGCAACCCTGACACACCTCTCTGCCGTAGCCTCCTCCTCCTTGACGCCGCCGGTGGGCTTCCACCTTCCTCTTTTGATCTTAATGTTAGTTGATTTAGTTGTTAGTTTCTTTTTCGATAAACTTCCGATCTATTCATCAATGTCAAGGCAGTACAAAGAACACAAGAAGCAAATATTACATCCAGGTCCGTAGACCACACCTAGCAACAACTACAAGGACAGAGCGACCGTAGGCGCACCCCTTTCATCGCCCCTCCATCACCGTAGGTGGGCAAACCTTGTTGTAGTAGATAGTCGAGAAGTCGTCGTGCTAAGTCTCCACAGGACCAGCGCACCAGAACAGCAACCGTCGCTGATGACGAGAAGCGTAGACCTGAAGGATCCAACCTGTAGACACACGAATGAAGACGAACAAAGACCAAATCCAAGTGGATCCACCGAAGACAACCACCGACCGAATCCGCGATATCCGCCAGAGACACACCTCCACACGCCTTCCAACGACGCTAGAAGCACCGCCAAAACGGAGGCTAGGCGGGGAGAAACTTATTCCATCTTCAGGGAGCTGCCGCCTCATCTACCTGAGTAGGACACAAATCCTAACCAAACACAAAAAAAAGTGAGAA
The DNA here is from genome assembly GCA_947311845.1 of Poa pratensis. Lineage (NCBI taxonomy): Eukaryota > Viridiplantae > Streptophyta > Magnoliopsida > Poales > Poaceae > Poa > Poa pratensis. The sequence continues at coordinate 30,819,381 of CAMZMU010000110.1, read as the reverse complement.
CTGAGCCTCTCGCGCTCCAAACATTCGTCATAGAGATGAGGTGGATCGGCGGCGGCGTGGGCAGGAAGAAGGAAAACCTTCCTCGCTTGAATCTTGTGAGTTGCCTACAATTTAGTTGTTAACTGATTTAGTATATGTTAGTTGATTTAGTAGGCTTAGGTGTTAGAAAACTGATTTAGGTTGTAGCTAAAATATATTGTTTTCTTATTTGTTAGTTCCCGGTGTGAGCTCCCCCACCTCACCGAGAAGGCAAAGAATACGTGGGGGGCGGAGAGCACCATTGGCGTCCAGAAGCGTTGGCTTGGCACGTTAGTCACCCGGAGCTGGCGGCGCATGCCTACGATGCCATGGCGGTCGAGCACGTACTTCGGCCGAGGGGTGACGCTCAATTTTCCCTGAGTTCACCGACATCACGTCCTTACTCATGCAAGAGAATATGAGGGTAGCCATAAGGCCGAGGAGAAGGAGCACCGCGAGGCCGAGGCGTAGATCTTGGACCCCTTGGGTGCACATCTTCTCAATAAAGAGCATAATCTCCTTCGGGAGAATCACAAGATTTGAGAGTCACGCAAGGAGGTGCACCAGCAGGAAAACTCTAATGATGATGGCATAGATTGGGACGACGTCGCGCGCCACTAGGACGGGTTGGATCATCTTAAGGGCGGACGTTCCGGCGGGGGTTGGGGCGGGGGGGGGGGGGGGGGGGGGGGTGTGTGCAATGAAACTACATGTGTTTTCTTCATGTTACTAGTATTAAAGATGTTTCTAATATTGTGATAGTGGGATCAGGGATACTTTCAACAAGCAATATATTGAAGAATTCACAATGGTTTACCCGAAAATCTTAGTTTATCAAAAGCTTGGTCTAAATGCTAAATTATTCATTGAACATGTTACTAGTATTAGAGGTGTTGAAACTATGATTGTAGCTTGTCAATGAGCCTATATATATGTGTATTTGCTTCATGTTGCTAGCATTAGAGATGTTGAATTTATAATATGTATTTAATATTTCAACATCAATGCATCAAATGAATCGTGTGTGCGCCAAGTATAGCAACATTAACACCCTAAATTTGTGCTACCAGGTGGTTCACTATCTCGAGTTTACATTACTAGTGGGAAAGAGATTTTTATGGAGCTCCCCGAGAATTTTCTATCTAGGACGGTATGTTTAAATTTTATCATGTTTTGCCTAAATAGTCCACTATTTTTCCCACAAAATGTCTTACTTTTTTTTTTGCTCAGATCATCTCCTGCTTTGGAAGGCGTGAATTTCGGAAGAAGCTCGACATTCCCATTATATGATCTCTTTCCTATTGAACATGCATGGTACTAGTGTTAGTGTTGAAGGGTGTGTGACAAAACATTACCCGTGGACATGTAAATGGGAAAATATCAAACTCATCGGATAGAATGGGTACGGGTATGTGATCGTATAACCCAGGCCTGCGTACCCACGTACACGTCTTAACTTGTTACAGTGTTAAAACTTTATTGTATGTTTATGTGTGGCCTTATGTGCAATCAAATTAGCTCTATACTTTGTCATGAATTTGTGAAATTAAAGTGTATGACTATGTGTTGTTGTTTAACATTTATGAAGTTTGTTGTTTATGGGCAAGTATTGTTGTTTATAAAAATGTGTTGTTGTTTATAATATGTTGTTGTTCATAAGTAAGCCTTGTTGTTGATAATGTGATGATGTTTATTAATTATGGCTATATGTTGTTGTTTATGACTATTTTTGCTCGATTGATTTTGTTCTTCTTCGGATTCAAAATAGAAGAATGATATCTGACTACAAGCAAAGAAGATCGAGCAAAAGTCGGCCTTGCTAACTATCGATGAACTGATTGGATTAACCAACCAAAGTTGGCCTTGGTAATTCTAAGGAAAGGATTAGTTGAAATCTCATTGATGGGTGTAGAGGGTCCATATTGACTATCATGAGATATTTTCTTGTGCTATAAACGTGGCTATTTTACCCGTGGGTATCCATTTGCCTGCGACATGGCACTACTATATAATTAAGAGCCAACTCTTTGTTGCAACACAAGCACGCAAGAGAAAGGGAGAGAACAAATCTTCGCACCTGTCAGCTTGTTGGCGTCAGGTTATCTATTCATAACATTATGAGATTATGTTGGTTTTCTATTTAGAAAGAATATTAGTACAATATTGTAGTATCATGTATGCATGTACGCACATGCTGATATGATATATTCCTAAAAGCAGTCTGATGGTAACACTAGGTACATGCACCGTGTTTTTGCGTGTGTATATTTGCAGATCGATCGATCGATGGGTTCACAGAAGCTCCCTGTCCCCGTGGCCGACCTGTGCGACGCGAACGCCTCGCTCATCATCACCGGCGAGCTGCGCATCCTGGAGCCCGTCTTCCAGCAGTACGGCCAGTGCAGGACCTTCTCGGGCCGGGTGGTCACCATGCGCGTCCTGGAGCACAACGCGGGGCTGCGCGCGCTCCTCGAGACGCCCGGCGAGGGCCGGGTCCTCGTGCTCGATGGCGGCGGCAGCAAGCGGTGCGCGCTCATCGGCGGCACGCTGGCGGAGGTGGCACGACACAGCGGCTGGGCGGGCGCCGTCGTTAACGGCTGCGTGCGCGACGTGGACGACGTGAACGGGTGCGCCATCGGCGTCCGCGCGCTCGCCAGCCACCCGCGCAAGCCCGGGAAAGACGGGGCCACCGAGATGCACGTGGACGTCGACGTCGCCGGCGCGGTGATCCTCGACGGGGAGTGGCTCTACGCGGACAGCGACGGTATTATTGTCTGCGACAAGGAGATCTGCGGTTGATTTGGTACATCGGTCACAACATGGATAAACTTCACGCTCATTCTTCCACCGAGTTTGCCCGCGTGTTTTTTCTATCTGGATTGCACAGTGTCGGGGTGATCATATTTGTCATGCATGGGTACTCCGCGTACGATTTTTTTTTTTTTTGATGTCATCAGGGTGTCCGTAAGCCTACCCAACTTGCTTGGGATAAGTCTTTGTTGTTATTGTTGTTGTTGTTGTATCAGAGTGTCAACAGTATGTTTTCTTAAGATGTCCAAATAAACCATCTATGCACATGTTCTGCACTGTCTCTTCGTTTCGAATAAATATATTTTAGAGTTAATAATCACATGTTCTGTCCCGGTAGTGTTTGGAATTCTTTCTTTGAACCGCAACATCATACCGAAAAGTGTTCCACGTTTCATGAACAGATTGGGATTCATATATCATGATCGATCCAAAAATTTGGATTCATTCATCTGCTGATTTTAAGCTTTCGTCTGAGCTCATCCAGAATTTTTCTTGTTTCTTAAACAGGTGTAGTTACTATTGCTATACAATAAAAACATCTCTAGCAGATTTTCCTTAAAACGCTTGACCCTTAAAAACCGCAGTTTTTAGCCTATCGGCCAAAAAAAGACCAGCGCAGTACGTAAAATGGCCCAACCCGGAAGTTTTTTATGGGTGCGAAAATGAGCCGTGAAATCAGGTATTGTCGCATGTAGCTAATTTTTTTCAAATAATATATAATTTTAATAATTTTCAGAAATAATACGTTGGTTTGGGAAGTTACAAAAATAATACACCCTCGGTGTTGGCCAAGGCCATAGGTACTTGTCAGCTTCGGCGAAGCCAACGATTACCTGTCAGCTTCGGTGAAGCCGACTAGTGCGCATGGACGTCATGCGGAGGCTTATCAGCACTGGTTGGCTTCGCCGAAACTGATAGCTACTCGTCGGCTTCGCCAAAGCTCACAAGTACCTATCGGCTTGCCCAACATCGAGGGTGTATTATTTTTTGCGACTTCCCAAAAATGCGTACTATTTCAAAAATATTAAAAATGTATTATTTAGAAAAAGAAAGCCCTACATTTTTGTACCCCGGATCCAGTCGCACTCGTTGGCGGAGGGACAATTCAGCTTCTTCCCGCTCAAGTACTGCCAATGCCACCGATCTCAGCCCCGCGCCACCCAATCCCCGCCAAAGAGCACCTGCAACAGCCTCCGATCAGAATTAAGGCCGCACCGCCCCAATCACAGCTCCCCCGAGCTTCCGCGCCTCCTAGGGCCGATTTCCCCGCCTCTTTGCCCAGTCCTTGTGGCTCCACGGCGAAAAGGAAGTGGCAAGGCAACCACCTCGTCCAACGAGTCGGCCCCCTTGCGTCCGTGTCCTCCGGCCTCCCTACCGCCAACGGCGGTGCTACCTCGCATACAACCTCGGCCAAAAACGTTGTCCACCGGCCTGAAGATGGCGAAGGCGACGGTGGTTCAAGGGCCAACGCCTCGTCCACCCTCTACGTCGGCCAAGGCGCACGACACATATACAACACATGTGTACACAATATGTTCGAGAAAACATCGGAGAGGTAAAAAAATCCCTTTCTCGGAATATGTGCCAAACTATCATATTTTATAGTTTGTTGGTCCTTTCAATTGTGTAACTTCATTTTGCATTTGGTCCCTACATCATAAGTGAACATGTTGGAGTAATATGAGGTGAACATTTTTAGTGCTCCACTTGACTCATTCGATGCCAGCATGGAAGCGGAAGCCGTAACCGAGACCCTTGGTGATAATGATGTGGAAAATATTGGGGAGGGGGTGTTTGATTCTTTGCAACCAAGTTGGAGAGGAAACAAAATCCCCAATTATACGAAGCTTGAAGACATTTGTTTGGTGAGATCATGAGAGAGTGTGTCACTTGATGCAGTTGCCGGCACTGATCAAATCGACAAAATATTGGCATTGCATCAAGGACAAGTTTCATTGTATCATAACAACCGAATCAAACCGTACATTGAGATCATACCGACCCAATCAAGCTGAGTATAGAGCTACTGGACGTGGATTCGTGGTGCTCCATGCTAAGTTCGCCGAGAACTACTGGTACTCATGGAGGCACTTTGTCAAGGGCATTGAGTTGATGGTTCTGCTTATTGTGTCTGAAATATTAGGACAGTCGTATGGAGGAGCTATCACCTATATCTTCATCACGTTCTCAATGTAGTTTATGTGTCTCACCTGGCTCTTTGCGCCATTCCTGTTTAACTCTTCTGGGTTCGAGTCATTGAGTGGCAGAAGATTGTGGATGACTGGACTGGCTGTAACATGTGGATCAGCAACCGTGGCGGTATCAGTGTGTCACCGGAGAAGAGATGGGAGTCATCGTGGGACAAAGAGCACGAGCTTCCTATGTATTCCAGAAAGCATGGCACTATTCTTGACATAGTGCTCGCGCCACGCTTCTTTATCTACTAGTATGGGCTTGTTTATCATCTGAACATCACCAAGCACACAAAGAGTGTGTTGCTAATTTGCTCCACACTTTGATGTCTATCTTATTCAAGTTGTTTTTACTCTGTCCTGTTGATGAACTCTGTTTGATGCTCTTGAAAAAACCGCGCGTACAATCCTATATACTAATTTCGTCTTCTTGGGCTCTTTGGGGTTAGGGTTTCAATTTCGTTACGCTTCATGTTCGCCGATTTTGGGGGCTCATTTCGCTTGATTCACTTCGTTTACGGCAATATTGATGCAATGCAGGTGCGCGTCTGAGCAATGCAATGCAGGGCCTACTGCTATTCCTCATCTGAGTATGTGTTGTTGTCCGCGTCTGAAACTGCAGGTGAACATGTCTCTGAATCGCCGTTCTTCTTTCTTTCTTTTGTGATTTGAACTCAGAGTTATAAAGGAAGCTTTGGGCGTGGAATTGGGGACGGAAGACGCTTGACGATCCCCGTGAACGATCCTGTTCCAATTTGGTTTTTCTTGGGCTGTTTCGGGTCTGAATTTGGGGGTTTTGGGGGCAAGATCTCAACCCGATTTGGGGTTACGGTTGCGATCCTGTCCTTTTTGTTGACTTTGTTACATAATTTTCGTGCAGGTGCGCGACCTACGCTTCTCATCCTCCTCATCATCTATCATGTCTTGTCGAGTTGTCTGCGTCGCTACAGGTTCAGAGGCTAATTTTACAATACCTTTTACTGGTCTTGTGAAGGAACCAGTACGGTTCTATCCAATGGTTGAGATAAATTCGGCCCAACAGGCCCATCAAGTATGATTCTGTCGTCTAAATGACGTAATAGGCAGGCCGCGGAAATTAGGGGACGCGTCCGCTTAACCAGTACGTCTGTTTTAGTCCGCCATTGGAGCAGCTCCATATGTTGCAGCAGCAAAAATCGTCGACCCCAGCGCCTAGTTGCGAGGCATCGCCAAGCTCGCCGGTCGTAGCGGCCGGCCGTGTCCTTCGCCGCCCAGCCTGCCTTCTCCTCGTCGCATGTTCGGCTCCTAGCGCCTGGCCACGGCACCGCCCAGCTGCGGCTCGTCGCCGTTACCCCGTTCACCTCCTAGCATCATGGGTTGTTACAGTGTAATACGTACGTATACATTTATGTCATCACTGCGTCACCACGACATACTGCATGTGATGGTTCACGTATTGTCCGTGTAGGAGCCAGCTAGTTTTGATTTGAACTGAGGTCACGTATTGATGGACCTCGTATCGTGCACCGGCAGCGTGCGTAGAACAGCGCGTAAGCGACTGCGCTAGTCTCTTTTGATCTGATTTCCCCCACTCAATTTAACTACGAACTGAGGTCGTGTTGCTCTATGACCTCCGATGCCGCCGCCGACGCGGCGCCCTTCAGCCTCTTCCCGGCCAACGAGCTCCGCCACAGCTGGCTCAACTTGCGTCCCTTCCCCGCCGTCCATCTCCTTCTCCGCTGCCGGCTTAGCTGTTTTGTGTTCTTGGGCCGGGGCCCATCTTAGGATTTTTATTGGTGCCGAACGATTTTGAGCAGTACGACTTCTACTGGTCACCTTTTTACGAGTAGTATGAAACGTTGTCAGCCGTTAGATGTATGAAAATGAATGGTTATTATTCATTTGGGGGTACAACAAAAGGGCTCGGTTCAGAACCATGCCTCTGAATCTCCACCTACCCCTTCTTCTTTCTTTCATTTCGAATTGTGCTAGTTTTGTAGCTTGTCACTGTTGTAGGAGGACGTAGATTTAGAAGCAGCCGACAGATTTGTGATCGGGTATTCAGCTAGAAGCCCGGAACTGACACTGTTGTTCAAAGCTTGCCACGAGTCCACGACTGCAATGTTCTTCAGTTCCATTTAATTCTCTTGTTAAAACGATGATGCAGTCTAAAATTTGACACCACAACAGGATATGCAATTAGGGTTGTACAACAAGATAAAGGTCCATGTTATTCTTCAGCACTAGATTATTGTTAAGTAACCAATTGCTTACAGCCATGACAGCTGTTTTTTTCACAATGTGATCCTTAACATGAAAACAACAGAACGATCCTACATTCCTACATTCCCACGATGGGATTTTCCCCTCCTATCACGAGTTGGTCAACATGGTTAGGGTATGGTTGTATCTGGCTTGCACTCCGCTTGTTGCAGAAAATGACATGCATTATCCTAGAGAAATTGCTTCCTCACTCTTGATTAGCTTAGGCCAACTTGGTTAAAGAATTTTGCATGCACTTGGTTAAAGCTAGATTCTGTGACATATTCACTGCCGCAAATCCTCTATTTTGATTTCTTAGCTAATTTTTGACACCCATAAAACTTGCATTGATTTACTAGCTGGAGGCCTTTTTCTTGCCCATGCTTGTATCCCTCCCTCTTACGAAAGTTCAATGTCTTAAATATAGGTGGCGAAGAGTGCTGGGGAAGCGATTCTGGAGTTTCTTGAAGAAGTCCGTCATGTTGATAAACTGCACCCTGAAAGTGACGAAGAGCTACTGTTCTATCGGAGGTATAGGATCGCGTACTACCACCGGCCAGAAGGGATGCTCCCATGTCAGCTGTCAACAAAATGATCCCAAGCTTCCTCCAGTTTACATTGATGATGACATCGTATATTCGTATGTTCTCTGAGATACCTTCTTGTTGATATAATAGACTTACTCCACTGCTCCTAATTATATTGTATACATTATTATTCTATATAGATGCAGAGTCATTGCAAACTGCTGCACCCTAAGGCACAAATCTTGTTCAGGCTGGCTTTGGCCCGTCCTAGTCACTGTCAAAAAAAAAAGGCACAAATCAAGTGCCAGCACAAATAAGTGTACTGCCCTCTTCAGCTCTCAGGCAGATAAGGAGCACCACATGTTATATTGTCACAAAAAATCGTATGGTGAGTTGAAATGCTTACTCTGTGCAGCAGTTTAATTTTTGAAGTAAGGTATTTTATCAAAACCTAAAACAGAAGGATAACCCACAAGTGAGCTCATTGTAATCATACGTATGAATCAATATTTTACTTTTGTTTGGTTTACATCATAGATGGCACACCTTAATTCTTCTCCACATTAATCAATATTAATGTGCACATTGACACATTAATTGGATTGTCACTATACTGATCATATACATTAACTTGCTTAATATGGTAATGTCGATGGGGTTTGTGAATTTGTATTGTCCTGACCATATACATTAACTTGTTTGTATAGGCTGGTGGATACTCAGATACGTTGATGTGGTGAGGTGCTACGGTTTGAAGTTCGGTGACATGATGCAAATAGTTTCAAGTCCTGGAGTGATCGTGTTGTTGTTGGTCCGTAACTTCAGTGCTCTGAAAATATCGCGTGATTTTGGTAGTACATGCAGGTTGTTTGATACGATATGCAGGGTCAATGCATTGAGCACCTGCACTTAATGCAGCAGATTTCTTGGGTACGGCAAGCGCCTCCGTCGAGGTGTTTTGCGAAGATAAGCAGATTGCCGCTAGGACGGGCATGCGGCCCTGAGCTAAAGCTGCCTCTGTTCTCACCATCTGTGGTCCATGAGAACGATGATGGTGGAGGTTGGACTGTGGTTCAGGGTAAACGCCGGCGGTGGCTCCGGCCATCTCCGACGTGCGGTTTATACGGATCACAAAATTCAAATAAACTCACTTTTGAAACGGTTCGTCATAGCCATGCGGGCTATGACCGAATTTGGGTTAAAAAAATTACAGAAAAAAGCCCATCCGGCTATGCGGGCCAGGATCGGGGACGTATCGATCCCTATAGATCGAAACTAACGAGAGGGCACGGGCTGCGTGCTCTGTTAGGGTTTACGAGGAGATTACGGCGGGAGACTGCGCCGCCAAGTTCTGCTGGCACTTCGATGGCGAACTTTGGTGGTGGGCGTGGTCCTGGCGACGGCCGTGGCCGTGACATCGGTCGCGGTGGTGGTGGTGGAGGGCCGCCTGGTCGTGGTGGCGCCGCCGGAAGGGGCAATTTCTTTGTCGGTGGCCAGAGCGGGACTGCGGGCCAGCCAGACAATCGGCAGAACAACTCCTACGCCGGCGGACCTGCGGGCCGTGGTGACGCCGGTCGAAACATCAATGCCGGAGCTTTCAACAACGGAGGCGGTTTAGGGTTTGGAAACTTCAATGCTGGATCGGGATTCAATAGTGGACCTCGCTGGCAGAACAATGGTGCTGGTTATCGTCGGCCGTACCAGGGAAGCTATGGGGGCAGGAGAGATTTCAATGGTGGTCGCGGTCGTGGTGGTTTTGCTGGGCGGGGTCGTGCCACGCCTACTAATTCGTCGGCGATGTCTGAGGACAATATTGCCGAGATGGCTCTGAAGGTGACTAAGGCTTTACGGAAGCAAGGAGTGCTGGGCCAGACGTCGGTGGATGTTGTTGTTGATGCGGTGACAACAACCCAAACCAATGCTGCAGCTGTGAAAGGAGGTGTGCCACCAGCTGCTGGGCATAGGGCGATTGCAGCTACGTCTAGGACTGCTTCTGTACGAGGGGAAGATGACAACGTGCCAGCTGAAGGTGTCGTTTCAAAGAAAGCTAAGAAGACTGATAAGATGCGCTGCTATAGATGTGGGTTGCAAGGGCATCCCGGAGTTGATTGTGAGACTGAGTTGTGTGATAATTGTGAGAGCAAGGAACATACTTCGGAGGAATGTCCGTTGCTTGATGCTCCTAAATCACAGATGATCATGCATGGCATAATTGATGAGGGGTTAATCTTCTTTGAGCAACCAAGCACGGAAACATATAAACCAAAGATGGATAGTACACGGCTAGCCATGGTGATTGTAACTGGAGGGGTTCTAACAATCCCCAACATTATTTCTCAGCTCCAGAGGGTAGTCCCAGCTGATCAATTCCATTGGGATGTTGATCAAGTGGGAAATAATATCTTCAAGATAGTGTTTCCATCAAAAATTGAGCTGGAAAGATTAAGGAACTTTGGGCCTCTTCGTGTTCCAAACACTACTTGCGGGATGTTGGTTGAATCGTGGGCTGCAAAAGTTGAGCCGGTGCATAAACTGCCTCAAAAGTGGATTTTAATCTATGGAGTCCCTCCGAAGGAGACCGGAGATTTTTTGGCAAATTGGAGTTTAGGGTCTCTGTTTGGGAAAACTCTCAAGGTGGACATGAAATACACTAGGAAATATCGAGTAGTGCGTGTACTCGTTGGATGTATTGACTATACTCTGATACCACCAGGCTGGACAATTTTGATCAAGGGCAACTTCTATAAGCTAAGGTTCGTGGTGAAAAATCCTAAGGACACTTCGGATGGGGTAGATGACATACCGCCTCCGCCTGATTTCAATGATGATGATAGTGATGCGGAAGAGGATCCTAACATCGATAAGAGTGATCCCAATGCTAAGGAAAGTGGGGACGGTGGCTCTCAATCTGGAAAAGAGGCTATGGATGTGCAGCAGAATGATGCAGCAATCGAGAAAAAAAGGAGAATCCTCCAATGATAAAATGCAAGAGATGGTCACGGGGGTGCGTTTTTCCTCTTTGGTTCGAAAACAATTTCAGTTGGCTAGGCAAGCTTTGGTGGATTTGAGTGCTCAAGTTGCTGGTGCGAAAGAGGAGAACATGCTTACACTTGAGAGAGAGGACAAGGTGCAGGTCGAGGGGCTCGGTGGTGTTGTCGATTGCGCTGATGACACCACGAGTGCTACGGAGTCGGACATTGTTGTTTCTGAGGCTTCTCATTTTGCTTCACCGGTGTCACGGTTGGGTGCTGATGGAGTGCGGTACATGTATCAGGAGCCTCCTATTGCGGACATGGGGGTTACTAAGCTTGTTTGTGGCAATGAAGATGTAGATGAACCATCAGTGTTTACACCAAATAATGATGTTGCGGAGGTGTTGCTGGATAGGATGCGTGCTTCGATCGAGGATACTAAAGTTACAGGGACATTGCGGTCACCACCTACTCGCCTGATCAGCATGGAGCGCTCATACTCTTATTCAAATTCTGAATCTTCACTATCCACTCCCGTGTCTAAAAGAGCAGCGCAGTCATCTTGTAGACAGGGGGATGGGGGACAGAAGGAGATAATCGAGGTAGAGGAACAACAGTCTAGTCAGTTACACGGGTTGAACAGCGCTGATGTTTCTTCCACAAAGGCTAGACCAACAGAGAAGGAGATCATGGCCTTTGGAGGCCTCAAGGATCTGTCCTTGATCGAGGCACGGTCGAGTGACAGATTAAGGGCACAGGAGGATGCTGATCTTCCACAGCTCGAACGTGCGAAGGCACGGCTGGAACGCATGGATGCATGCATGAATGGAGGTATATGTTTTCATCCGAACCCTAAATTATCTATTCTGTCTTTTTCGGATAGTCAGATTAAGCAAAGGGCTACACGTTTAGGTATTTCTCTTGGTAAATCACGGGAACAGGCACTAGCCTCTATTTCAATTCTTAGGGACACAGAACACTCAAGAGAGGTTATTTTTCTAGAAAACAATTTGAATACCGAGGGTAATGATGATATGGAAAGTAACTTAACTTTGAAAAGAGCATCAAATCTTAGTGAAGATTTGGAGGATAATGAGGTTGATGTGCATGGAGATCATGCGGATCTCTTTGCACAAGGGGTGAAAGTTAAAAGAGGGCATAAAAAGAAAATTGACTACTCACAAAGATCGGTTAGAAGAAGTGCAAGGATTAGAAAGATTAACAAGAGTTCGAAATGAAAGGCATGATTTGGAATAGTGACGGTTTTGGGGATTCCGCGAAACATCTTTTTGTTCGTGAGGCGGTGCGTGAAAATAAACTAGATTTTGTAGCAATTATCGAGATAGGGAGAGCATCGTTTGCTGCTCCTTTTGTCAACTTTTTAGCTGGAGGTTTTGACTATACGTGGTACTGTATACCTCCACATGGTCGTTCTGGGGGCATGCTGATTGGTATGAATAACGCTACTCTTTCGATACAAAACATTGTGTCGGGAGATTACTGTGTTAAGTTACAAGTACGTGCAAAATTAGATGGGTTTCGGTGGGCTCTTGTCGTAGTTTATGGGGCTGCACAAGATGACAAGAAAATGGATTTTTTTACCTGAACTTGTAACAATATGTGAAAGAGAATCTCTACCCATGTTAATAGGAGGTGATTTTAACATCATTACGAGACATGAAGAAAAAACAATGATAATTTTAATGCACGCTGGCCCTTTGTTTTTAACGCGATTATTGAGAGTCTTGGTTTAAAGGAATTAAAACTCTCTGGAAGACAATATACATGGTCTAGCAGGCGAGAACCACCAACACTTGAAAAGATTGATCGTTTTCTTGCAAGTGTTGAATGGGAGTAGAAATTTCCTCTAGTATCGGTACATGCTTTGAACCGTGCGGGGTCAGATCATACACCATTACTTTTGGATTCAGGAGATCAAGCTCACTTGGGTAATAAAAATCTATTTTCTTTTGAGCTGTGTTGGATGCGCCAAGACGGGTTTTATGACCTGGTTTCTCGCGAATGGAGTTCGGTTAAAAATGGTAATTCACCAGTAGAGAGGTGGCAAAATAAAATTAGACACCTAAGACAGTTCTTGGGAGGATGGGCTAAGAACTTATGCGGAGAGTACAAAAAATTGAAAGAAAAGTTAAATTTTCTTATTGATGAACTTGACATCAAGGCTGAAAAGAGTCCTCTCAGTGTAGCTGAGCGGGCTGCTAAGAAGGAAGCGGATGATGGCCTTGCTAAGCTTAGAAGGGTTGAAGAATCAAAATGGACTAAGAGGGCCAAAGTTAAACATGTTCAGGAGGGTGGGAGTAACACTAGATACTTTCAATTAATAGAAAATGGGAAACATAGAAAAAACGAATTTTTCAGCTAGAACGAGATGAGGGGACAATAGTTGGGCAAGAAAACCTTAAGATATTTATTTCGGAATACTATAAAAAATTATTTGGGTCGCCGGCTCCAAATAATTTTTCTATGGTAGAAGAGGAAGTTGCGGACATGCCTCAGATTTCCGAAGAGGAAAATAGTATTCTAATATCCGAATTCACTGAGAAGGAAGTGTTTGATGCTATTAAGAAAATGGAGCACAATAAAGCTCCAGGGCCAGATGGGTTTCCTGCGGAGTTTTATCAAAAAAATTGGTCTATCATTAAAGAAGATTTAATGGCAATGTTTACCCAACTACGCACAGGTGATATCCCATTGTATAAGTTGAACTTTGGGGTCGTAACGCTGTTGCCCAAAAAGGAGGACGCATCTAGAATTGAACAGTATCGTCCTATTTGTCTTCTTAATGTAAGTTTTAAGATTTTCACAAAGGTTGGGACTATTAGAGCAACCTCTATTGCGGAGAGGGTGGTGCGCCCAACACAAACAACTTTTATCCCAGGGGGAAACATTTTAGAGGGGGTTGTAGTCCTTCATGAGACAATACATGAATTGCATCGGAAGAAGTTGGATGGAGTTTTGTTCAAAATAGATTTTGAAAAAGCTTACGATAAGGTGAAGTGGTCCTTTTTGCAGCAAGTTCTTCGTATGAAAGGTTTTGCACCTCAGTGGTGTGAATGGATTGCGAGGTTTGTTCAAGGAGGAAGTGTCGGCATAAAAGTAAATGATGATATTGGTCATTATTTTCAAACCTTAAAGGGGTTAAGACAAGGAGATCCTTTATCCCCGCTGTTATTTAACTTGGTTGCTGACATGTTGGCCATTTTAATTGCACGTGCAAAGGAAGATGGTCAAGTTTGGGGACTGGTACCTCACCTAGTTGAAGGTGGAGTATCAATACTCCAATATGCTAATGACACAATTCTGTTTCTTGAACAAACATTGCGAAGGCCGTGAACATGAAACTTATTTTAGCTTTTTTTGAACAGTTGTCTGGCTTGAAAATTAATTTTCATAAGAGCGAGATTTTTTGTTTTGGAAAAGCTAAAGATGCACAGGACAAGTATCGAAATATTTTTGGTTGTGAGCTAGGTGCTCTTCCATTTCGGTATTTAGGGATACCTATTCACTATAGGAGGTTGCTTAATAAGGAATGGAAGCCCATGGAAGATCGTTTTGAAAAGAAACTGGGTGCTTGGATAGGCAAGATGTTGTCATACGGGGATCGTCTTGTGCTAATAAACTCGGTTTTAACAAGTTTACCAATGTTTCTTCTGTCCTTCTTTTTAATACCTAAAGGGGCAAGAAAAAGATTAGACTATTACCGGTCTCGTTTCTTTTGGCAGAGTGATAGCACAAAGAAAAAATACCGGCTCACTAAGTGGAACGTGGTGTGTAGGCCAAAAGATCAGGGGGGTCTTGGTATAGAAGTACTTGAATCAAAAAAATAAGTGTTTATTGAGTAAATGGCTATATAAGTTATTGAATGAGGAAGGAGTATGGCAAGAACTTCTAATTAACAAGTACCTAGTAGGTAAAACGTTATCTCGGGTGCAGGCAAGACCAACAGACTCGCCTTTTTGGAAGGGTCTGATGGAGGTCAAGCAGGAATTCTTTTCTCGTGGATCTTTTATAGTGGGAAATGGTCAAAAAACAAATTTTTGGGAGGATGTTTGGCTAGGTCAAAATTCACTAGCGAGTGATTATCCTTCTCTGTTCGCAATAGCATACAATAAAAATGCTATAGTGCACGAAGTGTTATCAACGGTCCCTATTAATCTTCCATTTCGTAGGAATATTGTAGGCACTAAAAGGGTAGCTTGGCTTCATCTGGTTGAAAGATTAATGACGGTTACTCTCAATAATGAATCTGATAATTTCAAATGGAACTTTACGCCAACGGGTGTTTTTACAGTGAAATCTATGTATGCTGATATGATTAATGGCAACACAAGATTCTTGCGGAAATACTTGTGGAAACTTAAAATCCCACTAAAGATAAAGATTTTCCTATGGTTCTTGTATCGAAAAGAACTATTGACAAAAGACAATCTGATTAAAAGAAGATGGATAGGATGTAAGAAGTGTGTGTTTTGTCATAAGGATGAAACGATCCAGCATCTATTTATCTCTTGCTCCTTATGGCGTCTGATTCACTTCACGTTCAATATTTATCCTCCTACGAGTATAGCAAATATGTTTGGAAACTGGCTTAATGGGATAGATAAAGCCAATAAAGCACGTATACGTATAGGCGTATCTGCGGTTCTTTGGGCTTTATGGAATTGCCGAAATGATTTTATCTTTAACAACAAGGACAATGTTCATTTTCTGCAGGTGGTCAACAAGGCGGTGTACTGGATCAACACGTGGTCCTTCCTTCTACCTGTCGACCAACGTGGCAATATGGATTCAGGGTGTACCCTCATGCTTGCGGTCATACGGGCTATCTTGTGCCGGGCTGGGTGGCTTCACACTAGAAGATTACATGGATAAATCTTCTATTTTTGTTTGGCTTATTTGCATATCCATTTTGGATGAGGCGTGATTTGTAAAACCTTTAAACAGTTTGAATCTTCTATTTTTGTTTGGCTTATTTGCATATCCATTTTGGATGAGGTGTGATTTGTAAAACCTTTAAACAGTTTGATACTTTTTAATAATTGCGGCGGCTGTGTGCATCACCCTGATGCAGAGGCCGGGGATCCGCACCCCCTTATCTAAAAAAAAACTTAATGCAGTAGATGCAGGAGTTTTGTGTTCTAGTAGTACTCTCGCCTAGAACTTTGGTTTTGTTACATATTCGAAATGCTAATGAGACTTGATAGTTTGATCCTGAATTGTTCGTACTGGCAAATCCCTGTCTATATTTGAAACAGTTGTTTCATGAACAAATTCTTTCATGATTTAGTCTAGATCCATGATGTGTAGTGATCGCTATGAAACTCTTGATGTTATGGAATTTGTCTGAAATGTTAGAGAGTACATCGATTTTTTTCCATGATCCGCAAGACTAATCCTATCATCATTCGTCCATGAATGGTTGGTTTCATGCGCCTTTCATTTTACTTGATTGTTCATATTTGACAATGTTTTGGGGAGAGAGCCTCTCAGAGAGGGTGCTGGGCGCGGTAATTCGCTGGGTGTGGAAGCCCACGTGGCTTCCACCTACAAGTGCCTAGATCAGTGCTGGCGGGAGGACGGCAAGGTACTGGCCCACCGTGCAGTGGTCTCTGCTTCTTTACTTATTCAGCGGAGCCGCTCGGCTTGGCCGTTGCCGCCGGGGCCTAGATTTGTCCGCGCTCTGGGTTTCTTCGGCATCGTGGACGGTGTTGCTTCCGCGCCGCGCGTTGTCCCTGGCGGCAGCTACGACCGGAACCTGGATGGATGGGTTCTTGGACTTAACAAGGAAGGCTAACCATTGCAATTCACTCCTTAAACGAATCTACGACATTGATAGAGATCTGGCTCAATTTCGTTGAAATTAAAGTTTATCGTGGTAATCCAAAGCGCCCAGGTGGCCAGGTGCTAATGATCGATTCATGTTTGTTATCATCTGAACAGATACAGGTCCAAGCTTGAAGCTGTTTGAGTGCATGACCGGATAACAACTCCAACAAGTTCTTCGAAAAATATTCTGAAAAACAGATATGGTCTCTTGTCTCAAGATGAAGATCACCATGAATTACAAAGCTATAGTCTTGAAGAAAAAAAACCTTTCTCCGAAGAATCAAGAAAGCAAAGGAGAGCTGGCCTAGCTAAAGAGAAAAGCAATGTAACCTAGAGCTTAAGCTTGTTGTATGTAATTTTTATGTTTCAGGTGGTTAACCCGGCCAGCCAGGATGACAGCTCTAATCAAGAAAGCAAAGCTCGAGACTAGAAGAGCATGCCAACCTGGAGACCCGGTTAAGCTGGGGGCTACTGATGGGGGGATAATAACCCGGTAGGCCCATGAAGAGGGAAGCGTGACCCGCCAAGCAGAAGGCCCGGCCAGGACAGCTAACCATCAGCATGGGTCGGGTTACGTCGATGGGCCAGCAAGCTTGTCGATGACCCGGCTAACAGAACAAAGCTTCTAGAAGACCCAGAGGCGGTGCGAGACTTGGAGGACACGAAGGGTAGAAGACCTAGAGTAGGACTCCAAGTCTGGGTAGAACCCGGGCTTACCATGAATAGAACCAGGAGACCCGGCCGTCTATATAAACGGGCAACTAGGTCATAGTTAGACAAGGTTTTCAAGAGAGACAAGTTTGTACTAGTGATGACTTGAAAGCACACGTTCGTTGGGAGACCCAAGAGGAAGGTATGAAGCAGTGCAACAGCAAGTTTTCCCTCAGTAAGATACCAAGGTTGTCAGATCCAGTAGGAGTAAAAGGCACCTCTGAAGGTTGTTGGTGGTGCCGTTTACTCGATCACCAACGTGGAACCTGCACACAACACAATCAAACTATTTTGCCCCAACAAAACAGTGTGGTTGTCACTCTCACCGGCTTGCTGTAAACAAAGGATTAAACGTATGGTGTGGAAAATAGTATTTAATTGCAGAGAATGAAAAGGAACAATGATTGCAGTTGGTTGTATTATCAGTGTAAATGAATGGACCGGGGTCCACAGTTCACTAGTGGTGTCTCTCCATAAAAGATAACTAACATGCTGGGTAAACAAATTACAGCTGGGCAATTGATGAATAGAGAGCGCATGACAATGCATATATATGACAAGATGACTACTATGATATTCAATTGGGCATTACAAAAGATACATAGACCGTTATCCAACAACATCTATGACTAATAATCCACCTTCAGGTTGACATCCGTGTTCCCCGTTGGTATTAAGTTGCAAGCAACAGATTATTGCATTAAGTAAAGTGCATAATGTAAACAATACATTATCCTTAGACAAAGCATTGCTGTTTTACCCTAGTGGCAACAGCACATCCACAACCTTAGACGTTGCTGTCACTCGCCCAGATTACCGGAGGCATGAACCCACTATCTAGCATAAATACTCTCTTGGAGTTACAAGCATCTACTTGGCCAAAGCATCTACTAGTAACGGAAAGCATGCAAGATCATAAATAACATATAAGATAGATTGATAATCAACTTGATCATAGTATCAATATTCATCGGATCCCAGCAAACACAACATGTAGCATTACAATAAGATGATCTTGATCATGATAGGCAGCTCACAAGATCTAAACATGATAGCACAAGGAGGAGAGACAACCATCTAGCTACTGCTATGGACCCGTAGTCCAAGGATGAACTACTCACGCATCACTCCGGAGGCAGGCATGGTGATGTAGAGCCCTCCGGTGATGATTCCCCTCTCCGGCAGGGTGCCGGGAAGAGCTTCAGAACCCTCCCGAACTAGGGTTGACGACGGCGGCGGCTACGGAACTTTTCGTGGATGGAGGCTCGGGTATTAGGGTTTTCTGGACGAAGCATTATATAGGCGAAAGGGCGGCGCTGGAGGCACCCGAGGGGGTCACACCCCCCGGCGCGGCAGGAGGTGGGGCCGCGCCGGCCCCTGGCGTGGCTGCCTCCTCGGTCGCCTCCGTCTCTCCTTTGGACTCCGTGTACGTGTCGGAAAATAGAAGGTTCTGTCCAAGTTTCGTCCAATTCCGAGAATATTTCCAGAACAGCTTTTCTGGAATACAAAAACAGCAGAAAACAGGAACTGGCACTGTGGCATCTTGTTAATAGGTTAGTCCCAGAAAATGCATAAAAATGCTATGAAGTGTATATAAAACATGTAACAATTGGTATAATATCAACATGGAACATCAGAAATTATAGATACGTTTGAGACGTATCAAGCATCCCCAAGCTTAGTTCTACTCGTCCTCGAGTAGGTAAAACGATAAAAACAAAATAATTTCTGAGGTGACATGCTACCATCATAATCTTGATCAAATAGTATTGTAAAGCACATGTTATGAATGAAGTGATCCAGGTCAATGGTCTATAGTTTGCTAACAAATAGATAATGAGCAAACAACTGAATCATATAAGCAAAAACTTTTCATGAATAGTACTTTCGAGACAAGCATCAAAAAGTTTTGCATAAGAGTTAACTCATAAAGCAATAGATTCTAAGTAAAAGGTATTTAACCAACACAAAGGAAGATTTAAGTTTCAGCAATTGCTTTCAACTTTCAACATGTATATCTCATGGATATTTGTCAACACAAAGCAATATAATAAGTACAATATACTAGCATATAAAAATTGTTGCACCAAAGTTGACACTAGTGTTTGCTTCTGAGATAGAAAGAAGTAGGAAAACTGACTCAACATAAAAGTAAAAGAAAGGCCCTTCGCAGAGGGAAGCAGGGATTAAATCATGTGCTAGAGCTTTTTAAGTTTTTGAAATCATATAGAGAGTAAAAATATAAGTTTTGAGTGGTGTTTGTTAATTGTCAACGAATCAGAAAATGGAAAGTACAATATGACCCCTGCCAACCAGACTTTTAAGAGCGGCTCCCATGAAGGACGTTATTTCTACCAGCAAGGCAGATCATCCCTCTTTCTCTTTTGTTTACACATGCAGATATTTCACTGTTTGTCATTGCTTGACTGATAAATCAGGGCAAAAATGTGAAGAGAATTAAGCGGTTAAAGTTGTAATTAATTGGGACTGGGCACCCCATTTGCCAGCTCTTTTTGCAAAATTAATGGATAAGCGGATGTATATGCCACTAGTCCGGTGGTAAAGTCTGTTTGACAGTGACATAAAGACATCCACCCCGTCCTCATGAGCTTGGTAAACATTGACACAAAAAGGAGTAATAAAAGTTTTGAATAGTTTAAAGGTAGCACATGAAAAATTTACTTGGAGTGGCAAGGAAATACCACATATAGGTAGTTATGGTGGACACAAATGGCATGGATTTTGGCTCAAGGTTTTGGATGCACGAGAAGCATTCCCTCTCAGTACAGAGTTTAGGCTAGCAAGGTTATTTGAAGCAAACACAGGATATCAACCGTACAACAAGACTCATATGAAAACATATTGCAAGCATTATAAGACTCTACACTGTCTTCCTTGTTAACCAAACCCTTTTACTAGAAAATATCTAGACCTTAGAGATACCAATCATACAAACCAAATTTCAACAAGCTTTACGGTAGTTCTTCACTAATAGGTTTTAACCACATGATACAAAAGCTTAAACATGAACTACTTGATAACTCAAAACAATTGACAAGTATCAAATTATCCAATACAGTGATCTACAAGAATATGTAAGTCTTTTCCATTATACCATCTACCACATGCAGCATTTTCTGTTCCAACCAAACACCAATCAATTTATTTCAACACAAACTCTCCAAACAATTATAAGTGAAGCAAGAGAGTACTTTCTCTAAAAGAACTAACAGCTCTGAATAAGAGATGCATGAAAAACAGGAGCTAAAAGCATAGCAGTAGCTAGACAAGAATACTCAACAAGTATAAGTGAAGAATAGGAGTATTCAATGAAAAAGCGGAGCGTGTCTCTCTCCCAAACAAGATTGCTAGGATCCAACAAGTTGATCTCAGAAAATAAAATAACAATGCGAAAATAAAAGCACACAGACGCTCCAAGTAAAGCACATATGATGTGAAAGAATTAAAATATAGTTTCACTAGAGATGACCTGATAAGTTTTGATGAAGAAGGGGATGCCTTGGGCATCCCCAAGCTTAGACGCTTGAGTCTTCTTGAAATATGCTGGGGTGATCCATGGGAGCATCCCCAAGCTTAAGCTCTTCACTCTTCTTGATCACATTATATCATCCTCCTCTCTTGACCCTTGAAAACTTCCGCCACACCAAACTCAGAGTAATTCTCATTAGAGGGTTAGTGCACAATCAAAAACTCACATGTTCTATAAGGACACAAACATGACCATTACTTTTAAACATTAGCTACTGCCACTGATGTTATGTGAAGCTCTTCCACCCAAAAAAGAATTCCACTCAACACTAGTAAAAGAGAGAATGCAAAATAAAAGACAGAATCTGTCTAAAACAGAACAGTCCGTAAAGACGAATTTTTCGAGGCACTTACGTTGCTCAGATCGAAAAACTCAAAACTAACGAAAGATGCGTACATATCTGAGGATCACGCACAAAAATTTGCAGATTTTTTCAATTTTCTGAATTTTATAAGAACGAAACGGTGAACAGCAAAAATCTGTTCCTGCGCAGAAATCCAAATCTAGCATCATCTTCTATTAGAGGCTCTACTTGGCACAACAATTCGAAAAAGTAAAGATACAAAGGGTTGTTACAGAAGTAAACAACTCCTTGACTCAAACTGAAAACAAAAGATAATGGGTTGCCTCCCAAAAGCGCTTTCTTTAATGCCTTTTAGCTAGGCTAGAAGATTTTAATGATGCTCTCATAAGAATAAGAGTTGAAAAAAAAAAGAGCATCAAGAGGCAAATATCAAACACATTTAAGTCTAACCCACTTCCTATGCAAAGGAATCTTGTAAAAAATAAATTATTGAAGCATAAAGCAACTAGCATAGAAAGATGAAACAAATGCAACTTCAAAACTTTCAACATAAAGAGAGTGTTTTAGTAACTTGAAAACTTTTACAACCATATTTTCCTCTCTCATAATAACTTTCAGTAGCATCATGAACAAACTCAACAATATAACTATCACATAAAGCATGCTTTTCATGATCTACAAACACATAATTTTTATTAAGCTCAAAACAGTGGGGTCATTAAACCCACTTTTGACAATAGTAGTATAATAAATATCATTAGGCAATATAGGACCATCATCAAGAGCATTATCATATATAACATTAGGGAGCACATTTTTACTTTCTGCAATTTCCTTTTCTTGAGTCAAGGAGCTTGTTACTTCAAATTTATCAAAAGGAGATATTTCAATAGAATCATGACATTCAACAATATAGCATTCTTCCTCCTTAGGTAGGCATGGAGGGTAATCATATAATGTAAGAGTTAAAGAGTTACTATCATTAGAGGTAGATCCTCCTTTTGTTCATCACTCTCTTCCTCTTTTTCATCCAATGAGCTTTCAGTTTCAGCAATTTCTTCTCCCACAGGTTCCTGAAAGGTAGCAAGTTGTTCTGGAGAATAAGTTTTCTCAAGAAATTCAGTGATATAAGGATTATCATTGTAATATTCAAGGCAATAACCAAGTATAGCAAATTCTCAGTTTATAAGGAGAATCATCATCTTGAATAAACCAGCAATTTCATAGGCACCCTTAAAAACAACAAATTCTTCAATTTGTTCAAGATTACCAAAGTCATAGTTTCCTTTAGCATAAGCAGCCAAGGTTTCATTATCATTATAATCACATTGGAAAGGGAGGTGTTTATGCCTCTACACAAAAACATTCATTAAAGCAAGGATTCATCATAAGTAAGCACAAGTTTCTAGCAAAAAATTCAATTATATATTTGTACCCATAAGTGTTTCCCTTTTTGAGACAAGCGGTATTCCTTATATAATTTGTGTTCCTCCGTGAACCCACTTAGCCAATAAGATTTTGTTTCAAAGAGAAAACCATTGATAGCAATAAATAACTAGACATAATAACAAACCGAAATAAACTAATGCAAGAAACTAATTTTTTGTGTTTTTGATAATAAAAGCAAACAAGACAAGATAAAATAAACTAAGCAAGACAAAAAAAAGTAAAGAGATTGGAAGCGTGAGACTCCCCTTGCAGAAATCCTCTTACTCCCCGGCAACGGCGCCAGAAAAAGTTGCTTGATGACGTGAAAGCACACGTTCGTTGGGAGACCCCAAGAGGAAGGTATGAAGCAGTGCAGCAGCAAGTTTTCCCTCAGTAAGATACCAAGGTTGTCAGATCCAGTAGGAGTAAAAGGCACCTCTGAAGGTTGTTGGTGGCGCCGTTTACTCGATCACCACGTGGAACCTGCACACAACACAATCAAACTACTTTGCCCCAACGAAACAGTGAGGTTGTCAATCTCACCGGCTTGCTGTAAACAAAGGATTAAATATGGTGTGGAAAATAGTGTTTAATTGCAGAGAATGAAAAGGAACAATGATTGCAGTTGGTTGTATTATCAGTGTAAAGGAATGGACCGGGGTCCACAGTTCACTAGTGGTGTCTCTCCATAAAAGATAACTAACATGCTGGTAAACAAATTACAGCTGGGCAATTGATGAATAGAGAGCGCATGACAATGCATATATATGACAAGATGACTACTATGATATTCAATTGGGCATTACAACAAGATACATAGACCGTTATCCAACAGCATCTATGACTAATAATCCACCTTCAGGTTGACATCCGTGTTCCCCGTTGGTATTAAGTTGCAAGCAACAGATTATTGCATTAAGTAAAGTGCATAATGTAAACAATACATTTATCCTTAGACAAAGCATAGCTGTTTTAAACACAACATGTAGCATTACAATAAGATGACCTTGATCATGATAGGCAGCTCACAAGATCTAAACATGATAGCACAAAGAGGAGAGACAACCATCTAGCTACTGCTATGGACCCGTAGTCCAAGGATGAATTACTCACGCATCACTCTGGAGGCAGACATGGTGATGTAGAGCCCTCCGGTGATGATTCCCCTCTCCGGCAGGGTGCCGGGAAGAGCTTCAGAACCCTCCCGAACTAGGGTTGACGACGGCGGCGGCTACGGAACTTTTCGTGGATGGAGGTTCGGGTATCTAGGATTTTCTGGACGAAGGCATTATATAGGCGAAAGGGCGGCGTCTGGAGGCACCCGAGGGGGTCACGCCACCCCTCGGCGCGGCAGGAGATGGGGCCGTGCCGGCCCCTGGCGTGGCTGCCTCCTCGGTCGCCTCCTTCTCTCCTTTGGACTCCGTGTACGTGTCGAGGAAATAGAAGATTCTGTCCAAGTTTCGTCCAATTCCAAGAATATTTCCAGAACAGCTTTTGTGGAATACAAAAACAGCAGAAAACAGGAACTGGCACTGTGGCATCTTGTTAATAGGTTAGTCCCAGAAAATGCATAAAAATGATATGAAGTGTATGTAAAACATGTAACAATTGGTATAATATCAACATGGAACATCAGAAATTATAGATACGTTTGAGACATATCAACTAGCGAGAGAACCAGAGAGAGAGATCAGAGAGATCATCGCTACCAAGCAAACCTTGTAATCCTAATCGAGATCCGGCTCTGTTGTCGTAGCCGGGTTATCGAGATCGAGATCAATAATAACATAGCAGGAAGTAGGTCTTTATCTCCAATGGAGAGACCGAACCTGGGTAAATCCCTTGTCCGCGCAGAGCTAAACAAACTCCCAGACACTAATTATACCTTATTGTACTCTAATTATACTTGCTCTTAGAGGTCATTCCTTCCGAGATTACGACCTGGTGTTTTGCTTTATCCAAAATAAGGAGGATACGTGCAAGCTTTCTCCAACTTGAGAAGGCTCTTCGTTGTTAGCAAATCCTTCCACATCGGATTATACTATCTGATCGACATAGGAGAGCCGAAAAATCTCAAGAAGAGCAAAGCGATGGATAATCACGCTACACATTGACCGTTGCATATCTTATAAACCTCATCAACATCGCCAGAGTCCCATAATTTCCATAGCATAAGGTTCAAGATGGTTGGCCATATGATGCGGCCATCAGACAACTTAGGTAACCAATTGTATGTGGGAGAGATCAAGGGGGTGATTTCAAAAGCTTGCAAAAACCAGTGGTGACTAAGAGGTCCACATCGCTGGTGAATAAGAGGTGCTCCTGATCATCGCATGCCCAAGAGCGTCACGAATCTCCGTAGGAGAAGGGGACTCACATGCATGCAACAGATTGGAGCGAGGTTTTTCCACGGAGATTTGCACGAGGGCTCAATCTGCTGAAAATGAGAAGCCAACCAAAAAAATTAAACCTTGTTTGGAGCATGCATTTCCTAATGATGCGCAACTTCTTGTATGTCAGTTGATATGAGAGAAACATGAGCCTTCATGAGCAGACACAATTCAGGCAAAGTGGAGATCTTGAACCCCGCAACAAACACACCAAAGAACATGTGGGACTTCAGATTGGAGGTAGCAACCGCGGTTAGTCTGTTACACATAACAATCTCATCCCACCATGCATTATCTAGACTCCAACATCAGCCACGAGCCAATTAACCGTAAAGCGGATTTTCGAGCTTTGCACGAGTGGCAGAGGGGAGTGGTGGAGGTATGGAATGTCCCTACCATGTATAAGTAAGCAAATTTCAGCAAAAAACATGCATCATGCAAAAACAAAATTGCTCTTCAAAAATTGACTAGAGTTGTGGGCTTGAGGTTTTGCGCCATAGAGAGATTTTCAAACCAGGGCAAATCTAAACCCATCTCGACAGCCAAAAGAAAGAGAGGAGCCTGGAGCCACAAAGGAAAAGTACATCTTCTATAGCGTAAGAAAAGAGTATTTCAAAGTTTGAACAGTTCTACACAAAACACACACTGCTAAATGGATGCAGCTATGTTTATGTGCGTGTAAAGTGAAACTTGAGTAATAATCATTCGCGATTTCAAAGTTTAATCAGTTCTGAAAAAACACTGCTAAATGGATCGATGCAGCTATGTCTATATGCGTATAAAGTGAAAATTGAGTAATAATTATTTGTCATTCGTGCAAAAATCACCAAAATAGGCATACAAAATTCCAAAAATCGTAACTTAACCTCAAATCCGAAATCAATGGGCTTGGATCATATCACGTTTACCGACCCAACAAGGTGAACATACAAGGAATCTTTTTCCGGTCAGACAAAAAATTCTGAAAAATTTCAATCGGGGAAAAGAACCGACGCATGAGCCGACTTGAAATGCTTCCGGACCCACCAGTCAGTGTCGCCAACGGGAACGAATCGCGTCCTGCACTCCTGCTTATAAAACGTGGAGCAGGCTGTTGGGTCCAAGCCAAGTCGCCTCCCCCAGCCCAACCCAAACCAAGTCGCACTTCTCCTCTCTTCCTCGAGGCGGCGACCGGCTGGCACGCGAGCAACCGCCGACGCCCGCCCGTGCATCTCCGGTACACGGTGAGTCGCCATGCTCCTCCTAGCTTTCTTCTATCGTAGTTTCCGCAAATCGCTTTATCTCTTCGTGGAAGCGTCCTAGAATTGTTAAAGATCGCCTTGGTGGGTCGTATATATGGTTAGGGATCTAGATCGCGCCGTGCGGACGCGTAGGATACAGATCCGGATGGCTAGGGCTCGAAGGGAGTGGTTTTTGTTTTCCAATTTTGGACGCGACGGTCGTCCATTCGAAAATAAGTCCTAGGGTTTCGTCGGCCGCGAAGTTAGATCTGTTCTGGACGCCGTGGTCGTTCGTCGCGATTCTACGGTTTTCGTTGCTCGCGAGCTGGATCTGTCGCGCTGCCGGAATTCATCCCTGGTTTCGGTGCGAGATCTTTAGTTAGATTTTGTGTTAGTCCTTCGGAATAGATTTCTCGTTTACAGATGTTTCTTTCGAAGCCTTGAATGTTTACCTTTAATCTTTTTTTTATTATCGCAGGCGAATTTGGGGCTGAGGAAGAAAGGAGCGACTTCTCTTGGTCGTTGGAACTTCAGGACAAGGTAAGAACGTGTATAATTGTCGCATGTTCGGTGCGTCTGGTAGTTCCAACTTCCAACTGCAATTATTCCTAGTTGTCTCTGATGCGATGGGCAAAATTGATGATAACCCCCCCAGTTGACGTGGGTTCTATTATATGCCCCCCTTTGTGTCACTGACATGTGGGGTCCGGTCCCACATGTCAGTGACACAAGGGGGGCATATGATAGAACTCGCACGAACTAGGGGGGGTTATCATCAATTGCCCCGATGCGATGCTAGTCAACGCTTGCTTGGTGTAGTTTGTTTGAGTTGTTGACAAAAGCTTTGTTTGTAGCTCGTGTTGACAAAATTATTATTAGTCCCTTGATCAATGTCCTTTGCAGCTTAAGAATCGGAATTACATTAAAATAAAATAAAAATTACATGATGCCATGTGAAGAAAAGGTTAACTCTATGGAACAGTAACAACTAACAAGCTCCCTCATGTTGGTTACTTTTTGTTATTGTGTAATTGTTACTAGAGCCTCACGACAATTTTGGTTGACATGCTTCTTTAAGTCCTGAATGGTTAGCAGGTTCCAACCTTTGAGCTACTGTTTTCACATTGTGCGGATGTCATGAATCTAATTTGGCACTATTTTGGTGTTAAACTTCTGTCCTAGTCACTTGTACTAGCTTTAAGGGTTAGCTGCTGTATGCTTTGGTTTCGTTGCGAATTTCATTGCTTGAGTTGTCTGAAGTTATTGGTCTACTTATTGGATTTAGACACATTTACTTTGGCATGCTAGATAATCCTAGATGTTCAATGAACTAACAGTGTTCTTCTCTCTTCTATGAGATGCACTTCCTTGCATCATTTCATGGCCCTGCAGGTTTTAGCTCTTTATCAGTTTCGCCGGGATGGACTCCAAGAAGTTCCTGCAGATGGTCGAAGATAAGAAGAAGAGACTACTTGAGAAGAAAGAAGCCCCGCTGAAATGGCAGCAGAAACTGGAAGCAGCAATCAAGGCCACTGAAGAAAAGGAGAAGAAGTTGAAGTCAAAAAAGCACAGAAGGAGAAGCCATTCTTCCTCAGAATCTGACAGCGAGTCTGAGAGCGACAGGGACCGGAAGCACAGGAAGAGGAAGGACCGCAAAAGGCACAAGAAGCATGGCCACTCCGACTCTGATGGTGCCAGGAGGCGCAAGCGCAGGTCAAAGAGGAGGAGCTCAGACTCTAGTGACGAGAGCGACAGTGATGAATACGAGAGTGGATCTGAGGAAGAACGTCGCAGGAAGAAGCACTTGCACAAGAGAAAGCACCGCCGGCACTCTTCAAGGTCAGACTCTGATGCTTCAGACTTCATCAGTGATGACGAAGAGCGGAGGTCAAGCAAGAGGGACCGCCATTCCAGGAGCCGCAGGCGCCGCCACAGGTCATCAGACGACGACTCTGAGGAGAAGAGCAGGTCGAGACACAGGAAGCGTCATAGATCAAGTGATGAGGACACACCTTCAGATTCCGACAGTCATAAGCGCCACAGGAGCCGCTCCCTGGGGGAGTCCTCGGATGGTGGAGCAGTTGCTGGTGAACCGGACAAGATGAACAATGGCAAAGGGCTGTCTCACAAAAGCAGGCACCAACATCGCCATGACCACAATCATGATGATCGTCACCGTAGCAACTCTGTTGGAGGATTCGATGATGTGAAGCAAGTCAAGAGAGTTAACACCCTGGGAGTCGTGAGAGATTAAAACCCCCCAGTAAATATGCTGGTGGCGTATCGTCACCACCATCACTATGATCATCACCGTAGCAACTCTGTTGGAGGATTTGACGACATGAAGCAACTCACCGACCTGGGAGTCGTGTGAGAGATGAAAGCCCCCAGGATTCAGTATGCTGGTTTGTCTTCCGTGATGAATCTTTGTTGCGAATTCTGAAGCCTGTAACTTTGTTGCACAGATGTATCTGGTGACATTAGATGTTTATTTACAGTTATCAATGTTTGTTGTGGGATATGTTTGCTTTCCATGGCCACCCGTGTGTGCGTGGACTCGTTATTAAATAAAAAAATGTTGCTTATGTGCTTAGTTACTTTTCGGTCGTGTAGAGCCTTCACCATTATTTTGTTTCTCCGCGCAACGCACGCATGGGCAGTATTAATAACAGTATACGTACAGGTAGTTTTTTTGTGTGTGGAAAGCTCTTATTTTGTAGAGCAGCTTCAGATCCGTCGTTACACCAATTATCCTAGAACTAGAGAGCTAGTTACTTCATTTACCTCTTTCGTATTTCAGCATGTAATTCGGACTGCCAATCAACCAGCCTGTGTGCGCGTCATGCGTGTCCGCTACAGGTGACTGATATATATATTTTTTTTTGAGGAAGGATCCGATTCATATAACAGGAGGCTCAACCACTTTACAAACAGGTCCCCCAAGAAACACAAAATTACAAAGAAACCCGGAAAAGTGCACCAAGCACCCTAAGCCACCGTCGAAGAACACAATCGGACCCAGAGCTTCGCCCAAAGCTCCTAGGCGGCGGCGGAGACGCCGTACCACGACTCGCCGGGAAGAAGACGCCACCACTTGTTGTAGACGGCTGCAAGAACCATCCGCCGCTGCGCGACGGAATCTGGACTCCATGAACGAGCACAGCCACAACGCCGACTCCCCGCATCCACCCGTCTTCCCGCCGTGTCGCCAACGCCTAGGACCACCACCTCCAGCCGCACCACAGCCTCTCCAGCCGCTGCTCCCCGAACCACCATGGCCAGCCGAAGCAGAAGCAGCGAAGAAGCCGACCACCAGAGCCACCTGCACCAAAAGCGGAACAACCACCACCACCAGCTCCTCTCCTCGCCGCCACGGCCGGCCAGAGGAGCACAGACGGAAGGCCGCGCCCGACGCAGCACCTCCACGACCTCACCGGCGACGCAGCCGGAGCGGGAAGAGGGGGAGGACAAAACCCAAACCGGCGCCACCGACACCGCCATCGGAGACGGCACCGGGAAACACACACCTAAACCCTAAGACCTACCTACTCACACGACGGAACCAAGGCTCCCCCCCACCTCGCGGCGCCGAAACGGCGGCCGGAGGCGGAGGGGAGCAGCCGGCGAGGACGGGAGCTCGCGGTCGCCTTTTCTGCCTCACTCAAACAGTAACCTTATCCCACCTTATCCGGAGGGAGGGCTCTGTAGGTGACTGATAGTTGGTTGTCTGCTGTACCCAGTTTCCTTGTCACCAGCGTTATGGCTGACGACTCAGGCACTCTTTTTGTTGAATAAAGCTCTCATAAACCCCGCAAAAAAAAAAATTGTAGAGCAGCTTCCTGCCTAAATTCGGGCGAGTACCTTTTGCAGCGATTCAAAACTCAATCGATCCTTCTCTTCATCTCTTCCTATCTCTCATTAGTTAATCTATCGTGGAGCACTGGTAAATTTGCGAAAACGGGTCATAGTTATGGAAGGATTTCATTTTAGTGCCATTTGTTTTTTGCCAAATTGTCAGTAGGGGTGCGTATGTATGCAGTATCAATGTATTAACGCGTCCAACCAATTGATACTAAATTAGATACTCCAAATCAGATCTTGCCTGGTCCAAATAAATATCATGATTTCAATTGATACTGAATATATCGTATAACGTGGATATTGCCTCCGGATTAATTCCAACGTGTTCGTGCCTATATAAACGTCTTTGTGCGCTTGTCCTTGGCACCACATTCGCCGTAGCAAACCAAGACTCACCTAACTCAAACTTTCCAACCCACCTAGCAGAGTAGCAGTTCTGTCATGAGGCCACACAATATCCTCCTTGTCACTGCTGCCGTTGTCATTTGCATCATTGCTATACCTATACCCACCACAGCAAAGGTGTTAGATGTAGACGGTGATTGGAAAAATCTCTCTCTCGAAGACCTCAAATCCCCAAAGGTCCTGGCAATTGCCAGGTGGGCTCTGGCTGAGCACGCTAGGCAAACAAATGACGTGCTCCGGCTCAAGTTTATTTTGATCGGCTTCCAACAAGTGGTGTCTGGAAATGGCATGAACTGGAAGCTCCTACTTGACACGGCGAACGGTCACGGTAAAGATGGCTTTTACAAAACGGTCGTATATGATCAGCCATCGACTCACACACGCAAGCTGACCTCCTTCGCTAAATCAGACTAAGATGCAGTGTGGTTGCAGGATTCCATATATCGCTTAGTAATAAACCAAGCTGGAGTATGTGTGGTGCTTTTCTTATCCTGGTGCATACAATTAGCACCTATCTTTTGAGATTTTCAGACAAGATTGTACTGAGCTATGATTATATAAAGCCTTTTGTATTTCTTTTGTCCGGCATTAGAGAGAACAATTTACACATAGATCCAACTACTACACACAAACTAACTCAAAAAGAAGACAACCTTCAAATATCATAAATTCAAGGCACAAATAGTTGCGACCGATCATGTATGAAGGTACACTAGCTGAAAATCGCTAATTTTACTAATTTACATCTCAGTTTTCTGAAAGGAGTATTTTCAAGTACATCAGCACCTTCCATGGGAGTAATGTCTCAAGGTACTACAAGTCATCTTCTACAAAAGGTCCTTCTTAATTCAAATGCCCACCAGGTGCTTGAGATAAATAGATCAGGTTATCAAAATCCATCGATTAGATGGTTGATACTGCAACTCGCGAGGTGAACGAAAATGAGTTGCACTGAGCTATGAATGAGTAAATGACATTGGCGGACACACAACTCGCCGCGTATGTACATTTAAGTCACACATTTGAAAAACGTGATTTTTTGGTGTCACAACTGAACAAATGGGTGCAATTTGGTCACAAACGGGACGGTCATCCTGTTTTGGACTGAGACTTTTTAGAAAACTATCGGATCACTGACGAAATCTGCACTCCTTGCTGCCTAAATTGGGCAACTACCTTTTGTAGCCATTCAAAACTCAATCGATTCGTCTCTTCGTCTCTCCCTATCTTTCATTAGTTAATCGATCTTGTAGCACTGATAAATTTGCAAAAACGGGTCATTATTGGAAGGATATCATTTTGGTGGCATTTTTTGTTGCCAAATTGTCATTAGGGGTGCGTGTACGCAATATCAACTTAATTAACACGCCTAATCAATTGATACTAAATTATACTCTCAATTCTTGCTTGGTCCAAATAAATATCATGATTTCAATTGATACTGCATATATCGTATGAGGTCGATATAGCCTCCGGATTAATTCAAACGTGTCCGTGCCTATATAAATGCCTTTGTGCGCTTGTCACTGGCACTGCATTTGCCCTATATCCACCACCGCAGAGGGGTCACATGGAGCCGGTGGTTGGAAACAAATCCCCCTCCCAGACCTCAAATCTCCAAAGATTCAGGGGATCGCCAGGTGGGCTGTGGCTGAGCATGCTAGGCAAGCAAATGATGGGCTCCGGCTCACGTGGGTTATCAGCGTCTTCCAACAAGTGGTGTCTGCAGGCAAGAACTGGAACTTTCTAGTTGACACGGTGAACGGTGACGGTAAAGAAGGCATGTATACATAGCGAAGGTACATGATCAGTCATCGACTCACACGCACGCTGACTTCCTTTGTTCCATCCAACTAAGATGCAGTGTGGTTGTTTTAGACGGAATGCAGTGTGGTTGTAGGATTCCATACATCGCTTAGTAATAAACCAAGTTGGAGTACTTGTGGTGGTTTCCTGGCACCTATCTTTTGAGATTTTCAGACGAGACTGTACTGAGCTATGAATATACAAAGCCTTTTTATTTATTTCTTTTGTCGGACATTCGAGAGAACAACTTAGACATACATCCAAGCACACTACTGCACTCAAACAAACTCGAAAAATACAACCTTCAAACGTATCAAAATTTCACGGCACTGCGACCGATCATTACATTAGCTGGGAAATTGATAATTTAACTAATTTACACACCATATCCCCTTTCTTTTTTCTGAAAGGAGTCCTTTCGAGTACATCAGCACCTTCCAGAGGTGTACTGTCTCCAGGTTCTAACAAAGCATCTTCTACAATTGGGCGGGCCTCCTTGATGCAATTGCCCGCCAGGTGCTTGAGATAAATACATCAGGCTATCAAAATCCATCAATTAGATGGTTGATACTGCAACTCGTGAGGTGCACGAAAATGAGTTGCACTTATTTGTAATGTAGGCGTATCTCTATCGCGATTTTAATTTCATCGCATTTGCTGTCAAGAAGAGCCACTACAATGTAGTGGGAAGTGTACAACAGCCAGAAGGACCAGAAACGTGTCTAGTGGCAGTCAGAAGTTTGTCAAGACTTTATCTTTCGACACGTCATCAGCAACAAGAGTTCTAGTAATATCCTGCAGATATTAATACAGACGAAGATCAGCCTGCAAGTATAGAAACAAGCCACAATGTCTAGAAGTTGGAACATGGACAGTACTATTCTTTAGTGGCAATAATCGCCATTATAACAGCCTTCCATTTGAAACTATCCAAAATATTAGTTAAACACCTTGTCTTCAGTTATTACTCTAAATGTACAGCAAATTGCTAGGTCTGGGTAACAAATACAAATTTTTACCATTTCTCAGATGTTGCCTCAAATATAATGTTAACTACCAATCTAGAGCAAGAACAGTATGGCCTGCAAAAGGCAGTGGCTACTGGTGTCTATGTTTAGTTAGCAGTTCGATCTTGAGAAAATATCAATTTACCATGCATTATTGATGTACAGATGTCTTAGAATAACAGAACAAGTGCAGCATCTAATGTAGAAAAAGCATTGGGGCACATGAACGAAGATCGGTTCGCAACTTGCATCATTAGCTAGATAATTCAGAAATGAGAACATAAGAAAGCTAGGCATACCTCAGTCATCTGTGTATGTCCACACAAAATCGCTCCCATCGATGAAGGATTTACGATGTTCTTCGTCCTTGAAAAAGCATTCTGCAAAATGCAAAACAAAACTATAAGAACACGATGAGCTAAGAACAACCCAAAAGGCGAAATTATAACAGTACCTGGACATAGCCTCGCTCACCAGTCCACTGATCATCTGGTCTAGAGAGAACAGGTATAATTTTTATTCCTCTAGACTCCCAGTCATCGAACCTCTCCTGTCATAGCACACAGTGTCAAACAGTTATATAGACTGGTCAATACTTACAAAAAATGTAGCCCAAAGACTGAGACCTACCTGATATGCCATCCTCTGAAGATTTCTAGCCCCATAAAAGAGGCTTACATCAACCTTCTCATTTTCGCCAAAACCTGACTCGATGAGTGACCGGATCGGGCTGCCACCAGTACATGTAAAAAAGATGGTATGATCAGAATTACACACTCCAATGAAAGGTGTTCTTCTCCGAATGCACTTTCCACATCACATATACCATCAAGAGGCAATCGTGTTTGTTTAAAGTACGGGTGGATCAGGCATTGACATGGATGAAGCATATGTACAGAGCAGAATTCTAGATGTGAGAACGTTCCAGCTCAACAAATTAGATAAAAGTATCCATTGATGATGTTCATCGAAACGAAGTGGCAGAACAATAAAATTAAGGAGAGGTCATCACTCATAACCCATCAACTACTTGGCACGTCGAATTCCAAAACTGATTCTGCAGATATGGAAATAGCTGATGAAGCATCTGTAGTACAGTGGTGCCGATCTAGATCATTTAACACTAAGATTGTTAACAATCTCTTTGTCCCGTAGTAAAATTGACGCGGGCTTAACAAATTCCATTGATGACTAGAAACAAAAATGAAGTACAGTACAGAAGCACAGGGGGCAGTTCAATAGGCACCTGATCCCGGATCCAGTGGCGAAGACGAGCACCTCGCGGGCATCGGCGATCCTTGAGACCTCGAATCCGCGGCCGACGACGGCGCCGCCGACGCGGACTCGGTCGCCGGGACGGAGGTCGCAGAGGCGCGCGGAGGGGGTGCCGGGGAGGCGCTTGACGAGGAAGTCGAAGGACCCGAGCGCCGTGGAGGAGGAGGCCGGGGGAGGGGAGGAGATGGCGAGGAAGATGGGGTAGGGGGCGGAGGGGAGGCGGAAGGGGAGGAACTGGCCGGAGGCGAGGAGGGAGGGGTGGGAGGAGAGGTCGAGGGAGACGTGGAAGAGGGAGGCGTCCGGCGTGGCGGCCCGGACCGCGGAGACGGGCGCGTCCGTCCACTCGGCCGGCGAGGGGGGCGGGGTGAAGGAGGCGAGTGCGGCGGCGGCGGCGTTGGAGAGGGCGCGGAGAAGGTTTGGGCGGAGGAGGTGGTGGAGGCGGCGCGGCGGCGGTCGGAGGAGCATCGGAAAAGCTTCCGCCAGGATGTGGGAAGCTGCCGGCCGATGGGGAGGAAGCTGCCGGATCTCGCGGGCAAAGGCAAGTTTTGGTGTACAAGACGGTGACGTGTACATGTTTTGATTTCTCCTCAAGTCAAAAGAGGAAAAACTCTGGCCCAAAATAGAAATGATATTGACAATAAAGAGATGGTTTGAAGATTTCAGGAGACAACTCGGCAACTCCCAAGACACGCCCAAAAATATCCAATTATACTGGCGGGCTAACCAGCCGACACGTGCGGTTGAGCCAAGCATCTTGGAAAGGGCTCTAGGAAATGCCGGGCCTATCTCGATTCAGATTTTTTATTTTTATTTTTTTATTTGCAAAGCCTGCGTACAAACAAGAGTGTACCACATACACCGTATGAAGTACAAGAAGAAAGCTCAGAAGTACATACGCAGGGGAACAAGAACCAGATCAAGCAACAGCAGTTCCACCGGCGATGAAGACGAAGACCGCCGACCTCCATCTAGCCATGGCCCGAGGGCACCTCCTTCGTTGAAGATCGCCGCTGAGCCCGTCCGCCGCACAGCGACGGAACTTGTGCCGGTGAACAAACACGGCAAGCACCCTCCCGCTCCAGCAACTCCACCTTGCCGCAGCCGTCTTCGTCCCCAGCGCTGGCAGAAACCACGAAGCTCGCCCAGCCCCGATTTCCAGCCGCCAGATCCGCCGCCAGCACGGATCCGACGGGAAGCCGACAGACTCGAGCACCACGCCGGGCCTTGAGCCTCCGCAAGTCGAGCGTGACGACGACGAGCTCCCAGGAGCCCCTCCGCCGGAGAAGATCGCCTCGACACCAAAACAACCGCCGCCAGCAGCACCTCCTCCAAAGCAACGCCGGCGAGGTCCCCACCCTATCCTACCATATATACAAGCCGGAGCCGGGGATCCCTCACCCTCCCGCCGCCGAGGCGGCCGACGGAGGAGAGGAATCCCGCGGCTCAGCGGCGAGCACGCGGTGGATCGGCCGAGATCGCCCAAAAAACGCTGGTCACCTCTCTGCTACAGTGACGGGAGAGGAGAGGATAAGGTCGGCTTGAATTGGATTCGATTCAGATTTTTACTAAAGAATCAATTCAGATTTTTACTACACTACCTGAGATTCACATCGGATCTAAATTCAGTATCCTAATCCATGTGTTGTGCATGTCTCTCCCTCCTTCAATCAAGATATCACATATGCAAACTTGAGTTACTAACTACTTTTTTTTAGCTAACTAACTACTTATTAGTAGCTTATTTACATACAAATAAGTGATTTGCGACTGCTCCGAAGATTGCTATAAAATTGACTGTTACTGGTGTTCATTAAAATTGCCTACCATATCGACATCATTGGAATAAGGTGGTATATTCAGGGCACAAAGACATTTTTGTACGAATAAATAGTGCGACATCTTGGACTTTCTTTATCAATGGCGAAAAGAGAGACGGTGTCCCAAAATTCTGATCCAATCAAATGATAATCCTTCAAAAGTATAAATTATAATTTGAATTGTACTTCAGAAGTGTTCAAATTTTGGATCCAAAAAAGTGATATTTGATCACTCAAATTTATAAATTATAATTTAAAGTGTGTTATTTTTTTTAACTTAATCAAAATGAATAATATTTGATACTTCATATGTAAAAGTCCAATATAAATTATGCTTCAAATGTATCGATTTATTAGTGAGTTTACATATAAATAATTTATTTGTAACCGCTCCACTGTGTGCTATAAGGTCGGTAACCTATCGACCGGAATTTTTAAAAGCAAAACATTCAATACACTAGTAGAAATCTCCATTTTCCCTAGAGCTCATCGGCCTCCACAAGGTACAGAAATAAAGTTATTTTTTTAGTCGAGCGCGCTTTTCGTCTCTGTCTGCACGCATGGACCTACTGGATTGATAAAAAAAAGGCCAAGTCTACGACTTTAGGCTCGCCAAAGGAATCGTTGCCGCCAGTCTTCTTCGTCCCCTTTGATTGCACAAGGCATCACGACACACAAGTAACGACCCAACTGATAAAGTTTTTTTCACCCACTCATAGGCCAGCCCAAATAACAAAATTTATTCACTCACTCACTCACGACCCAACTGATAAAGTTTTTTCCGCGCTGCTCACATTCCGCCCACCACTCCGCTCCACCGCCGTTCCCGTCGTATATCCGCCGCCTCCTCGAACCTCCGCCACCTCCCCGCGGTTCTAGACGGTCGCCGGTGCCCCGCCTCCGCAGAAACCAGGCCTGCAGTCTCCGTTTCCGGTACGTTCTACATCGCTCTCCATCCACCTCGCTCTCAAAGTGTTTGTTGAAATGCCAGAGCCGGGTTGTGATGACCATTTTTATATTTGTAGCCATGGATTCATCCTTCGACGAAGAGTACGATTACTCCGCCGTAGATGAGTTTATGTAACGAGTTCATCGATGGGTGTAGCGACGATGACATGTTGCAGGAGGGAGACGAGGAGGCCATGTCGATGATTAGCATTCAAGAAGAATTGGAGAAGGCGGAGCACGTTCTCAACTTCCAGGGATCGATTAAGGGGCGGATTACCGTGGCCCGTGATAGGATCAAAGGCTATCGAGACCTATACGACGACTATTTCAAACCAGATCCGGTCTTTCACGAGGGGTTCTTTCGGCGTCGATTTCGCATGAGCTCGTCCCTTTTCCGACGCATACAGGAAGCAGTGACCAAGTATGATGATTACTTCAAGTTGAAGCATGATTGCTGCGGAAAACTTTCTTTCTCTCCATTGCAGAAATGCACCGCTGTTTTGAGAATGCTAGCCTACGGAAAGGCTGCGGATGCCATTGACGAGTATGTCCAGATGGGAGAGAGTACATGTATTGAGACTATGGAGCATTTTGCGTACGCTGTGGTCAAGGTTTTTGGCGACAAATATCTTAGAGAACCAAATGCCGAGGACACTGAAAGGCTACTGGCCCTTGGAGAAGCAAGAGGATTTCCAGGTATGCTAGGGTCAGTTGATTGCATGCATTGGCAATGGAAGAACTGCCCAACAGGGTTGCGTGGGCAGTACCAAGGTCACAGCAAAGAGGCCACAATCGTACTTGAAGCAGTGGCATCTCAAGACTTGTGGATTTGTCATGCGTTTTTTGGCATGCCCGGTTCTCACAACGACATCAATGTGCTTCAGCGCTCTCCCCTGTTCAAGAGGCTTTGTGATGGGGATGCTTCACCATGCAACTACAATGTCAACAGACGCGACTACACCATGTGATACTATCTTGCAGATGGTATCTATCCGCAGTAGGCAGCATTTGTGAAGACTATCAGCAATCCTACTGGTCCCAAAAAATGTGGATTTGCAGCTGCACAGGAGGCTGTTAGGAAAGATGTCGAGATGGCATTTGGTGTGCAGCAAGCTCGTTGGGGTATAGTCCGTGGAGCCGCAATGATGTGGGATCCGGAGGTACTATGGCAGGTCATGACTTGTTGTGTAATTTTACACAATATGATTGTGGAGGATGAGGGAGAAGGGGCAGCTCGCACCGATTTTGAGAAACCTGGAGAACATGTCCACCTACCTGAACAAGAAGCGGAACACGTCCTGCACTTCCTTGAAATGCAACGGCAACTTCGAGATGAACAAGTGCACGCCCAACTATTTCATGATCTGGTGGAGCATATGTATGTCTTCATGGGAAAAGAGTAAATTTCTCATTTGCATTGATTTGTGGTCCGAATAATGTGAACTATTGTTAGGTCCGGCTACTTTTATTTTTATTTGTTTACATACAATTATTTGTTGTAATAAGTCGATTTAAACTATTTATTTAGACTACAAACTAGTTGTATGATCGACGTGCATGGATTGCATGGATTTGGGTGTCAAAATTTGAACATTGTGGTTGTAGAGCACCACTTTTAGGGCCTGTCCGGTCGCTGTCCACGGACACGTCCGGATGTGTCCGCGGACAGTTTGGGGGCCGGATATGGGGGCTCCGACTGGAGATGCTCTAAGACTCCCACAACGAAATGGATTCACTTAAGTAAGCCCGAACTCAAAACCTCCGCTCTCCCTTGCACCACTCGCTACCGTCCTCCTTCCCCGTGCCGCTGGTATGAGCTGTGCTCTCTCCTCCTGCCTCCCCGTGACACTACGGCTCGCGCTATCCTTCCCGTCGTGCTCGCGCTCTCCCTCCCACCCACCCTACCTCCATCCAGCACGTAGAACTTGGAAGGGCGCGTCGCCGCTGACCGCGTGAGTGCATGTGCTCTGTTACGAGTGCTTTATAATTGTTACCCAGAAATTATGCTAGACAAATGTTAATCTTTTCAGTGGAATACAAAGAAGGGAATGTTTGGGTTTGGTTCTAATTTTCGTCCATTCAGTGCATACGCTTGATAGATGGTTATACTTTGGCGCTAAGTTTAAACCCTGGCTTCTCCACTACATACTGTTTTTTTTAGAATCACCACTACATACTCTGGTGTATTTGGGGCGGAGCTGGCTCAGGACAACCAGGGACATGGCCCGGGACGCAACAAAATTACCGGCCTACTGGGCATATAATAGAACTCTGACTTGGCTCAGGTGCGGCCCATTTTCTCCATTTGCTTCTCCCCTTGCTCGCTCGCTCGTTCTGCCTCTCCCCTTGCTCGACGCGAGCCGGCGCCGCCACGCTACTCTCTCTCTCTCTGTCTTCGCCGGCAGCCCGGAAGAGCAGTCCGTACTTCTCCTCCGCCGGTCCGCCCCTCGCTGTCCCGCTCCTCTGCTCGGATCGGCTGCTGCGCCGCTCCCGCTGGCCCGCCCTGCGTCGCCTCCGCGCGACCGTCGGCTGGCGCCGCCGCGTTCTGCCGTTGTGCCTCCTCCTTCTCAGGCAACTGGGATTGGTTCTTCTCACTTCTAAAAACTGTTGCTCGGCTATGCTGCTAGGCTAGGTAATTTATTGATTTTTTCAGTAGTTATGTTGATTTGTAAATTATAATTTTGAACTCATTTGTTCATCTAGCAATTGTTTCTTATTTATTTATGTTTTAGGATTTGATAGTGCTAGGATCCTTTTTTCAAAACAATTGTAAACTCGATAGAGCTCGTAATAAATCTAGACAACGTTATTTTCGAGAAAACAAGACAATGTTATGAGGCTTTCAATAATCAAAGTCAATCTGTAGCACATGTGATGGAGTTGAGAATATTTGTTCATCTTTGCAGTAGTTCCAAATTTTCTTTGCCATTACAAGAGTTTTTCAAGTTTTTGGTCCGGGGCTGCATACGCTTGATAGATAGTTATACTATGAGTACTGTTTTGATTGATAAACGCTTGTTCTTGTTGACCATTGGTCGTACTTGATACACGATTCTTGGTAGTTGGTACACTTTGTGGACTGCTATTGCAATTTTACTCGGTTATATTTAAGGAATTCCTTTCAATATATAGCCTAGATTTAACACAAAGGAGGCCTGAGATCGAGTACAACAGTTACATTGATGTTTAATTTTTATTGTTTCTTGCAGGAGATTCTGCTGTGAATTTGTAAACTTGTTTCATTCTTTATTGGCTGTCCTCTCCGTCAACTGAAAGGAAGCTTGGTCCATGAAATGCAGTTTTATTGTGGGATTTTCCTTCTTTTACTGGTGCCGTCGATGTAAAGACAGGGTTGGCATCCTCTTCTATGCACCGAGCAGTGCCGGGGTTCCTGTGTCGAGCCCTTTTGAACAGAAATCGCCCCCCAGTACCGCGCCTTTCCTCTCTGGCTTGTTGCTTTAAGAGCTTGGATGATCAAGAAATCAGTCGAAGCTCTTCTTGCAGCAAGTATAGAAGCCGTGTATTCATCCTTTGATCACACTAGCACTCCGGACATCGAATTTGGATGGGGCCAGAAAGATTACCTTCAGGGAGTGTGTCAGGTTATATGGGCTATCCCAGTCGGTTGGGTTGTTTGCTTGCTTATGCGGTCATTCGTGCCACAGAGAATCACACAGATCCGGTGCTTGATTCAGAGCATTGTTGATTACTGCGGGGATGCCGGACCAGAGTTGTTTGAGTTGGCACCTATGTTGGTCAGCAATATGGGTGGGTCGATGACGTTGCTACAACTTTATGCCACAATCATTCGGATTTTTGTAGAGCTGTCGATGTTCGAGGATGCTCTCCTCACTTACATTGAGGCCAAGAAGGTTGGAGTTGAGTTGCGTGTGTGCAACTTCTTACTGAAGAGTTTAGTTGAAAAGAAACAAATCATGCATGCAAGGAGTTTGTTTGATGATATGAAGAGTTCTGGTCCTTCACCAAATGTCTACTCTTATTCAGTTCTGATGAGCGTGTATACACATGGAGATAAGTTATGCTTGGAGGAAGCCTTTGAGCTTCTTTGTGAAATGGAAACTAAAGGTGTGAGGCCGAATGCTGCAACCTTTGGTACTTACCTCTATGGGCTTTGCCGTGCCAGACAGGTGACATCTGCATGGAAGTTTCTTCAAATGATTTGGCAGAGAGGTGACCCTTGCAACACTTACTGTTTTAATGCAGTTATTCATGGTTTCTGTCACGAGGGCCAGGTTAAAAAAGCTGTAGAGGTGTTTGATGCGATGAAGAAGGGTGGGTTTGTCCCGGATGTCCATAGCTGCAGCATATTAGTTGATGGGTTATGCAAACAAGGGGATCTGTTGACAGGGTATTACATGCTTGTTGAAATGGCAAGGAATGGAATTGCTCCTACTCTGGCGAGTTACAGTTCGCTTTTGCATGGTCTTTGCCGAGTTGGAAATATTGAGTTGGCATTTGAGCTTTTTAAGAGGATCAAAGATCATGGTTTCAAGCTTGACCACATAGTGTACAGCATTCTTCTTCATGGTTGTTGCCAACATTCAGATCTAGAGGTTGCCTGTGACCTTTGGAATGACATGGTTCATCATAATTTTGTTCCAGATGTCTACAATTACACTAGTCTTATATTTGCATACTGTAGACATGGGAACCTTGAAGAAGCATTGAGGGTATTTGAGCTCATGCTAGATAATGGGATAAGTCCCAACATTGTGACCTGCACAATTCTTGTCGACGGCTTCAGCAAAAAAGAGCTGATTGGTGAAGCCTTCATATTCCTGGACAGAGTGCGCCAGTTTGGAATTGTCCCCAACCTTTTGACGTACAGAGTTATCATCAATGGCCTGTGTAAGGTCAACAAATCTAATGATGTATGGGGATTTTTCGGGGACATGATAAAAAGAGGCTATCTTCCTGATACTGTGATTTACAGTATTATTATTGATGGTTTTGTGAAAGCTTTGGATCTGCATGAGGCTTTCAGGTTGTACCATAAAATGGTTGATGAGGGGATAAAACCTAATATCTTTACGTATACTAGCCTGATAAATGGTCTGTGCCACGATGCTAGACTTCCTGAAGTTATGACACTGTTTAATCATATGACTGGAAAGGGGATAAAACCGGACATGATTTTATATACGTCTCTAATTGCATGCTATTGTAAGCGCTCAAACATGAAGGCAGCTCTGGAAATATTCAGAGAGATGGAAAAAGGGGGTTTGTCAGCAGATGCTTTTGTTTATACTTGTTTAATTGGTGGCTTCAGTAAAGTGCTTGCAATGGATGGTGCAAACATGTTGATGGAAGAAATGATAAATAAGGGGCTTACACCTACTGTAGTAACTTATACAGATCTCATAATAGGATACTACAAAATTGGAGACGAGAGAAAAGCTAAGATGATGTACAAGAGTATGCTCCAGGCAGGCATTACACCGGATGCCAGGATGAGGTGTATATTGGGCATTGACAATTATGAAGATGATTTTGAGGATTCTCAGCAAGAGAAGGGTGTATCATAGGTTTTTCACATAGAGCTCTATTAACTTCGTCCACAGAATGATTTCGTAATGGTGATGAGCTCTATTAATCAGTCAAGCTGACCCTTTTATGTTGGTCGTGCTGACGTATTTCATTGTTATCATCTCGACGAGGAGAATGAGAACTTCCAAGGATCGACCTAGTTCCTGTTACACGAGTAAGTCTGAACATTGCAATAGTTACTTTGAATATGACAAGAATGATTGTTTAAAGCCAATTTACATTATGAATTGATAGTTGAGATAGTGCGAAACAGAAGTATGCCACGATTAGATATCTGTCCTTTTTTTCAGGGTTTTCATTAAGTTCCTGTGCAGTGATTAGTTTCACAATTATGGTCTTGTATTTCTTATTTTTCTTTGCAAGTTTGGTTGATTATCAACTGAATTCACATGCATCATCAACACCAAC
Source organism: Poa pratensis (assembly GCA_947311845.1). NCBI lineage: Eukaryota > Viridiplantae > Streptophyta > Magnoliopsida > Poales > Poaceae > Poa > Poa pratensis. The sequence goes on along the minus strand of CAMZMU010000110.1, from coordinate 30,776,075 downwards.
TTTGCTGGTATGCAATGTACATCCATGCCATTCACAGCCACCTTACAAAGGAAGAAAACTGAGGGATGAAGGGAAAACCATTACAGGGCACGACATACATTGACTGTTATATAGTCAAGAATATGGGTCCTTGCAAATACAACTTTAGCACTATTGCGAACCCACTTCCACATTTTGATATATCCTGGAACCATTTCCTCCCGCAGAGAACTACAATACAATATATTAGGAGGACAGGAGTACTTGTACATCTAGTTGCCTCTTTTCTGTCAGCCCTTTATTGATTCCATTTCGTGATCTGATATTTTAGTGAAAATGATCCCAGGGTGGCAAACAAGTCCACTGCACGAGGTAGCCTCTCTCGGTAGTTAAAAGCTCAATCAGTGGACAGATTTCGGAATATGAATATGCTAAGGCAGGTCTTTCTGTTTCTCTGTCTTCATTCTGCGTCCTCTGCAGTGTACATTTAACTGATGCATATTTGACAATGTAGCTTCTTTCATGTATCTAAAGCTAAATTCGGTGCTGCAGATTTTTTTCCCCAATAACGGAACAGATGAACCAATTGTTCACCCAGCATCTAAAGTGCACCCAAAAGATTATGGTGAATGCTCCAGGTACCACCATTTCTTCAAGATGCTGCAGCATATTTATGCATTCTTTTTTGTCCAAGTACTTTTTGTAAATAATATAAGTGAGATTTATATCTGAATTCCAAGGAACATGTTATGTTGACTTGTAGCTCATTCCATCTTACAATAGTTGCAGGTTATCATGATGAATTCAGCCTAAAGCAGCTAGCTTAAACATTCATATTCATTTCGCTACTCACCATTGCACATAGTCAGCGTGTTCAATGTATCAAGGGACGGTTCCCAAACACTAGTTTATTCAGTACGGTTGGATGATCACTTTCCAGAATATCCAACTGGGTTCATGGCAGCTAACAATCTGAATGGTAGCTTTAAGCCTCTGCTTAAAACATTTATGTCAGAAACACTGTGCACCAATAACCTCGCCTGAGGGAAGTCAATGCGCAGACTCCTGCAAGCTTGATTTGCTTTGCTATCTTGTTGCATCGATTTTGTTTTGATCCTGGTTTGCAGCTGCGTACTGTGTCAGTTTTGACAAGTCAGAATTGCTGCCTTCTCAAGAGCTTTCGATTTGTTGGCTGTGAGTTTTTTGTTTGCTGAGGTGCATGAAAGGTTAATATTTAGAGTAAATTGCAAATAAACAACCACATTTGGGGCTAGGGCTTAAAAAACCACCACTTTTCAATTTTTCGCAAAAAATCACCAGTTCACTCTAATTCTCGGAAAAAGCATCGATCTGTTTCTGACCCACCGCCAGGCTGACGTGGCTCACGGTAACGGCCGGCAGTGGCCACTTTTTTTTCTATTCCTTCTTTTTTCTTTTCCTTATTTTTTTCTGCTCTATTTTCTTTGCTTTCCCCCTCACAGTTGCCTCGGTGGACAAATCAGATTGAGAGCGGCGTGCTGAAGAAGAGGAGCTCGGGCCGGTGGCTATGGAGGGACGAGGTGTATGCACAGGCGTCGGAGCGCCGGTGCTGCTGCGGCCGCGTAGGGTGACACGGAGCGCCTGTGCGTGGGAGAGACGCCTCGGCTGCTGCTGCTGTCGGCCCCGACCCTGTTGCGCTCGGCGACGGGCATGAGGAGGCGGTCGCAGAGGCAGGGCATGCAGGCGAACGCGGCCTCGACCAGGGAACGCCTAGGCGAGCCCAGCCTCGACCAGGGGACGCGCGGTGTAAGCGCGGCATGCGAATGGTGGCGTCGGGCACAAGGAGGCGGTCGCGGAGTTGCTAGGGCGCGCAGGCAAGCGTCGAGGTAGGCACGCGGACGGTGGTGCAACACGCGCGGAGGGAGGTGATGCACGGCCGAGGTCCATGCCGCGGAGTCCGTCGCCGGCGTCACCAGGTCTGCTCGTACTCCCTCCAGCTCGCGGCGAGGCCGCTGAGCTCGCGCACCTCAAAGACTAGGGATGTGCACGTTGCAGCCGTGGTCACCGCGCTCTGAGCTGCTGGAATGTACGCCGGGCTCCGCGGCCATCGCCTCCCCTCTGCTTGTTCGGGAGTTGGGGGCGGAGAGCTGCGAGCTAGGGGCGGCAGTGAGCTGCGAGCACACACTTGGCCTGTAGCTGGTAGCTGGTACGGCACGTTGGCGTCAGCAAGCTGCAGTTTGGCGTACGCGAGATGCTCGATATAATGTCCATGAGAGAGACTCTTGGTGAAGATGATGACAGGTGGGTCCTAACTAGCCTTTAACTGTCAGTGAAATGGTGTTACAAATCGTGCCACGTTATCCTGACAGCGGGCACTTCTGGTCAGCAACACCGTCAAAATGAGTTAAACTGAGTGATTTTTCCGCAAACATTACAGTTCAACTGGTGGCTTATTTATTTATTAATTGAAAAATCGTGGTTTTTCGAAACCCTAACCCCTAATGTTGTGGTTTTTTGCAATTTACTTTAATATTTAAGATACTGTCTTTCAGTACCTTTATTGGATATTCACTGCTGACCTTGATGTATGTTATACAAGATTGCGGGAAAAAGCTGAATGCAGTGGTAGCACATGTTTTGCTCAGCATTAAGTTCTCTTTCTGACCATTTGAAGGTACGATACAGACTGCATTAAGGGATTTTTACCTACTGCCATGACCTGATATTATTACCCTAAATCTTCATGTGCAGGAGGGAAGCATCACATACTACTATATATAATGGCTCAGCGTTTCAGCCACTGCTGGAGGCGTCATCGACGCACTGTAGATCGTCTACACTACCTCGCGCATCTACAGTACCGCACACTGCTACAGTCCCCACGCATCTACCTCACTGCTACGGTCCACGCGCATCCACAGTACCGTGGGTGTATAGTACCGCATGACCCGCGTCATCCGATATAGATCCGACGGTCCTCCTTTTCATGATAATATATACATAAAATATATGCGCGTCGACGAGTAGTTTTCATTCCCGTAATCGGTTTCGAGTTTGGTCGACTCTAACTTCTTAATTTTGGATTCAAATTCTCAAACACATTTGACAAATTTTGTCAAATTCGTCGCACTCAGTCATCCGTTTGAAATTTTCTTTCACGAGTAGATGTATAACACCTTTCCAAACAATTTTCATGTTTTAACCTTTTTATTTTGATGGCCATATACATATTTCTCTATAATGTTCAAATACGTCGTATTTTAGTCTGTGCAAAATAAAATAAAATCTAACATATATAAAAAAAGACCAGGGTTTCACCGTCCGCTGGAGGCACCCACGTCACTCCGTGCACTGAAGAAGTGCAAATCTACAGTGCGTACCCGCCTCCACGCCGTCGATCTTCAATCTGACCGTCCGTGCGGCCGTTTTGCAAAAAGATCCCTGCATTGTTTGCGAATTATGATTAGGCCCACATACATAAACCAAACCCTAGCCTTGGAGCCCGAATCGTGCTCATTTTCCCCACCTGCGCCGCGTTGCCCGCATCCCTCCTCTGCATCTCGCCTCCTCCAGCCCCGGCCGCCGAGGCCCTGAAGCTTGCGAGTCCGAAGCCGGCTCTCCTTTTACCTCCATCCCGACCGCCTCTCCGCCCACCTCCACCTCCATCCAAGGTCTACATCAGCGAGGAAGCGAACGGGGAGAGGACCCCTTCCATGTATCTTCTCCTCCAATCCCCATTCCAATCCCTAGCCCTCGCCCGGTCTCCTCCCCCAGACGCGCCCCTTCTCTCATGGCCTTCTTCCTCCCCCATCGCTGCCCTCGAGCTGCCCACGCCTGCCCGAGCCCTTGCCCACGCGGTCGGCTGCTTGCGTTGGAGGAGGAGAAGGTTGTGCGCCCGCCGAGTCACTGCGTCCCGCGTCGCCGTCCTCTCCATCCTCTCCGACCGTCGCCTATAGCTCGGCTTCCACCTTGGCAAGGTAAGCCCCGCGTCCCCTCTCCCCTGCCCGTCTCTCTTTACTGTGTTTATGTTCATTGTATGCAAAATATTGAAACTAATTAAATTGTAGTGTTCAGTTTTTATCTGAGTTGATTATATTAGATTGTAATGTTAGGAAAGCAAATAATACCACTCTTGGCATTGTGTATTTTTTAAGCATACGTGTTATGACCATTAACATTTTTCCTTTTTTTGGTAGGCAGAGATTACCACATTCATTTACTGCCCAAATCACACATTAGTTCTAATAAAATTGTGTTACCACAAACTGATACTAACTGGACATGGGCCGGTTTTGAGGTAATGTCCTTTTGTATATAAATATCAAATTATATGTATTTTTTAAAACTGCAATGCAACTTAATGAAGACATTAGAAAATTCTAATTCCCACATCCCTGATAAGAGACTATATTGGAAGGATCTCAGTTTGGGCCATTTTGTTTCCTCTGTTGGTACTTGCTTCATAGGCCATATAATTTTGATATATCTACTTGGAGCATGATAAAATCACTCCTCACAATTTGGTATTCTTACAAATGCTTGCTAACCTTTACCATTTTTCCTGGCATGTATCTGCCCTCCTGATCAGATGCTTGATGTTTCCACCGCCTTATTTTGACCATCTGTTCCTAATGTCCAATGACAATACCCTTAGTTAAGTTAAAGTGATGTACACGTAAGAGTAATACGCCTAAATTACAAGCAAGCTATGAACTGAAGAGCTTTCAAAATATGGTTACTGATAACAAGTCTTTGCCAAATGGTAATATATATGTAATCTTCAAGCAACAATAAATGAGTTAGAATCTTTTCTATTTTCTATATAAAAGGACCTTTGCTGCTTCTCAACATTTAGATAATATCTTCCAGAAAAAATATGATATTTTACAGTGTGATGCTTTCACTCTTTATCTGTACTTGCAACATTGCTTTACTCTTAATAACAAAGATTACCCGGAGGACACGGCACCATCACGAGATAGACAGCTCCATATATTACGATCTTTGCCAAATGAGATTACCCGGAGGACACGGCACCATCACTATTAGATTCCAGAAACAATCTAATATTTCCTCAAACTATTGGTATTTCTTTGTATGCTCTAATGTTTAATTTGCCAGTTGATTCCACAAACAATCTAATGTTTCCTGCACGAGTCAGTGGAGAGACTAGGATCGGATAGGACGTTCTGCAGTGCGGAGCACCCCTAATTCAGAACCATTGTTTAGTCACTTTGGTGTATTGTCCATATCATATGAAAATGGTGGACATATAGTTTATGTTAACAGAGCGGGTTTTTTTGTTATTATGCTCAAGGTAATTACCATAGTTCCTATATTTTTGCAAGGAAGAAAAGTTCACTTTTATCCAGAGAATTTTCATATGGAAATATTGTATTGGCTTGATATGTTCATAAGAAAATAATACTCTACATCGTTATATTTAGGATTTCGTTACCTTCTTTAGGCCTAAGGAATAATGTACTGTAACTTAGGCTTTTAGCTAAGCACTTTATGTTGGTGACAGAAGGTGTTAGCTGATAACTTATCAGTTTTAGCATCAACAACCCCAGCCTTGCCATATCTATCATTGTGTGTGATTGTCCGTAGGTTTTCCTGACGGATATTCTTATGTGGACAGGACCTACAAATGAGCATCTGAATTCCAACTTTTGGCGTATTTTTACCAACATTACAGCAGTTCTATTCAGTAAATTCTTTCTGGAGGTTGTCTATTTAAGGTTAGTTCAGCTGGCTTATGATTTTGAAGTTTTTTGTACTAACTTGCACATCTCACTTGCTTAAATTTTAGAGTTGATTTCAATTCCTACTGTAAACTTTCTGTACTTTCATTTTGCATCAGGTTTAGGTTATCTTTCGAAGGTAGCATGTTCAGTTTCCTGCTTCGTCTTCAATCCGTACCGAGATGGCGCCGCCACCCCGATACACCAACAACTACCGAAATAAACATCATCAAGAGTTTGATCCCGCTACAGACAGGGCAAGGTTGAAGCATTAAGATAGATTTCTGTTAATTCTATGTCTACAACTTGAAGCATGTGCATTGTCGTATAATTTCAAACAATAGCTGAAAATGACTGTAGCAGAAAGGCAAGGTTGTGCTTACTGTATAATTACGATAAAGTCAGATATATGTTCTTTGATCGACATCTCCAACACGAGAATTCAGGTATATCTCCACTTAAACAAACAGACCAAGAAAAATGCTACCTACCATAAATCTACATTATTGTACTTAATTGATCTACTGCCCACATTACAGCAACGGGCGCAGCGTGTCGCTGCGCAAATCTTCCTAGTATTCATCATTCATGTAAAAAAATGATATTCCTCATTCAAGCAGTTTAATGATTGGACCCGATGGTTTGAAAAGAGTAGATGTGCAATGAAATGTCTTGTACTCATTTTTGAAAATCTGTTTTTTCATTGACGGAAAAATTGTGAAGATGTGGTTTGAGCCTGAGAGGCTTTTTGCATGTTATCATTGACTGTATACCCCTATTATTTATACACATATCTATATCTATACCTAATAATAAAGACATTAAGATTTCTTGTGGTACGTCGTTGAAAATACCCCTAAAGTTCGCAAAAATTACCCACCATTGCCACCCATAAGTCATGTACCAGTTCGTTTTTTTTTCGTGCGCTGCTGGTTTCCATGGTTCCGTTGCGCTTTGGGATTCCCTTCCACGTTAGGACAGAGAACCACATCAAACGGAAAGAAACCCTGACTCTTTGATGGAGTAGAAGAGAACCCCGTTTCGTAGCTCCTACCCTGGTTCGTGTACGTGTATATATACACGTTAGGTCGATCAGACACGTGAGATTGAGGAGACGAGATCAACCAAAGATCTATGAGATCCGGTAGGACGGGCCCTACAGCTACACGCTCGAGCCAGGAGCAGCCGTTGCGGCGCCGCGCGCCCACCGCACGCGACGGAGCCCAACGCCAGCCGCGACCTCCTGATCTTGCCCTACACCGCCTCTCGATGGGTGTTTCCATTGGGGTTCCAAGCCTGTAAGGCAGTTGCAATGAGCTCCTAGCCTCCTAGATGGCGATGACGGGCAAATTCAACTTCCACCTGGGCGGCCGGGGCCGCCAAGGCGCCAACACGGCTGCCATCGACCTACGTCTTGCTGGCGGTTGCAATTTTTGGCGTGGATGCCGAAGATGCCGTTCAGCAGCTGCGTCGAGTACTTGCGGGAGATGGCGTGATGGACAGACGTGGCGTCTGGCACGAGCGATACCACCACGTCGGACGAGCTGGGGTCCAGGCGTCCAGCCAGAGGTGCAGGTTGACGTCCACAAGACACTCGGTGTTGCCTTCCACCACTCTAATGCCGATCTCCTGGGCCTCGCTGTCGACGAGTAGGCCGAGGAACGGGGTAAGCTCGATTGATGTCGTAGGTGGGCAATTCAAACGCGCCGAACGCGGACACGGGCTGCCAGTACAGCGGGTTGATGCCGCCCGTGTAGATGACATGGAGCATCACGAAGGAACCGGCTAAGAGACGACCTCATAGTACGCGGCGTTACCCTCTACGTGGTGAGGTTGTTCGTCTGGATGTAGAGGACCGGCGGGTTGAGTACCACTGTACAAGAATTATGGTCTTCTGGATGCGGAACCAGTAGTAGCTATCCCCGCTGGTTCATGACGTACAAGCCAACGCCGCCATGATCCGTATGGACGCACCGGCGCCCTCTGGCGGCGCCATCACCGACTGACCTCGCCAGTAATGCCGGCGGCCACGCCTACGCTACGTATACACTGCTACTGCAGTTGCGACTTTGAGACAGCGTCACCTGGGTCTGCAGATCCTCGGAGCTGCGGCGCGAGTTCCCCCATGCCGGAGGCCGAGTAGCGGCGGCTCTGGCCCAGTTGAAGTTTCAAGCTGATGTGGTTGACTTCGTCGATGCCAGAGGTGGCGCGGGGTGGAGGATCTTCGGACCCGAGGAGCGTCGACTTCCCGTCCGTGCAGGGGGACCTCCTGATCCAAGGCCAGAGGGGAGGTGGTGCGGCGGCGCGCCGGCGCAACGCCCTGTTCACCATCCATGGCGTCGAGGTCCAGAGGGACTTTATTGTAATTTGTTTCTTTGCTCTGGACTGATCTGTAAGATCCGTGGTTAATGTATATCAGCTTTCGCAAAAAAAAAGGATATGGACAGGAGACGGCGCATTAGTGAGCAGCGAGAAGCCACCTAATGAATTACGTACTGCGTTCCTGCGTAACTACTGTTGTTCTCTATGTCATTTCTTATATTGGTAAGGTTTGCTACTTACAGTATGCACTCATGATCAGTTATGGATGCCAAGGAACAAAGAAGAAGAAATGATACAAAATAGTATGACCAGATGACCCATGAAAAGAGGCATGAACACTGAAAAAACGTTGTGAAGCTTATAAGAAAAAACAAAACAATTAAAAGGTTGAAAAATATACAGATTTAGAATGAGAACAAAAGAGAAAACAATGTGCACAAAAAAGACAGAATTATGCAAATATGTCCCCTGAACAGAAGGAAGCTAAATTAGAATAAATTAGAGCTAATAACGAGTTTAAGCACAACACACAATGTAAAGATTCAACCGTGACAGTGAAAGTATATCGCAACAGAAAAAGAGTTGGTACGTCTACAAAAGGAAACATCATATAAAGTTACTACAGAGATAAGGATGTAGCAACATATATTTCTTAGCCTTGATACCATTTTTGTTGATGTTCATCCTGGTAGAAAAAATAATAATTCTACTTTTGGGAAAAATTTGGGTCAATTTTTTTCTACCCATTCCAATGCACGGCCATGTTTACTAGTTGAAATATAAACGACCATTGAGTGTTTTGCGTGTGTTGCGTGCGTGCTCCAAAGATCGATTGAGTTAACACATTGCATATGTGGTGAGCAACCTAAACAAAACAATATCCAGAAAAAAGATCGATTGAGGTGAGCCGTAGCTAGCTACTAGTACTCCGTAGCTGGCAGACGCGCATTCACATCAAGCTTCCTAGTGTAGAATAGACCGGGAAGCAACTTCCACCAAGGATGACGACAGAGCATGGCGTGTTACTTGGACCCGAGCGGGCGGAACGTGTCGTCGTGCTCGAACATGTTGTAGTACGGCACCGCACGCTTCGTAGCTAGCGATGGTAGTCGGAGATGGCCATACCCTGACGGTGCTCAGCTGCTGAAAAACCTGGAATACTGCTCTTTTCTGTAAAAAGAAATAGGAAGCTGCTACATGTAGGTCAACCTCGACTTAGCCTAACGCGAGGTCACCCTTACAGCTGCCCACCGTCCTATATTTGGAAAGACACCATCTCCTTCATCTACATCACCGAGTCCCTCCTCTCTCTACATCACCGAGTTGCTTCTCCATCTCGTAGTAACTCCGAGACTCCAAGATGTGCATTTACACGTGTACTCGTATAATTATCCATATTATATTCATAATATTACCATGATGATGTTTTGTGCCTTCATCCGTGAGTAGTTTCATTTATCCTGAAAAAGATGGGGAAACCCTAATACTATCGTGAATTGAAATAAAGATGTATCGTTTGACATGTAGCAATGGTCATTCATAGTATTGTGCGGACGTCGACGGCACAATATATTATCTACGGGACATAAAAGGACATTAACGTTGGTGCAACACGAAGTGTTCGTGGGCATTGCGGTGATAGAAGTTCTCTCTCTCTCTCTCTCTCTCTCTCTCTCTCTCTCTCTCTCTCTCTCGTTGAACATCAATAGGGGAATAACGGAGATCCAAATTCTTACTCCACATTCATGGGGAGACCCTTAATTACTAGTGGCTCGGGCCGATCTGTCAGTTTTCCTATAGGGACTAGTAGTGGTTGTGCGGGGACTCAAGTTGAAGAGCCGGAGGATTAGCCACTGCCGCACGCCGATGTTAATGCCATGGACACCTTCCAGGTACCCGCCGCTTATAAAATCCTCTCTCGCCCGAGAGGGGATCATTTCTTTCCCTCGCCGCTTCCTTACTCTCTTCGCACACCCTCCTCTCTCACTATGGCGGCAAGCCGAAGTGTCAATTGCCGACAACAACGAGGCGGATGGGTGGCTCCCTGGCTGTGGCCACGCAACCTCCAAAAGGAGGTCGCCGCTGATTTCATCAAGTACGGGTTCATGGTCCCCATGACTGTCGCCTGCCGGGCAGCTGGCACATGAGCGGGGGGCTCATCATGCCGCCACTCCCTGAGGTCGGCACCGACGAGATGGAGGAGCTCCATATGTGCGTGTCGCTCCCAGACGAACTCAAGGCTGATCCGGCCTACACGTCGCACCAGCCGTCGTGGCCGAGCTTCCTCATGGCGGAGCTGGAGGAGCAGATCAATTGCTACGATGCCACGGTTCGTCCTCGCGGCATGAAGAACCACGAATGGAGGTGGCGCTTCTGGCGCGGCCGCACGGTCGAGGAAGTCCTCGCCGGTCCAGACGGGATCCACGCCTTCCGCGCTCACTAGTGAATGCGCCTGCGCCAGCGTGGCGCGTCGCTACGCGCGAACGTACGTCTTCGGTCCCCCTCTTCACATCGGTTCCTCCTTCACGCCACCGCCGTGTACCCGTGCTCCTACGCTAGCCCGTCCTCCACTGCCCGTGGCGAAGGAGGACGCCGTGGAAGATTAACCCGAGAGCGACGCCGAATTCAAGTGGCGCTTCAGGACTCCCTATAGAGCATTGAGCTTGACGAGCTCAAGCGTTGGCCGTTGCTCTCCCAGATCCTTCACGATTCCGCGATGAAGGACAGGACCACTAGTAGGGAAAAGCCTACCGCTGGCGAAGCTGTGTTTGCCAGTACAGCCTGGCCAGTGGTAAGTGCTATCGCTGGCGACGCCGCTGCCCGCCAGGGGTAGAGAAAATTACGGTTGGCGAATAAAGCTTTGCCCGCCAGGAGTAGATGCTGGCGAACTGTCCTGCCCGCCAGCGGTAGCCCGTCCGGCCGCCAGCGGTAAGTTTCCGGCGTAGCACGTAGTTCGCCAGCAGTATATATCCAATTCGCCAGCGGTAGATATTCTGGAATTTTATTTATTTTTCCTAAAAATTCGTATTTAAACAGTATATACAGGAATATCAGCAGTATATAAAGGTATACGCAGCATAAACAATACAAATACATGATTCAGAAATACAAACCGAGAAGTTATACAAGTGATCGACCGAATGCATCATACAAGTACAAATACGTCTAGAGAGTCGGTAGTTCAAATCACAAAGTTTCGAAAGGATTCGAAAGGAAGTAATCATCTAAATTACAATCACGTAGGAGCTAGTGAACCGCACAATGACGAGGAGAAATGATCACAATGAAGTATCCGGTCGTTCTTCCTCTCTTCCGGTCGCTAGCTAGCACATGGTTGATCTCGAGTAGCCCTTTATATCTTCCGATCCGTCTCCTCCTTACTCCTTCATCTCTGTACAACACAAATAAAAAATGTTAGACAACGAATTTGAGTGCATAAAAATGTAAATTACACAAGGTGTCACAATTTTCTAATGATCATCAGCATTGTAAGAAGATGACACAACAAGATTAAAAAAAATTAATGCCTCATACTTAGAATATTCAGGGATGGTGTAAGTGAAGCCAGTAGGATGCAGAAGATTTGTATTCTTGCATATTACAAGTCTCACTTACACCACCCCTGAATCACATAGTGCCACATCATTTTAATCATCGGCATTGTAAGAAAAAGATAAAACAAAACAAAAGATATTAATGCCTCATACTTAGAATATTGGACACACACAAGCAACCCTGATAGCTTTGTTGAACCAAGTAGGACGCACACAACTTATATTTGTGCATGTCACAAGGTTCAACAGACTATTAGGGTATCACGTAGTGTGCCACATCATTTTAATCATCGGCATTATAAAAATTAAGTATGGTCAACTCAAAAGCATGCCTCATACTTAGATTAGACACACAAATTGATCAGGGATGGTGTTAGTGAGATCCAGTAGGATGCATAAGATTTGTATTCGTGCATATTACAAGTCTCACTAGCACCACCCCTGGATCACATAGTGCCACATCATTTTAATCATCGTCATTGTAATAAAAAGCATGCCTCATACTTAGATTGGACACACAAATTCAGGGATGGAGTAAGTGAAACCAGTAGGATGCAAAAGAATTGTATTCTTGCATATTACAAGTCTCACTTACACCACCCTTGAATCACATAGTGCCACATCATTTTAATCATCGGCATTGTAAGAAGACAAAAAAAAATTAATGCCTCATTCTAAGAAGACGGTAAAAAGGAGTTCACATGTCACACAATTAAGTTCAACGACTTTGAAACTATAGCTATATGCATGCAAGTTAAGTAGCCAGACAACACACCGTCGTTATTTCTTGGGCGGCTTCGATGCCTTCGACTTCGGCGAGAAATCGAGAGAACCATCTAACGGGTTGAATGGTCTGCGATCGGCCTGATGTCCTATGCGTCTTTCTATCTCGTTCTTTGTTGGTGGTGAAAGGAAGAACAACCCATTGGAGTGGTAGAGATCTGTGTTGATTATTAGTGAAAGAGTCATCTGGATGCGAACGAACTCTTTCCTGACTACAGCATCAGTGGTCGCCGCCTTTTCCTTGGCCCATTGCTCAACAGCAGATGGATATTATACTCGTTGTTTCTCGCGTATTTGAAAGATGAGGTACCAGGCTTCACACATACTGCCTGGCGACTACTTGATGCCGGCGAAATCTATCGTGTGGCTGAATACCTTCTGGCCTCACTTTTCAACTGATCTTCTGATGATACCTTCATTTAACCAGTAGTTGTTGAGAGCCTCATCTAGAACATCCTTGATGCCGCTGTAGTCTTTTGTCTTCTCTTTACTCCCCGAGTCGAGATACAGGGCATACGAGTCTCTCGGGAAGAGAACGATGAGGGTGCCATATTGGTTACTACAGAAAACAGTTCAAACAGAGACCATCATCTTCAAATTAACGATGGAAATGTACGAAAGAATGTTATGACGGCTAGCAAAAAATGACTTACTCGGAAAGTAAGGCAGAAAAAAGATTTGTTTGGTACAATACTTTCTCATGAAATCTTCGAGGTACTTTGCCGTGCGTGTCCTACCCGAAGGGGTGTTCATGAAGCACTCTTGCATGTAGTAGGGGTCGACTATCATGATGTTCGGGGTATTGTCTGTACTGAGTTTGTGCGCCAAACTAAGCGCAAGCAGCCGGACCATGGACGGGTGGAGCACTTTCATGTTGAACATGTCGAAGATGTCACTATATCTCACGAAGAACACGTCCCCGGGATATATATCGACAAAGCCCATGCCCTTTGGTACCTTTCCCGCGAAAAGCGGGTATGATGGATTTTTCTCTTTGCTAAGAACATCCTCCAAGTAATGAACACTAACATGGAGACTTTTCATTTCCGAAGGTATGGCATCAAGCATATTTTGCGGCAACATTGGTTTGGCCAACACATGGGACTGATGCCAGTTGGGGATATTTGTCTTTTCACATACCCATTTCAGGTTCCTATCCCCCGGCACTGGTTGGCTGTTGGAGGAACCAATGCCAGTTTTCTTAGTTCTTTTCTTTCCCGTCTTCTTAGGCACCAACGCCTATTTCAGGGTATCATGGAGTGTGCCCTGGCTGAATCCGGCTGGCTCAGCAGCTTCTGGCGTTGGTTGAGAATTAAATAGACGCTTGGAGCACAGATGTTTCTCTCTTAGATCAGGCAAGGGAGAATGCATTAGATCATGGTCGGGCTGATCAAAAGGACCATCAGGGGGTCCTTTTGGCTTGGCACCGACCCGTCGACCAGTGTTGGTTGTGGGGTGGTTCTAACAGGGTCCAAACGAATCAGTGATTTTGGCCATGTCATAGGCCATGGCAAGCATTGTTTGAGGTTTAACTCGCTATCGACATTGGGGGGTTGAGCCGGAGGATCCAAATTCCCGCAACCAGGCAACACCCGAGCCAATGCAACCATATACAGACCATCATGCATAGGCACTGTGTGCAACATGCGGATAAGTGGTGTCAGGCATTAGCCACATCCTTGAGCTCACCGTTCACACGCATTAGCAATGTGCATGGCACGTTGTCGTCCTGCGAAAATATGTAAGGCGTCAGGCGCCAACAATGCAGTATTATAAAACTTATCGAGACTTTTATAATGCTTAATTACCTTGAGGGCGTTGAGCTCGGCTAATGGCGTGACTTTGGGAGCTGGCGTGCCAGCTATGGAAGGGCTACTACGAGGCGCGGAGTCGGCCGACGATCCATCCCTACCATGTGCGTTGATCACAGGGACAATAGGCGACACATTGTTCGATCCATGGCTGGCCTCGATGCGGACCACGGGCATAGGCCCTATTTTGCCTCCTTCCACCAAGCCGCCATTGAATCCATCATGTTAGGAATGAGGGACTTGACCGTCTTTACCACTTCGGTTTGGATGGTCTCCTTCATGTTAGCATCCATGGTATCTAATTCCTTCCCGAGATCCATCTCCGTGAGCTTACTCCTCGCCTTTCGCTGCTCCCTGGTTTCGGTGGGGCCGTAGTAATATTCATGTTTATAACCGATTCCGGCGCCGACCACACGGCCACGATGCGGCAGACGTGACACCGGCACATCCTTTACCATGTTCAACGCCCTGTTCAAAGGGGTGTCCCACGCGGCATTCGTCCCCGACCCTTGGGTTGAGGAGCCTTCTTGAGACGACTGACCAGCAATTTATGCTTTTTTTTCTTCCTCCTGCATTTTCTCCAGAATAAGCTTCACCTTCGCGTTATTGAGAAGTTTGCCCGGGGTTTTGGGATTTTCCTTGTAATGCGCCCTGATAAATTTTCTTGCCTGCGGGTCGGTGATCTTGTCGTAGATAGAAGGCTCCGGCTTATCTTTATCCTCCTTGTCCCAAATTTTTTCCTTTCCGGGGTAACCACCACTTCTGAGAGTGTGGGGAGCTACGTTCTTGTCATGCATTTCTTTCCCCCACATTCTTAGCGCCTTCTTTTCAGGTTTGTCTTCGTTGGCCTCGAAACACGCAAAGTCTTCTTCCGAAATGTTGGGATATGTCTTGTAGATCTTAGCGTAGTCAGCACCCTTTGCAATCGTCTCCCTCCTAGTTGTTCTTCAAATACTCAAGGCTTTGCTGAACTTGCCGAGGGCATATTTGTTTACCAGATTCTTCGTGAGACTCAGTTCATTGTAATCCCCCGGGAACAGGTATCGTGCGTGTAGCTTGCAATGAGTAAATCGGCCACATGTCGATTCCTTTTTCTTCTAATGTGCTCGTCATTGATATTGGCAAAGTCTCGGACGATGCATCCCAAGTTGTTGCCGTACCTGGCCACTAACGTTTCCGGCTTTGTAGGACGACCGCTGGTGGGGTCCACCTCCATGAATTCTGCTCGCCCGGAGGGGAGCCTGTTTGGGCGCCTCTCCTTACGTTGATGTTTGGCCTCGCTACCAGATGTCTCGATGCCTATTTGGCCGCCACTAGTAGTGGTCTCGCCATCAGATGTGCTCTCCTGACTGGGTGCCTCTGTCTCATTGTAGGCATCCTCCATTGTCATATCGTCGCATAACGGCTGCTCAAGAAACGACAGGTAGGCTTCCGCTTCCTCTTCATTGTCGCCTCGAGAACCCAAACCCCGGTCTCGTTGTTGTGGGACATCTTCGCACTAATTAACAAGAAAAGTTGAACTTAATTAGTACAAAAATATAAGCAAAATTCACTTAACTATTAAAAATTCACTAATCTATTTCAAATTCATAGAAAATATGTCCTATTTTTAGCAAAGTCATGTCAAAATTCACGGAAAATTTCGGCATGACCTTTGCTAAAAATAGGACATATGGAGTACCCGAATTTGCCGGAATGGAAGTTAATCAACATTCCGGCAACCTCAAGGGCCTCTCGGGGTACCTGTAGACATTTCATACACAAACATTCGTACCGACCACCATCACAAATCCAGCACCACCACAACCACAAATATTGCATTATCACCACCACAAATATACCACCAACACCACCAACACAAATACACCAGCACCACCACAAAGATATCATCGCCACTTCAGAACATCTCACCTAAACAGCAGTAGCGTCGATCGAGGTCCTTTTAAACTTTCTGCATATGACAAAAAGTTGAATTTAATTAGTAAACAAATATAAGCAAAATTCACTTAACTATTAAAAATTCACTGATCTATTTCAAATTCATGGAAAATATGTCCTATTTTTAGCCAAAGTCATGCCAGAATTCGTGGAAATTTTTGGTATGATCTTTGCTAAAAATAGGACATATGGAGTACCCGAATTTGCCGAAATGGAAGTTAATCAACATTCCGGCAATCTCAAGGGCCTCTCGGGGTACATGCAGACATTTCGTACACAAACATTTGAACTGACCACCATCACAAATTCAGCACCACCACAAACACAAATATTGCATCATCACCACCACAAATACACCACCAACACCACCAACACAAATATCTCATGATCACCACCACAAATACACCAACACCACCACAAAGATATCATCGCCACTTCACAACATCTCACCTAAACAGCAGCAGCGTCGATCGAGGTCCTTTTAAACTTTTTGTCTATGACAAAACAATTGGAATTAAACCCTAAACAATAGCTTGTTGAAAAAATTTAGTGCATTTCAATTTTGCTAATACCTACAAAACAGAGGCTAATGGCCTACAATGTAACTAAAGAGGAGCAAAAACAATAGCTTTTTGACCACAACTTAACTAACCAGATCATCAACACCACAATTTAAACATATGCATAAATAAAATGGCTGATTTGACCTATAAACCTAATTAAACAAATTTGATTCAAATTCTTGTGAGTTGCATTTTCAATCCAAACCTAAACCTAAACCTAAGTAGGAAAAAACAGTAGCTTTTTGTATCAAATTGTAGCTAAACCTAAACCTAAATTCAAACCTAACTAAAATTCAAATTCAAGGAGTGAATTTTCTTGTTGACATTTTATCAAACACTTAGGAGGCAGGGGATAGAGGGAGGAGGAAGAAGAGAAGCTGGACGGCGAGTACCCAGCAGAGGAGGGGAGCTCGACGGCAAGGCGGTGGAGGTTCTCGGGGCCGAGCGTGGGCACTCGGGGGCGCGGCATGGGTGCTCGAGGCGGCCGGCGTCCCGCACGGCAACAGAGATGGGCGCTCGGGCCTACGCGGCGGCGTGGGTGCTCGGCCTGGAGGAGGAAGAGGGAGGAAGGAGGCGTGGGTGCTCGGGGTCGGCGGCGGCGTGGGTGGGCGTGGGTCGGCGGAGGCGTGGGGCAGGGCAGCGGCGGTTTGGGGAATGAGCGGGAGAGAGAGAGAGGCCCCCTCGCGCGCTAGTTAGGCAAAGTGGGCCTACCGCTGGCGAGCCCGTGCCCACCCACCGCTGGCGAACGGGCTTCTTCGCCAGCCCTAGCCCACGTACCGCTGGCGAAGTGGCTTGTTCGCCATCCCTAGTGCACGTGCCGCTGGCGGGCAGCGTAAGCCCATCGACAGCAGTACCTTGCCCCGCCGTCTTCGCCTGGGCCCGCGCGTAGTGCTGACGGTGCGGATACGCACTTCGCCAGCCCTAGCCAACGTACTGCTGGCGAAAGGCTTTTTCGGTTCGCCAGGGCCAACATCGCTGGCGGGCACCTTTTTTTTGCCGCAAGCCCAGCGGTGGGCTTGCGGCTAGAGGCTTTTCCCTACTAGTGCGACGCCCACCCCCGAGCCCGAGCCGGGGCCAACGCCGTACTGGCCAAACAGGCTGGTTGGGCAGCGATGGGAGTTCACCACCACCTTCATGGCGACGCCCGAGCCGGAGGAGGAAGAGGAGCAGACGTGGTGATGCGGATACAACCGCCAGTTGGAAACCCCAAGATGAAGGTGTGAAGCAACGTAGCAGAAGTTTTCCCTTGATTATAAAACCAAGGTTATCGAACCAGTAGGAGTTGGAAGAGTTTCAACACGGT
The DNA here is from genome assembly GCA_947311845.1 of Poa pratensis. Lineage (NCBI taxonomy): Eukaryota > Viridiplantae > Streptophyta > Magnoliopsida > Poales > Poaceae > Poa > Poa pratensis. Next base: position 30,758,099 of record CAMZMU010000110.1, on the reverse strand, counting down.
GTCAATCTACTCTGGCTTTTGTAGATCAACGTGGACCTACACCCAACACAATCAAACAATTTTGTCCCAACATAACAGGAAGGATGTCAATCTCCCTGGCTTGCCGAATACAGAGGATTAGACGTATGGTGTGTAAAATAAATATAAATGCAAAAATGGACATCGAGCAAATGAGTGTAGGAAACAGTGGAAACGGTGTTTTTATCAGTGTAAAAGAAAGGACCGGGGTCCACAGTTCACTAGTAGTGTCTCTCCATAAAACAGATAAACATACATGTTGGGTAAACAAATTACAGCTGGACAATTGACAAATGGCAAGGGCATGACAATGCATATTATGACAAGACTAAGTTCACTGTAATATTTAATTGGGCATTACAACAAAATACATAGACCGCTTTCTAGTTGCATCTATGACTAATAATCCACCCCCAGGATAACATCCGTGTCTCCCGAAAGTATTAAGTTGCAAGCAACAGATAATTGCAATAAGCATAGTGTGTAATGTAAACAATGCAAATGACACGTAGACATAGCATAGTTGTTTTCTTCCTAGTGGCAACAACACATTCAGAGACTTAGTCATTTCTGTCATTCGAGCCTAGGCAACCGGAGACATGAACCCACTATCTAGCATAAATACCCTCTCTTGAAGACACTAGCATCTACTTGGCCAAAGCTTCTACTAGCATCGGAGAGCATGCATGATCGTAAATATAACATAGAGATAAATAGATGAACAACTTGATCATAACTTCACAATTCATCGGATCCCAGCAAACACAACATGTAGCATTACATAAAGATGATCTTGATCATGTTAGGCAGCTCACAAGATCTAAACATGATAGTACAAGGTGGAGAGACTACCATGTAGATACTGCTATGGACCCGTAGTACCGTGGTGGACTACTCACGCATCAGCCCGGAGGCAGGCATGGCGGTGTAGGGCCCTCCGGTGATGACCTCCCCCTCCGGCAGGTTGCCGGGAAGAGTTTCAGAACCCTCCCGAACTAGGGTTGATGACGACGACGGCGACGGAACTTTTCGTGGATTTTTGATCGGGTATTTAGGGTTTTCAGGTCGAGGAGAATATATACGCGAAGAGGCGACGCGGGGGGCCACCCGAGGGCACCAGATGACCCCCGGCGCGGCCCCACCCTTGGCGGCACCGAGGTGGCGTCTAGGCCCCCTATGTCGCCTCCTCGGCTGCCCTTTGGAGTCCGTCTTCGTATCTTTGTAAAACTTGTCCTCGTAAAATTTCGTCCAATTCCGAGAATATTTCCTGACTAGCTTTTTTGAAACAAAAAGACAGCAGAAAACATGAACTGGCACTGTGGTCTTTGGCATCGGTTAGTCCCTGAAAATGCCTAAAAATGATATACAATGCAAATAAAACATAAAGCAATTGTTATAAAACAAGCATGGAACATTAAAAATTCTAGATACGTTTGAGACGTATCACGTGGCCATCGACGCCGCCACCACCACCATCGCCACCGCCCCTACTGATCAAAGGGTTGCCAGCCTGTCTTCATTAACCTCTCCACGACGACGAGTAGACTGCGGCGGCGGCCACCCTAGTTAGATTTAGAGTTATTTAGTTTTTTTTATCTTTTAAATTAATGTATGAGCCTTTTGGCGCGAAATATGTAAATTCACCGGTTTTAATTCCAAATTTCTAGTTTAAATTCGAGTTGAAAACATTGGCATTCCATTCTATTTTAATTGCTAACGACATCAGTGGATTGTACTAGACGCGCCAGAGATAACAAACTCTTGGTGGCGTGTAAATGGCACGCCACCGTAAACACTTACGAATGACGTGTCACGGGTACGCCACCGGTAAGTATTACCAGTGGCATGGAACCAATGGCGTGTGTAATCGACACGTCACATTATCATGAACTACGCCAAGATACATCTATGCATCAAATATGGCCACACTGGTAATTTATGTTGACACACACAAATATTTATACATGATAGTCTTTTTCGTGAATATTTGTTTTTCAATTTTTCATATAACAAGTTTGCTTGTTTTTCGTGGCAACTAGTACACATAAAATGATTCCATGAAAAAAGATTGCATTTTTTAAAGTTTCTTTCATTTTTATCAAAACAAGGTCAAAATGGCCGACATGGCTAGAAATGGGTTGAATCTTCCAAGAATCTCACTGGTTCTCTAATATAATCACTTGTTTTGTACCTTAGAACGACGTTTTGCCATTTTCAGTAACAAACTATCACATATTTTTAACTCAAATACGATAGACATAAAGCCATTTAAATAGGCGAAAATAGCTAGAAAGTAATAAAAATTCATAATATTTAGTTCTACTTTGTGCGAAAAATGTAGTGGCGTCATTTTAAAAAACTCCATTTTTTGTCAATTATAAAATAGAATTTTTTATAAGAATATTAAAAAAATACTTTTGCAACCTTTTTTAGTTTCGTAAAAGACACCTTTTTGGCAAAAACAATGGACCTATTATGTTGATCTTTTTATGATGCATGCCACACATTTAAAAAAGAACCGTATGTGATTGCCTTCTGTAGTGCACACCTTTTTTTTTTTTTGAAAAACCATGTGTGATTGTCCCTTACATCACAGACATTTTTTTTTGAAACCTTATACTGCAAGGGAGCCCCCCACAGTGTCACTTTATTAAAAGATCAAAAGACCCCATATTTACAAATATGTACAAAAAGGTGAAAAAAGAACAGAAACAGAAAGATAAATACTAATGCAGATTGTCAATCCATGATGACAAACTGGTAACCACAAAACTTTTCACCCTGTACTTAAGATCACACACCTTTTTTCGTAAAACTTTGTGCAATGCATCACCAAAAAAAGAACCCTTTTGGGGTGCTTGAAAACCCGTTTGACACTATTATTTATTATAGTACAATGTGCATTTGTGCAAGAAACAGACCCATTACGATTATTTTTTTATTGCGCATCACACTTAATTTTTTCAAACAGTGTGCAATTGTCGTTTATTGCCCTTTACATCGCTCAAGTTTGTTTAGGAAAAAATGTGTGCGATTGCATCTCATATACCCTTTTATTTGTTAACAGTGTGTGATACCAAACATCACTCATGGTTTTTTCTAAAGGGCATGGGATGAGCAATTTGTTACCCTTTCGCAAAAATACTATGCGATGAGTAATTTGCTACACTTTTACCAAAATGGTATACTATTTGGTGGTTTAAATGACCTGTTCTATACTTGTACTACTGTATCCAATAATACTACGGCGGATATATAGCACCAAATTACCTGATAGAGAAAGGCATAGGTACCTTTCGCGTTCTTCTATACTAGTAACCGTGCACGTGCCACGCACGTCTAGTCAAACAAACAAAATATGATGAACTTTCTTATCCAAATATAAGAAAACCATTTTGAATGTTTGAAATTTCACACCCCTAATTCCCGACTCATGCAATTAACTTGAAATATTTTTCATAAATCAAAAAACATATATGTTGCATCAATAATATAATCTTATCTAAAATAACACTTTCCCAAATCAAATATATGGAGCCCCAGACAATTCTAATTCTTGTGTCCATGCGAGCTTCGGCCCATCGTAGTTTAGATCAAATATACAATCGGTTGAAACTTACAAGTTATACATGCAACGTGCAACGCACGATACCCAATATTCATCAATACATTAAAATTTTATGAAACACATACTTGGAGGCACACCTCCCTTCCCGCCCTTACTCTCCGTTTCTATAAATACGTTGTACGTATAATTAATTAGTGATAAACCAAAGTAGGAGGTCATACATACCACGTAAAAGAACATCTGGCCTTAATATGTTGGCCTTATTACCAAATTATTAATTTAATAGGTTACCCCTGGTTCTCGCTGTTAATAGGTTGGCCTTATTACCAAATTATTAATTTTCTTTAAATACCAAACAAGCAACAACATATATTATTCAATTAAAAATTAAAAACTGAGCAAGATGCAAACCCAAGAGATGAGATACAGGGATCATTTGTTAGCAAAGGTTCGGATGGTGGTGATGATCTTGCCTGGATTGCCAGTATACAGTATTCGTTATGTCCTAAAATGGAGCTAGTAACCCATTACGTTGGAGGATTCCATATGAGGCTGTGAATCCTCAGTGAACCCAAAGCATCAACTTTCAGGGACATTCATCAATAAAAAAGAAAGATCAATAATTTCTTGTAAAAGAAAGAAATTTTCAATTATTGCTTGCCTGATTTCGGGCCTGTTTATAGGAATTCTATGTGGAAATCAGCATCATACCTTTGTCTTTGTATCGCTAGTAATTTAAAAAAAATCTGTACAACTATGCTACAGCTTCCATTAATTATATCCAAAAGTATTTCTGGAATAGTACTTAACATATTGTGTTAACTGTTAACATGGTGCATATACACAGAAATTTGCATTGTATACTGAATGTGTTTAACAATTGTGCCAGTTAAAATGTTGGATGCTTTGACTCTAAATGCAAAGCTCTACATTATTGTAAAATATTTCCCTGAGTTTTATATTCCAAAATAACTGACTATATAGCACCACGAAAGATTATTTGCTAAACATGAGTTCCTATATGTACAGGTTTCAGTATCAGTAGGTCATTGTTACCTGTACTTCTGCAATTTCCCACTAACCCTCCAGGTGCATCTACTGCACAGCGGTGGCTGTAATATTCTCTCAAGTCATTTTCCTGATCATGTTCCATTGAATTAACCCTCGGCAAAAATTAGTAATATTTATTTCAGAATATGGGTCACCATCGTCAGTGGAGAACGGCATTGCGGCATTGGAGCAGCTTCAGTCCAAATCCTCAAGCATCAGCCAAATTTTTTGAATACTTTACCAGTGTGAACATCGAACAATGATATAGATCATAAACATTCTTCCTGAAAATCAAAAGGAATAGATGGCAAACATACATGCAACAAGTGGAGCGACTGAACTCGTTGGACCAGTGTCGCAGGGCATACATATCGCTGCCATTCGACCCTGCCGGCCACTGCCTAAGAGAAGAGCCCCTCAGATCACCATCGGGGCTTGGCAGGATCAGGTCGTCGATCGCAGGGGAGGCGTCCACGTCCTTGGGATCGTGGAGCACGGTCGAGACCATCTGCGTCGTTCCCGGCGGCCGGAGAAAGGGCGGTTGCGTCCACGTCGTCTCCGGCCGTGTGGAGGAATCGGCAGCGCATCCGCGTCGTCTCCGGCCACGTGGAGGAATCGGCAGCGTATGCGCCTCGCCGCATGGAGGACGGCAGGACGGCGTGGCAAGCACGCGTGGAGGCAAGCGGCGGCGCCGAACGGCGAGGTTACAGAGCAATTGATCTGAACAGAGCAAAGAAGAAGCAAAATTGGTTCGTTGATTCAAGACTTTTCAGGTCCCACTGTCAGGCCCCTGCATTTCTACTACACTCCTTCGTCAGTTAACTCCTTCGTCAGTTAAGCCAAGCTACAGTACTGGATCGATCCACTTCCTGGATCTTCTGTGCCTGTGTAACCTTCAGTTATCTTTGTTGATTGTAATAAAAACTACTAAGCAAAAACTAGCGTGGTCCTGCTCTTTGGATATAAAGAGCAGGAGAGGGAGGATGGGTGGCACGCGAATGAAACCCCAGCTTATTTCCTCAGTCTTGTTTTACTTTCCTTGTCCTTCCTTTTACCGACGATTTATCAGAGCTTCGAGCTCGTTCCCTTCTTCCTCCCCATGCCTCACGACTCAGAGCTCACCGGAGCCTGACAGTGGTATCAGAGCAGTCCGGTCTCGTGCACCGCTGCCCCTCCCGTCCCAACCCTCCTCTGCCGAAATTCCCCACCCTCACCCTCCCATTTCAGTTGAATCCAGCCTCGAGGTTGCTAGATCATCCCAGATCGGGTGAGAAATTTCACTCTGCGACGCGCTCTGTACTCCGCCATGGCCGACGGACGCAGATCACGGGCTGCTTCACGCGAACGCGCCGCCGCGGCTGCGAAAGGCGTGGACGCGTCCCCCGCCGCGGTCGAACAACCGCAGGAGCCGGTGGATTCATCCGAAGCCGGAGGTGAAGACGAGGTGAACGACAGCGAGCTGGAGGCTCGCATCAGCGCCTCCCTGCCAAGGACGGTCATGGAGATTGGCCGCCGTCTCGATCTGCACCAAAAGGACACGGCAAATGCTCTCTACAACATCCAAGGTGATGTAGCTAAGCTCACTTCTATCATGGCGAATATGTCCTCCACCCTCGCGCGTCAGCGTCCCGATCTGCCTCCAGAACCACAGAAAGGACAAACACCACCACCGTTTCCCCCATACCTCGGCAGGTTGCGTCCTGATCAAATTCCTTTACCTCCATCCCCAAGTCACATGCCAGAGTCGTGTCCACAAACCTTCGCCCAGCCAACAACTACTACCACAGCTTCCATTGTCACCATTCCACAATACTCACAACACACCAATTCCCACACCCAACCACAATACTACCAACCACAAAGCAATCACCAAATTCAGCCTCCATCTACTTCCTATCAACCACAGAACCAGCCTCCACCCGCCCCTCCACCACTTGAACAAACAAACCATACATACCATCACAATACTTACGAACCTCATATCCGTGTACCCCATGTTGAAATACCCTTGTTTTCTGGAGAAAATGCGCGAGCTTGGTTATTGGAATGTGAAGACTTGTTCAATTTGGTGAATATTCCAGCTGAAAGCAGAGTGCAATGGGGTGTCGCTCACATTCGCGGTCAGGCGAAAACATGGCTAAACAGTTCAGGCTTTAACATTCAGAGTCTGTCGTGGACTGAATTTAGCAGAATCCTGGTGGAGAGATTCCCTGATAACACTACTGTTGATCCAATGGAACTGTTACAAACTCTGAAGCAAGTTACTTCGGTGAATGCTTACATTGACTCGTACGAGAACTGGATGACAATGATGAAAAGAGAGAAACCATACTTGCAGGCTGACTTCTTCGTTGACAGGTTTATCAGTGGACTCAAAGAAGGGATCCGTCATACGGTTCTCTGTCAGAAACCAATTTCGCTCATGTCAGCTTACTGGTATGCGAGGCAATATGAAAAAGCATATCTTGCACCTGCCCGACGACCACCAAATACAGTACAACAACAAAGACCTAACAATCCGGTGGTTCAGCGACCTCTTCCTGTTCGAGATAACAGAGTGAGAAACAGAGAACCTCGGAAGTGCTGGTATTGTCCTGAAAACTGGACTATGGGCCACAAATGCCAACAACTGCAACAATTCCTGAATGTAATGGAAATGCAGGGTCATTTTCCTGACGAAGATCAAGAAGAAATGCCTGCAGCACCTCAGCCACAAGCCCCTGCAGAACCAGTAATACCAGCTCCTCTGATTAATCCGTATGCTCCAGTAGTGCAAGCACAACCAGTAGCCCCTGAACCCGACGATAATTGCAATAGCATGAGCATTTCTGCAGCTGCTTACAGTGGATGTCCATCAGAAGAATCTTTGTCATTTCTCCTGAATTTTCAGAAATCGCAGGCTTTAGCTTTGGCAGACACGGGCAGCACAAATACATTTATGGATCACAAGTTTGCAATCAAAAACAACATTACCTTGACAGATGCACCTCCTAGAACGGTGACTGTTGCTGGAGGTGGTACCTTGTCTTCAACAGCAATTGCACACAATGCTCCTTTTCAATCCAAGGTCTCAAGTTCACTGGTGATTTCCGCATATTGGAACTGCAAGGCGCTGATGTCATATTGGGAGTCAACTGGTTGAAACTCTATAATCCAGTGACATTTGATTTCATTGGCAGAACTATGACTTTGTCGATTAATGGCTCTCTGCAAACTCTGCATGATCACTTATTTCCCAAGGAAAAATTCCTGATTTCTTCTGATGACTGTTGCCAACTGATAGCACAAGGGGCTCAAGGATATATGTTATATTCCACAGATGAAAACTCTCCTGCTGATACTGACAGTGAAACATCTGAAGCTATTCCTTATGAGATAAGTGAACTGCTACATCAGTTCCAAGATATCTTCCAAGCACCATTTGGTTTACCACCTCAGCGATCCTGTGATCACCAAATTCCTTTATTACCAGATGCAAAACCTCCTAACATTCGACCATATAGAATGTCACACAGCCAGAAAAATTCAGTCGAACTCCTTGTTAAGGAAATGCTCAAGAATGAGGAAATTCGTCCAAGTCACAGTCCATTCTCTTCTCCAGCTATTCTGGTGAGAAAAAAGGATAAATCTTGGCGTCTATGTGTGGATTTCAGAGGACTGAATGATCTCACCATAAAAAATAAATTTCCTATACCTGTCATTGAAGATTTGCTGGATGAATTACACGGATCGACAGTCTTCTCCAAGTTTGATCTTCGGTCAGGATACATCAAATAAGAATGCACGAAGCTGACATTCCCAAGACTGCTTTCTCTACTCATTTGGGCCATTATGAGTATCTGGTGATGCCATTTGGGCTTTGTAATGCCCCGGCAACCTTTCAAGAATTAATGAACACCCTCTTTGCTCCTTTCTTGAGGAAGTTTGTGTTAGTTTTCTTCGATGACATACTGGTTTACAGCAAATCTTTCGAGGAGCACAAACAACATCTGTTGCAAGTCATGGAGGTCTTCAGGAAGCATTCTCTGAAAGCAAAAATGTCTAAATGCAAGTTTGTGCAGCCACAAGTGGAATACCTCGGTCATGTGATTTCTGGTGATGGTGTTCGAACTGATCCCGAAAAGATAGCTGCAATAATGAAGTGGAAGACTCCAGAAAGCTTGAAACAACTACGCAGAATTCTCGGAATGTCGGGTTACTACAGACGTTTCATAGCAAACTATGCTACCATCTGCTCTCCTCTGTATGCCATGCTGAAGAAGGATGCTTTTGATTGGGGTCCTGAACAGGACGCAGCCTTGGCCAGATTGAAACATGTGATGTCCTATCCTCCACTTTTAGCGCTGCCCAACTTCGCAAAGCCATTTATTCTGGAAACAGACGCTTGTGCTTCAGGGTTAGGAGCAGTTTTAATGCAAAGTGGCAGGCCACTATCTTATTTCAGCAAGAATTTAGGCCCCAATAACAGTGCCAAGTCCATATACGAAAAGGAGGCAATGGCAATTCTGGAAGCTTTAAAGAAATGGCGACACTATTTTCTTGGCAACACATTGGTAATCAAAACTGACCAAAGCAGTCTCAAGTACCTTTCTAGTCAGAGATTAATTGAAGGCATTCAGCACAAATTGATGCTAAAGTTGCTGGAGTTTGATTATCAAATTCAATATAAAAAAGGAGTGGAAAACAAGGTTGCAGATGCTCTTTCCAGGCAGCACCTCAATGACACTGATCCTAATTCAAAAACTGACAATGATGCTTGTCAATCGACATCTATAGCACTTCCAGCATGGACTCTTGATGTTACAGCTTCATATGAGGGTGATGATCATTGCATTCAATTACTCCAAGAATTGGCAGTTCAAAAGGATGCTCATCCTCCATATACAATGCAATCTGGCATCTTACGGTACAATGGTCGCATTTATATTGGCAAGTCCACTGATCTTCAGGCCAAGATCTTTACCACATTCCATTCTTCAATTTTCGGTGGTCACTCTGGAGGTCGAGTAACATACCACCGAATTAAACAACTGTTTTATTGGCCGGGGTTGAAGAAATTCACTGAAACCAGTGTCGCAGAATGCCCTGTTTGCCAGATTTCAAAAACTGAAAAAGTGCAGTATCCTGGGTTATTGGATCCATTGCAGATACCGGCAGGCAAATGGACTGAAATCAGTATGGACTTCGTGGAAGGATTACCAAAATCCAAGGGCAAAGATGTTATTCTTGTCGTCGTAGACAGATTAACAAAGTATGCACATTTCCTGCCTTTGTCTCATCCTTACACCGTTTCAAAGGTTGCTCACCTAGTGATGGATAACATCATCAAATTGCATGGTCCTCCTACTGCTATCATCAGTGACAGAGACAGAATCTTCACGAGCAAGCTCTGGCAAGAAATATTCACTGCTCTGAAGATTTCCTTGCATTTCTCTACTGCTTACCATCCGGAGTCAGATGGCCAAACTGAAAGAGTAAACCAGTGTTTAGAGCAGTACCTAAGGTGCATGACTTTTGCTGAACCAAAGAAATGGGTTGAATGGTTACCAGCTGCAGAGTGGTGGTACAACAGCTCTTATCACACAAGCATTAAAATGTCTCCATTCCAAGCTCTATATGAGTATCCGCCTCCTGTCTTTTCCCAACTGATCAACACAGCTGAACAAACTCCTGAAACTCAACAAGTATTGTTGAATCAGAACAACATGCTCGAAACTCTGCAGCAGAATTTGGCAAAAGCTCAGAAGTCCATGAAGAAATATGCTGACATGAAAAGAACAGCGAGATCTTTTGTCCTTGGTGATATGGTCTACCTTAAGATGCAGCCACACCGTGAACATGCTCTTGGTACTGGAAATCCTTTGAAGCTTTGTTCTAAGTGGTACGGCCCCTTCAAAGTAATAAAAGAAGTGGGAAGAAGAGCTTATCAGCTACAGTTCCCTGAAGGTACACAGCTACATGATGTGTTTCATGTTAACCAGCTCAAGAAACACCTTGGTGCCAATGCTGTCCCAAACAAGAAGCTGCCTCTGGTTACTGATACAGGTAAACTTAAAATGATTCCTGTTGCTGTCTTACAACGACGCCAGGTGCCTCGTTCTGCAGGAACATATGATGTAGCAGTTCCGCAATGGTTGGTGCATTGGGACACCATGTCGCCTGACGAAGCAACCTGGGAGGACGCTGAATTCATGACGAAGACGTTTCCTCTATTCAAGCCATGATGTCTTGAGTTGAGGAGGGGGTATTGTCAGGCCCCTGCATTTCTACTACACTCCTTCTTCGTCAGTTAACTCCTTCGTCAGTTAAGCCAAGCTACAGTACTGGATCGATCCACTTCCTGGATCTTCTGTGCCTGTGTAACCTTCAGTTATCTTTGTTGATTGTAATAAAAACTACTAAGCAAAAACTAGCGTGGTCCTGCTCTTTGGATATAAAGAGCAGGAGAGGGAGGATGGGTGGCACGCGAATGAAACCCCAGCTTATTTCCTCAGTCTTGTTTTACTTTCCTTGTCCTTCCTTTTACCGACGATTTATCAGAGCTTCGAGCTCGTTCCCTTCTTCCTCCCCATGCCTCACGACTCAGAGCTCACCGGAGCCTGACACCCACCAAGATTCAGTGAGGAACAGCATGGGAGAACCATGAATTCCGATTCAAGAATCGAGGCTCTTGGACCCCTTCTTCTTGGAAAAGAGGCAGGGCTTGATATCCGCTTTGCACAGGCACCGACCGGCCAGAGCCGGACCGGTCTTCGACGGGGAGTCTGGCTCGTCGCTCTCCTCGAAGCAGGACGGGAAGTCCCTTATGTCTAGCTCGCTCTTTTCAGCGTACACCTTGCGTGCGGTTCCCCGCCCAGAGGACGGCGAGGTGCCTGGCAACCGGCCGGACGGGAGGAGCAGCGGCGCAGGACAATCTCTCCTGACGGATGAACGCAACAGAAGAAGGCACGCACAGGGGATCAGAACAGAGGCAGATGCGAAACGTTTTTTCATTTAAGCGGTTGCAATTTGTGTAATTTCAGGAAAAACGAAAAGGTGTGTTGAGTTGTCAAATATTGGGATGATTTAGGTCGTTAATCATATATTGAACAACTCAGATTTAATGTATCAACACAAACTCAACACAAGTTTGCTATTTTAATAGTAGTATAGAAGAAGATCCAAAAGAAATCAAGTCCAAAACACGATTAGGTACATATATGGAGATGACGACATGAGATGACTATTTACAGGATGGAGAAGGATAAGTAAGTTTCTAACCCAACCGGAAAGCAAAATTGAGCACTACGGGAGGAGACTTAGACACTTAGTGTTAGAGTTAAGCACGTGCTATAATATTTCAAAAATCGATATGTTCATTCGCGTCACATGACCAATTAATTCCATGGTACAACTTGAGGAGGGTGCTCTTGCTTGCTACAGACTTGAATCCTCCTACAGCTAGACGAGGGTGACCGGAGTCGGTCGGCAGGAGTGGATGTTTCTTTCAATTTGTATTCCAAGAAACAACCATTTCAATTTGCAAAAATTCTATGAGATGAGTAATTTGCTACAGTTTTACCAAAATGGTTGCGATTTGGTGGCTTAAATAACCTGTTCTATACTTGTACTATTGTATCCAATAATACTACGGCGGCTACAGCACCAAATTACTCGATAGAGAAAGGCTTAGGTACCTGTCGTGTTCTTCTAGGAAGTTCCAAAAGAAATTAAGTCCAAAACATGACTACGACATATATGGAGAGGACTACATGAGAAGACTATTTACGCCAATGTCAGCCGGAAACTGCTAGGCACATTCTTTTGAGTGTCGCTACTCTCGTCGCATCTGGCAGGCGGCTGCTTCTTGGCTTTCATGCCCCGACCTGATGCAAAACTTAGGTTCTGGAAGACCCACAGTTCTCCAATACTGGCAGGCAGTTGTGAACACGTCTTCGTCGAACCACAAAGGTCTTAAAACCGCAGTTGTTCTTCTCACCTGGGAAATTTGGAAGGAACGTAACGCAAGGGTCTTCAACAACAGATACATTGCTCCGTTGGACCTTCTCCAGAAGATCAAGGCAGAAAGTAAAGACTGGATCCTAGCAGGCGCTAGGCACCTCGCTGAGATTATCTCTTAGTCTTTTTTTCTGTTTGGCCTGAATGGCCCCCTTTTTTTTTTTGGCCTAGGCTCTCCAGAACAGATTATGGACAGCGGACAAACTGGCGATTTGTGGGTGGCCGCATAATCCAACTTGCCAACTATGCAAATGCGCTCCGGAGAACGTATCTCACATGATTTTTTACTGCCGATATTCCAAGCGTATCTGGGCGGCCATCGCAACCTAGTTGGGCAACGACACGCTGTTCGCCCCCGTCACCACAACTATAGAGATTCATCAAGTTTGGACATTTTTTGCCAAATGCCCTGGGACGTCACAAAAGGGTCTCTGCACAATCACCATTCTGGTATGCGTAACGCATCAGTTTTCAACAACAAGGTGTCTATGCCGAGAGGGAGTTGATCGCAAGAATAAAAGAAGAAAGGCAAGCGTGGTGAAATCTTTTGGTCAGCTTATGCCGTAATCTTCGGCTTATTTAAAAGTTGGTTTCTATCTCGGTTTTCAGACTGGCTCTATATGATTTCCTTTTAGGATTAGGCCTTTTGCTCCTTCTAAATAAATGAAAAGGCAGAGCTACTCCGCATTTCAGGAGGAACAAAGATGTAAAACTTACATAAATATATTTTTTGCTCAAAAAGAGGTGAACTATACATCTAGTCTTCTAGAATGTTGCCACACCCACCCCGGCCCGTCATCATGCGCATACATCCGGTATCCATGAGACCACGCTGGTCCGCAGAAAGAAGAAAGGACCACGAGTGGATCCATAAATCGACTTGTTGACAACCTGCAAATAATGAGTACATGTTGTCTTTGTTAAAGATGATATCATTCCGACAGTTTCATATATATTGCTCAAAAAATGGCCGATATCCCAATCCTAATACGGGCTTTGATAATTTAGATGTATTGTAGTTACCTCTTGGACACGAACAGGATGTTTACCATGCATGTTTGCACGTCCCACATGTGAGCACACGTCTTTGTCGACATCACATATGTCACAATCACTCATCTCATCTTTGCTAATGGCACATGCATGAATACTACCATAGCATACGACTTTTCAAGGCCAGTCGATCGTTACCGGCCTCAATTAATATGCTAACGGAGAGAGCATCTCAATCTCGCCGCCTATTTATACGATGCTTTTCCTTGCAAAACCTACCTCAACTCAGCATCACAACAAGCAAAACAAGAAAAGACCGCCAGGCCGTGTTCAAGGATACTCTCACCTCGCCATCACAAGAAGGTATGGAGTTTGAAGGCCATGTTGTGAATTATAATAATGGAATTTTTGGATATAAGCTACTCCCTTGGCCCCGTAATATAAGATTATGGGACATAGGGGACTGCAACGGAAGCTACCAAAGATTCTTTGAGTTTATATACAAATTTGTGGAGTTTTCGTTTTCTGATAAATAGCTCGATTGTATTGAACAATAGAGGAAAAAATAGCATTTATTAAATTTTGGGTGCGATAGAGATTGTTAAACAATATACATCAGCACATTAGTTGCCACGAAAATTTCCGTTCTTGACCTGATGCGCTCGGAAAGTATGTAATGCAAAATGCTTAGAACTAAGAAGCTTTGATTGATGGAGGATTCAGGTTGTTAGCATGCATGAACCTACACCACGACTGATCCACTACAAGAGAAGTGGCATGTAGAGGCACTATTTTGGTCCGATGTAGCCACTTAAATTGCTCTCACATAGTTTTAGAAGCACTTTTTTCTCTCTACGTGTTAAGGACACAAGTAATATGTCTTTACAGTTTATGTCACAGCAAAGAGGCACTTTCTTGTGTCTCTATACTCTAGAGTAAAAATATACGATGAACATCATGCCAAAAGCAATTGTTTATACTTGGAATAAATTTCTTATGAGTAATTGCGGAACATGGCTAAAACATAACACAAATGTCTCTAGAGAACAAACAAAATGCCTCAAATAATGTCTATATGAGACTGAAAAGTAATTTGCTTTCTTGCATATATGGTTATTGTATGTTGTGGTAGAGTTTATCTTTTCCCCAAACTTAGGAACTAATTCCATGTTTACCTTGAAACTAAATGTATGTCTTAATTATCTGAAATACTAGAAAAAGGTCTATCCTCAAGAGAATAGGTGATAGGTTATTGATCATTTCTCACATCTCCACTACCCTAATTTTTATTATAACATAGCCGTAACTTTGTTAGGTTGTATGTAAGAAATTTACAACAACAATTTTATTCTGCAGCGACAATAGAGGTTACACGGTCAGACAATAATCTAGCTTTACCATGATCGACCACACCAAAGAGGACCGTACAAATATTATTGGCGTATTGCAATTATCAGTTTTATCCCGCGCACGCTAGCTATCTAGTATATTTTCATGGACATCACTAAAAATGACACTAAATGATTTGAACCCAGATACTGAGTTTGTACATCCACTCCCTCCTACCACATGAGGTAGGCTCCTCCACGATCAAAGAATATGATATTATTTCCACTCACACAAACTGAACCAAGACATATATTCTCGTTTTGTTTAGTCATAAATTATGTTGCCTTGCACAACAAAAAACAAGACATGCGAATATGATTTTCTTTATATTTTCATGGAAATTACCTAGAATCTGACAATCTATATAAACAGGAATTTTTTGGACTATGGATACAAGCAATAGAATTGGATCATTGCAATTGGAAGCTCATGTAGAAAAGGCAAAGAGGCCCTCAGTGATGTTTGAGCCAAGCGTATGGGGAGATTACTTCATTGATGCCGGTCCAATGCCCTGCGAGCAAAATGTATGCTTATTATGTAAGTAGAAATGATCAAGAATCTTTTTGTGGAATCTTACCTTTTGTATACAAAAATGCAGGTTTCTACAAATGAAAGGCGAATAATCTTATAAATGGAGTCGTCACATCATTGAACTGTGTTCGGCAGATAAAGATCTATTGAATGGCATGAAAACTATTGATGCAGTTGAGCGCCTGGGATTGGGTACCACTTCGAGAGGGAGATTGATAAGTTCATGGATATCCTTAATAACACAGGACATGAAGAGATTCTGAACAATATGCCAGATAAAGATGCCAATTTCACTGTAGTTGCCATGCGATTTCGCTTGCTAAGACAACACCGCTTTGATGTTCCTTGTGGTAAATCTATTGGCATACTTCAACCATCACAATTAATTTTCTAGAATTATCAAATTTCAACCTTGCATCGTTTGGTGCAGCCTTTAACTGAACCTCTCTGCTTAAATACATGAGACGACAACCTGCTATTTACTTAAAAACAAATCCAACATTGCCGTTGTTTCACATGATATAACCTAGAGCAAGCTAATTTTCTATTAGGTCATAAAAAAAACACATACATCTAGGAATCTACAGAATCACTCCCATGCATGCATTACCATGCTAAAGTATTTTAATGATCTTTTTCAAGGATTGACACTTTGAAACAAAAAGATGGTTTAGCAAAGATTAAATTGGTTGTAGACTATATGGACATTATAATATATGCTTTTCCTGCATGGCACCACACATTTGAAATATTTAGTAGTACTCACGGATAGATACAAGGTTTGACAACCTCTAATTATTTTGTTCCATGGACCATGGCACTCATGGGAATTATATGAAACTTCTATTTGTCCTAATTGATACTAACATAACGATGCAGACATCTTCGATGATTTCATGATTGAAAAGGGAGAACTGGCAGAGAAATTACGCCATAATGTTGATGCACTGGTTAGCTTATATGAGGCTGCATTCCTAGGAAAACCTGACGAGAAATTCTGGAATCTGTCGTAGAAATTGCGAGAGGCTCTCTATCAAACCTTGTAATAGGTGGGCATTTATCTGAGACTGTCTTGATGAAAGTGCAGTATGCATTAGCCATACCATCTTATAGGAGAATGAAGAGGATCGATGCAAAGCTCTACATTCCAATATATGAGAAAGAAGATGCATGTAAGGATGAAATACTGGAGCTCGCTAAATTGGATTTCCATGCACTCTTGCTAATGCACCGTGAAGAGCTTAGGCATATCACTTCGTGAGTAACACACATTTGTGATTTTCATATAGTAAATCCTACACACATCGTTTTTTCATTTTCTATAAGATTATTACAAAACTATGTTGAGCGATGAGATAATCCAGAATTGATTTTCTTCTTTTTGTGAAGGTGGTACAATGAACTTAATGTCTCAAGCACACTAAGTTATGTACGGAATCGACCAATAGTATGCTACTTTTGGGCACTTGGCGTTTTCTATGAGCCACATTATGCTATAGGTCGACTCATGTTTGCCAAGATCATCAAATATTTTCCTTATTTGATGACACGTATGATAATTATGGCACAGTTGAAGAGCTCGTAAAGTTCAATGCGGCAATACAAAGGTATATATGTCGAACTAGATACCTACATTTTTCACAAAAATAAATAAATAGATACCTACATATATAATATTTATATAGAGGATACAATTTTTGTTAGAAACTCAAAAGTTCACGTGTATTATTTACTAGCAAAAAAAAAACAATTCCTAGCAGTACTCCCTCTGTTCGGTTATATAAGGCCAGATAACCAAATTGTTGGACCAAAAAGGATAATTACTCTCTCGCATTATAATTGCATGCACCAATAGTTGAAAGAGGAAACTATATGCATTGGAGGAGAGAGAGAGAATAAAATGGGCCCATGTGAGAGGAAATCACATTAATTACTCAGGCATGTTTGTTTCTAGGTTTTTGTGGGGATTGGTTGGGATTATCCCGGTCAAGCCCCAAATCCCCACATATCCCCAAAAGGCCGTTTGTTTTCTAGTGTATTTGATCGGTTTTATCCCCACTTTTTCCCAATTTTCCAAACTATAGTGTATTTTCTTCAATACCCAAAACACTAGCCCTCACTAGTTGATTGAGGATTTGATGGGATTGGGTGAAGATTGGGGTTTCACCCAATCCCAGTGGGGATTATCCCCATTAATCCCCACAAAAATCCTAAAAACAAACAGAACCTCACGGGGTTTAAAAGAAAATAAGGAGAGAGTCCTTAGATTTTCAAACTATCTGAAAATGGAGAGGAGAATAATAAACTAGTACGAGAAGAGTATTCATTATTGTTTTACATCTAAATAACAATGGTACTTAAACTATATGTTTTACGTTCGAAAATCTCCAGTATTTCATGAAGATAACAACAAATGCTTTGTACACACAAGAGATTAGAGGATTTCTACGTGCACACAAAAAAAGTATTGTAGTCTAAACCGACTATCAGATTTGATAATTTTTTCAACATGCATGTTAATATTGATGAGGGATTCAAAACTAGCTCATACATGGGTGAGAATACCATGTAGCCATCCCTTTTCAACCGGTTACCATGTGGTAACTTCAGTTCCAGTACCATTAAAACTTCATCAATAGTTGGATGGTAACTTTGAATGGGACAAAAAAAATGATCGAAACATACTAACACGGATATAGCTTTGAAGACCTATCAACTCAAAGATTTATTCATCAACAAGATTTGGGGTATGATATTTTTTTTTAAATTTCAGTTTACAAGGAACCTTGCCGAATAATCATTTTTGTGCAAACGCCGCGCACTGCTGCACTCTAGAAACTATCATGAATCTAAAATCTCGTTATCCTCTTATAGCCTCTTATCATTTTATAGAGGTATGTTCATTTCTCATGCTCGTAATGTGACTACTGTATTTTGTACTGCTTATACAATTATACTCAAGTGTGTATTAGTTAGAAACTTTCGTCATTAAATTACTGTTTGGAGTGAAATATACAAAATTTAGAGTGGGATATGTATCACAAACCGTTATATTTGAGCATCTGTATTTCTTATGAGATTCCAGTTTATACTTTTGATACAAGCCAACAGTTTGAATCAATTTATATGGCTATAGCTGGGATGAAGAGGCTGCAAACCGTGTGGGGTACAACTTTGGATACATCATGGCCCTACTTACAAAGACACTACTAGAATTTGTTGCTGATGGTGCATCAGTGCTGGGTGTTGACTGCACCAAGCATATTGTACGTGGCTTCTCCGACTTGCCATTTGATTTATTGCAATTAATCACTTTTTTTTACAAATTTCGGAAAAATCGTTGTTTACAGAACGCTTGTATCTATCATCAATGCAGATAAAGAAAGTTAGTGAATGCATGCTACAAGAGGTGGTATGGAGAGAGGAGGGGATGGTCCCATCCCTAAATGATCATTTGAGTGTTACTACGATTACAACATGCTATTGGGCATTAGCGTGCATATCATTTTGTGGCATGAGCAAGGATGAAGAATCAAACAAATTGATTTTTGATTGGGTGCGTGAGTTCCCAACTATAATTGTGAACTCTTGTGCCATATGTCGCCTTATGGATGATATTTCTGGTCACGAGGTAAGCATAACTGATTTGCAAGCTCGTTTTAACAGATGTAAGTGGGCAACCTGCAGGGTTCTCAAATAATATAAGTATGTCCAAAGTTTCAACCAACCATATGTTAATTTTAAGTAGGAAGCTGGACTATATTAAAGTTGATGTATGTGTGCTGCTATGCTCTGTGTTTCACAAAGTTTATTGTGCTGCCTCTCTTACCCACAACAACACATGTGATTTCTTCATTTGCACAGAGAGAAAAGGATGGAAACAATGTTGCTACTGCGGTGGCATGCTATGCAAGAGATCATGGAACGACAGAGGAAGATGCCAAAGAAGCTCTTCGGTGTATGGTGGAAGATCAATGGAGGAGCATAAACAAGGAGTTTCTCAGCAACAAATCCATACCAACTTCACTACTCACAAGAGTCATTAACCTTGCAAGAGTAATGGAAAACATGTACAGAGACCATGACGCCTACACACAATCTTCGAAAATAAAAGATTCTATGGAGAAGGTGTTGAACGAATGCATTTTGCATTAAAAAGAACTGCCATGAAAATGCGTCTTTGGAGGTGGTAATCAAGGCGGTCTACATAGGCATAAAAGGCTATGGGCACCTTGACTTTATTTCTGATATGATCGCTAGGCTGGTTATTTTACATTTACACTTCCTTATTTCCTCTACTGTTCCTGTTCGACCAACTAGGGTATGCAATGTATAGCGGTGTTTCCCTACCAACTTTGTAATAAACCTTATGTCTATGCACGTTAAGTTTTTTCATGGCAAAGTATGATGGAGACAATTCTGAAATGTACGCTTTTAAGTTGGCCACACAATATATTTTCTACATCAAATTGGCTATTTTCAGCAACTATTATAGTAGACCGTGCAAATGCGCATACAAATGTCTTGAATTTTTTATTCCTTTTTAATTCTTTGTTTTACGAGCCACTCTTTTTCTTGATCTCGTTCATTATATCTTACTAGTTGAATGCCCGTGCGTTGCTACGGGGTCTCAATTATTGGCCTCAATTCTTTTTCGACGGACATATATATAATCATAATAGTTGAACTCCTATGTGTTGTCACCCATGAGTTGCCAGTTTGCCACAGAAAAACAAATTTGAGATATCGATAAAAAAGGCATGGTCAATTCACCAATGTGTGTTAGGGTGCAGCTTATGGTTGTTTCGACAGAATGTAGCACCTGGAAAGACATGGAAGCACACATGGACAATGCAGGGGACTGATTATATTCAATCTATTACATTGGTCTCTTCAAATTGTGCGGTTTTAGCCCGATTTTCCTAATAAATAGGGCAATATATGATCTTTGGGTCCGGTCTTCCTTATAAACTAGGCTCTCTTCTTCTATAAATATTGCAGGAACGTCCTGTCCTCCTCCAGAGCTACTTGAAAAAATAATTGCTGATGGCAATCACACAAGTTTTCTATGGGCACAATGAAAAGTGATATTCAATATCAAGCTTGAATAGACCCACCAAGTTGAATAAATTACTGCCAAGGTGTGTGAGTCATACAGAAAGCCACAGGAAACTGATAAGCAAAGGTACTGAAACTCATACCAACACACCTTTTTCCTGGCACACCGTGTTCATTTTTCTTGCAGCAGGTTATACATCACACATTGAAATCTTAGCCTGAAGGAAAACACATTACTTAAAAGAAGACACTTTGAAAGAATATCGCAAAACTGCTTCTGCGACAAACACAATTCAGAACACCTACCTCGACACAAATATCCAAATGAATTTGTGCAAAACCAAACAAACAAATCCTACTAAAAGATCGTCACATTCATGGTATCAATCCTAGTAAGAGATGCATTGACCGCATATCAGAATTAGCTTTGAAACTGCCTCACCACCACCATCACTGGACATCGATCTATTGCAGAAACACGAACACGTGGCGAGCAGACCACATGTAAAGGAAGAGAAAGATGAGAACACACCATATAAGTGAAATAAAAGCTATCACGTACCTTGAAGATATTTTTAACTGGGACCATAGTGACCTCTCCATTTTTTTTCCACGGATGTAAATAAGCCACAATAGATTCCTAACAGTACCTCCAAAACTGAAATGCGGGAAGCAATAGTCATTCACATATCAAATTTAAAACATCATTAGCTTAAAAAAAATCCATTGCCATGAGATTCAATAGATTTTCATATAAATAAGAAGTGACATAACTTTGTCAAACAATCATGAACTTGTGCATGAGGCACTTAACAAAACATTCCTGAATTGTCATGCCGAAAATTGACCCTATTCTCTTATTCAATGGACACCATTTGTCATCCCTGAATTGTCATGCCAATAACATCACTGAACATCAAGCTGTAGCGTGCCATTACAGGAAAAAACTGGAGCCACTAATCATAAGAACTGGAAAAAAAATACTTGGAGCGTTTTATTTACCTTGAGATTTTTATTTTCCATATTTATCTCATCCTCAAATAAGGGCCAAACTCGAAGCCTGATATTCCGTTAAATCACCATACAAGTCTCAAGCTTGGAATTGTATGACTCATGGTGACAGGGCATCATTCGACTACTGGAAAAACAAAATAATAAATTTGTGTGAAGAGAGTTGTACTGTTTGTCCTTTAAGGAGAGAGATGTCCTAATTTGTGTAGCTGTGGAAGAAAATCATTCGTGTTTGGTTTGAGGGATAAATTGGATGAGGTGTTATGGTCACCTCTTTATTGAGATGGTGAGAATACCCCATGTATTACACTTCTGGTAACATAGAAAGATCAAGTTTGACATAAATAATAAGAATTTGAAAAAATAAATAAGTTTAGTAATATAAAATTTTGAAAACAGTTCTAGTAATACCAATTTGGAGAAATAAATAATGTATCATATAGATGCACGAGTGAGCTACCCAAAACCATCTAAACCCACTCGTATGTATTGTCCTAATACTAATCGGAACATAACAGATGCGCCTGCAAACGTTTACTAATTAACTAGCTTATTATCAATCCTAATCGAACTAGTACTACAAGCTCACAAATGTATGAAATTAGTACCTATAAAACTAATCAACTCTAATAAGACCGATTTAGACGTATAGTTAACTATGATCATACCAGAAAAATATCAAGATTAAAAATTAGCAGGTTTGGCAAGACGCGAATCAATATGAACAGTGCAAATCGAGAACACGAAAATAAGCGGAGGTGATCAGCGAACAAACATTTGTCGGGTGAATGTCTCGCCCACGAGTGGTTGCACTCAACCACAACTTTTGTGGTGGATGAGCTCAACCAGTTTTTTAGAAGAATATGCTTGGAATCTGGTTACCCTTGTCCACGCCACACCGCAAACCAAACAAAGGAAAACCACCTGAAGATTGGCCAAGTAAGGGATAGCCACTCAACCAAACGCACCATTAGTCTCCCTCCAAATATAGAGAGATTGCATGCATGCCTCACACCAGAGCTCTATATATAGATCTTCAAACCCTGGCACCGCCCACAAACGATTGCGCAATGATAAGATTCTATCTTCCGACATACAATCAGCAACAAGAGTTTTAGTGACTTCCTGGAACAGTAACATGGACAAAGATCAGCCTGTGAGAGTTGTAGAGAGAGAGAGAGAGTACTACTGTTGAAAGATATAACTACAAACTTGTAATGTCGAGAAAACTGCTAGACATATATCATTAATGGAGGAACAGTATATAGAGTATTAACGGGTATTTGCAAGATCTGGGAAGCAAATTAGGTTGGCGACATGTATATTTAACCATAAAATTCACAGACGAGAATATTTTAAAAAATAAAGCTAGACATACCTCATGCATCTTTTTCCTTCCGCACAAAATCGCTCCCGTTGATGAAGGATTTACAATCTTCATTGTCCTTATAAAAGCATTCTGCAACGCGGAATGAACTATAATGAATTCACAGGAACCTGGTTAGCTAATTGAGAACAACCCAAAAGATAAAATGGTAACAGTACCTGAACATAGCCTCGCTCGCCATTCCATGCACTGCCTGAATTAGAGAAAACAGGTATAATTTTTATTCCTCTGGACTTCCAGTCATTGAACCTCTCCTGGCAGACTAGACAGTCTCCAAAACCGGATGACATGTCCGGTTTGTGACCTAAATGCACCGGTTTTCCAGATGTGACCAAATAATCCGGTTTTCCAGATGTGTGACTTAAGTGCACATACACGCCGAGATGTGTGACTGCCAGTGCAATTAACTCTAAAATGTAGACCAAAGACTGACACCTACCGAATATGTCACCCTCCGAACGTTTGCAGCACCATAAAAGAGGCTTACATCAATATTACCATTTTTACAAAAACCTGACTCAAGAACGACCAGATTGGACTGCAACAAACAAATGTACAAAATGATAGTATAAGCAGCGCGCTCCCATGAGATATGTCTTGTACAAATGTAGTCTCTACCTAATTGATCTGTCATCTACAAATGTACTCTCCACATAAATGATATTAGGGCAGTTAGTTTGCTTAGAATAAGGTTGCAGGCATCACATATATAGAGTACCATATAGATAGTAATTTACTTAGCCCTGAGATCGAACAATTGTGCATGCTGTAGAAACAAAAATGAAGGGTAATAGAAAAGCGAGGTAGAGGAGGCACCCTATCCCATACCCGTAGGCGAAGAGGAGGACCTCACGCGCGTCCACAATCCTGCTTACCTCGAACCCGCGGCCAACGACGTTGCCACCGACGCCTATAAGCTTGCCAGGGCAATAGCGAAGGAGGTGCTCATTGGGGGTGTCGCGGTATTGGGGGCGCGGGGGACGAGGAAGTCGAACGATTTCGGCGAGGACCCGACGGGTGCGGAGGCAGGGGGAGGGGAGCAGATGGCGAGGAAGATGGGGTGACTGACGGAGTGGAGGCAGAAGTGTAGATACTGGCCGACGGCGACGTGTGAGGCGAGGAGGGAGGGGTGGGAGGAGAGGTCGAGGGAGATGCGGAAGAAGGAGCCGTCGGCCGTGGGAGGCTCGAGCGTGGGGGCGGCGTTCGAGATGAGGCGGAGGTGGCTCGGGCGTAGCAGGTGGAGACGGCGTGGCCGCGATCGGAAAAGCATGGAGGGCGGCGGGAGGATGCGGGGCAGCTAGCTGGTGACCGCCGGCCGAATGAAAAATTGCAGCAGAGTCATACTGTTTTGTTCTCTGTAATAAGAAATAATGCGGCGGAACGTAACCTTGGAGCGTCAACTCTCCCCCGTCTACAGTAGAGAGAGGCGGTTTTTGGAACCTCCGACCCGCGCCACTCCCTCGCCGTCGATCCGCTTGATTCCCCGCCCTCCGGCGGCCGCTCCGGCGGCGGGAGGACGGGGAATCGACGGATCTGTGCGTAGGTGTTATGTAGGTGTGTGTTGGGTGTCGGCCGGCGGCGCTACGGCGGAGGAGGCGCGGCTGGTGTCGGTTTTGCAGGTGGCGGTCCTTCCCCTCGGCGGTGGTGCTCTGAGGAGCGCCGGCGTCGACCTGCTGCCTACGGCGAGTCCGCGGCCCTGCGGCGCTGCTAGGCTCGTTTCCCCCTTCGCCGGAGGCCGTGGGACGGCGGCTCTGGCTCAGGATCTTCCGACAGGTGCAGAGGTGCAGCGGCGTGGTCTAGTTAGATATCTAAAAAAGATCGTTAGAGCCCTCTCCTCCCTCTCCTCTCCCTCTCGCGCCGCCCCCGCGCGGCGGCCGGGAGGGAAACCCTAGCCGCCGCCTAGCCCTCCACCTCCCCTTCCTCCACCCTCCCCCGCTGCCACCACGGGCGCGGCCAGGAAAAGCCTGGACGCGGCCGGCGGCGGGGGGGACTTCTTCGTCCTCGAGTTTGATGGGCCGGCGCGGGTTGGTGCCGTCATTCTCGGGCGTGGCGCGGCCGTCGGGCGCCACGGCGACGTCGATCTGCTTCGGCGGCGTGGCGGAAGCCGCGGATCTCCGGCCCTTGAGGTGCAGAGCGGCAGATCCGGTGGTCTGGCCCTTGCGGGCGGGCTGCGGGGTGGATCCGGGTACGGTGACGGATCTTGGGTGTGCTCGTCATGCCCGGATCTGGTCATTGCTCGAAGGATCTGAAGGTGTGGATGATGGCCGGTGAGATCCGGGCTCCGCGATCGGAGCCGACGATGGTGCCGCCCGCGGGCGTCGTTTCCTTGTTGAAGGCGTCGTTGTTGTGATTCTCCTACCTCCCGCTCGGTTGTTCCATGGGGAAACCCAAGATCTGGTGCTACCGGATCGGGCGATGGCGGCACTTTCGGTGTCGCTTTTCCCTCTTGAGGGCATCGTTTTGGAACACGTTTTGCCTGGAGTGGTCTACCGGTGGAGTGGAGCTTCACCGAACATGACGAAGACGGCTGGTCTTGGCGGCGTGGTGCAGCGGAGACTCGACGATGGTCCTGTTTGGTGGACTTGCAAAGGGTGGGGGCGTTGCCTGGTGTCTTGGTGGCATCGGCGGCAGGACTGGCGAGAGTCTTTGCTCCGATCGGCATGCTGAAGTTGGGTTCGAGGAAGAGGATGCAGGCGATTGCCGGAGCGTGTGCACAAGGCACTATCTCTGAGTTAGCCAAGGAGCCGGCGACGGTTGTGGCCGGGGAACAAGGCCCCGTTCACCCTGTCGTTTTGTGCTAGTTGTGGTGTTTCACCGTTGGTGGGTTCAGCTTGTATTCATTCGTTGTAAGGTTTTTGCCAGCTATGTTGAATAAAATTAATAAAGTGGCCG
The DNA here is from genome assembly GCA_947311845.1 of Poa pratensis. Lineage (NCBI taxonomy): Eukaryota > Viridiplantae > Streptophyta > Magnoliopsida > Poales > Poaceae > Poa > Poa pratensis. Next base: position 30,732,204 of record CAMZMU010000110.1, on the reverse strand, counting down.
TATGCATCATTTTGATGCAGAGGCTGGGTGACCCTTTTCTAAAAAAAAAAAAGGTGCAGCGGCGTGACGACGACGGCGGCTTCAGGTGCAGATCCTTCGGGATCGTTGATCGGCGACTTCCCGCCTGCTTGGGGGGGCTCCGGATCCAAGGTAAGCGGAGCTTGAGCAGCGGCGCGCCACCGACAGTGCTCGTCGTCTCCGGCGTGGTCGAGTTACTCAAGGGCTGGTTTGTAATTTTGCTTCCTCTGAGGTCCCTTTTGTAACTTGCCCGTTGTACCGCTGTATTTGTCATCGCAAAAAAAAGAAATAATGCGGCAAATGGTTATATCTTATCGACGTGGCATCTTGCGTTCAATTAGCCTCCCTCCAGATACGGAGAGCCCGTATGCCTCACACAAGAGCTCTACTTTTTCCATACGACTTCAAACCATTACCGTATGATAACAGAACAGAGTTAAAAAACAAAGCTAAAAACGACATGAGTTTTTAGTTCCGCTCCTACTAAGGAAGAGCCTACAACCAACCAAACTAAACAAGTTTTCACCACAGCCCAGAGGGCTAAGCATGACTCCCTGGCGCTTTATATTACAAGTTTTTCTTGGATGATGTAAAGAAACCATCACCCCCCCCCCCAGTGGCGGATCCAGGGAGGGGCGAGCGGTGGCCTGGCCCCCGCCATGGTCCGGCCTCCCCCAAGTATACGTAGCCGGGGCCAGTAGCTGTCGCTTGTATTAGCTTAATGCTCCAGCAATTAGGGCTGACTAATCCAATTTTTGCCCAGCCCAGCGACAAGACCCTACATGCGCATTTGAATGGGCCAAGCCCAAAACCATTAGACAACCAAGGGGCATAGGGCACGTACATAATAGCCTAACAAAACTGAATCGACGGATTGATGCATCTATCCTCGAACTTGCTGTAGTGCACGTCCGCACGCACGATTGCATCTACATTTACTCGATTTTCTCCGCCTTTGCCGCTGCCCAGTCGCACAGCTGCCGTGATTAAGCATCGCCGCCGCGTCGCCGCCGCTAGGCTACACATACTAGATCTTCTCTCGTCTCTGCCTTGACATCTGTTTTGATTGCCGACGACCACTACGAACTGCCGCCGTCCTGCGCGCCGTGCCATCCGACACAATTCCTAACCTGATTGATCAAAGGTACTATTATCCTATTATCCTACTCCAATAATTACTACATGCTAGCTTGATCAAATCCAATAATTACTGCTCGTTAGTTTGATGTGCTACTTATAACAGATTATTGTTTTCTACTAGTATAGCTGCTTTTCATGAAGAGAAAAACACTGTGAATTAGAATTTTTTAAGCCGGTTGGTCTAACCTAATCCTAGCCCGGTTTATAAGCAAAACTTCCGGGCGAAATATTAGGTCATTTATCGTAATCCCAGAACAAGCTATAGTTGTAAGCCCGGCATATGAGCGAGATCCCTAAAAGCGCCAACCGATTTGGGATATGTCTATTGATAAGTAAGTAGAAACAAGGTCAATTTCTATGTATCTCTGATAAGTACGACTTGATATGTTTTTAACTTTTCTCTCTTTGATAGTCAATGTCTTGTTCGCCCCCCCCTATGGTCAAATCCTGGATCCGCCCCTGCCCCCCCCCCCCCCCCAGCATCCATGGTGCTAACCACAAGTTTTTCCATTCCCAAAATGACCACTGCACACTTCCAGGTACTCAGGCTTTGACGTCACTTTTGACAGTTTCACTTCACACCAGAACAGTTTTACTCCTCCATGTTATCTTCTCCACTCTCCAGCATCACACAAGAGCTCTATATATCTTCAGATCCTGGCACCGCCAACAAACGATTAGGCAATGATAAGATTCTATCTTCCGACATACCATTAGCAACAAGAGCTTTAGTGACATCCTGAAATAGTTACATGCATGGACAAAGATCAGCTTGTGAGGGTTGGAGAGAGTACAACTCTACGGGTCTCTTTGGATCACATATTAGAAAACACAGTAATTTGATAGGATTGCACGTGTAAAATAGAGGATTACATAACACAGGAAAACTGCAGGAATGATTATTTGGATGCAACCATGCCCAGCAATTGTTCGTGATCATCGGACGTACTATCTATACGGCTAAATAACTGGAGCACACGAAAGGTGTTGTGCTACTCAATCGATATTACCGGTGTTGTGTTGATTTGAATCGTGTGCTTTCTCCCTAAGCTCTCGATAAGTAACGCTAGTCAGAGCACTCGGAATCCCCTTCGCTCGATCGCGTCGCTCCCAGGGGGCGACACCAGCGTGAGCGCCTCCCGCCCCCCATTTCCGCCTCCTCCCCGCCGCCGCCGCCAGGCGTAGCCTCACCGGGCAAAGCTCGGGGGGGGGGGGGGTAGCCGGCGGCGCCGGGCCCTCCTCCCTCGCGCGTGGGGGTCTCCGGCTGCAGCGATGCGGCGCCCTGGACGGCGTATTGCTGGTGGCGGAGCTAGAGCGCCGGGGCGGCGGCCCCGGATTCATTCGGCGAAGTTGGCGGCCGTGGTGGCTGTGTGGGCAGCGCCACGGCCCGAGTGGGCAGCGGGCGCCATGGGCACGGTGGCGGCTCGAGCTCAGCCAGGCGGGCCAGATCTGGGCCTGGGAGGGCCCGATCTAGGCCTGGCGGGCCCAAGGTCCCGTCGATCTGGCGTAGGTGTCGGTCTTCGTGGAGTGCGAGCAGTGCACTTTGCTGGTGGCCACAGGGCTACTGCGGCGTGGCGGCATGGGCGGATGCGGCTCCGACAACCTGACCACGGCGGGCTGCACAGATGCGGAAGCCGGGGCGGCGGTCCCGGGCACTGGTTTTCGGCAGCGACGGCGCGCTGGCGGGCTGGCCGTCGTTGTGCGGCGGAGGATCGAGGACCAGATCCCAGTTGGTCTTCGACTTGGCATGCCGGGGTGGCGGCCCCGGAGCAGTGGTGACTTTCGTCTGCTGCGGTGTGTGGTGCCGCGGCCGATGCGGTCTTTTCCGGAGTTGGCGGTTCAGCGGCGAGGTTCCGCTCTGGCTCATGTGGCGAGGTTTAGGTGTTTTCGGGCAAAAGCCTCGCACTGGTCTTGGGCTGGTGCCGACGATGATGGCGCCTCCGCGCGTCGCTACTCCTTCTTGAAGGCATCATTGTGGAACCCCGGACCTCTCCACACCTCGAACGCCAAGGTTTCTTCGGGTGAAAACCCAACTCCGTTGGAGTGGGCGGTGGCGGCGCCCTCGCCGTTATCTTCTTGAAGACACCGCCTTGAAGTACTTGGTGCTTTGGGGGAGACCGTCTAGCATAGCTCGCCGGTGAGGTTGGAGGATGCCGGGGCGGCGGCCCCAGACGGTAGTTGTGCGCCGAGGCGGCGGCCTCGGAAGAAATTTTGTGACTTTTGTTTTGTGGCTTTTTCTCTTAATTTTCTTTTCCGTTATTCATTTGCCTAAAGGCTACCTTGTACATATTCTACCTACTATTAATCAAAAAGCCAGCAATTGCTGGATCTTTAAAAAAAAGATTATTTGGATGCAACACAAGAAAAGTGGCTCAATTCTACGAGAGTGAGTGTAAAGAAGAGTTTAAAGTGGATGTTGAAATTCCTATGGGATTAGGGTGCAAAAATGCAATCCATAAATTTTTTGGACGTGTCGTTCCTTTAATCCAAAGGGACACCTTAGGAAAAAGTTTTATGAATTGGAATCCTCCAATATTCCTATGAAAATCCTTCAACCTAAAGAGGCCGAAACTATATCCAAATTGTAAAAATACCGTATATTTTTACTATGAGGTAACCACAAACTTGTAATATCGAGTTCTGTTAATCTTCCTCACTCCCTCTCGTTCCCCTCTCTCGTGAACAGTAGAGAGAGGCGAATCTTGCTTTCTCCACCTCGCTCGCCGGCGAGCCGCGGGTTCCCTCTCCCTCCTCCGGCCGCTCCGGCGGCGGGAGGGTGGGGGAACCCCGGATCTCTGCCATGCCTTGTAGATAGGGTAGTTAGGGTTCCTGTTTCCGGCGGCGCCGTCGAGGTGGTGGGGGCGGGGTCGCGGAGGAATAATGGTGCAGACGTCTCTTCCCCATCTCGGCGAGGTCCTCTGTGGCGTCGTCGGTGGGCGTCTGGTGGTGGGTGCTTGCCGATCTACGGATCTGGCGACTTTTGGTGCCCTGGCCGAGGTCGTGGCGGCGGAGGTGACGACCTCGGTTTGGTGTTTTGTCCCCTGTCTCCGGCTCCGCGGCGGTGTGGTGGGCTCCGGCCTCATCGTGGAGTTTCTGGGGGTGGTTCTGGAGCAGGTGCTGCTGGCGTGTGCCTCTGTCTCCCCTGGCCGGCCGTGGTGGCGAGGGGTGGAGCTGCAGTGGTGGCGTGCTTGCTTCTGGTGGTTCTGGCGCTCCGTTTCTTCGTGGCTTCTCCGGCCGGCCGTGGAGGCGAGGGGAGGTGTCACCTGGAGGTGAAGCTCCGGAGCGGAGGGGTTTGGTGCTCGGCTCTGGCGCTGGGAAGGGGGGCGCGGTGGTGGTGGTTCTGGCACGGCTTGGCCGTCCCGGCGGCAGGTGGTGTTGGAGTTGGACGTGGATGATCAAGAAATCAGTCGAAGCTCTTCTTGCAGCAAGTATAGAAGCCGGTGTATTCATCCTTTGATCACACTAGCACTCCGGACATCGAATTTGGACGGGGCCAGAAAGATTACCTTCAGGGAGTGTGTCAGGTTATATGGGCTATCCCAGTCGGTTGGGTTGTTTGCTTTGCTTATGCGGTCATTCGTGCCACAGAGAATCACACAGATCCGGTGCTTGATTCAGAGCATTGTTGATTTCTGCGGGGATGTCGGGCCAGAGTTGTTTGAGTTGGCACCTATGTTGGTCAGCAATATGGGTGGGTCGATGACGTTGCTACAACTTTATGCCACAATCATTCGGATTTTCGTAGAGCTGTCGATGTTCGAGGATGCTCTCCTCACTTACATTGAGGCCAAGAAGGTTGGAGTTGAGTTGCGTGTGTGCAACTTCTTACTGAAGCGTTTAGTTGAAAAGAAACAAATCATGCATGCAAGGAGTTTGTTTGATGATATGAAGAGTTCTGGTCCTTCACCAAATGTCTACTCTTATTCAGTTCTGATGAGCGTGTATACACATGGAGATAAGTTATGCTTGGAGGAAGCCTTTGAGCTTCTTTGTGAAATGGAAACTAAAGGTGTGAGGCCGAATGCTGCAACCTTTGGTACTTACCTTTATGGGCTTTGCCGTGCCAGACAGGTGACATCTGCATGGAAGTTTCTTCAAATGATTTGGCAGAGAGGTGACCCTTGCAACACTTACTGTTTTAATGCAGTTATTCATGGTTTCTGTCACGAGGGCCAGGTTAAAAAAGCTGTAGAGGTGTTTGATGCGATGAAGAAGGGTGGGTTTGTCCCGGATGTCCATAGCTGCAGCATATTAGTTGACGGGTTATGCAAACAAGGGGATCTGTTGACAGGGTATTACATGCTTGTTGAAATGGCAAGGAATGGAATTGCTCCTACTCTGGCGAGTTACAGTTCGCTTTTGCATGGTCTTTGCCGAGTTGGAAATATTGAGTTGGCATTTGAGCTTTTTAAGAGGATCAAAGATCATGGTTTCAAGCTTGACCACATAGTGTACAGCATTCTTCTTCATGGTTGTTGCCAACATTCAGATCTAGAGATTGCCTGTGACCTTTGGAATGACATGGTTCATCATAATTTTGTTCCAGATGTCTACAATTACACTAGTCTTATATTTGCATACTGTAGACATGGGAACCTTGAAGAAGCATTGAGGGTATTTGAGCTCATGCTAGATAATGGGATAAGTCCCAACATTGTGACCTGCACAATTCTTGTCGACGGCTTCAGCAAAAAAGAGCTGATTGGTGAAGCCTTCATATTCCTGGACAGAGTGCGCCAGTTTGGAATTGTCCCAAACCTTTTGACGTACAGAGTTATCATCAATGGCCTGTGTAAGGTCAACAAATCTAATGATGTATGGAGATTTTTCGGAGACAAGATAAAAAGAGGCTATCTTCCTGATACTGTGATTTGCAGTATTATTATTGATGGTTTTGTGAAAGCTTTGGATCTGCATGAGGCTTTCAGGTTGTACCATAAAATGGTTGATGAGGGGATAAAACCTAATATCTTTACGCATACTAGCCTGATAAATGGTCTGTGCCACGATGCTAGACTTCCTGAAGTTATGACATTGTTTAATCATATGATTGGAAAGGGGATAAAACCGGACATGATTTTATATACGTCTCTAATTGCATGCTATTGTAAGCGCTCAAACATGAAGGCAGCTCTGGAAATATTCAGAGAGATGGAAAAAGGAGGTTTGTCAGCAGATGCTTTTGTTTATACTTATTTAATTGGTGGCTTCAGTAAAGTGCTTGCAATGGATGGTGCAAATATGTTGATGGAAGAAATGATAAATAAAGGGCTTACACCTACTGTAGTAACTTATACAGATCTCATAATAGGATACTACGAAATTGGAGACGAGAGAAAAGCTAAGATGATGTACAAGAGTATGCTCCAGGCAGGCATTACACCGGATGCCAGGATGAAGTGTATATTGGGCATTGATAATTATGAAGATGATTTTGAGGATTCTCAGCAAGAGAAGGGTGTATCATAGGTTTGCACATAGAGCTCTATTAACTTCGTCCACAGAATTGATCATGCTGCCGTATTTCATCGTTGTCATGCCGACGAGGAGAGTCCAAGGATCGGCCTATTTCCAGTTACACGAGTAAGTGCTGAATATTGCAATTGTTACTTTGAATATGACAAGAATGATTGTTTAAAGCCAATTTACATTATGAATTGATAGTTGAGATGGTGTGAAACAGAAGTATGCCACGATTTGATAACTGTCCTTTTTTGTTTTTTGTTTGCAATTATGGTCTTGTACTTCCTGTGCAGTGATTAGTTTCACAATTATGGTCTTGTATTTCCCTTTTTTCTTTGCAAGTTTGGTTGATTATCAACTGAGAAGTTCACATGCATCCATCAAAACCAGATTTGCGCGTATGCAATGTACACCCACTCCATTCACAGCCTCCTTGCAAAGGAAGAAAACAGAGGAATGAAGGGGAAAACCATTCCAGGGCACCCACATGCATTGACTGTTATAGTCAAGAATATGGGTCCTTGCAAAATATAACTTTGAAGAAATAGGCTTTCGCCCCGCTATATTAATATAGCAACCACCCGATACAACATTGAGACCACAGCTGGGGCAAACAACACAGATCTGCCCAAAAGAAAGGAAAGAGAAAAAAGAAGAGAAAACAATGCCAACATCGGCGGATCAACGAAAACGAAAGTGACTCTCAACCGCTACGTCCTCTCCGGCAAAGTCCCACCACAAGCCTAGCGCTCTGAATCGCCGCATACCAAGCAACACCTCCAAGAAGAAAAGCGACGACGCCGACGCTGCTGCCCGGACAGGTCCTAGGGTTTCCCCCGGTATGCTCCGAGGAGTGGGGAAGGGGCACCCCCGACGCCCTTCAAGAAGGAGGGGCGACACTCTCAAGCGTCACCGCGTCGGTGCCAAAACGACAGAGATTTCTCCCGATCCCCCCAAAAAACCACCTCCCGGACAATCTGAAGCGCTCCACCAAAACCTGCCGCCCACCACCAGACGCCACCTCGGTCTTGAGTCACGAACGCCGTCTCACCATGGCAAACATTGAGCGGCCAGACTGAGAAGAGACAACCGTAGACAATGGATGGCGGTACAACAACCACGCGGGAGGGAACAACCTCCACCGCCAAAAGCGGTAGCCGACCGGACACAACAACAAGAGCACATCAGACCATAGGAGTCGGAGGGTGGCAGCAGCACGGCCACCTGGAGGACGTCCTCCACCGCCACCTACGGGTGCCGACCGGACGCGGTAGCAAGGACACACCAGGCCGGGCAGGCCCGGCCGGCTCCCATGAGGACCCGTAAAGTCCCCGCCGCCACGCTGCTGCACGTAGGCCACGCCGCCGCTACCCTCATGACCGACACCATAGGTCCGGCCAGACTCAGACGAGCCCGTGAAGCTCCCGCCGTTGCACTGCAGCAGGGGCGGTGTCGATTCTGCCACCATGTCACGGGCTGTGGTTCGAAGTCAATCCGGAGGCAGCTAGCTATTGCCCGACCCTGCTGACCCAGATTGGGCCCAAACGGGCTCAGATCTGGGCCCGAGGGCCTGGAAGCTCCAGCCGGCCACCATCTCCACCAACGGTGGAGCCGCCGCCGTCTTCACCACCCGCACGGCCACGGGTCGCCCCATCGCCGCCTCGCCGGACCTCCGTCGCCTAGGATCGCCGCACGGAGCCGCGCCGCCCCGCACGAAGCGCCGCCACCGCGTGGGGAATAGCAGGGAGCCGCCGCCGCCGACGCCGCCCGGGCCGAGCCCAGCACGACCACCGGCGACGGCGGAGAGGAGGGGAGGAGGGAGAGAGCTCGGGGACGAAGCGCCGGCGGCGGCCCAGACGCCCGCGCGGGGGGCACCTAGGTCGCGAGAGCTAATTCTGTCTTTGTAGAAACACATCGCAAAATATAACTTTAGCACTATTGCAAACCCACTTCCACACATTTTGATATATCTTGGAACCATTTCCTCATATTAGGGGACAAGAGTACTTGTACATCTAGTTGCCTCTTTTTTTTTATTGATTCCATGACATTGTATGATATTTATGTAAAAATGATTCCAGGGTGGCAAACAAGTCCACTGCGCGAGGTAGCCCCTCTGGATAGTTAAAAGCTCAATTAGTGGACAGATTTCGGGATATGAAGAAAGGCAGGTCTTTCCGTTTCTCTGTCTTCATTCTGCATAGTCTGCAGTGTACATTTAACTGATGCATATGTAGCTTCATTCATGTATCCAAAGGCCAAAGCTAAACTTGGTGCTGCAGATAATTGCCGAGTATGCTCCAGATTTTCTTACCGATAGCGGAACAGACGAACCAACTGTTCACTCAGCATCCAAAGTGCACCGAATACACTGTGGTGAATGCTCCAGGTACCACCATTTCTTCAAGATGCTGCAGCATGTGGATGCATTCGTGATAGATAACATGTGTACCTCATTCCATTTTTTTTCTAGTTCTAAGTACTTTGTTGTAAATAATATGGGTGAGATTTGTATTCTAAATTCCAAGGTACATGTTGACCTGTAGGCTCATTCCATTTTACAGTAGTTGCAGGTTGTCATGATGAATTCAGCCTAGATCAGATAACTTAAATATTCATATTCATTTCGATACTCACCATTGCATAGTTAGTGTGTTGAATGTATTAAGGAACGGTTCCCAAACACTAGTTCATTCAATACACTTTTGTGATCACTTTCCAGAATATCCAACTGGGTTCATGGCAGCTAAGAGCTAACGATCTGGATGGTAGCTTTAAGCCTCTGGCTTAAAACATTTATGTCAGAGGCACTGTGCACCAATAACCTCACCTGAGAGGCACTGTGTAATTACAAGAATGATTCCGTTTTGGTGATTCATTATTGTCTGCGAGTAAGATGATTATGAAAACTGCTGGGCATTACATAGCTAATGACATATTGGTTTACCTGCAGGTCTCAAGATCACTGATATAAGTTGCTGAGCCCAATGAGTCCAAGGACGGTAAAGCAAAGGGGTAAGAGAAGAAAGAATTTGTGGGGAGAGAGATCAGAACCAACAAGATGTGGTTGTTGTCGACAGATTCTCGCCGGAGGTGATGATGAAGCGGATGTTATAGTGTCCCCACTACAAACTGCAGGCGGCCGATGCTGTCGATGGCTGGAAGATGGCCATGCTGTTGAGTGTATAAGTGGATTGCCCTCCCTTTCCATCAGATCGGTCTTTTGGAATAGTGGTCAGCGCATGAAGCTTGACATGGTATCAGAGCCAAGGTCTCGAGTTCGAGTCCTGTGTGGCGCAATTTTCCTAAAAAAATTGCTGGTGCCCCCTCCGTCCACGTACTTGCCTCTTAGCAAGATAGTAAGCTGGGAGCATATGATTGCAGAAGCAGGTCACATGTTTTTTATTGCACTGTATTGTATTGGTCCCTCTTTGATAATAGAAAGTTGAGTTCAGGACGAAGCATATGTATGAGTTTTCTATAATGATTGCTTACTCAAGGTTACCATTGTTTTGTTGTGCTAAAACTCACCTCCCTTACATGACATAAGTAGGAAGAGAGCTAATTATGTGTATGTACCTATGTACATTTTTATTTTCCATGCCATGTTAGCATTTTGCATTATCATGAACAATCTTAGTCCAGCACAATATAGAAACATGGGTTGTTATTTAAAAGAGGATTAGTCTCAGATATTTAATATTTTGGTACTCCAGCATTAGCCCATTATGTTCCAATTATCTTGCAATATTTATAATAAAGTTTACTTTTTGCAACCCAACTGAAATTATTTATCACATGACCTGTCTTGCTAATTCTGCAAAGCTACAAGATTTAAATTATTGAGCTTCTCCATGTACCTAATTTACTACTGATGTCCTTTGCAAGAAATGTACTGGTAGTCTTGCCTTTTTTATGCAGAGTGTATAGATGTTGGTGGATACTGTTTTCTGGTTGTGCTTGAAAAAGCGAAACTGCTGTTAGTCTGAAAAACAGTTTACTGAAATTGTTCTATTTTGAAGCAGTTTACCGAGCAAAATGCTATTGGTTTGTTAATCTCGTCACCGTGCAAGTTTAATTAGTATCTCGAGGAGTAGAGTAACTGCACCGTGCATAGAACAGCCTGCCTGAAGCTACTTCTATTGGTGTCTTGATTTTGTCTTTATGACTTGAATGCGGGTAGAAAACCGTTGTAGCCTCAAAAACAGTTTACTGAAACTGTTGTATTATGAAACAGTTGCTAACTTCCTCGATGTTTCTTGTAGTACAGCAAACTTTGAGCTCCAGTATCTGATGGCGGCGAGTAGCGAAGACCAGAGCAGAAGTCCTGACTGTCGTCTTAGCTCAACTCTTGAGTGTTTCTCAAAAAAAAAAAAAAACTCACCTCTTCAGTAGTGTCGCCGCCTCGGACACAAAACTTGAGAATTAAGAATTTTTTGTATTGAGCTGTAGTTCCCAGCAACGCATTGTGTTTCTGCTGAATGCAGTGGTAGCACATGTTTTGCCCAGCGTTGAGATCTTTTTTCTGAGAATTTGAAGGTATGATACACAGTGCATATATAAGAGGTTTTTACCTAGTGCCATGACCTGATTTTGTTACCAAAAATCTTGGGGTGCAGGAGGGAAGCATCAGATATTCATCATTCATGTGAAAAAAAATATGATATTTGTCATTCAAGCAGTTTTAGATTCAGCCCGATCCTCAAGGATTAGCACTGAGTTACATGAGAGTGGTTGCGGTGCACCAACAGGAATAGTCCATGGCAGGGACTTCTGATCCTCAAGGATACAATGGCGAGGAAGGTGTTCGACAGCTTAGTGCAGGTCACATTAGGTAATGGCAAGAACACCCTGTTCTGGCGGGACAAATGGATCAGAGGAAGGTCGATCGACGAGATCGCAATGCAGGTGGTTCAGGCAGTGCACACACGGACATGCAACAGCAGGACGGTGGAGCAAGTGCTGACGAACAACAGATGGACTCTGGACATCGTTGAACCATTATCACATCTGGGAGCGCAGCAATGCGTTGGACTCTCGCTGGAGCTGAGCGCGTTCGACAGAGATCAGAGCAGGGACGACACCTTCAGTTGGCCGGCCGCAGCGCCAAGTCCGCGGAGAGCGGAGCTCCATTAAAGTGCAATTTTTTTCTTTGGTTGGCTACGCAGAAGAGGATCTGGACATCAGATAAGCGATTCCGACATGGCTTGCAAGACCAGACGTCACCGTGCTTTGTCTGCCTACAGGAAGAAGACACGATCACCCACATCTTGATGCAATGTCCCTACGCCTGTCAAGTTTGGTTCAAAATCTTCGAGAGGTTGCAGGTCCAAGCCATGATCCCATCGGAGCAGGAGGATCTGGAGGAGTGGTGGCTGAGGGAGGCAGCCAGGTTCAGACCAAAGGACCGAAAGAGTTTCAATGGTTTGGTGGCCCTGGTATGTCATTCCTTACGGAAACATAGGAATCCATGTTTGCAGATACTAGAGACAGCTCTCGGTGGAACAACACATTCAGAAACTGACGGACGAGGTGCAGTTGTGGATCAGAGCGAAGCAAGGAACGGCGGGCGCTGGAGCTGGTGTTGGAGTAGCCTAGATCGCATAGTAGCCTAGTGTGCTCTGGGTCGTGTTTTCTATCTATGTGCGTTGTAACATGGACAGTTTCTTGTAAATAACATTCTGGCTTCTAAAATTAAGGTACGCCGTTCGCCTACTCCCGAGAAAAAGATTGAGCCCGATGGTTTGAAATGAATAGATGTGCAACGAAATGCGTAGGTTGCAGCCTGGGTAGATAGTTTATTTAACTCTTCTTTGTAGTACAGCCCTCTTGGACTTTTGTATTAGATAAACTTTGTTACTATCTTAAACTCAAATTCTATTAAAAATTCGCAGCAGAGTCTTGCTGTTTTGGGCACACACAAAATGCGGCGTATGCATATATCTTACCAACGTTGCATTTTGCGTTCAATTAGCCTACCTCCAGAGAGAGAGATTGTCATAGAAATACTGAAATTCACCCGAATAGATCCGTTTACCATGTCTCACATACCATACAAAACTCTACACAAAAACTTAAGTTCTCAGCTCGCCCGCTCTATCTTCAAATCCTGCCCACAAACGATTGCTGCGCAACATTAAAATGATGTGTGTTCAATGTTAAGATTCTATCTTCCGACACACCATCAGCAACAAGAGCTCTAGTGACTCGCTGAAAATAGTAACATAGACAAAGATCAGCCTGTGAGAGTAGAAGCAAGCCACCAAGTTCAGAAGTAGGAAATGGAGACTTGGAGAGGGTACTACTCTTCAAAGACAGCTTAGCAGCGCATTATCGGCTTTCTTTTCGAAACTATCCAAATTGTTAAAACATTGTATATTTAACTGCTCACTCCGTTCCTATATGTAAGGTGTAATTTTCCCATCCACGAGCGTGCTTTTATTTCCGAGCCAAAAACAATACACCCTACATATAAGGACGGAGGGAGTATTAGGTAACTACAAACTTGTAATGTCGAGCATAATGCTAGATCTGGGAAGCAAATTTGTGCTGCACTCTTTAAGGCTGCATATGTCACGTCAAATGTAGTGTTAACAGAGGAACAACCGTATATGACCCACAAAAGGCAGTGGCACAGTGGTTTATATATTTTACATGTAGTTTCATCTTTAGAACATCTAGCGTAGAGAATTCACTGAGCCACATAAATGAATACAGGCTGGCAACATGTATCATTAGCTATAAAATTTACAGGAGAGAATTAAAAAACAAGACATACCTCATACATTATTCTCCGTCCACACAAAACCGCTCCCGTTGATGAAGGATTTACAACCTTCTTTGTGTTTTTAAAAACAGTCTGCAATCCATAATAAACTATTAAGAATTCTCTGAGCACAGTGAGGCAATTAAGAAGAACCCAGAAGATAAAATGATAACGGTACATGAACATAGCCTCGCTGGCCATTCCATTCACTGCCTTCTCTAAAGAGAACAGGTATAATTTTTATTCCTCTGGACTCCCAGTCATTGAACCTCTCCTGGCAGAGCAGACAGTCTTCAGATCGTTATAACATACATAAGTTACTTATAAAATGTAGATCAAAGATTGACAACTACCTGATATGCCATCCTCCAAAGGTTTGCAGCCCCATAAAATAGGCTTACATCAATATTCCCATTTTCATAGAAACCTGACTCAATGAATGACCGGATTGGACTGCAAGAAAACAAATGTACAAAAAGATAATATGAGTAGCGCACTCAGTGAGATATGTCTTGTACAAATGTACTCTCCACATAACTCATAGTATAACTGAAAGGGCAGTCAGAATAAGGTTGGATCGGTGCATGTGCTGACGTGTAAGCATCACATATAGAGTACAACTATAGATGCAACAATGTCGTTCCAGTTGAACAAATAAGATAAAACTATCCATGTTTCTCCAATCGAAATGATAGAACAAAACAAAATCAAGGAGTGGTCATCACCCACACAATACTTGGAACGTGGCTGACGATTTTCTTTTCTAATTGCCTAACTAGCTCATTTATTTAGCTCTGAGATTGAACAATTGTGCAAATTCCTTCCATGCATGAGTAGAAACAAAAAAAGAAGGGTAATAGAGAAGCGGGAGGTAGTTAGGCACCCTATCCCATATCCGTAGGCGAAGAGGAGGAGCTCGCGCGCGTCCGCAATCCTGCTGACCTCGAACCCGCGGCCAACGGCGTTGCCGCCGACGGTTACAAGCTTGTCGCTGCGGCGGTGGTTGCGAATGAAAAGCGCTTGGGGGCTGTCGTCGACGCGCGGGACGAGGAAGTCGAACGATTTGGGCTGGGACCCGGCGGGTGCGGAGGCCGGGGGAGGGGAGCAGATGGCGAGGAAGATGGGGTCACGGGCGAAGGGGAGGCGGAAGGGGAGGTACTGGCCGGCGGCGACGTGTGAGGCGAGGAGGGAGGGGTGGGAGGAGAGGTCGAGCGAGAAGTGGAAGAGGGAGCCGTCGGACTAGACTCCCCGGACCGAGACGGGCACCTCCACCCACTCGGCCGGCAAGGGGAGCTGAGTCAGAATTGGAGGCGCGAGCGCGGGGGCGGCGTTCGAGAGGAGGCGGAGGTGGCGCGGGCGGAGCAGGTGGAGACGGCGCGGTGGCGATCGGAGAAACATGGAGGGCAGCTTGGAGACCGCTGGCCGATGGGGGAAGCTCCCGCGACCTACGGTTTAAAATGGAACTGAACGGACAGAAATTTCGAGGTCTCTCAGGAAAAATACCGTAGACGGTCTAGGATTAAGGGTTTGTTTGGTAACTGCAATCCCGGGGGATCCCGGCCTTTTCCCGGGGAGAATTTTCCCCTAGTCCGGAGGTTGGGAATAGAATCCCGGAGTTTTACACCTGGTTCTTCAGATTCCCGACCGGGATTATTTTCTCGGGGATATTTAACCCGGACAGCCAAACAAGCCCTAAAGAGGAACCGAACGGACGGAAAATCCGCGCCTCACAGGAAATCGAAAATGAATTAGCCAAATACGTACGTGCAGAATACCTTAGAAAACAGACATTTACCGAGACAAAATATAGCGGTATAATGTATTGATAAGATTTTTTACGGTCAATAACATGATATATTTATAATAGCGAAAAGTACATGGTAAAGATATATAAGATGACTACGACGGTAACAAAATAAAGTTTAAAAGAAACGAGCAATTCTTCAAGATGTTCAAGCTTTTTTTTATTATTCTTTTACCTTTTTAGAGGCTTCCGTAAATCTTGTACTTTTTTAGAGGCTTCCGTAAATCTTGTACTTTTTTAGAGGCTTCCGTAAAAACATGATGTAGTCATGTAGATATCAAACCACACACATGTAAATAGCAACGAAGATTCTCCATAATTTTATTTTGGAGCCGCAGTGTCAAGGCTTGTGATCAACCAACATGAGAGTACCAACACCAATATTTTGGGGAAAAGCAACCAACCAGCTTGGTCGACATCGCAGGGAGCGGAGAGTAGAATCACCATTGTCGAGTAAGTAGCTGTCGGAACAAATATTGCAAGGACAATCCTCCTCGCGACAACCATGATAAATATCCAAAATCGATGCGAAGTAAGATCTAAAGGGTCATACCTAGACAAAACTAATCTGGCAACACCACCATTGGCGTCGTAAGGAGATATCGCCGTTGAACGGTGAGCCAAAGATCAATTTGCAGCTGATGCCATCTCCATTGACTACAAGACGGCTAACAAAATCCTAACCTAATCTATTGCAAAACCTACTTTTACTGAGAATTAAACTATAGATCGGGTTCCCCACCCCTCCCGACACCGGTGAGGCTGGTCGGAGGAGAGGAGAACCTACTATGGAGGAGGGTGAAGTGGAGGCAACAGCCTTTTCTTTTGGGGGCGAAACTTCTTCTCGCTGTCTTACGTTCCACGATAATGTATTGATGAGCTAATGCATGTAGTCGTGACATTATTGGCTCAGGTTGCTAAATTTTGAAGTTACTAGATTTTATTGAATTTTTCAAAAAAGAATTCCCGTTAACCTCTAATCCGATTGATGTTACGTTTTTGTTGTTGGCTTAGAGTCGTAGACCCATGTTGACAAGTTTCAATATAAAATATTGTGAGTAACTGTCATATTGTTCTCACTTACATGTTTGATTATACGCTATTTATTTACTACTCAGTCTGTTCCAAATTAAGTGTCACTATTTTAGTACATATATACTCCTTCCATTCCTGAATGTAGGGTGTATAGTTTTCTGCACGAATATTAAGATATGTGTATTTGGCATACGGTGTACTCATTTTCTTCTTGAAAAAATTGGGAGATATGAGTTCCTAATAGACACAAATTGAAAACAATACACCCTATAAGTTAGGATTCATTTGTGGATGGGTAAAATTGTTCATAAATCTCATTATACCATACATTTTGGATTTTTTCTGAAAAAACTATACACCATACATCAAGGAACGGAGGGAGTATTAAATTGATTGCCAATTTCCTGAACATCATTCTTGAACAATGCAATACCGATAACACTACCTTTTTTAAAATAATATCATCTCTTAGTTACATGAATACCCACTCTCTATCTCAACACAAATAATTAGGGTTTACAAGTTCATTGTCAGTGGCAAGAGTTTTGGTAGAGAGATGGTCGAAGTCTCACACGGAGAGATGACATGAAGACGAGAATGGGAGAGGCCACACACCCGCGTTGCCGCTATAGATAGATGTGGGTGATCTGGATCAGAGAAGATGTCCACAAGGGAGGGAGAGTTAGGACCAAGGCCGACCTACGCTGCACGATAGAGAGATGATGGAAGCCTCACTAAGGACACGGGAGAAGGACCAAGAGCATGGTCAGAGATGCATTGATCCGCGTCGTTGTTTTGCTACGTTGGTGACGCTTCTCGTCTCCTCCCACGGCGTGGTTTTGTTTTCTCAGCGTAGACGTGGGGCAAATACTTAAGCTAGGGCGGTGTAGAGCATTTTCCCAATTTTGGGTGAACATCGAAAGGGTTGTGGGGCGGGGTGGGGGAGGGGGAGGGTCTCAATATCAACATCTAGACTCGAAAGAAAATAGTTGCCACGTATGATCAGACTGAGTAGCAAGCAACTTTAAAGTTACGCACTTCCTAATTTTTTTTGTTTTGAAGTTGTGCATATAAGAGAAGTTTGAAGTTATGGAATTACGGTGGCCAAGTGGCACGTGTTGGCCATGTCCACGTGTACGTCCCAAGTGGTCAAGTGTCACTCACTCATCACACGGCCACAACCATCGTTCCTCCACAGCCACAGACCGCGCGTTTTACCATCTCGTCGTCTCATCGTCTCCGGAGAACAGAACAGCGAGAAACGACGATGGCTTCCTCTGCCTCCCTGCTCCACTCCTCC
Source organism: Poa pratensis (assembly GCA_947311845.1). Classification (NCBI taxonomy): domain Eukaryota; kingdom Viridiplantae; phylum Streptophyta; class Magnoliopsida; order Poales; family Poaceae; genus Poa; species Poa pratensis. The sequence continues at coordinate 30,714,678 of CAMZMU010000110.1, read as the reverse complement.
ACGCTCGCTCCGGCCTTCTCGCCGCCCGAACTCCGGCGCGGTCGCCCCCCGCCACAGCTCGACCTCCGCAGCAGGTACTGCCCGGCCAGAAGTCGCCGCGGCGTCTCGCTCGCTGCGGCCGCCGCGTCGCCGGACGTCCAGAAGGAGCCCTCGCCGTCCCCTCCGCCGCCGAACGAATCCGCCCTATCGGTGAGCCCTAACCTCGCGAATGAAGTTGCATCTGTACTGTATCACCACACAAAAAAATACTGTCATAGCCTCGCGCGCACCCAATTTGGCTGTCATTAGCCCGTGATCTGCCTGACAATAATTGAACTGTTTCCTGAATCTGGTTTAGCGTAGGCCGTGGCGGAGAGCGTGAAGGTGCTCAAGGCGGCGGCCAAGACGAGGAAGGTGCCCGCGCCGGAGGTGCTGGCGGCGCTGGCCACCATCAAGAAGGCCAAGCTCGACACCTCCGCCTTCTTCCAGACGCTCGGCGGGACGGAGTCCCCCGGCAGGACCTGGATGCTCATCTTCACCGCCCAGGTCAGCAGCAAAACAAACACCTGAATTTCAAGCAAAAAAAAGGCAATTTGGTCTCTGCTTCATCAGAATCGCATTTTGTTTCGGTGGCTGATCGATTGGGGTCGAGTTCGAAATATGGGTCGCAGGGTCGGCTGGAGAAAGGGAGCTACTTCCCGGTGACGGCGGTGCAGCGGTTCGACGCGGCCGGGCAGAGGATCGAGAACGGGGTGTACCTGGGCCCCGTGGGCAGCCTGACCTTCGAGGGGAGGCTGTCGTGGAAGAAGAAGATCCTGGCCTTCGTCTTCGAGCGCCTCCGCGTCAAGGTCGGGCCGCTGGGTCCCCTGGAGGTCGGCCTCGGCGGGCTCAGCGGCGATGATGCGAGCAGGGAGCCGAGCAGCAAGGACCCCTTCTTCGTGTGGTTCTACGTGGACGAGGAGATCGCCGTGGCGCAGGGCAAGGGCGGGGGCACCGCACTCTGGTGCAGGTGCAAGCGTGTCCCGGCGTGAAGATTCAGTTCGGTACAGTTCAGAGTAGGCCATGTGTGTTCTTCAGATAACCTATGTGTACACGGATGATGAGCGGAAATGGAATAGATGATAATACTACTCGTGTGTAGCTTTTCTAGCTGATAATTTGGGGATTTATGCAACTGTTAATAAGAATCAAATGAAGATCATGGAGACAGCTGGTCAAACTCAGATTAAATTCAGGTCAGATTCGAATCCAGTTTCTCGTTTCGTGTGGCGTACTTCGAAGGTTCAGAGTACGTTTCTATTAAGACGATGAATGACATTGTAAATTACTACCTCTTATGGTTTTCCTGGTTCCAGACTTACAACTCTTCTAAATTATTTGACAGACTGGACAATCAAGTTTGAAACTCGTATGAAGTACAATATAACATAGAAGGAAATCACTAATACATGGACTGATTTAGCAATGCTGAGGCCTTTCCAGTGCCTTCTTGATGGTCTTCAGTTTTGCAGTCACGTCGTTCATTGCCATCCTTTGCTCAGGTGATTCGCTCGAACACACCAGACCCAGTTCAAATATCGATGGAAGAGAGTTTCCTTTGCAGGTATTGGAAGCCGAAGCTGAAGTATTAGTATCCATTTGCTGATAGCTTATCTCTTCACCTTGCACTAACTTCTCATCAACAACTTCAACGAGCCTTGATGGAAATGCTTGGTAAACCCATTTCCTAAGGGTAGATTCTCCAACAAACATGGGATCAGTGGGCCTCTTCCCAGTGAAGACTTCAAGAAGCATGATCCCAAAGCTAAAGACGTCACTCTTCCGGGACGCCTTCCCCATGAAGGCAAGCTCTGTTGAAGAAAAAAAATCAAGAAAGCTAAATAACTGAAGCAATAGGTAACATGTTGGCATAAACATGTTCAAGCATTATAGTAACAAGCACGCACCTGGTGCCATGTATCCAATTGTCCCTGGCATACTCGCTGAAATTATGGAATTGTCATTAACTAAAAGTAGTTTTGCGATCCCAAAATCTGCAACATGCGCCGTCATCTCCTCATCGAACAATACATTGCTTGGCTTGAGATCGCAATGTAGGACAACTTGATAGTGATGGTGGTGCAGATACTCCATTGCCTCCGATATGCCAAGCATAATGTCCAATCTCTTGACGAATCCTAGTGGCTCTCTGTTTTCAGTGTGCAAATGTGCATCCAAGCTACCATTGGGCATGTATTGAAGTAGCAGTGCCCTAAAATCCATGTTGGAACAGGTGCTCAATATCTTGATCAAGTTGCGATGTCTAGCCATCCGCAACACTTGACATTCAGCATCAAATCTCCTCAATGCCTGCTCGACTTGCAAGTTTAGCACTTTAACTGCGACCACTAAACCATCATCCAGTTGTCCCTTGAAAACTTTGCCAAAGCTCCAACTCCAAGCAGGTTGTCCCCATTAAAATTTCAGTGGCACGAGCAATCTCATGGTAGGATACTATCCTATGGTTGATCACATCATTCGTGTCAACAGAAGTCGTGACATATAGTCGCTTCAATTTGTTCTTTCTAATCATTAGGTATAGGACAATGGTTAAAGCTCCCACTATAACCAAGACAGTGGGGAGTATAAACCTGATCCAGTGTCTGTTGGTTGGATGAGGAGTATCTAGGCATGGTGAAAAATCGAGTAGGGACCACATAAATCAGGATTTCCCATCAAAGATTGTGCACTGATGTTTGAGAAAATACCTCCATCTGGTATCTCCCTTGAAAATTATTAAAAGAGAGGTTCAAGATAGTTAAAGAAGTGAAGTTGGCCAAATACTTTGGAATAGCACCAGAAAGGATGTTAGAAGATAGGTCCAATAGTCCTAGGTTGATTAACTTTTGATAAGACTCTGGGATCGAACCTTGCAGCCTGTTGTGTGATAAATCTAGGTAGGTCAAGAGTCCAAGCTTGCCAAATGAACTTGGGAGCGCCAAAGCCGTTCGAGGATAAATCTATAAATATATTGCTCGAAGGGGACTGAGATCAGAATGCATAGCACCAGTAAGTGAATTGTGAGACAGGGATAATACAGCGAGATTACTTAGATTAAATAATCCTTCGGGTATAGTGGAGGAAAGCTGGTTATCCGAAAGCGAAATTTGTTCCAACATACTTAAGTTACTAACACCAGTTGGTATGGAGCGAGAAAATTTATTGTCCTCAAGGAATAACTGATGCAATCTTGGTAGGGTGCCAATTTGTGTTGGGATTGGGCCAAACATGCTATTCCCAACAACGTCTAGTATCTCAAGATTCTCCATTAGTGTAATGGATTCGGGTATAATGCCGCTTAGATTATTGTGAGAAAGTTTAATTAAAATGAGGCCACTTAGATTTGACAGAGCTATCGGAAGACTGCCAGTCAAGAGGTTCCTGTGTGCACCAAATTTTTGCAGCTTTGTGGAGAAATTCCCAATGTAAGCAGGAAGGATTCCTGTGAAAAAACATGTGTATATGCCGAGGTGTCGGAGTTGTCTAGAGTTGGAGAGTGTGGCCAAGAAATCAAGCGTCCCAGTGAAACGATTTTCTCCAATATCAAAGTACTGAAGTGATCTGAGGTCTCTAGTAGTTGCTTGGATCGATCCCGTTAAGCGGTTCGAGTTCAGAACAGATAAGACAGTTGGGATAGGTTACCAAGTGAATCTGGGACTGAACCAGATAGCTGATTAGATGCAAGATGCAAATACGTTAGTTGTCTAAGCTCTCCAAGTTCCACCGGAATCTCTCCGCTTAGGTTGGAGAATGAGAAGTCAAGCGTACGGAGCATGGTGAGATTGCTAAGCACGCTCGGGATTGACCCAACAAGACCTCTGTTGCCAATCGAAATGACAGTAAGCTGTGACAGTTTAGCAAGCCATGTTGGCACGACATCCAAAGAGATTTTGCGCCAAGTCGAGCACCTGTAGGTGCTCACATGCTACCAAACCTGATGGAATTGGACCAGTGAAGTTGTTATTGGCGAGAACTATCTTTTGCAGCAATGGAAGGTTAAAGCTTTCATTGCGAGGTATAAGCCCGAGTAGGTTGTTGCTACCAAGATACAGGCTTTCAAGCCTAGACATGTTGAAGAATGAAGGAGGTAGTGGACCTGAGAGCTGGTTGTTTCCAAGGAAAGAATCTGAAGCATGGCAAAGGAGCCACTACCATCTGGTATGGGCCCAGATAGACTGTTTTGGCCAAGATCAAGAACACTAAGACGAGACAGCCTGCTGATATCCGATGGGATGGAGCCAGTGAGGCTTGTGTCGTGAGGTTGAGGACATGGAGGAAAGAGAGGTTACCGAGGTAAGGGCTGAGCTCTCCATGGAGGGGCATGTGAGCTAGCACAAGGGCGGTGACCCGCTGCTGACGCCGGCTGCAAGAGACACCGACCCAGTGACAGAAGGATGTACTGGTGGTCCAATTGCTGCCGAGGATGCCGGAAGGATCCGAGAGCCCGGCTTTGAAGGCGAGAAGCGCCGAGAGGTCGGTGTCAGTGCCATTGTTTGGAGCAACAACACAAGCTACCTCCGTCATTGCTAGCAAAACGGACCATAACAATATCATATGCAAAAGCTGGGCCATGCCGCTAGAGTAGTATGTGGTGCTTGCAGGGGATTATGAATGAACATCAATCATATATACACACACTATTATGCACAGCACACACAACTTTGGTCAAGTGACAATTACATGCACTGCTTAATTTTCTTGATGATTGGCAGTTTGTCGGCCTTCAATCATTGTGTTCAACATGACTGACTCATCGGCTCATCCTGACAATAACTCATTACCTAGAAAAATCTTGGCAATGATTATTTTACACTGGAAAGACTGGTCGATTGTCGCATGTTCACACTTGCATTGCATAAGTTAATCTACGGGTCGCGGTCATAGGCCGCCCTGTTTGGGTGATGGTGATTACTAATTTGCCAGCAATTAACCTGCCTGGAAGTAAAGTTCCCTTCCAAGATGATTTTGTTCAATAGCAAGAATTTCAACATAGCTGATGTATCCTGTTGGTGGTACCGATCCAGACAGCAGGTTCGATTCCACTGCCAAGAAGAACAATCCATAAATTTGGTACTACTTGAGAAAATGCGTGACTTTATCAAGTCGTGCATCTCACCATCTACTGAAGTACTGAACAGAGCACATTTATTTACTAACTATATTAAAGCAATGCACTTTCTCGCGTTGAGAGCGTTCCAGTCAGTAGATCACTGTAGATGTCTACAGTGTTCTACAGTACTCTACCATGTTTGGTTTGTCGTACCAGTCCAACCTGCATTGCTCCGTACGGGTGGTTCCTATGTGTCCGTGCATCCTTGCTCCACCACACGCACCACCCCTGCCGCTCTTCTTCCTCCTCCTCGCCTCCCCGCCCAGCGGCCTACTCCTCTTCTCCTCCTCCTCCCGGCACCACATCCCCTCCTCGCCCTAGGCGCACCGCCCCAAGCTGCTCTTCCTCCCTGTGGGCCAGTCCAACATGGCTGGCCGTGGTGCGCCTCCGGTCCCCCTCCCCACGCCATACCGCACTCACCCGCGCCTCTTCCGTCTCGCCGCCGACCGCTGCTGGGTCGCGTCCCCGCCGCTCCACGCCGATATCGATACTCACAAGACTTGCGGCCTCGGTCGACGGCACGCCGCCCTAGGCCTCCTTGCGCGGTTGTTGGATGTGGTGGAGGTGCTGACCTCACCGCCTCCGGTCGTTTCCCCTACCACGCCGCCAGCCGTCGTCTGGAAAGAAAATCCGAGCGTAAGCCTAATCTCCTTATAGATTCCCTACGAAAGGTTTATTTATCGCACGTATACTCAGATTTTGCGGCTCCGTGGATCCATGGCAGCAGCGGAGGAATTTATCCCCTGCATACTCTCTCCCTATAGTGGTACAATCCGCCCAGGACCGCGTGATGTACTACTAATTATTACTAACTATATTAAAGCAATGCACTTTATCGCGTTGAGAGCGTTCCAGTCAATGTAGATCACTGTAGATGCCTACAGTGTTCTACAGTACTCTACCCTGTTTGGTTTGTCGTACCAGTCCAACCTGCATTGCTCCGTACGGGTGGTTCCTATGTGTCCGTGCATCCTTGCTCCACCTCACGCACCGCCCCTGCCGCTCTTCTTCCTCCTCCTCGCCTCCCCGCCCAGCGGCCTACTCCTTTTCTCCTACTCCTCCCGGCACCACACCCCCTCCTCGCCCTAGGCGCACCGCCCCAAGCTGCTCTTCCTCCCTGTGGGCCAGTCCAACATGGCCGGCCGTGGCGCGCCTCCGGTCCCCCTCCCCACGCCATACCGCACGCACCCGCGCCTCTTCCGTCTCGCCGCCGACCGCTGCTGGGTCGCGTCCCCGCCGCTCCACGCCGATATCGATACTCACAAGACTTGCGGCCTCGGTCGACGGCACGCCGCCCTAGGCCTCCTTGCGCGGTTGTTGGATGTGGTGGAGGTGCTGACCTCACCGCCTCCGGTCGTTTCCCCTACCACGCCGCCAGCCGTCGTCTGGAAAGAAAATCCGAGCGTAAGCCTAATCTCCTTATAGATTCCCTACGAAAGGTTTATTTATCGCACGTATACTCAGATTTTGCGGCTCCGTGGATCCATGGCAGCAGCGGAGGAATTTATCCCCTGCATACTCTCTCCCTATAGTGGTACAATCCGCCCAGGACCGCGTGATGTACTACTAATTATTACTAACTATATTAAAGCAATGCACTTTATCGCGTTGAGAGCGTTTCAGTCACTGTAGATCACTGTAGATGCCTACAGTGTTCTACAGTACTCTACCCTGTTTGGTTTGTCGTACCAGTCCAACCTGCACTGCTCCGTACGGGTGGTTCCTATGTGTCCGTGCATACTTGCTCCACCTCACGCACCGCCCCTGCCGCTCTTCTTCCTCCTCCTCGCCTCCCCGCCCAGCGGCCTACTCCTTTTCTCCTACTCCTCCCGTCACCACACCCCCTCCTCGCCCTAGGCGCACCGCCCCAAGCTGCTCTTCCTCCCTGTGGGCCAGTCCAACATGGCTGGCCGTGGTGCGCCTCCGGTCCCCCTCCCCACGCTATACCGCACGCACCCGCGCCTCTTCCGTCTCGCCGCCGACCGCTGCTGGGTCGCGTCCCCGCCGCTCCACGCCGATATCGATACTCACAAGACTTGCGGCCCCGGTCGACGGCACGCCGCCCTAGGCCTCCTTGCGCGGTTGTTGGATGTGGTGGAGGTGCTGACCTCACCGCCTCCGTTCGTTTCCCCTACCACGCCGCCAGCCGTCGTCTGGAAAGAAAATCCGAGCGTAAGCCTAATCTCCTTATAGATTCCCTACGAAAGGTTTATTTATCGCACGCATACTCAGATTTTGCGGCTCCGTGGATCCATGGCAGCAGCGGAGGAATTTATCCCCTGCATACTCTCTCCCTATAGTGGTACAATCCGCCCAGGACCGCGTGATGTACTACTAATTATTACTAACTATATTAAAGCAATGCACTTTATCGCGTTGAGAGCGTTTCAGTTACTGTAGATCACTGTAGATGCCTACAGTGTTCTACAGTACTCTACCCTGTTTGGTTTGTCGTACCAGTCCAACCTGCACTGCTCCGTATGGGTGGTTCCTATGTGTCCGTGCATCCTTGCTCCACCTCACGCACCGCCCCTGCCGCTCTTCTTCCTCCTCCTCGCCTCCCCGCCCAGCGGCCAACTCCTTTTCTCCTACTCCTCCCGGCACCACACCCCCTCCTCGCCCTAGGCGCACCGCCCCAAGCTGCTCTTCCTCCCTGTGGGCCAGTCCAACATGGCCGGCCGTGGTGCGCCTACGGTCCCCCTCCCCACGCCATACCGCACGCACCCGCGCCTCTTCCGTCTCGCCGCCGACCGCTGCTGGGTCGCGTCCCCGCCGCTCCACGCCGATATCGATACTCACAAGACTTGCGGCCTCGGTCGACGGCACGCCGCCCTAGGCCTCCTTGCGCGGTTGTTGGATGTGGTGGAGGTGCTGACCTCACCGCCTCCGGTCGTTTCCCCTACCACGCCGCCAGCCGTCGTCTGGAAAGAAAATCCGAGCGTAAGCCTAATCTCCGTATAGATTCCCTACGAAAGGTTTATTTATCGCACGTATACTCAGATTTTGCGGCTCCGTGGATCCATGGCAGCAGCGGAGGAATTTATCCCCTGCATACTCTCTCCCTATAGTGGTACAATCCGCCCAGGACCGCGTGATGTTCTACTAATTATTACTAACTATATTAAAGCAATGCACTTTATCGCGTTGAGAGCGTTTCAGTCACTGTAGATCACTGTAGATGTCTACAGTGTTCTACAGTACTCTACCCTGTTTGGTTTGTCGTACCAGTCCAACCTGCACTGCTCCGTATGGGTGGTTCCTATGTGTCCGTGCATCCTTGCTCCACCTCACGCACCGCCCTGCCGCTCTTCTTCCTCCTCCTCGCCTCCCCGCCCAGCGGCCTACTCCTTTTCTCCTACTCCTCCCGGCACCACACCCCCTCCTCGCCCTAGGCGCACCGCCCCAAGCTGCTCTTCCTCCCTGTGGGCCAGTCCAACATGGCCGGCCGTGGTGCGCCTCCGGTCCCCCTCCCCACGCCATACCGCACGCACCCGCGCCTCTTCCATCTCGCCGCCGACCGCTGCTGGGTCGCGTCCCCGCCGCTCCACGCCGATATCGATACTCACAAGACTTGCGGCCTCGGTCGACGGCACGCCGCCCTAGGCCTCCTTGCGCGGTTGTTGGATGTGGTGGAGGTGCTGACCTCACCGCCTCCGGTCGTTTCCCCTACCACGCCGCCAGCCGTCGTCTGGAAAGAAAATCCGAGCGTAAGCCTAATCTCCTTATAGATTCCCTACGAAAGGTTTATTTATCGCACGTATACTCAGATTTTGCGGCTCCGTGGATCCATGGCAGCAGCGGAGGAATTTATCCCCTGCATACTCTCTCCCTATAGTGGTACAATCCGCCCAGGACCGCGTGATGTACTACTAATTATTACTAACTATATTAAAGCAATGCACTTTATCGCGTTGAGAGCGTTTCAGTCACTGTAGATCACTGTAGATGTCTACAGTGTTCTACAGTACTCTACCCTGTTTGGTTTGTCGTACCAGTCCAACCTGCACTGCTCCGTACGGGTGGTTCCTATGTGTCCGTGCATCCTTGCTCCACCTCACGCACCGCCCCTGCCGCTCTTCTTCCTCCTCCTCGCCTCCCCGCCCAGCGGCCTACTCCTTTTCTCCTACTCCTCCCGGCACCACACCCCCTCCTCGCCCTAGGCGCACCGCCCCAAGCTGCTCTTCCTCCCTGTGGGCCAGTCCAACATGGCCGGCCGTGGTGCGCCTCCGGTCCCCCTCCCCACGCCATACCGCACGCACCCGCGCCTCATCCATCTCGCCGCCGACCGCTGCTGGGTCGCGTCCCCGCCGCTCCACGTCGATATCGATACTCACAAGACTTGCGGCCTCGGTCGACGGCACGCCGCCCTAGGCCTCCTTGCGCAGTTGTTGGATGTGGTGGAGGTGCTGACCTCACCGCCTCCGGTCGTTTCCCCTACCACGCCGCCAGCCGTCGTCTGGAAAGAAAATCCGAGCGTAAGCCTAATCTCCTTGTAGATTCCCTACGAAAGGTTTATTTATCGCACGTATACTCAGATTTTGCGGCTCCGTGGATCCATGGCAGCAGCGGAGGAATTTATCCCCTGCATACTCTCTCCCTATAGTGGTACAATCCGCCCAGGACCGCGTGATGTACTACTAATTATTACTAACTATATTAAAGCAATGCACTTTCTCGCGCTGAGAGCGTTTCAGTCACTGTAGATCACTGTAGATGTCTACAGTGTTCTACAGTACTCTACCATGTTTGGTTTGTCGTACCAGTCCAACCTGCACTGCTCCGTACGGGTGGTTCCTATGTGTCCGTGCATCCTTGCTCCACCTCACGCACCGCCCCTGCCGCTCTTCTTCCTCCTCCTCGCCTCCCCGCCCAGCGGCCTACTCCTTTTCTCCTACTCCTCCCGGCACCACACCCCCTCCTCGCCCTAGGCGCACCGCCCCAAGCTGCTCTTCCTCCCTGTGGGCCAGTCCAACATGGCCGGCCGTGGTGCGCCTCCGGTCCCCCTCCCCACGCCATACCGCACGCACCCGCGCCTCTTCCATCTCGCCGCCGACCGCTGCTGGGTCGCGTCCCCGCCGCTCCACGCCGATATCGATACTCACAAGACTTGCGGCCTCGGTCGACGGCACGCCGCCCTAGGCCTCCTTGCGCAGTTGTTGGATGTGGTGGAGGTGCTGACCTCACCGCCTCCGGTCGTTTCCCCTACCACGCCGCCAGCCGTCGTCTGGAAAGAAAATCCGAGCGTAAGCCTAATCTCCTTATAGATTCCCTACGAAAGGTTTATTTATCGCACGTATACTCAGATTTTGCGGCTCCGTGGATCCATGGCAGCAGCGGAGGAATTTATCCCCTGCATACTCTCTCCCTATAGTGGTACAATCCGCCCAGGACCGCGTGATGTACTACTAATTATTACTAACTATATTAAAGCAATGCACTTTCTCGCGCTGAGAGCGTTTCAGTCACTGTAGATCACTGTAGATGTCTACAGTGTTCTACAGTACTCTACCATGTTTGGTTTGTCGTACCAGTCCAACCTGCACTGCTCCGTACGGGTGGTTCCTATGTGTCCGTGCATCCTTGCTCCACCTCACGCACCGCCCCTGCCGCTCTTCTTCCTCCTCCTCGCCTCCCCGCCCAGCGGCCTACTCCTTTTCTCCTACTCCTCCCGGCACCACACCCCCTCCTCGCCCTAGGCGCACCGCCCCAAGCTGCTCTTCCTCCCTGTGGGCCAGTCCAATATGGCCGGCCGTGGCGCGCCTCCGGTCCGCCTCCCCACGCCATACCGCACGCACCCGCGCCTCTTCCGTCTCGCCGCCGACCGCTACTGGGTCGCGTCCCCGCCACTCCACGCCGTTATCGATACTCACAAGACTTGCGGCCTCGGTCGACGGCACGCCGCCCTAGGCCTCCTTGCGCGGTTGTTGGATGTGGTGGAGGTGCTGACCTCACCGCATCCGGTCGTTTCCCCTACCACGCCGCCAGCCGTCGTCTAGAAAGAAAATCCGAGCGTAAGCGTAATCTCCTTCTAGATTCCCTACGAAAGGTTTATTTATCGCACGTATACTCAGATTGTGCGGCTCCGTGGATCCATGGCAGCAGCGGAGCAATTTCTCCCCTGCATACTCTCTCCCTATAGTGGTACAATCCGCCTAGGACCGCGTGTTGTACAAGAAGAATCATCTTTCTCCACAACGATCTGTGTTTAGCTGCCGCCCGCCACGATCCAAATTCCCAGGCGCTTGGCCATGAGCCTGAAAGGTGCACTGCACGGTGAGTTAACAGATTTCAGATCTCGGCACCTTTCTTAATTTATTTTCCGGTGGTTCCCTATTGAATATTAGTTTTCATATGATGGAAAGCAATCAAACCTGGTGACACAAGCAAGATTATAATCCTTGCTTTTTCAGTCCCGGCTGTGGATTTATGATAATAGGGACCGTGGCGCCAACAAAACTATCTATCTTGAAGAAAGGTTCTATATATTATCCTCTTTCCAGTTGACTCTTATCATTATACGTATATTCAGTCACAAATTTTTGGTTCCAATGTCCTCACGGTACAGGCAAGTAATTATGCCAGCATCTGATCCATCTTTTCTTAACCTTTGAATTTGGTCAGTTGCGAATTTCTGACCTGCTGCAGTCTACCTTATTTTCTTAGGTTAATCAGTTTCTTAGTACGATTATTGATGCAGTGGAGGAGCTCATGTGCCGATGACAGTTAAAAGGAAATAGGAATCGTCCTAGCCATCCTCTCACCCTCCTTTCATAAGCGTGGTGCTAACAATTGTAGCAAGGAGGAGAGTATGTCCAGTGGCCGGCGACGTTGGGCGAGGCTAGGGGCAGCACCACCTGCGACATCTCTGTGTTTTCCCTCATTAGGTATTCTTCGTTTAATTTTTTTCTACTGATTGCCAACGCCTCATGCCCTGATAGTCATATAACTCTTGATGTTCCACACACACTGAAAACTGTACTAATAGTAAATTTTATGATACAAACTTATGGGAAATTTAATCTCACACACAATTCCGTAAAATTGAGTCTGCTCTTGCAGGGATAAACTGAGCTTTCACTGCTACAGGTATGAAACTGATACGTCTCTTGATGAATCTTGAGTTGTTTTTCTATCGCCACTGAAATATATCATTATCCTTGCGGTTTAAGATCAATAAATTGCTCTTAAGGACACGGTAAAAATAATGTGTGGACAGATTCATTTCAGAAGGTTGTTAACCGGCCATGTTTGTGCACTACCTGCATGTAAGTTTTTTTTTGAAACTATGCATGTAAGTTATTCACATAAGAATCCCTTTGTTCAGCACTAAATGTATGGTTTGATTCACCACTTAATTTAGAACTATTTTACTGCAGTACCCAACTTCATCTATGTTTTAAGAAGGATCATTTTTTATTCCTTCCATTCCGATATTGTGACCTATATCATTGACTCATGAGTGCAACTTTATTAATTACTTTTCCTTAATTACCATGCAAGGTGATCTTGGCACGAGTCTTCCAAAAAAAAAATTGGCACTAAGGTTCGTCTCTTTACAACGATATTTCTGTAACAAATATGTTGATTTGTCTTTCTAATATTATTTGGGTTTTACTTTTGATCGGGGCAAATAATTCTGCACATTTCTGCACGCATTAGTAGTCAATTGTAACACCACTGTATGTCCACTTGATGGAACAAATGAAACACCAGATGCTTGACAAGCTTATTAACTTTGTTTGACGTCAATCGTTAAACCCGTTTGTCCTTGACGTTTCAAAATAGTACCAAGAATTTTCATATTACATATTTGTCTGAATTAGTTACAAATCATAGCATTTAATGATTATAGTTGGTTCACTTTCATATATATTGTATTCATTATCGACAAGTTTGTGATTTTCCTTTTCAAATTATTGAATCATGAATCGTATTTTGCACGTATGTGACTCAAACTAATATAAATACTTCGACTAAACAAGTCGGCTCCATTTACATGATGCATGCCTAAATTTCGACCTCCTTTTCTTCATTGTCTTCAGATCAGTCGGTGAGGTATGCCATGATGGTGCTGTGGCCGGCCACCAAAATTGTTGATTTAAGACCCAGGTGAAAATACTCCTGTTATTTATTTTTTAGGTGAAATGGATTGTTACTTGATTTCATTCTGGTTAGAATCTGTGTGTTTTTCCGTGTCTGAAGTATTGCTTCTGGTTTTATGTTTAGATGTATTTCTAGGCAAGAAGATCAAGTTAAATAGAAGATTGGGCCAGTATCTTGGTATTCGAGGAGGTAATGGTTGGACCATTTAGAATCTGGAACATAGTGCATGTTGGGGATCTTTTCTCATTTTTCAAAACAAAATTACTCTTGCAGCTATATCCTACCGTGCTTTTGTTTTCTTGCACTGCAAATTCATCATGTACTGGAAAAAGCCGTTGGGATGCAATGTATTATGTGGTTATCTTTTACCAAGAAATGCACATTCCGCATATGACATAATTAGCATATGATGGATATGCCCGAAGCTTTTGAAATGGAGTTCATCTCTCATCTAAAATTATGATTTTAAATGTCAACTTTATCGTGTTTGCTTTCCTTGCATACTTGTGAGTTTCAGTCCTAAAAAGAGCATTAAAATTGTTGGTATTACTTCATTTTATTTTAAATGAGGTAATCCAAGATACATCCAGATGCTGTAGTGTCTGAATTGGTCAACTTTGGTACTATTGCCCATCATGAGGTCTTATCTGTTCATCATTATATAAGGTTTTTTATAAATCTTTCTTTTTGTTATGATTGGTGCAATTGTTTTCACTCACCTGTCAGCACATCTGGTGGTCGAGGAAGCTAAGGGGCACCGTCCAGGCGTAACAGAACTAGAAAAAAGAACAAAAATAGTACTTTACGAATTGAAGTTGGAGCTGCATCCAACACATTGTATAGCAGCAATGGGCCTCATAATGCATCGAGAGCTAGCCCAATATGGTAGATAAAATAGTAAAGATTCTTAACTTACTTTCTAAACCCTTTTATTTATTAGATAGTTCGGGTTTAGAAATTTCATCAAGCATCTGAAAGAAATCTGGCAAGTAAGAACCAGTTGTGTTCAAGGTGCCGATTTGATAAGCTTTGCACTATTTGGTGGTGATAGTTGAGTGCAACATGAAGAAAATTTATGGGGCATTGGGACTAGAAAAAGCTTATGTGAATAGCAGATGTGGGACTAGATCAAGCTAGGGTGAATAGAGCAATCATCACTTAATATTGACCAAAAAATACATATACCGCAGAAGGTTTCGGCATACTAGCTTTCTCGCTGGAGGCGGCGACTTTTGCTTCTGCTGCAATTGGATGGATGCACGTGCCGCAGGATGGTTGGGGCAGCTCGGTGGTGGAGGTATTACTGAAACTACATTTGTATTATTTATTGCAACACCTTATTATTATTGATTGTCTCTGGCTGCATAATTCTTATTCATACTACTCGCTCCCATGTTAGTTCATATTGAAATCAAACAACTTAATTATACCAATTTTACTGATGAACACAGAAGTTTAATTGTGATTCTTTGAAATCTAGAGCAATTAACATGTGAACAAATTTTTACTATGTTTACCACGAAATGAATGACCTGAAATAATAATATAACAATAAAGGCATTATCCAAGTGAAACAAAGAAGAAGACCATCTTGAATAGTTAATTCTTTCTATGCTTGCTTCTACTAAATAAACATTTAGTTGTTCTTATTTTAACCGGCATTGCTCTTCAAGCCTCAGCATGTTTCTAGAAGCTTTAGCTGCATTTAAAGATTGCAAACTCAGTTGCAATTAAGCTGATTTATGATCCTACATTTACACTAACACCTCGTGGTTTTGTACTTTTTAGGTGTGAGTATGCTTTGCAGAGAACTCTGGAATGCCAAACGTCAAAAGTTCAACTAATTGTATTCAGCTGTACAGCATTTGATCTGGGTGCTCTTAAATATAAATGGATAGATAAATTGAACTTTATGTATTTGTAATTTCGAGACTGATGTAGCGCAACTATTTCAAGACCAATTAATTCTGTCTGCTTCATGTGTTGTTTATACCTAAGAAAACTCGGATGCATATTATATCTTGCTTGACTGTTATATTATTACTACAATTTACTTGCAGCAATGTACTGATTCACGTGGCTCACTATGTGACTGTAGGTAGCCCAAAGGCTTTATGAAGGGGTCAATCTCTCTTCAGAACAAGCAACATGCTCAATAACGTACCTGAGAACATATGGGTATAAGTACCATCCTACTTTAAGTTGATTACCAAAGTAGTCTTTCTTTTTTCTCCCTGCATGTGTGCTGCTGTGCACATGGCCATTTAAGCCCAGTGACACCTTGATCAGGTGATTCATGCCTTGACTCGCTTAGGATTTTTTTTTTTGGGAAATACCCATTAGGATTTCGAAATTGAAGCGTTTGGTTTGGGTTGTATAAGGTAGTTCCTGTGTATGGAGACATGAAATTGCTTATGAGTGGTTCCCACAGTCCTAAAATTCCTGGGTTAGGGTAGATCTGATTAAGTGTTGTCAGTTGTACGGTTAGAGTATCTGTACCTATGGCGACTTGGTGAGGTCAGTTCCTACTGTTCCATGACTATTTGGATCGCACCTTCTGGTACGCAGGATTAATTGTGATGTTTCAATCCATGTTGTACAACGATTATCAGATATTTGAGGAACTCATAGTGTACTGAGCAATTGGAAACTCTTCTGGCATCTGAGATATTTGGGTCTGTTTCATTTTATAGAGGAGATTAAAGTTTCTTTCAGTGGCATGCAAGAATAACTAATGGATGTGTTTTCATCTGGAATAGGTTGGTATTCTATGGAGGATCATATCGCCGCTGGTATGTGTCAGCAAGGTTCTTGAATTCCTGTTTTGTTGGAGCATTCTTCTGTCTGGTGTTCCTACTGTAAAGTGGTGTTCGAGTGGTGGGCGAAGGTACATATATAAGCTAAAAATATCAGAGTAGACAAACCTTTTTATATCTTCATGCCGGACATGTTATTTTTTGGGTGAGACAACCAGCGATGTGTTGCATCCCAAGGACAAAATAATATCTAGAACAGCTAAAAATGTCTTCAGTGAACTTTTACATGTATTGTCGTTGTTCTCTTGCGTTTACGGATTGTTTATTTTCCTCTAGGTGCTTGGCGTAAACGTTCTTACTATGGCGGTCCTCATCACATATGCATGCATTGTGGCGCTTCTTTCTGGTTTCAAGAGCGTTGCAAGCATGCCCGCAAGGAGAAGCGCCGACCTGTGTATACTGGCTGTTGTCGTGGCGGGAAGGTATCACTTCCTATATATCCTGACTGGTCGTCTCTTTTGGCTGAATTGCTTAAATTTGACGGTGGACCTGAATCTAGCCGCTTTGTGAGGTTAATTCATGAGTAGAATTTTGTGACACCGTTGTACAACAATTTAATGATATAGTCCGACCAAGTGAATATTTGTACAAATAGCTTTCGTGTCAACAAATGTGATCCTATGTAGTCATCTATAAATCTTGCTTTAGTTTTCTGTACGATTCATATCGGCTATACAGCTAAGTACATTATACAAATCAGAACTATCACCTTTCCTTACAATATATATGACGGAACTAAAACAAATAAACAAATTATCACAAAATATTCTCAGCAAGGGCGCGGCATGCCGCCGTGCCAAATTTAACTAGTTCTTTCTAAAAGCCGGGCTGGACTAAGAACGAGAGAGAGATTTTGGGTGTGTTTGGTTGGGTGGCTAGCCACCAAGTGGTTGTGGGTAGCCATTTTTTAAGTGGTTAGCCCATGTTTGGTTTGTGGTGTCGGGTGTGTAGGGGTAGCCAAATTTTAGGCATATACCCTCAAAAAAGTGGTTGAGCTCAACCACTATAAAAGTGGTGGTTGAGGCCAACCACCCGTGGGCGAGTCCCTGCCATCACCTGCGAAACATTTTACGACATATTCATCGTACTCACAAAATAGAAAATTTACCCTTTTTAATATTTGAAAAAGCTTTTCATTATTAAATATATTAAGACATTTTACCCGTTTATATATGTGAAAAAACTTTCCCTTATTATATAAATATTAAGAAAAGTTGACAATTTCCCTTTTAAATATTAACCAAACATTTACCTTTTAAATATTAGAATAAATTTTCCTTTTTATATATTAAAAATATAGGAATAAACTTTTTCCTTTAAATATAATAACAAATTTACCCTTCTAAAATAGCTTCTAAAATAGTTGAAAACACATTCTTTTTATATATTAAGAATATTTGAAGAAACTTTTATATTTTAATTATTTGAACAAAATATTCACTTTTAAATATTTAAACAAACTTTTCTTGATTTATACATTAATAATATTGGAATAAACATTTCCCTTTAAATATAATAAGTAATTTTACGCTTTTAAATATTTGAAAACATTTTTCTATTATATATTAAGAATATTTGAAGAAACGTTCCCTTGTAATTATTTGAACAAAATATTCACTTTTAAATATTTGAACTAACTCTTTCCTTTTAAATATTTGAGCAAAGTTATTTCAGATGCTGATATTTTACCTCAACACATTAAGAAATTTCCCTCTCCAAATTACTGTATAGTATAGATATTTAAACAAACTTTTCCCTTTTATAAATATATTACGGGGTTCCTCAGCATCTTAAAAATAATTGACCATATCACTCTAAGCATTTCTAATCCCTCAAAATAAACACAAATATGGCCACCCCTAACCACTTTTTATCATTTCAACCAAACAAAAAACATGGCTAGCCAACACACAACCAAGCATAAAAAATGGTTACCACCAACCACGTGGTTAGGGTGCCCCCAACCACTTTTTCATAGCCAGAACCAAACACACCCTTTGTGTCGTGTCTGTAAGCTCGATGCATGCTGCGGCTGTCGAGGAAGATGCATGACTCTCGAGGACATTGTCTGCGCCAATGCCGGCAATCTGGATCCACCGCGGCCACATCTGGCCTGCACAAGTTGAGACGACTCCTCCCAGTGGCCGGCCTCCGCCCCAGGCTCCCTGCGGCAACATCAAGGCGACGGCGAGGAGGAGAGTCGAGAGAGGCGACGCAGCGGCCGGAGGAAGAAGGGGGTGGAGAGATAACTGAATGCAACGAAAGAATATATAGCCAGTGTGAGCCATCGGCAGTAACGTACCATCATCACTCGCCGCCGGCGAGCTGCGCACGGTTGCGGCCATTATTGTTTTGCACGAACTGAAAATTTACTCCGCCTTCTTGAAGGCAGTGATACTTCGCATCTCGCAGCCGGATCAATTGGTGAGGATCGGTGGCTGCCAAATCGATTGGTCGCTGGCCGCGTCGGCTCTCCGTTCCGCATCGCCCGGACGACCAGCATCCCCATTCCCCAATCCCTTCTTATAGTATTGTTTTTTTTCTTTTCTGTCTCAGTCGGAATGGGTTTGTCCGTGCCTCTAACCCAGTTCGGCTCGGCCTATCCTCTATGGGCTTTAGTGGGTATTTTGGGGCTAAATAATCACAGTGGGCCGATTTTACCTCCCTAGTACCTTTTTTTTTTCAGGTTATATGTGCCTTTTCATAAATCAAGTTAGAACTTACAAGCCACGTAACACCGACCTTACATAACTGAAAAGATACACCTATATGATAAATCAACGCCTATCATTCTTTTTGTACCACCGTAGCAGCCAGCAAAGAGAAGAGACATATCACCTCTTCACCCGAGCTTGATGTGGCTCCATCGCCGATCAGCAGCTTCATACCTCTAAAGTAGTTTGCCATATTACAGACCATTGTCGTTAAAAGAATCAGACCGGTCAGTACGACCCCGGATAATTTCAGAACTGACACCTCCACACGATGACGTCGGAGTAGGGAATCAGAATTGTCAGCCTCCAACCACGAACCCAGCACAAGGTGCACCATCTTCCAGCTGTCACCAGCACAGACAACCTTCTGCACGTACTCTGGACAATCCTCTCTGCTCCACCATGACGTTCGAGACAACGCCGCAACAATAGGGACATAGCAGGAGCAACGGCCCATCTGATGGACTCGCCGCCGCTGCCTCGCTGACACCATTCATGAACGCTAAAGCCACCGATCTGAAAGATCGGCAAACACACGATGCCACCAACTCTGAGACACCGACATAAAGAACAACACTGATGTGAGTGGAGCTCAGGCATATTTATTTGCCTGAACGCCGCTCCCATCACTCCAACGATGTAACATGACAAAAAATTCCTAACACTAACTACCATGCTAGAATGGAGGAAACGTGATCCCCCTCCATCTATCGTCGAAGCAGCAAGCGGAGGGAGGGGGTCAGCTCCTTCGCTGGTGGAGATCAGAGGAAGAAGGAGTCGCATCCCTGGTCGCCTGTGGCGGTGGCTAGGTTAGGGACGATAATCTGTGTCGATTTTACCTCCGTAGTAGCTTCTCTCAGGAACAATCGTTGATGTACAAGATCAGTGTCCCTCTCTGTAGCTAGCCTGCGTTCTTCACCTAACTGCAGAAACACTCGAACGATGGTAATGCTACTTGTTTTTTTAGATTTTCTAGTCGATGATTTTTTAATGTATTTAAGATCATGCAAGTAAGTAAGCAGCTGGCCAAATACAGATCAGTGGTAATGCATGATTGGAAGTTGAGGTGCACCGAATACACGGCGAAAGGTGATCTGAGACTGACAGCGGGTTCCTGGAAATTCCAGCGTTTCTACCATCGTCAAATCTTTCGCACTCAATGACTAGTTAGTTCCAAATCCTGGACGTCTCCTGAAAATTCTGACTGAGACGCATGGGATCGATGACCGTGACGTTTGATAGAAGTTGGAGCAACAACAAGATGAACAGTTAACTTTTTAACACGGAAACAATAATACTAGTTGGTTAATTGGAGGTCACCAGGCTCTGAAATATGGATGATTTGCCACGGCTAAATTATTATAGACCATGCCAGTTAATTACACTTAGCTTGCATGGTAGTATATACTGTAGTTGTGTTTCTTTTTTTTTTTGAAATCCTGTAGTTGTGTTTCTTACAAACATCATATCCTGCCTTCTTCACGTGCCCTGTTAACCGTACGCACAAATTGCATGCATATGTTTCAGAAAATTGCAATATGGTTATGTCTCATGTATGCTCCTTGACTTGACCAAACATGCCTTTTTTTTACTCTTTTCTGCTTGTGAAAATTTCCATGTCAACTATTAGAAAGTTAGTCCTAAAAATAGTCAACATTTATAACAAATCATAATTGAAATCTAAAAAATAGACATGTTTTCAACTCAGATTTCACAGATTTGGTAGGTGTTTGGTTTTTCTTTTCTTTTAGTAATTGTACCTACTACGCCCATGGATAAGGGCATTTAACTTCCTATCGTAAACTACAACTTCTTCCTTTTAACTGGAAGATCTTCCCCAGCCTTGGCACGACCTCGACGGCTCCTGATGCGCCAAGTGGTGTCGTCCCGACAGCAACAAGGCTGGGCTTGTCTCCAGGCATAGCAGAGGCGGCAATGCGTAAGGACCATATCGTATTTATGTGTCCCTTTCTAGGGTGCTTTGTGTAGAACTTTAGAACATGGTTGTATTTTCTTATTTCTGTGTGGTCCTGTTTATAAAAGTGTAACCTCAGCCGTACTAATGCAGTCCCCAGGTCCATTCGGACCCTTACCCGTTCAAAAGAAGAAGAAAGAGAGGTAACATTACATGGTCTGTGGATGTTGCAACTCTTCCATTACATTGTCGTAGAATAGTGTCCACAAGCTCGTAGACCTACACATTGATGTCTGCTAACCAGTCATAAGTCTTTTGTACAGAAGAGTTGACCATAGAGGATGAAACAAACAAGCAATGCCAACTAGCGATGTTACTAGTAAGATTCATGTGAAAATCACTTATGAACATCTCATATAATCCAGATTTTTTGTTACTTACAATGAAGCTCAAAAAACGTACTCGACTATTAGATATTTGTTAGACTCATATGTCTTAGAACACTCTATAGTATATTTAAGATAGGGAACAGAGACATAAACACACAAATATGTATGCTATAGATCATCTATGTGGCATGCATTTTGTAGTTGCACGCAACTTTTCCATCCTTGTATTATTTGCTTCAAGTAGATGGAACACGGTTCAATAAATGCCCCAAACTAAATTTTGAACAAAATAACCTACTCATTATGACTACCTAGTTCACATGTATATTGTAATTGTAGGCGGTCCAATTTTATAATGGTGGAATTTATAATGTTGTTAGATACAATAGAAAATAGTAATTACGACTATATGTTAAAGATTGTATTAGTGATAATTTATTTACATATCGATATTTGAAAAGTAAAAATAATTTGTATAAATATTGTTGATTGATAGAGCATTGTCATTGATGAAGTCAGCTGCATTGAAACTGAAAATAATCATCTTTTGAGCAACAGGGTGACCAACATGAAGCATGTCATTGAAGTATATTTTATAATTTATCATATGCTGGTCAAAGATGATTGAGAGATATCAACCGCCTTGGAGTAGGTAACCATCGGGGTGTTTTCCTTTTTGGTTGAAAGTGCATGGAGCCCCCATGTGTGGTTTTAGTAATTAATGACAATCCCTATGGACTATTGATTTTATTGAGCTATATTTTAAGGGTTTTTCCATAGGTAATGATATGATGTCCATATGTTGGATTCAAGGTTGGATGCCATGAAGATAAAGATATTGTTTGAATATTGGCATCAAGATCATTGATATGAAGAGATGAATATTATATGATCAATGAGAACAAATAGTGATGGAGTTCTTGTGTGGAACTCAAAGGAAGACATGTTCTATCTTATGTGTTAAGCCATGAATGATCAAGATCTTGATTGTTTGATTTCAATAGAAGAATTCAACATATGGCTCTAAGTAGAGGTCATGATGGAATCATGTGTTGAGCCCTAGTTGACCAAGGCTTTGAGCATATAATCAAGTGAAGAATTCATAGTGTATCTCAAGATATTGTGATAGATCATGAAGATTAAGTAATGGACAAAGTGGTGTTCAAGGTGTGATCCGAAGAATGATCATGTGAGAGTTGAGCCTTTGACAAATGTGCCTTCGAAAGTGAAGATTGTTTGAGCATTCATGTTTATCTTCAAGACACCATCATAATGAAGTTAGAGGAAAAGATACGAGGTTGATCAAGACAAAGTATAAAGATTGGATTCAAGTTGATCAACTCACAAAGCATACATGGAGTACCATGTGGGATCAAGTGATCTTGTGGTATGGTAAGCAATCGTTAATTGTGCTTTATAAACTAACCCATGATATACGCGTTTGGTGTTTTATATGTGGTTAGGTATTTTTCCATGGGCTTGCATCAAAAGTAAGATTTCGTGTAGCCCATGAGAGGATGACATCAAGTGTTTATCATCATCAAGTCTGAGAAGGGCAAGTTCAAGATGAGCATCTCAAAGATCACATGCTTGAATCTTGCCATCCATTTTGGTGTAATGGACATGTGAAGATATTCCTAAATGAGTCTTTTCCATAGTGGAGTATGGGGAAGCAATTTGTAAGTCTTTACCAAGCAAATGAAATCAAGAAAGATGTTCCATCTTGAGACGAGCATGATCGTCGTCATCTAACTCAAATGGAATGCGCAAGACAAAGGTATAATATTGATAGGTTTTCTATTTTGCCGGTCTCAAGGTGATTGTTGGGAGACCGGGTTATAGGTTTGATAGCCGTACTATCAAGGGGGGTTCTCGGGTTAGTAACTTGTTCGCATCGTTCGTAGAGAGCTCAAACCTTTGCATATTTGACACCATCTTTCTTGGTTCTTATTTGGCTTTTCTATGGTTGAGGTTTTTAGAACTTGTTGTCATCTTCATGACAAGCTTAAGTTTACCAAAAACGAATTTTGTATGAAAAACTTATTGCGTCTTTGGTGTTGGAGGTTTCACCGGTTCTTCATTTATAAAGAGGTTAAACCTCTCCCCTTTTGGTTTTATCCTACTTTGCTTTTAGTTGATTTTTCTTGCATGAGGTGCAAGAGCTTGTTTTTATCTTTAAAACAAGCCCAAGTTTATCGAAAACGGATTCCGTATGCAAAAGATATTGCGTTTTCCGTATGACTGTTTTTCCTGTTTTGGGATCCGGATTCAGATCCAGAATTTTCCGGGTCTGGTACCAGAATAATCCGGAATGAATTCCGGGTATAGACCGGGCTCTTTCGGACGAGTTCAGAGAGCTTTTCTTAACCCGGATTTTGTTCCGGGCTGTTCCGGATCTGACACCGGAAAGTGCGAAAACTGTGTAACGGGAAGAAGTCATCTTTCCCTATATATAGGCCTTCTTCCCCAATGGTTTTCCCAGTCTCTCACCTCCATTGTTGCACTTGGAAAAAGCTTACTCCCTCTAACTCCCTCCCATTCTTCTTGCTTGATTTTGAGGGAAAAGAGAGAGGGGATCTAGATCCACAAGTCCACCAATCAAATCCTTCTCTAAGTGAGGGAAACCCCTTTGGATTTAGATCTTGGAGTAATTAGTTGACCTCCTCCTTTGTTCTTCCTCTCCTATTCTTCCCTAGCACTTGTTGCTTTGGTGGAATTCGAGAGAGAAGGATTTGAGCACTTCTTGTGATCTGGCTTTGCATTTGTTGCATAGTTTTGAGCTCTCTGGTTCGATTAATTCAAGTGAGAGCCCGTGTGCTTGTTACTCTTGGAGGGTGACCTCCTAGACGGTTTGGTGGTTGTGATTGCGGTGACCTCTTCGTGGAAGATTGTCAGGAGGCCCGGGTTTTCTCCTTCGTGGGGATTGTGAAGTGGTTGTGGAGCTTGCCATCTCCGGAGTGGAGGAAAATCTAACCGTAAGGAAAAGGCCCTTGCTTCGTGTGGGGGCTTGGAGAAGAAGGTGAGCCTTCGTGGCGTACGGGTGTCCTTCGTGGTATCCCGCACCTCTCCAACGGTGACTACCTTTCTTCGTGGAAGGGAACATCGGGATACATCTTCGTCTCTGCGTGCCTCGGTTATTTCTATACCCGAGTTTACTTCCTTGTGATAGCCTTCGCGCTTGAAGTTTTATATATATATATATATATATATATATATATATCTTGTTTATCACTTGTGATATATCTCCTGTGCTTATCTTGTTTAGATTAAGTTGTTGGTGCACTTAGTTGAGCCTACCATATTTAGGTTTTGTGTTTGAAAACGAAACGATAGTTTATTTCTGCATTCTTTCAAGCCAAATCCGCAATAGATTTTTTAAAACGCCTCTTCACCCCCCCCCCCCCCCTCTAGGCGACATCTCGATCTTTCAGTTGTCCGATCATGGCTGCCAGCCGATCCGTTGATTTCCCGCTGCATGAGATAAAAACCAGCAAGTAGAAACCTTAGCCGCCAATCCCTCCTCCGCCGCTTCCACTTCCCACCCTTTCTCCTGCAGCCGCCAGCATGCTCCCTCACCCCTTCTCTCATTCTACATCTTGCTTTTGTTGGATCAAGAGTTGATTGTATTCTATATAATTTGTCTTCACTACAAATTAATGCTCGATAGTGTTTTCTTTCCACTCATATGAATAATAAATCATAACACATAATCTATTATTTGACAAATGGTTCTTGATGAAAATCCAGAACATCTACATCATAATACAAATACACATGTACGGTTCCTTTTTAAGTGAATCTATTTCTTTATTTATTATGTTACTCCTTCTGTTTTATTTACGTCACGTTCTGGCTTTTTTCAAAGTCAAACTTTTGAAGTTTAATTAAGTATATACGGAATCTAAATATCAATTTATATTACAGATGTTGATATTTTTTATATATTTGGTCAAACTTAATAAATTGTGACTTTGACTAAATGCAAAATGCAATGTAAAATTGTGTACATGGGAGTAGTTTTTACTAATACTAGGACTACTATGTATAATTTTCCCTTGCTGTAAACTAATGTGAGTTGTGATTTTTATCCACTCTTATGAATAATTAAGCAGTCTGTTGTGATTTTGGTTGAGGTGTACAATACATTTGGTCTCTCCCTTTTTCCGATCTCCGGTTCCATTTATTTCCACCTGTGTTCTTTTTGTCCTATTTTGGTTCTTGCTTTCGGCTGAGGCACTCTTTAGGATTTCTATCTATTTTTCCTTGTTTGCTTGCCTTTGATGGAGATAATGAAGGCCTGATTGTGTATCCGATGCGGTTCCTTTTGTCCCCTCTTAGGTTATTTCGTTCGGCCCAGGTGCTTTCTTTCCAATTTTTTTTTTTTTTTTTTGCTTATGATTGGTCATTTGCCTTCGATTTTTTGTTTTATAAATTGATATCTTCTTTCCTTTTCTCTATTTCATGTAGCAGTGAGCCGGGCAGGCGGGCACCAAAGGAGTAAAGGAATCTCCAGTCGTTCACCCCCAGGCCATTTTCTGGCACAAAATTGGGCCGCCTAGGGGCATCGGCGCTATTTCGCGCTAGGGTTCGCCGATTCCCAGTCGCGCCTCCAGTCGGCGATTTCCTCCCCAAATTCACACCAATAATCACACAAACATGATTTTCCTCACATAGTTCAATATATAAAACATACAAATCCACACACAAATAGAATAACATATAAATCCATACAAATACCTCAAAAATGCAAGCAAATAGAACACATCAAACTAGCGTTGGTGTTGCCTTTGCACCTCCACAGGTGCTCCACCAGATCATTCTGCAGTGGTATATGCATTTGTGAGACTCGAATCTCTTGCCGCATAGCGAGATAGGCGAGGATCAGCAAGTGCTCTTCATCTTTGGCAGCGGCTTCGGCTTCCTCTTCCAGCAGAATGGCGAGCAACTCATCGTCGTCGGAGTCCATGGCGGGGCAGAAAAATGCCGAACACCTCGCGGGCGAGGTGGGTGATACGTCCATTTTGCATCACTATTTTATATCATAATTTACTGTTATTCATCATTATATTTCATATTAATACATGTCACTTATGTTATTTTATCTTATTTTGCATGTTTGATGATTATTGGGAATTCATCTGCCGGAGCCAGATTTCAGCTGGAAAAAGCATCGTCAAGCCAATATATTTGCGGAATTCCAAACTTCACGAAACTTTCGTCGAAGTTCCTATTTTTCCAGATGACGGAGCTAGCCAAAAGGGTAGCTCTAGGTGGGCCCCATGCCACCCTAGGGCGCGGCAGCCATGTGGGCCGCGCCGGGCACAGGCGAGGCCACCTGGCTCGGCCCCTCGCGCTGTCCCTTCGCGTATATCTTCCCGAAAACCTAAAATTCGAGGAGGTTTATCCACGAAATATTCCGCCGCCTCCACGGGATGGAAAACCACAGAGAGAGAAAAGCTCTCCGAAGGGGGAAATCTGCCGGGGAAATTCCCTCCCGGAGGGGGAAATCATCACCATCGTCACCGTCATCACGCTGGACTTCATCGGGATCATCATCATCATCCACCGCGCCATCACCATCATCTCCGCCGCTCCACTCCGTTCAGTTGTAACATCTAGGGCTGTACCTTGTCTTGTTCATTGGGAGACTCCCGGTGTTAATTACTCCTTGTTGTTGATGCTATTGAGTTTTATCGGTGGATTAAGGTTCATGTCCAGATTGTTATTCATCACTATATCATCTCTGATCATGATCCATATGATGTCTTGTGAGTAGTTCGTTTAGTTCTTGAGGACATGGGGAAAGTCTTGTTGCTAGTAGTGGAATAACGTTGAGTAATATTTAATGGTTTGATATTTAAGTTGTGGTGTCATTCTTCTAGTGGTGTCATGTGAACGTCGACTACATGATACTTCACCTTTATGGGCCTAGGGGAATGCATTGTGTATTTAGCTTGCTAATTGTGGGGTTGCTGGAGTGACAGAAACCTGAACCCCCGTTGGTAAGTTAGTGCACGAGGGAGCATAGGATCTGAGAGTTTAAGGCTGTGGTTAGATTTATCTTAATTACTTTCTTGTAGTTGCGGATGCTTACAAGGGGTATAATCACAAGTACGTATTAGTCCTAGGAAGGGCGGTGCGTTAGCATAGATTCACCCACACAACACTTATCAAAACAATGAAGATTAAACAACTATGAAGCGAAAGCACTTGACGAAATTCCCATGTGTCCTCAGGAACGTTTGTTATTCATAAGTAACACAACCGGCTTGTCCTTTGCACTCAAAAGGATTGGGCCACTCGCTGCAATTATTATTGCTCTCATTTATTTACTCATACTGTGTTTATCTGCTATATCGAAAACCCCTAAAAACTTGTCTGCTAGTGTTTACAGTGAATCCTTGATCAAAACTACCTGCCAGCACCTTCTGCTCCTCGTTGGGTTCGACACTCTTATTTATCGAAAGTACTACGATACACCCATACAAGGCTATTTTCTGGCGCCGTTGCCGGGGAGTGAAGCGCTATTGGTAAGAAGAATTGGTAAGGGAAATATTTACTGTAAGTGTTGTTCTGTCATGGAGTCATCTCCATTTGAATCACTGTTTGGGAGACTACCACCACTGCTACGGTAGTAGATGACCCTCCACCTGCTCAGATTATTCCATTTAAAATACCTATGAAAATTGTTGAACGTGTTATGAATAACCGCTATGATGGAACTGTCATCCTGGTAATCACTTGCTTTTTATACATGAATTGTGCGAGTTATTCAAGTGTGCAGGTATTTCTATGGACAAAGTCAAGAGGAAATTATTTTCTCTATCACTGAAGGGCAGAGCTGCTGAATGGTATAGTCTGCTTAAAAATGGCCACTCATTGAGTTGGGTCGAGATTGTTCCTCTCTTTTACTCCAAATTTTATCCTCTAGTGAGATCCATAAAGACAGGAACTCTATATATAATTTTTGGCCTCATGATGGAGAAAGTATTGCCCAAGCTTGGGGGAGGCTGAAGTCATTAATGCTCAAATGCCCCATTCATGAGCTCCCAAGTAATATTGTTATCAATAACTTTTATGCAAGGCTTTCTCTTCATGATAAAGATTTATTGGATACTTCTTGTTCTGGATCATTTACACGGAGAAAGAGGAAGATAAATGGGACCTTCTTGATCGTATCCAGGAAAATA
This sequence comes from Poa pratensis, assembly GCA_947311845.1. Taxonomy (NCBI): domain Eukaryota; kingdom Viridiplantae; phylum Streptophyta; class Magnoliopsida; order Poales; family Poaceae; genus Poa; species Poa pratensis. The sequence continues at coordinate 30,686,423 of CAMZMU010000110.1, read as the reverse complement.
CTGAAGGATGGGAGAACGACAAAGGTAGAGAGTCAGGTATAAATTATGATTTTGAATGCATTAAATCTTTTATGGAGACTGATAGTTTTCGTAATTTAGTGCTACTTATGGTCTTGATTCTCAAATTTTGCAAACTGTTATAAGGCTTTTGCTTCGTATCTCGATATTCCTAGAAAGGGGTGGAAAAAGTATCATGAACCTTATAAAGATAACATTAATTCTGCTCTTGTTAAAAACATTGAAGTTCATACTGTTGATCGCATTCTGCCAGAACCTTATATTGAAAAATACCTTTTCCTGTAAAAGTAAAAGAACATTCTATTTTGGCTAGTGTGGTTAATAAAAGTGAAAGGAAAGCTAAAAACCTGATGAGCAAATAACTGTAAAACCTGCAATAGCTATGGTTAAGGATCTTGTAACTGAAAATGTAGAAGGAGGACATATTAAATTTTGCGAAGAAGCTTCTAACATTGTTACACATCCTAAAAGAGCCCGGAAAACAAGTGTCCCGTGCTTTCAGTCAAAATAGGTGAGCATTGCTACTATGGTCTTTGTGATATTGTGCTAGTTCAAGTGCATTCCTTATGATCTTTACAAGGAAATTAGGCATGAAATTAATCCTTGCGAACTTGAGGAGATTGATGTGGTTATTCAGCTTGCTAATAGAGAAACTATCTCTCCGGTTGGTATTGTTAGAGATGTTGAAGTTTTATGTGGTAAGACTAAATACCCTGCTGATTTCTTAGTTCTTGGTTCTGCTGCTAGTAAAACTTGTCCTATTATTTTTGGTAGACCTTTCTTGAATACCTGTGGTGCTATTATTGATTGTAAGAAGAGAAAATTTATACTAAATTTGATGGAGAATCTATGAGTTCAATTTTTCCAAATTTGCTAAGAATCATTATGAAACTGCATTGCCTAATGAGGATTTAAAGGTTGAACAACTTGCTTCTATTGCTGTTGCTCCTAACAATGCTTTGCAGCAATTTATGGAGGATCACGAGTGAGGTTTTTGCAGAGAGAGAAATGAGATTGACGACATCTTTCTTCGTCAACCTCCAATTCTCAAGCATGATTTACCATGGAGACTTGGGTATTTCGCCCCCCAAAGGAGGATCCTGTTTTGATTTAAAACCTTTACCAGATACACTTAAATATGCTCATATTGATGATAAGAAAATATATCCTGTTATTATCAGTTCTAAACTTTCAGGTGATGAAGAAGCAAGATTGTTAGAGTGTTGAAGAAACATCGAGGAGCTATGGGTTATACTCTTGATGATTTAAAAGGGATTTCTCCTGCTATCTGTCAACATGCAATTAATATGGAGCCTGACGCAAAGCCGTTGTTGAGCATCAACGTCGTTTAATTCCTAAGATGAAAGAAGTGGTAAGGAATGAGGTATTAAAACTCCTTGATGCAGGTATAATTTATCCTATTGCTGATAGTAGATGGGTTAGTCCTGTTCATTGTGTTCCTAAGAAAGGAGGAGTAACTGTTGTGCCAAATGAAAATAATGAGCTTATTCCTCAAAGAGTAGTAGTTGGCTATAGGATGTGCATTGATTTTCGAAAAGTTAATAAGGTTACTAAGAAAGATCACTATCCTTGCCTTTTATTGATCAAATGTTAGAAAGGTTGTCTAAGAAAACTCATTTCTGTTTTCTTGATGGTTATTCTGGTTTTTCACAAATAGCTGTTAGACATCAGGACCAGGAGAAAACTACCTTTACTTGTCCTTATGGAACGTATGCTTATAGACGTATGCCTTTTGGTTTGTGTAATGCTCCTGCTACGTTTCAAAGATGCATGTCTGCTATTTTTCATGGTTTTTGTGAAGAAATTGTGGAAGTCTTCATGGACGATTTCTCCGTCTATGGAACTTCTTTTGATAATTGTTTGCACAATCTTGACAAAGTTTTGCAGAGATGTGAAGAGACTAATCTTGTTCTTAATTGGGAGAAATGCCATTTCATGGTTAATGAAGGAATTGTTCTTGGGCATAAAATTTCTGAAAGGGGTATTGAAGTGGACAGAGCTAAAGTTGAAGCAATTGAGAAAATGCCCTGCCCAAGGGATGTGAAAGGTATTCGTAGTATTCTTGGTCATGCTGGTTTTTATAGGAGGTTTATTAAAGATTTTTCTAAAATTTCGAAGCCACTTACTAATCTTCTTCAAAAAGATGTACCTTTCGTTTTTGACGATGATTGTAAGGAAGCATTCGAAATTCTTAAAAAGGCTTTAATAACTGCCCTGTTGTTCAACCACCTGATTGGACTTTACCTTTCGAAATTATGTGTGATGCTAGTGATTTTGCTGTAGGTGCTGTTCTAGGACAGCGAGTAGATAAGAAATTAAATGTTATTCATTATGCTAGTAAAACTCTTGATTGCTCAAAAGAACTATGCTACTACGAGAAGGAATTTTTAGCGGTAGTATTTGCTTGTGATAAGTTTAGACCTATATTGTTGATTCTAAGGTAACTATTCATACTGATCATGCTGCTATTAAATACCTTATGGATAAGAAGGATGCTAAGCCTAGACTTATTAGATGGGTTCTTCTGTTACAAGAGTTTGATTTGCATATTGTGGATAGGAAGGGTGCTGAAAACCCTGTTGCTGATAATTTATCTAGAAAATATAATGCATGACCTATTCCTGTTAATGATAATTTTCCAAATGAACAGTTGGCTTCTATAAAGGTAAGTTCACATGAAAGTCCTTGGTATGCTGATTATGCTAACTTTATTGTTGCCAAATATTTGCCTCCAACTTTTACTTATCAGCAAAGAAGGAAATTCTTTTGTGACTTGAGGCACTATTTTTGGGATGACCCACATTTGTATAAAGAAGGAGTAGATGGTATTATGCGAAGATGTGTTCCGAACATGAGCAAAAAGAAATATTGGACAAATGTCATGGTAGTGCTTATGGAGGACATCACGCTGGAGATAGAACTGCACAAAAGGTTCTACAATCAGGTTTTTATTGGCCTACTCTCTTTAAAGATGCAAGGAAGTTTATTTTATCATGTGATCAATGTCAGAGAGTTGGTAACATTAGTAGACGTAATGAAATGCCTATGAATTATTCGCTTGTTATTGAACCTTTTGATTGTTGGGGATTTGACTTTATGGGTCCTTTTCCTCCTTCAGATGGTTATACTCATATTCTTGTTGCTGTTGATTATGTTACTAAATGGGTAGAAGCTATACCAACCTCTAGTGCTGATGGTAAAACTTCTTTAAAAATGCTTAAGGATGTTATTTTCTCTAGGTTTGGTGTGCCTAGATATCTTATGACCGATGGTGGTTCTCACTTTATTCATGGTGGTTTTAGAAAAACTCTTGCAAAATATGGTGTTAACCATAGAATTGCTTCACCATATCACCCTCAAACAAGTGGTCAAGTAGAGTTATCAAATAGAGAAATTAAATTGATTTTGCAAAAGACTGTTAATAAATCCAGAAAGAATTGGGCTAGAAGCTTAACGATGCTTTGTGGGCTTATAGAACTGCTTATAAAAATCCCATGGGCATGTCTCCTTACAAAATGGTTTATGGAAAAGCTTGTCATTTACCTCTAGAGTTAGAACACAAAGCTTATTGGGTGATCAAAGAACTTAATAGAGATTTTAAACTAGCTGGTGAAAAGAGATTGCTTGAATTAAGTTCTCTAGATGAATGGAGGAGTGAAGCATATGAGAATGCTAAACTCTTCAAAGAGAAAGTTAAGAGATGGCATGACAAGAGGATTTTAAAAAGAGAATTTAACGTGGGTGACAAAGTTCTATTGTATAGGTCTCGTCTCAGATTTTTTGCAGGAAAATTGCTCTCAAAATGGGAAGGGCCTTATATTGTTGAAGAAGTTTATCGCTCAGGTGCAATAAAAATTAATTCACTTGATGGTGACAAACCACAAGTAGTTAATGGGCAAAGACTCAAGCATTATATTTCTGGAGATTTTATAATGAAGATGTTGATATTATTCAAGTGGTAACTCCGGAAGTATTCATTAAAACTCAGAAACAGGAAACTGCAGAGTCTGATTTGGAATAGGTATGAGTTTCGGTAAGAAAAAGTTCGCGTTTGACTTTAAAAATTCCATATTATTTATTTTTATTCAGTTTTGGAAATCGCAAGTCGAAGAAGGGACGGAAGCGGTGCCCGAGGGCACCACGCCACCCCTGGGCACGGCCCCACCATGGCCGCGCGGGCCCTGGCGTGGGCACCTCGGAGCCCATCTCCGACTCGCTTCGACCTGCACCTTCCTTTTGTCGCAATATTTTCTGCTATATAATCCCCCGGATCCCCCGAGGTCCGTATCTCGTGTTTTCGTCACGATTTGTTTTCGAGTTGTTTCTGTCAGGACTTGTAGGAGTTTAGAGCACCATGGTCGCCTCCAACAATTCCGGCAAGGAGGCTCTGAAGAAAGATCTCGAGGACCAAAAGCCTGAAGAGGAAAGGAGAAGATCGAAGTTGATGATGAAGAGGAGAAAGATCCACGTCCTCTCCCTCGTGCTACTGTTGCAAGTATCGGAGTGGTACGCAATCCGACCAACTTCAAGACAAGTGCAAGGATGAGCACTGGTGGCAAGACTCCTCGTCACTTCCTAGCTCCCAGAACACTCCCTCCAGATACCAAAAAGCCCTTCCGTACTCTCATCCATAAGTACCAATTTGAAAAAGTTCTAGAAGCAGAATTGCCCACTCGCTGGGATATAGATCATTTTAACAATGCAGGGAAAGGGAGTCCTAAAGCTGAAGAGAAGTGGAACAACAATTCCAAGAGCTGGACTCGTCTTCTGACAAGATGATGAATCGCGTTGAACAAAATTCAGAGTTGATTCGCACTCTCATTTACAAGGTTGATGAGCTGAAGGAGATTGTTGAGAAGCTTGTTGGAGAGGCGCGCACGCCACCAAAGGAGTAATTCGTCATGGGTAACAACACACCCTTAGCTTGTTTCAAGCTTGGGGGGGGGGGGTGTTTTCAGTATCATCACCTTTTATCTTTTTATCTTTATAATTTCGCGTAGTATCATGAGTAGAGAAGTTATTATATGAGATGGTTTGCAATGTGGAGTGTCACTCCTTAGTTGGTTATCTATGTATCCGTTGGTGTGAGGTTTCTTTTGATGGAATATTAATGAGGAGTTTTATCTTTACTTTCTGCACACTTTATTTTAGCCTGCAACTCCTTTTCATATGCTGATCTTGTTATTAGTATTGGCATCACTTTGGGTGCAGCAAGTAAATTTAGTTGGTTGTGGCGAACTTAGCATTGGTCAGTAGCAACAATACTTTATAACTTAAGTAGAGAAGAGAGAACTTCTTGCAAAAATATTATCCCTGTTATCTTTCTTTCTTTTAGCCCATGAGATTAGCATTCTTGAGTTAAAATATTTGTGCTTACAAAGAAGATAGCATGTTTGTTTTTATTACATCTATGTTTGTTGTTTCTCTCAACTCTTATGCTTGCTACCAAACCTTGCTAGCCTAAACCCTGTACTGAGAGGAAATACTTCTCGTGCATCAAAAACCTTGAGCCAATAGCCTCCAAAGTGTCCACATAACTTCCTATGCGTGGTATTTCGCTGCCACTCCAAGTAAATTTGTCATGTGCTACCTTTAAAACATTTAAATACTCTTTTTGTGTCACTGTTTACCAAGCTCATAAGGACGTGGTAGTTGGGTTTGTCATCTTCCATGCTAATTGATTTCCTCAGACTAGCAGCTACATCTGCTTATCGACTTTTATTTTACAAAAAGAGCTGGTTAGTCCACTATAATATCTAAAGTAATGAAATAGACACTCCTCCATGGTTTGAGATTGTTGGCAGGCACCCGAGGATTCGGTTAGCCATGGTTTGTGAAAAGGAATGGGGGGAGGAGTGTCAAAACTATAAAGTGCATAATATAAATGCAAAGTATATAAACTCTCGGAACCGCTCTAAAAGTTAGTTAGCATGGAAGATGATAAGAACTCTACCGCTGATTTGTTGACCATTAGCATACACCTCTCAAAACAATTTTACTTCTGTTTTAAAAATTAAAAGCTCTAGCACATGATTTAATCCCTGCTTCCCTCTGCGAAGGGACTATCTTTTACTTTTATGTTGAGTCAGCACACATACTTCCTCTTCCTTTAAGCAAGCATTTGCGTTGTTGAGATACAACAATTTATAGACTGTAATACTTCCAATCATGTCTTTTATTCTTCCTTTGTTTGAGCACAAAAACTTTTATCTATGAGAATATAACTTTGAAAGTTTTTCTTTGACTGCAAAGAGAACCGTGATGATTGAGCATACAAGTTCTGCAATATAGCTCTAGTATAAAGACTCTTCTTAAAAGATAAGTTAAATTGTTGATTGTTCTCTGACCAAGAACAAAGTTTGCCACCACCAAATGATTTCTTTAATGTACCTTTATTTGTGGTTGTTTCATTACTTGTTTCAAGTCAAGTTATATGCAGAGAAGTTGCTGTTTAAAATGACTTGTCTTGTTAAGTAAATATTGATGCTTCTTGTCCGTATTCTTTATTATCGACACTTCACTCCATAAACCCGTTGTCTTGTTTACTGAGCTCAGTTTTCGCTTGGGGACAAGCGAGTCTAAACTTGGGGGGAGTTGATACGCCCATTTTGCATCACTATTTTATATCATAATTTACTGTTATTCATCATTATATTTCATATTAATGCATGTCACTTATGTTATTTTATCTTATTTTGCATGTTTGATGATTATTGGGAATTCATCTGCCGGAGCCAGATTTCAGCTGGAAAAAGCATCGTCAAGCCAATATATTTGTGGAACTCCAAAATTCACGAAACTTTCGCCGAAGTTCCTATTTTTTCAGATGACGGAGCTAGCCAAAAGGGGAGCTCCAGGTGGGCCACGCCGGGCACTGGCGAGGCCACCTGGCTCGGCCCCTCGCGCTGCCCCTTCACGTATATCTTCCCTGAAAACCTAAAAGTCGAGGAGGTTCGTCACGAAATATTCCGCCGCCTCCACGGGATGGAAAACCACAAAGAGAGAAAAGCTCTCCGACAGGGAGAAATCTGCCGGGGAAATTCCCTCCCGGAGGGGGGAAATCATCGCCATCGTCACCGTCATCACGCTGGACTTCATCGGGATCATCATCATCATCATCATCATCCACCACGCCATCACCATCATCTCCGCCGCTCCACGCCGTTCAGTTGTAACATCTAGGGATGTACCTTGTCTAGTTCATTGGGGAGACTCTCCCGGTGTTAATTACTCCTTGTTGTTGATGCTATTGAGTTTTATCGATGGATTAAGGTTCATGTCCAGATTGTTATTCATCACTATATCATCTCTGATCATGATCCATATGATGTCTTGTGAGTAGTTCGTTTGTTCTTGAGGACATGGGGAAAGTCTTGTTGCTAGTAGTAGAATAACGTTGAGTAATATTTAATGGTTTGATATGTAAGTTGTGGTGTCATTCTTCTAGTGGTGTCATGTGAACGTCGACTACATGATACTTCACCTTTATGGGCCTAGGGGAATGCATTGTGTATTTAGCTTGCTAATTGTGGGGTTGCTGGAGTGACAGAAACCTGAACCCCGTTGGTAAGTTAGTGCACGAGGGAGCGTAGGATCTGAGAGTTTAAGGCTATGGTTAGATTTATCTTAATTACTTTCTTGTAGTTGCGGATGCTTAAAAGGGGTATAATCACAAGTACGTATTAGTCCTAAGAAGGGCGGTGCGTTAGTATAGATTCACCCACACAACACTTATCAAAACAATGAAGATTAAACAACTGCATGAAGCGAAAGCACTTGACGAAACTCCCATGTGTCCTCAGGAACGTTTGTTATTCATAAGTAACACAACCGGCTTGTCCTTTGCACTCAAAAGGATTGGGCCACTCGCTGCAATTATTATTGCTCTCATTTATTTACTCGTACTGTGTTTATCTGCTATATCGAAAACCCCTAAAAACTTGTCTGCTAGTGTTTACAGTGAATCCTTGATCAAAACTATCTGTCAGCACCTTCTGCTCCTCATTGGGTTCGACACTCTTATTTATCGAAAGTACTATGATACACCCCCTATACTTATGGGTCATCAGTGGGCGCGATTCTACCCGAGGGTCTTCCTTGTGGCGTCGGCGGCGGGGAGGAGTGGGGTGGTGGCCTTCCTAGCTGCTTGTTTACGGCGGAGGGATTAGGGGTGGTGCCGACGGTGACATGGCGATGAGAGAAATGTAGAGAGGGAGGGCGAGTCTGGGTGGGAAAAATGCGTTGTCTCACTGACAATGCTGACCACGCTGGTTTTTCCTTCCGCTGGCTCCCCAGGCGATACCCACTGGGCTGGGTTTGCTCGATTACGCCGGATGAATTTCGGCGCTATTTGAGCTCCGTGCGACCGTGAGAATTTCGGCGCTATGAGTTCCAAAATTTCTGTACATCTCCTGGAAATTCCTGTGATCAGACCTGCGAAGTAGACCATCACTTTTTTCACCTTCTCACCGTAACCGAATTGGCTTGGCTTCGTTAGAGCAGAGTTTTTGGCATTTTCCTGATGGGTATGAGTATATAATGATTTACTTGTTTTTCTATTCTTCATTCTGTTGTTCTCTGTACCGCAGATGGATTGCCTCTGTGTCCAGCTTTCATGTATATTTTTCTTTACTCGTATAAGCACGCCTGCTCATGTTAGTTTTAGCTATTTTGGTTCGACTTGAGTTATGGATTCAATTGTGTTCGTTGCAGACCTTCTGTTGAGTATAAAGGAGTTGTTCCAGCAGACCAACTGCAGGATAGGAAAATCGAGTTGGAAAAACAGGCAAATGAGCTGATCTCGAAAGGAGCCAAGGTATAACCCAAGAAAACTTAACATACATGATTTCATAACTTGGTGTACTTAATTGTTTGCCATTGATGCAGGTTTTGGTCTCTGTTTTTCCTTACGAGGAGGCAGCTAAATTATGTGGAGGTGCTCTGCCAAGCTACATTCCACAAGTTAGTTCTGTAGTCCTTGTTGACAAGTTTGTCTTGTATTAAATGCACAGTTAGCCAACATCATGGATAGTCATTGCATATTTGGATCAATTCTCCTATATAATGTTCCATTTTAATTCCCCTTAAAGAATAACAGAAGTACTCATGGTCTCTAAATGTAACTTAGACCACTAATTATTCACAAAAGTAACTTAGACCACTAATTTCTTTTGAAATGTATTGATGAAATCTCACAAAATTATATGTTGTGATAGTACTTTTAACAAATTTGCACATCTGATTGCAGTTATTCAGTTAAATGTTTTAAATGATAATAGTTGTGGAAGTTCTGAATCTTTTACTTTATGTGCAAAACGACAACTACTAGTATTAGAGAACCTGAGTTAGCATATCATATCTCTAGATTTTACTTACATGCAAATTTTTACCAGCGAAAGAAAAAATCAATGTCAAGGCAAGTGTAATTGCATATAACAAATGCAGAGTGTTATAATTCCATTGTGAGCCCATATTGAATTATTAAACAAACAAAATCAACAAAATAGCTATTCTCTGGAATACTTGAAGTGTGTAATATCTGTTTCAAGTTACTTAACTCTTCCATGAATTAAATCACATTGTTTCATGGCCAAACATTTCTATTACAGGATAGCACTCCCCGCATAGTGAAATTTGGTGACTATCCTGGTTGTCCTTGTGGAGGCACTCACGTAGCCAATGTCAGAGACATCGGCAATCTAAAGGTAGATTCTCACCAAAATTTCAGAAAACTTCAACATCAAGTCGTGAAAATGACGACCCAACACAGAGATTATATAACAGCTGAGTGGTTTCTGTGAACATGAAAATGATTTTATAACAAAACCTGAATATAGTGTTGTTGCTGGTCATGTGGATCATGCAGATGATAGTTTTGAGCAATGTTCGTGAAAGTTGGACATTCAGAAAAGTTTTAGTTGTCGCATTGATGCTGCTAGTCCATGTATGACCAACTATGATCCCTGTTTAGCTGTTCTTTCACATTGTGTTGTGCAAGTCTTAGTGTTGGTACATACTACAGAGTATAAGTAACATGCTTCTATTGCAACATATTATTGGGTTGAGTTGTTTTTGAAGGAGATTTCAACAATAGAATGATAGTCAATGTGAGTGAAGTGCACCATATTAACAAACTGTGATGCCCAATTCTGAAAGTTTCGATAAATTCCACAGCCATACACTTTTACAGGGAGTCAGGGAGCATTGCCCGAAACTGAGCAGTGAAAATAAAGACTCATCAGCTTATGCTCCCTCGTCCTAAAATATAAGGCGTGCTATTTTTAAGCTGGTCTTTGATGCTCAACTTTAACCATTAATATATGATAAATTATGTGGATTGAGAATGTATAAATGGTTCCGTTGGATTTGCTTTGCAAAATTTTTCATTTTATATACTTTTTATACTAATTCGTGGTCAAATTATAAGTACAAGTCATGGTCAAAGTTGGACGCATTGACCAGCGAAATTAAAGGGCGCCTTATATTTTGAGATGGAGGGAGTATACCATAACTGTTTGATAAGAGGAAGCATTTAATCTCGGCTAAGTTTAGATACTGAGCTAGAGCAACAGAAGGGTCTAGAGCATTCAATTGTGCCAAAAACTAATAAAGAGGAGGTTAGAGAAGAAAAACATCCACTTTTATTACATTCTGACAGTTGTTTGGCCGCTTATTTCCTTTTCCCGTTATTTCGTACTTGTATTGGAGGAGGCTGATTTCATCTTCTATGCTTTTCCAGGTCACAAGTATACGAGTCAAGAAAGGCGTGACCAAAGTCTCCTACAATGTCAGCCCCTAATTTTTGTCTCAGACTCTCTTACACCTAGAATTCATCAGAGAAGTTAAAGATCGATTATTCAGCGCATCCGAAGGCTGAATTTAGTTTTGTGTGACCACGCTAAGTGTCTCGGGAATGATCATATATAATATTTGAAGAAAAAACTGCTCGTTTTACATCGGCTGCACATAATAACACTCTATGCTCATAAAGGCCTTGTTTGGTTACTGAGTTTGTAGATAAGTGATTTTCCATAAACTTGGTTAACTGACAAAATACCTAAAATCTTGTTTGGCTGGACCGACAAATGTGCGTATTAGCAAAACTTAGTTTTCACAAAACCAGGAAAGTGAGTATTAGCGAAAACGACTATTTCTCGTTTTTTTTGTGAATTACGAATAGTGATAACTTGATACCAACCATTTTTTCGTCTAGCTTATTCCTCGATTAACTCTTCGTCACGCCAAACACCTGGAAGCAGAATGAGCACTCCTGGACAACTGATATTCCTGTTGATTTGATAAATCTTGATTAATTACTGAGTGAATTCTTGCTATTGAACTAGTTAAATGCCCTTGCGTTGCTACGGGTTCTGAATTTCTTTTTTTGTTGGAGCACAAAAATCAAGAGTGCTGGTGGCATATGTGAAGATAATTACACATATGAGTAGTATTTATAGAAATAGATAAATAAATATAAGTTGATGTCCTACGCACATAAAGCAACAACCCATATATCTCTTGTCAACTAAGATTCCCCCTCAGCCGACTTATATTAATAATTACCATACACGTCACCCTACGTTGTACAAACTCATAAGTTTTAACTAAATACCAGTACATTGTTATGGAACCACAATACAATTTTCAACAAATATTCAGAAAAATAAATACAATTTTCAACCATGCTTTCACAAACTCAGCATTGATGAATTTAAGCATTGCCCATAATTTTGAGGCTTTCGACCATGTTGCGCGAGACACTCTTGGTGCTCCTCCCGCTCTAGCAGCCACTACATGCCCTTCTAGCTCCCGTTTTTTACAAGACCCTTTACCATGTGGTGAATAGGGAGAAGATGCCAGTGATCAAAACAAGCATATTGTCCGAGAAGCTAAATATACAACAAATATATACGGTGGGGCAAAATAAATTCTACAAATTTCATTGAAAAATTTGTGCAGGCTGCACGAGGAGAAAAACGCACGAATGTTACAACATCAATTTTTTTAGACGGATAGTACTTGCCAGAAAAATTAAAAGAAACATATGCACAACAGGGATATGACTCACACCATGACAATAGCCAATATGTGTTAATCTCCTTTATATGTGCTAAATTACAAAGGTATGCACAAATCAAGTACCGCTAATTTCTCGAACATAAAATACTGCTACTTTGAAAGCACCAACCAAAGATAGTCAATCAGTTATACATTTATAAGTGCTTTTGATGCTTTGATTTGTAAGAAAAAGAGGTAAAGTGAGTAGACGAATGTGTTTCTTACCATAATTAACTACATCTGGAGAAGCAAAAAAAAAAAGAACCAGGAAAATTATCTGCATCGGAGGGCAAATGAGTCTCATTAATTTGTACATTACCACAAAATCTTCTGCTATTAAACATCAAGGCACATACAGTAGTAACTATAATCGTAAATTAGCTTCTAAATCTTTCAAATAATTAGGTAGTAACTTTTGGACACCATTAGCAGCCAGTCCAAAATTCATACTACATTTGGACGCCATTCAGCTCAAACAAACATGGGCAGCCAAGGCAATGTCTGAAAATGGCCACTATTCATACTACTTTTGGACACTATTCATACTACATTTGAAAATGGCCAACTGTTGACTCTTCTTTTTCACCCAAGAAAAGAAACCAAGACTTCGGGCCGAATTACCTTAAATTTCTCGCTCAAGTCTTTCAGTAGTTGGCACCACTGACTCCTTTTTTTCACCCTTCCACTACAAATGTTGCATGATAAACAAATGTTTCATAAATGCTCCCAATCGGAGAGGGAAAACCTAAACATGCAATTCTACTTGTAACAACCAGTAAGACCAACCTGTAAGCCTAAACATGCAATTCTAGAATTTGGTAACTTAGTTTGCTGCTGCTATTGACATTGAAGTATTGAACAACTGCAGTGTAGATTTCTCACATAGGTTCTTACCGAGAGAGCCGACGTGCATAGACTTGCAGATCAGCTCCATTGCAACTCATTGCTCGTGAGCTCGTTCTCCCTCGTCAAATCCACTAGCAGCCTCATGCACTACCCTTTCTCCCTCAAGGGCGAATAGTTCTCTTGCCTCAGCTGGCCACAACAATCATGGTTGCCGTGTGATAAATAAAACGACTTGATTTGTACATTCTCAATGTGCAGCATTCCTTGCAAGTCATGACAAACCGTGTCCAAAATTTCTGCATCATTATCTTATCTTCTTTAGATTCGTCACAGAAAAGCTGCAGCAAATAACCAAAATGAAAATGATCATTTGTTTATCAAATCAGAATCCTAACACAAAGCAAAATAAGCACTTCTTTCAACCTTGGCAAAATAAGCATATAGTTCTATCATGAGCATGAAACATGCATGCTCCCAGACGCAATAGATATCTAGATAATATGTGCTTCAGAATATTTACATTTATGTCATACTGAATGTAGGCTAATGACAACCAATTAAATAGTTACCAACGTGATAGAACTATCTAAGCATAGAAGTGTATGTGAATGTTACCAAGAAAAACACAAACAATTAATTAGTTTCTTGGTATAAAAAAGGTATGATTTTTACCGTGACAAATTACACTGTAACTCTAACTCATAATTCTTTAAACCATATAGTTTTTTACATAAATATCTTCTATGAAACTTCATTCCTGCTGTGTGTATAAGCTTTTTATGCCGCATTATACTACAATAGTACCATCAATGCATTGAACAACACCTTACCTCGAGGTCACCAAGGGCCTGGATGCCAAATCTGTAAATTGGACTTCCTTTAACACAACCAGTAAGTAAAAGAACTATGCAAATAAAAGCAGGGTGCTTCTAATTTCATGTCGAAATGTGCAAGTAAGACCAGGAATCAGGACGAATTTCATGCAACATTCTCTCGAGTCAAACGTTGCCTTGACTTCTCCTTGGCATCATTTTCTTCCACGGTTTCCCCTCGAAGCCCTCTGCTTTCAACTTCCTGCTTATCTCAACAAGCCATGCTGCAGGCTGCTTCAGTGGCATTTTTCATAGTAGCTGCACGTAAAACAGTCTGTTGGGCTGCAATTGATGTTTGTATCATCAGTGTCGGCTAGAACTGCAGTTCTTGCAATTGAACAGGTTGCCATAGTAGCCTTTTGAGAAAGAGATTTAACCATCTGATGGCCCTTAACGTAGTTACCTGCGTCAAAAGAATATGGGTTAGGTTGAGACTCCAAGTGCAGAGTGTATAGTATAGGAAAGACGGTTTTCCCCACGAGGGGTGACTCGAGGGTTTAATATCGAACTCTCGGGGAATCAGTAGTGAAAGATTTATCTTCTTATCCTTCTCTTGAAAACCTACAAAACAAAGTAAATTGTTTTGGCCCTCAACCTCACCAAGTGGTTGTCAAGCACAAGGTGTGAGAATGATATCAAAATAAATGAATGCAAAACAGTAAATAAATATGCAATGATGATAAATAAATATGCAAGGATGGTGGAAACAATGATGGATGATATTTTTGGGTTTTGTATTGTGAATGCAAGATGTAAAAGTGTTTTTGTATTTTCGGATTTTTAAATGGCAGAAAATGTAAAATGGATAAAAGTTGTTGGAAAGGTGTTTCTTATGATTAAAAATGGACCGGGGTTCATGGTTTCACAAATGCACTCTCTCTTTAATAAAGTGGTAGACAATGGAACACTAGAATTGACATATGAGATTGCAACAAAAAGGTTTCATGACAAGTTACTAATTATATGGGCATCACGTCCTAACATAGAGATCTTTTGTTTATTAATCTCTCTTATACTCCACCAAGATGCGAACTAAATCATAACACCTTAGTAATTAAGATAAATCAGAGCATAGCATTAAGTATCATGACATGAAGTTAAAATAAGAACATGCTAGATCTAGTCATGGAGTAGTGGCAATGGTCACACCCACATCTCCGGTAGCAAGGTATTTTTCTTTATCCCTAGTGAGGCAACAAAGTAAGGTAAAAACCCAAGTGGATCGCGGAACTTTCTCTCACGTTCACCGCACTAGCCACCCCCCGTTACTCCAACTAATGCACACGTTCCCCCTCACACGCTCTCATACACATGCTTGATCAAACAAGTAAACAAGAACGGGGTACATAATATGCATCTACTTTCATAACTGAAACAAAACTATTGCAATCTCAAACATATATTAACTCATAAAAAGATCCACCACAAAGGTATTACATAGATGACCGTAATCATGTTCAGCAGCTCATACGGTACTAATTAGTGAAGCTCAAGAGAGGAGAGATACATAAGTTACTTCCACAAACCCATAGTCCAGGGGTGGACTACTCCCTCTTCATCATGGAGACGGTGGAGAAGTCGTTGGAGAAGATGGAGACCACGCCGGCAGCGCCCCGCCGGAGTTTTCCCCCTCCAATCTGCAACTCCAGGTCTCTGTTTCGTGGTTTCTGTGTTTCTGCGGCGCTCCTTTCCGAAGGCGTCGGGGACTATTTTTATAGTCGTTTTTAGGTCAAGACGGAGGCTCGGGAAAAAAGATCGACGGCAACGGAGCCACGAGGCCCAGATGATGGGTCCCACGCGGCCAAGGAATCTGGCCGCGTGGGCCCACTCATCTTGGCCCTCGGGCCTCCGTTGTTCGCTTCCTTCGCTCCCACGCTTTGTTCCTTCCAAAAACTGATGCTCGTAAATTTCCAGGTCATTTGGACGTCGTTTGGGTCCCTGAAACATCAAAATATAGAAAATAGGGTTTTCTGCCTGTGCAGGGTTAATTCCAGAAAAATAGGGAAACAATGAAATATTCCCAAAATCAATATAAAACAATGATATAACCCTTATATGATGCAAATATGATTGAAATATAAGTAATATAATGCAAAGTTCATGTATGCATTTTACATGCATCAACATCCCCAAGCTTAACCTATACTCGTCCTCGAGTATGAAGGTGATAAAACTAACATGGACTTTGCAATTTAATACTATCAAAGGATATCAAAGATGATTACTATTGCTACATAGAGTCAAATGATTCATTCTTCAAAGGAGTAGCAATATACAAGATAGATTATGAAGTGATATCAAATATTCAATGTAAGGATGTTCAATGATAATTCACAAAGTGTAACATAGAAGAAAGTACTATGGACCAAATGTATGCATAATGAAAAGTAAAAACATCCTATAATGGTCATAGAGTATTCTTGTAAATCTGAATATAAAAGGTGGACACTTTGGAAAGATATATAAATGAGTAGAGGTAAAACATGAATAAGTTTCATCTAACTTCCAAATGCTTCTACTTAAGTTAATGTTTGCAATGTGGTATTGGTGTCAAGCTCTCATTACCCCTATCATAGCATCTTGAATGGTTAAAGTTTAAAGTGAAAGCAAATATGAGTAGTGTGCTTGACAAAGTATGGGTTGAATGTCTCATGCCCCGTGAATACGAGTACCTACACCACGGTGTTACTCAACTTGGGACACAAAAGCAAGTTCAAGTTAAGGTCATTGTAAGTAATATAATAGCGTCATCAAGAGCGTCAACTGGGGTACCTCTTGTCAGGACATGGAACAAGCCCATGTCAAAATGACAAGACAAACAAACAAAATGAACAATCTCCACACCCTTTTTATTTACTATTGGTATAGCTTTTTATTGTGGGGTGCATCACTGAAGGTTCACCATAGCATGTAAGTAAATTTCCACCATGAATGATGCATGGCTTAGATTAGCGGCCCAGGCGTCTCTCTAGCCATTTATACAAACTCACTAAGTTTCCGCATTTATTTGGCACCATGATAAGCATCCATAAACAAAAGTACATGATATCAACAAAATATAAAGAGCACGTTGAAAGCTTGCCATGTGACAGCACATATGAGCTAACTCCCAACCAAGACTCTTGTCAAGCTCACAACTTCATAATTTTAATCACAATGGGTCATGTTTATTAAGTGCAATAAAAGTAAGGTGTGCATCAAGTTCGTGAGAGCTCTTTAACCAACTTTTCCCATAACAATCAATAACATAAGCATTTTAATTCAGAAGTATAGATAATACAAAATAACATGATAAACATACTCGGAATAGCATAAAGCTAATAGGTAGATATGGTGGACTCACTGGAAAAACTTTGGTTGAAGGTGTTGGAAAACAAGTTTTTACTTGTTGGAATTTTTGGGCTAGCAAGAGGGAGAAAGTTGACCGTCTAAATGCATGCATAAGTGTCCATAGAACTAACCAATCCATGTTAAACAAAGTAAAGTAACATTCAGCATCAAAACATGAATAAAAGATAGCTCTTGATAAAACACTTGCAAATTAATATTCATTAAAAGCATATGAATCATGCAACTATATGTATCTTTTTGAATCAACTCAAACATCCCTTTCCCAATCTTTTTAATAGCATCCAACTTAATTCAACCCAAATTTCCAGTAGCTCTCTCATATATAAATGATAGTGGTGGTCTCAAGACAAACAAAAATCAAACCGAAATAAAAAGCAAATAAAAGACGCTCCAAGTTTATGCGATAAAGTGCATTGATCGAAAAACAGAAGTTAGACGTGTGCAAACCGAGAGTGTGTTGGTCCAGTGGGGTTGTCTTCACATCCCCAAGCTTATGGTCTTCACCATCCTTGGATAGCTCTTGGTGCATCTCCTCTAATCCCTGTGAAAAAACTTCAAAACACCGTTTCTCCCATTTCTTTTCTGTGGGGCGACATTAGTAGTGATAGACAAATGAATTTTGCTGCATAAAATCCTTAAACAAAAATTCATATGAATGTCCAGAAAGTGTATAATGTTGTATGCCTACTTATAAACTCAATTGGATCAAAAAGATTCAAGTTAAAAGTTCAAAGAATGCATCAAACAAAATGGGACAGAATCTGTCCAGAAAAACAGCAGCAGCAAAACGTATTTTTCTACCCTACTTAAATATGTCGAAAAATTCTGAAAAATTCATGCTTACAGAGGATGAAAAGTTGCAACTACAGTTCAAATATCAGCTCATTCGGAGTTACAGAATAGGAATTAAAAATCATACCGTGCACAGATTCGTGCTGGAATAAAATCTCCGAATGCAAATAGCAACTTTTTCAAACCAAAATAGGTAAAACTTGGCACTTTATTAAAAATTCCAGAAACAAAACTAAAAACTAAGTCTCTTGTTACAGCAAGAGGACACAAAGAAAATCAAAAATAAAAACAACCGGGTTGCCTCCCGTAAAGCGCTTTCTTTATAGCCATGTAGCTAGGCTTCTTACTTGATATTTATTGTGGACGAAGCTCATGAGGGAGCTTGAACTTTGTGTGTCCCTCTTCCTTGGGAAGTGTTCATGCATAATACCAGGGTCCCATGGTGTTCTCAAACCAATCAAAATAATAGTCAAGTTGAACCTAGTAGAGAAAAACAAAACACAAAAGTAATAACAACGAAGTCTAACTTTCTTTCTATGCATTGGCATTTTGTATATGAATGAATCACAATAAATAGAATTTCCAATGCATATTAACATTACTTGCAGCATATAATTATTAGTACATAAAGAGGGTTCTTATCACCTCCTCTTTCATAATAGTTGCAAGTAGTAGAAATAAATTCAACCATATAACCACAATCATTCAACTTAGATAATTTAGGCACATAAAGAGGATCATTAAATTTATTTTGGAATTCATTAGCATGCTTCCCTCTTTCAAAATAGTTATTAAGATCAATATCAAGTTTAATATCATGTTGCAACAAAGATTTGGAACTAAAGATAATTGCAAACCACATAAGTATTTCTCAACATAAGCAAATTTCTCCTCTATGGTGTAAGGAGAGTTCAAGAACAAAGTAGGACTCTCATGAGTAAGAGTACCATCACAAACAGCAAGTATATCATTTTATCCTCACATAAATAGTAACAACTTCTAAACATGGAGGATTATCAATAAGCATAGGACCATCATCTAAAGCATTATCATATAGCATATTTAAGCAACACTCCTCATTATCATCAATAAGTTCACTAGTAGCATTAAAAAGTAAAGGAGCATTATTAGTTTCATCATAATAGCATGGGTTATCATATAGGACCATAGAATTTTCAGTTTGACACTCATCATAACATGGATTCTCATAAATAACAAAAGATTTTTGAGTTTGAGTGCTACTATCAAATGTTGATGGTGAAGTTGGGAGATCCAACTCTTCCCCAAGCTTAGGTTGGAACACATCCATTTCAATCTCCTCTTCACATACTTCCTCTTCCAAGCTTATGTTTTCATCATCCTCTTCCTGCAAAATATTAGTACTTTCCATGGAAGCAAGAATTCTTTCTTTAACATAAACATTATCACTAAATTCCTTTTTGCAAAGTTGGAGAAGTAGAAATGTGTCCTTTCATTACACGAGCTTCATGACTAGTTGCAAAAAATTATCAATAAGAAAGTCTATCTCATGGGCTGCAACATAAGCAATATATTTCTCAACTTGTTCTATATCATGGCATGCA
This sequence comes from Poa pratensis, assembly GCA_947311845.1. NCBI lineage: Eukaryota > Viridiplantae > Streptophyta > Magnoliopsida > Poales > Poaceae > Poa > Poa pratensis. Next base: position 30,666,883 of record CAMZMU010000110.1, on the reverse strand, counting down.
AATTTACACTCTTGATAAGCAATAATAGGATCACTATTATACTTACATTGATAGAGAGAGTGTTTATAGTCTTTTCTAAAGCAGCAAGTTATATTATGTAATTCACAAAACTCAGTGGCCATATCATTGAGATGTTCAAGCAATTCAAGCATTCTATTTCCTTCTTTGGTTGATCGATATTCATAGTAAGCTCCCATAGTTTTGACATAACCTTTCCTCCATAGCTTAGCATACATATTAAAAACAACACTAGTTTTTATGGATTTTATGTTTTTAGATGAAAACTGAAAATAAAATGATACTAAAAATGCAAACCGAAATAACAAATGCAAACAAAATGCAAAACTGAAAATAAAATAAAACCGAAATATAAAGATATGCAAGACAATAACAAAACAAAATAAAATGATTTGAAGGTAAAGATGGATAAGATGATGCTCACGTAGGTGCAACCTCCCCAAGCTTAGGTGTTTGCACAAGTTGGTGATGAAGTTGACTTTGTTGTGAGATACCCTTGGATAAACCTTTACAGCAATGATTCCCCGGCAACGGCGCCAGAAAACTGTCTTGATGGCCCTTGACGTAGTTACCTGCGTCAAAAGAATATGGGTTAGGTTGAGACTCCAAGTGCAGAGTGTATAGTATAGGAAAGACGGTTTTCCCCACGAGGGGTGACTCGAGGGTTTAATATCGAACTCTCGGGGAATCAGTAGTGAAAGATTTATCTTCTTATCCTTCTCTTGAAAACCTACAAAACAAAGTAAATTGTTTTGGCCCTCAACCTCACCAAGTGGTTGTCAAGCACAAGGTGTGAGAATGATATCAAAATAAATGAATGCAAAACAGTAAATAAATATGCAATGATGATAAATAAATATGCAAGGATGGTGGAAACAATGATGGATGATATTTTTGGGTTTTGTATTGTGAATGCAAGATGTAAAAGTGTTTTTGTATTTTCGGATTTTTAAATGGCAGAAAATGTAAAGTGGATAAAAGTTGTTGGAAAGGTGTTTCTTATGATTAAAAATGGACCGGGGTTCATGGTTTCACAAATGCACTCTCTCTTTAATAAAGTGGTAGACAATGGAACACTAGAATTGACATATGAGATTGCAACAAAAAGGTTTCATGACAAGTTACTAATTATATGGGCATCACGTCCTAACATAGAGATCTTTTGTTTATTAATCTCTCTTATACTCCACCAAGATGCGAACTAAATCATAACACCTTAGTAATTAAGATAAATCAGAGCATAGCATTAAGTATCATGACATGAAGTTAAAATAAGAACATGCTAGATCTAGTCATGGAGTAGTGGCAATGGTCACACCCACATCTCCGGTAGCAAGGTATTTTTCTTTATCCCTAGTGAGGCAACAAAGTAAGGTAAAAACCCAAGTGGATCGCGGAACTTTCTCTCACGTTCACCGCACTAGCCACCCCCCGTTACTCCAACTAATGCACACGTTCCCCCTCACACGCTCTCATACACATGCTTGATCAAACAAGTAAACAAGAACGGGGTACATAATATGCATCTACTTTCATAACTGAAACAAAACTATTGCAATCTCAAACATATATTAACTCATAAAAAGATCCACCACAAAGGTATTACATAGATGACCGTAATCATGTTCAGCAGCTCATACGGTACTAATTAGTGAAGCTCAAGAGAGGAGAGATACATAAGTTACTTCCACAAACCCATAGTCCAGGGGTGGACTACTCCCTCTTCATCATGGAGACGGTGGAGAAGTCGTTGGAGAAGATGGAGACCACGCCGGCAGCGCCCCGCCGGAGTTTTCCCCCTCCAATCTGCAACTCCAGGTCTCTGTTTCGTGGTTTCTGTGTTTCTGCGGCGCTCCTTTCCGAAGTGCGTCGGGGACTATTTTTATAGTCGTTTTTAGGTCAAGACGGAGGCTCGGGAAAAAAGATCGACGGCAACGGAGCCACGAGGCCCAGATGATGGGTCCCACGCGGCCAAGGAATCTGGCCACGTGGGCCCACTCATCTTGGCCCTCGGGCCTCCGCTTGTTCGCTTCCTTCGCTCCCACGCTTTGTTCCTTCCAAAAACTGATGCTCGTAAATTTCCAGGTCATTTGGACATCGTTTGGGTCCCTGAAACATCAAAATATAGAAAATAGGGTTTTCTGCCTGTGCAGGGTTAATTCCAGAAAAATAGGGAAACAATGAAATATTCCCAAAATCAATATAAAACAATGATATAACCCTTATATGATGCAAATATGATTGAAATATAAGTAATATAATGCAAAGTTCATGTATGTATTTTACATGCATCACCATCTCAACGTGAATCTTTAATCCCAGAATAGGGCGCCATGGTGTCACGATGTCAGACATCAGGTTCCTCCGGTCGCCCATTCTGAATAACATCGTCTCCGATCTCCTGGCGACTTCGTGTCGGAGAAGAGAGAGATGAGAGGGAGAAACCCAACGAGGGACGAAGATAGCCTTGCCTCCCGTGTCGCTCTCGCGGGCGACTCCGGAGGCAGAACAAACCCTAGCCGCCGTGCCCCTCCCCTCCTCCTCCTCTCTCGCCGCCACCAGAGGCATCCGCTGGAAAGCCGTCGCGGTGGCCAAGGATGGTGGCGGCGGGGATCTCGCTGCTTTACTGCTTCGGGTGGAGAGCTTCGGCATCTAGGGCGGCGGCCTCGGGCAGAGAGGGTGGCGTCTGCCCAGCGGCGGGGGCGCTTGTCGATGCTGTGGACCGTCTCCCATCCCCGCGCGGGCGGCGATGGAGCGGTGGTGCGGGGTCATGGTGCGGGGCCGTCCCGTAGGTTCCCGGCGCCAGATCTGGAGGTGGTGGTCGCGTGCTGTGCAGAAGGCGGGCTGGGTCGGGGGGGCCTGGGAGAAATCCCTAGTCAGCGGGTTGGCCACGCCGTCGGCGACGTCCTGAACGCCGTTCCCCTTCCTGGAGGCGACGCCGAGGTACACCCCCTTGCCCTCCTTCCCCGGTGCCCGGGTGAAAACCCTAGATCTTCTGGATTGGGCGGCGGCGGCGCCTCAGCGTCGCGTTCTTCTTGGAGACGCCGTCTTGGGCTGCGGGAAGGTGGTCCTTTTGCTTCTGGTTCATGACGTGCTCGTGGCGGTGCTTTCTTGAGGCGGCCTGCGGCGTGGCTTGGTCGTGTTGTTCCTCTGCTTGCTCTGCTCGCCCTGTAGGTGGTTCTGTTTGCCGGCGGGTCGGCGCCCTCGGCCTGGGTGAGAGGGGAAAGGGTTCCCCTCTCCGGCGACAGCGTCCTCAGAGGTGGAGCCAGCGGCTTGGGTGAGCCTTGATTCTCCAAGTTTGCATGCCTGCCTTCTTCTTGCCGCATCTCCAGTATGTGTCTCCGGTCCTAAAGCTTGCATCTTGTCGGGTCGTCGGTGCTGGCGGCGACACTAGTGGGCAGCTCACGTGCAGTGCTCCGTGCTGGCTGTTTGCTCCTCTGCACTTCCTCCGGTGTGCGCTTTCGTGCTCTAGGGTGAGCTTCTCTGCCTCTGTTGGTGCGGCGCTCGACGAACCAGGGCGAGAAGACAAGGGTCTTCTTCGGAGGTGGAGGCGAAAGACATGTCGTTGACGACGAGCAGAAGGTAGACGAAGGCGGGATCCCTGGTGGCTTATCTTGCTTCACTGCGTCCTCCTCGGCACGGGCCTTGCAGATGATGGTTCCGAAGATCAAGCTATGCTTATTGTCTTATTTTTTTTTATTTTTTTTTTTTGCCTGTAAGCTGATCTTTCAGCATCATGTAATCTGCCGTTGTGGCTTTATTAATTTAAAGCTGGGCACTTTGTTCCTCTGTTCTAAAGAGATGAGAGGGACGCCCTGCTACTGTTGCGCCACTGCTGAAAGGTGGAAAGCGAACACGTCAACAACCAGCAGAAATCGAAATCAAAACGAACCGAATAGACGGAGGGACGAAGGGTGCACCGATCTCACCTCCTCTCGCGTTGCCGTCTTCGTCGCCATCCTCACGGTCGTCCACGGGGAAGGTGAGCGGGGTGTCCGGGCTGGCGGCGCAATCCCTCCTATAGCGGTCTTCAGCAGCAGCGACTGCGGTCGTGGCCTTTGGCGCCGCCTGCGCCACCGGCGCATGAGCCTTTCTTGGTCGGCGCCGCCCAAGTGGGGCTCTCCAGCGGGCTACGGCTCGATGGGGCGGTGGCGGCTACAAAAGGCGGATGAAGGGAGAGAGCGCGCTGGCCGCTGGTGTGTGCCGGTAGAGATTTAATGTCCTTGCGTTCATTAGTCACAATTAGCATTTAATGGTATTCCGTTTTTTTACACCTCCCTTTAATCACGCTAACCTGGGATTACGCTAATTAGGCAGTTTTTCGGTCGTCCGATTTCGTCCGTCTGCTAATCTAGCAGTTTCTTGGCCGTCGGATTTCCTCTGTCCCTAGCCGAGACAGGACACTTTATTATTTTGTAGTAGAGATTACATCGTCCCTTCCACTTGGGGTTCCCAATCTGAGGAAGTATCTGACGTCCGGATATAGGGTTTCACTGATGGAATTTGATCCCCTCCTTAAAATCATGTGTGGATCTTGTTTACCTTGGGCGTCTTGGTGTCCTAGTCGATAGAGGTGTTTCAGACCTCAATCTAGGTGGTGGATAGCTTTGGGATATTGTTGAGTGTCTCCAATTAATTTCTGTATGATGCCCCAACCTTGATTATAAAGGTTTGGTTGCCACCTTAAAGGGCATCATATAGTAGCGAGACACTTTGATTTGATCGAGGCTCAAAAAGAATAAGGTCACCTTGGTGACTATTGGAGAGCATTGTGCATCTGCACATCTTCAACTTTTCTAGGGAAGTGAATTTGGGTAGAAATCATCGTGTCCATTGTGTGGTCATTTCTGAACCCTTTACTTACATTATCTAGAGTTTGTTTTGCTTTTTTTACCTTCTATTCTAGATTGTATCTTGTCGTCATATAGATTCTTTCACCAAATTTGCATGATCAAGAGAAGCTATATTCTTGTTAAATCCTATTTTGTTGATTTTTTTAAAAAATCGTAGTCGTTTATTTACCCCCACTAGTAGACCTCTTCGATTTTTTTAGTTGGTAGCAAATCCTCGTCTCTTTTAAGGACTTCACCGCGATGGCCAACGAAGGTGATGTTGGAGTACCAATCTTCCCAAAAGGAAAATGGTCGAGGCCTTATGCGTACCTCCACCTCATTCATATGCTCCACAACACAACCCATTCCTCGCCCTCATACAATCCAACAATGCAACACCCATGCAAGGTGCATCTCGGTTTTCTAATGAAAAGTTTATATTAAATCTCATATTAGTAGCCCATCAACTCAAATTTTAAAAAATATTGAAAAAGGGTACAAGCCATTTGACCCCAAGAATTTGACTCCAAGAGAGATGATGTTTATGATCAACTCAATGCAACCGGCTTGCTACCAAGATCAAATCTTGACGGCCCCCCCTCCTCCCACCGCTGATCTTCCTCCCACGGTCCCTTGAACCGGAGCAACTGTTGTGGGCCGAGCCCCATTGGACTCTAGCGCCCTGACCTCAGGAACCGCCATTGCCTGGATTATCCAAACCGAACTCCTCTTTAATGACCATCAATGTTGTCTGATATGATACATTTCCTATTATATTCTAATCATCCATGCATATCAGTCAAAACTCTATATTCCTTTCTCTAGTGCCTTTGGAAAAGCAGAAGTGATTTTCTCTTCAACAAGATAAAAATGCACCCAAAAAGAAATTTTCTGTAGCTTCTGCTTTGTTGCAGGATGGTGCACTATATACGCAGCAACTAAGTCCACAGATGCAGCCGGAACAAGCCCAGGATGAACGACAACATCGATCTCAACAGGGTTGCAACGCAATGCAGGAAGCACAACACGTTCTCTTTTCTGATGCAGCTTGATCCCCAACTCCCGCTCTTGTGCCCCAACAAGCTGGTCTTGATGTTTTGTTCAACGACAGGGTCATCACGCGACGAGCATCTACATCTCTGCTCGATCGACTCCGGCGTCGTCGCCAATTGAGGCTGAAGCTTTTGGTTGGCAGTCAAAGTGGCTGACTGCGTGCATCTACATGATCCCCTCTTTAGAATAGATTCTTTAGTTCTGGTGTAAGTATCCACACATCAAGAAATCTTCAGCAGGTACTTGGACGATTAGACATATCATTTTCGCAAGTAGGACATCTCCTAGCTTTGACATAAGGAGGATAGCTCATATTTCTAGGGCTTCCAATTTGAAAGCACACCACCAGGCTCAGCTTGCTCTTCGTGTGCAAAATACAAAAATACAAACAACAGAGATTCTGCTAGGTGCCTAGGTGTCTGTCGGATCAAACTGGACGATGTTCAGTCCGCTTGGATATTGCAGCGGAGAGTGTTTTTCCTCTCAAAGTTGTCTTATGTAAAATGTGCTTAATGCTATGTCAATAAATGGAAAAGGTTTAGTAATATGTTGTCACCGCACCTGTGCCACCGAGTTTCTCTGATCGTCCGTGCACGTACAGAGGACGACACACAGGACACAGCGCGTGGAGCTCCTCTGATCGCATGACACCACAAGATCCGAATGGACACAGCTTCGGTGACTTGTAGCTTACAAGTCACCGAGCGACTTTGTCCCTCCATTTTTGTTCTGACGTATAATATTCACACAAATTTAAATGTCAAAATAAAAAAATATTCAAAAAAATTGAAAAATTCTAGTCAATAATAAATGTTTCATTTTGTATTCTTAAAAGTTTCATGCTATTTCGATTAATGGTTTGAGAATAAATAGTGTTTTTGTGTTTTAATCTAAAAAGCTATGTATTCACAAACCATTGGTCCAAATCAGATATAATTTTCACAGAATAGCTCATGAAGCATTTATGATTAACTGGAATGTTTTAAAAAATTCTAAATGTTTTTATTTTTAGCATTTAGAATTGGATGAATCTTGTATGTCAGATCTAAAATGGAGGGACAAATATGGAGCAAGTCGATCGGTGACTACGTTGGATCCAGATGTGGCTCTCTCGCAAAAAAAAAAGATCCAGATGTGGCTCAATCCTAGCCACAATAAATCCGCTTGTTTGCATCCCATCTTGTAGAATCGATGAGAGCACCAGGCCTATCTCGCTACTAGATTTGATCCAAACCATCCCATTCGACAATCCCTTCCGTGTGTGTCAGTCGGTCATCACAACTACGCGAATGGTAGATTGTTCGCCAGCACCGGTTGGAATCCGATGTTGGCGAGGTACGGACGATGTAGGGGTCGCGTTCTTCGAATAGTGTTTTTCTTAGATCCGTCCAATGAATGGACAACAATTTATCTGTTTGAACTTATGATTTATTTGATTAACTGTAGCAGTTCACATCACCGTAACAATCTTTATTAAATTTTGATGCAGTGGGTACAATTATGCATCTTTAACCCCGCAGCAAACCGCGAGGTATATTTTGAGATAACAAGTTGGTCGCGCACTCCTCGGGCTTTTGGAGCTGATCGTCCACCCTATGCAGCTAACCAAGTGTTCCCGCACAGTAAAATTTCTCTACGTGTCCGGGCGTGTTCCTACCTTCGCCCAAGCTCTGGTACCAGCGATATTGATGCGCAGTTTGGTTAATGATAGTTGTGTTTCAAAAAAAAGTAAGGAAAAAAGGTTTTCAAGTCTGTTCTCAAATTTAGAGTTGTACACCGGTATTTTTTAAGATACGGCCAAGCAGACGTATAGGTTTAAAAAAGGAGGCTCATACGGCCGATTAAAACGCGTTTAAATGCCATCCACCAAAAAAGGCAAAAGGAAAACTCACCCCAACCCTTCACCTATCTATGGGTACTAGGCTAACTCCAAACAGTCTTGTTGCCCGCCACAGGTCCGTCTCAACCTCCACCATCCTGATGGCACACTACACCCATGGGTTGTGACCTTCGCATCGTTGCCTCTGGGGGTCTTCGATGACAGACAATCCATGAGACGGTCATCTTGACCAGGGACCCAATCTACTCTTCCCCACCTACTCAGGAAAGAGAACCTCACTTCCCTAGAAAGGGCACACCTGAGCTGCAAGTGGTCAATGTCTTCGTCCTCCTGGTCACAGAACAGGCAAAAAGCCGGTCGAGACAGGCCCCTTCGCCCCAGGCGGTCTGTCGTCCAGCATCTATTCATCAGTGCCAGTCAGAGGAAGAACTTGCATTTGTTCGGAGCTCGCGAGCGCCATATCTGTTGGGTCACATCCATCCCAACCTTGCCCTCAAAGAATGCCATGTAGGCCGAGCGAGCCGGGTACCTATGGTGCTCCTCCCAATTCCATCTAAACTCGTCCACGACCTCTTTGGTCAGTGCGAAGGCCGCCACGCTGTCAGCTCGTGAAGCTCTCGGCATCAAGATCCGGTGGGACGTCCTCCAGCCAACCACCAGCGAGCCCCTCCCTGACGAGGCGAGAGGATCAGATGCGCTTGGGAAGGTGTGGTGCCATATCCTTAACTCACCCCCAAAAACGTGGAAGCCCTGTCTCCCACGGGGTAGTAGCCGCCTCCAACCATTCAAAGTCACGACTGGATTTTGATGGCATCTCAACCATTCAAACAAAATCCAACGGCTAGAAATTGATCTATTTGGAAAACTCAAAATTCAAAATGCTCATACAATTGAAAAATCCAGTAATTTATATTTATTGAATTATACGTTCTGAGAAAGTTTCGTAAAATTCGGACATACGGTTTATAAATAAATCTCGTTTTAAGTTTCACACCAAAGGTTGGACAAAACCGTATTTTCGAGTTTCTGAATCCGACAAAACTTTCGAAGAATGTATAATAAAACATGTAAGAGTTACTGGATTTTTTTCAAAATTTTCCGAGCATTTTGAATTTTGAGTTTGTCAAATAGATCTATTTCTGACCGTTGGATTTGCTTTGGATAGTTGAGATGGCATCAAAGTCCAGCCGTGACTTTGAACACCGAAGCTGCGTCCCAAACTGCTGCCGGACCATACGGGGACGAAAAATGCACACCAGCATTTTCACTGACCAACGGGGGGAGCGGGGCCGGCCGATGTACCCAGGGGGATTGCGGCGGCCGTTGCGCCGGATCTGCGTATCGTCGTCCAGCGGCGCGCGGGGCGAGCGCTCCGCGTCGGCCTGGACGGCGTGGAGGTGGTGGATGAAGCTGCGGCGGCCGCCGCCGCACGCCGCCTGAGCTATTCGCCCGAGCCTCTTTCATGTTCTTGTTCGTCAGGTGGGATTGGTATCTCGAAGTTGATGTATTTCGGTTTGGTGAACCAAATTAGAATCTAGATGTCAATTTCACACCCCAATCCATCCTGCAACCGTGATTTTGACTTTTGAGTTTTGACCGTCACTGCATCCGTCACATACAAAGCAATTTGGTCGACACAGGGGATAAGATCTAGTATATGTTTAGATTAGCTCTACTCTTCCCTCACAGACTTCATGCTCCGTCTTACTCATGTATCCAGCCCAAAATCCTCCTCCTACCAATGTCATGCATATTTGGTCACTAGGGGAGCCTGCTCTGCTCTGCTCTGCTGCCTACTTCCAGGAGTTGCATCAGTATACTCCCTGTAATTTTGTTGTGTAAAATGGTATGACGATTGAGACCAAAGATAGATTGGCATGCCTTAGTTTTTTTTTCTGGAAATCATGTCTTACTTCGACTAGCCAGCATCTTATATGATTTGATTAGCACCCATCCTTGTCAGCTAGTCGTAAGCAAGACAGGGACAAGCAGGAATTTTGAAGACAAGAAACACAGAAGCTAGCAAGTCTTGGTATGAACTTAGATTAAATTGGTAGGTTTGGGCGGGCACTAAATTAATTGAAATCTTGTGCAATTTGCAAATATATCTTTTTAAGAGCCTTAAATATTTTATATTAAACTTGGAGACTTGGATGGCTGTTGCTTTGGTTCTTCTTCCTGCAAGGTCGTGTCATGGTGATGACCTCAATGTGAATGTTTTGCATCTTAGTCTCACCACTTGTCTATATTTGTATAGGTTATTGTCTTATGTGGCTGGCAACATCATGATGCCAAAGATAAAAGAAATGATACCACATGAGTAACGCCAATGGCAAGCTAGAGTGTTGAATAGTTGAGGTAGTCTTTACTATTCTTTAAGGGTCGTAATGGTACATCCACAGTTCCACACTTCCTACATCCCTTCTTTACCGTAAAAAATCTTTAAAAATGCCAAACTAGCTAACTTAAGGTCTCAAGCAGAAAGAATTACAAACTAACTCAGCTATTTCCCTAGAAAATTTCTGAAAAAAATAGAGCATAATATGAATAGCTATTGAGTTTTGAGCTCACGGTGATAGCTTCATACGATAACAAAGCGCGGGTATTTTACATTCGTTGAGTTAGGTGGCATCATTCAGTAGTCAGTGGAAAGGAAGACCCCTGGCCGGGTGGACAATAATACTAGTTGTAGTTTCTAAAAGCCGATGGTTGCATGCTAGTCCCAAGAGAGTGCTCTCCAGTTCATGACTTTAAAATGAATGTGAGTCTAGATAAACTATATTTGATTGCTTGCCTGCCAGATGAGACATAGCAGTTGCATATTTTTTTGTGGGATGGCATAGCAACTATATAGTAGACTGTAGTAATAAAAATGAAATACTATGATTTAGTTTCGGGTTAACTTCTCATGTGGCTGGATCAGCTCAACAAACACCTGTAGTATATTAATGATTGTCTGACTTGGCACGCCAAACCACACAACAAGTGCATCGTTGTTCACTTTGGAACAACGACACAAGACTCAGAAATATAAGATAACAAGACATGTTCCTCACAATTATGCATTCCGCTCCTTAGCTTGCTGGGTTTCCATAAACACAGTAATACCCTTGTGGGAGAGCAAGAGGTTGCCGCGAAGCCATGGTCGGGGTTGGGGAGATGATCGCGAGTGTCGTGGTGAAGCAAATCACTAGCAGGCTAATCAAAATTGCCGGAGATGAGATCTCTCTTCAGTGGAAGTTTAAAGGCGAGGTGGATAAAATTGCGGAGAAAATGAAATATCTGGCAGCTGTGATGCATGATGCTGACGATAAGGTGCGCCGAGGAGGAAGGCATGGGGAAACAGTTGGGCTGTGGCTCATGAAACTGAAATCCGTCTCCTACGACCTTGAGGACCTGCTGGACGACTTGGACACTAAGAATAACGAAGCAGAGGTACATAGCTAGCTACCCTAATCCCTACCCTGTGATTGAAGCAAAACTCGGTGTTCATGTGTTGTTAGAAGGAACCAAAGTTCTGTATTCGTCGGTTAGGCTTGTTTTGGGACAGAGTCCATAAACTCGATTTCAGAGATCACAAATCCCATGGTTGGAGCCCCACCGTTCCCCTTCTATTCTCCTCTCCGGTGTAGTCTTTTGTACGTGTCTAAATATTTGGTAGTTGTTGTTTGTTTGCGCAAGTCCTAATATGTGAGTGTCATACTTGACCTGGAAAAAAGTTGTGTCTTCGATAAGTATGAAACTCGACTCACAAGAATATGTGACTTACAAATCATTTTCCTTATGCAGCTCAAAGTGTTCTTTTTCCGGAACAATCAGGCCTACCAGTGGATAACCAGACCCCACAATTTGGAGAACGTGGGAAAGAGAATAGAAGAAATAAAAAATGAGGGCAAGGCGTTCAATCTGGATCCTGAAGCACGGGTAGAACAAAGCAGAACAAATGAGACTTTTTCAGCCATCAGAGACGGAGGTATGACAACTGGAATGCAAGGGAGGACTGCTGAAAAGGAAAAGTTAATAAACTTGATATTGAGAAGTCAAGCTAATGGGACTATATCCATTGTTCCTATTGTTGGGCTTGGTGGTATAGGTAAGACAACATTAGCCCGGTCAGTTTATGCAGACAAGAGGGTCAACATCTTTGACATCCAAGCCTGGGTTCATGTGTCTGACCAGTTTGATTTGCGCAAAATTGTGAGAGCCATCATCAAAAGCATAGATACCAATGTCAATCTTGACAACAATGATTTGCAGTTTCTACATGATATTCTTCGAGTTAAACTTGCTGGTAAAAAGTACTTGATTGTTTTGGATGATTTTTGGGAAGAAGATGCAGATAACCTGGAAGAGCTCAAGGAGATGCTACAACATGGGTCCAACGGTAGCAGGATTGTAGTTACTACACGTAACCAAATTGTAGTGCAAAAAATGAACACTGGTTTTCTTGCACATCAGAGGGTAATTCTCCCCGTTAATGAGTCTGACTGGATCAATTTGGGTATACTGCCAACCGATGACTGCTGGGAACTAATGAAGATAAGGGCGTTTGGGCCTGATGATGACCAGACTCCCTTCACACAAATCGGATATGAAATTGCAGGTAAATGTGGGGGTCTACCACTCGTGGCAAATGCTTTTGGTAAAGTAATGTCAGAGAATAAGTCCATCGAGGCATGGCAAGATATAACAGTGAGGATGGTTGATTTGGGGTTGAGAAGCGTAGATCAAAAAGACACATTAGAGTCCCTGAGATTGAGCTATTACTACATGAAGCTGGCTTTCAGAATTTGCTTTACATATTTGGCAGCATTTCCCAAGGGCTTCATTATAGACAACAACCGTCTGATCCAGCAATGGAAGGCTCTTGGTTACATTTATTCAGAACATGATGGTAAAAGCTGCATCAACTACCTGCTTGGGATGTCCTTTCTTCAGATCTCAGGATCTTCGGTTGGTTCTAACACTACTTCTATTGTTTCTGTTCGGTCATTGATGCCTCTATCTACTGGTTATGATTTTTAGATATGCAATCGAAGCATATACTCACATAGCTAGGAACCTGTTATGCATACATTGTAATCTACCTTCTTTTCTTTCCCTAAAAAAATTTATCTTCTTTTCTTGCATGCTTTTTGATAGTCCACTTTACGGTTTATCAAGAAAGAAGTATGAACAATTACGTCGAGCGGTTTGGGTTGATAAACAATAACAAGCCAGCAAAAGAAAAGTATGGGAGTGTATACTTTGAACTATTGGTCAAGTTAGAATCTGACCATCACCTAAAAACCATTTACTTTCCACCCGACAATAAAAGGTAAGAACAACTTATCGTTTTAAAAATGAGTCCGTGTAAATTTTACCATCTAATTGTGATATATTTTTTTACACTTTTTACCCATTTGATCTTGCTATATTCCTTAGTTTTGATCTCATTGTAGGTTTTACCTCCATTTTATTATTTCTACCAGACTCACAAGCTGACCCACATATTGAAATGACATGGCACTGTCACTAGCTAGTACAGCAAGTCAGCAACACATGCATAATGTCCCCGAAAGGTTCCAAAAAAACCGTCATATGTTAGAGGCCCAAATGTTTTCCTCATAGAATTCTTCCCTAACCGTTAATTTTATACAACCATCATGGATAAAAATACAAACCAAATGGCTCCATGTAAAATATCTAAATTTCAACGGTAATTTGGAAAAGCAGACTATGATCACTTCGGGCCCATGGTGAACCAATAGCCATATAACTACAAAAATCAGCATGTGTAATCCTAGCTCCCTCCAGATCGATCCCATCTCCCATCTGTTGATTGCCCTCTCCATAGCTATGCTATAAAAGATAGCAAGCAAGTATCTTGAAAATTCTGAAAATTGTGCAACAACTAAGACACGGCTAGCTGACTAGCTCGCATAAAAGGAGTTCGTCAACGTGGTGTTGGATTTCAGAAAACAAAGCCCTAGCCACCGCCTCCAGGTTGCTCGTCGAGCAACTTCGGAGGCCCCCGTGTCGCCCTCTGCTCGACCCGCTAGCCGCCGCCAGCCCAATCCAATCCCGGATCGCCGGCCCATTCTAGCACGACGCCGCCCACCCAGGTTGGCCATGCCACCGTCATCTAGGGACCGCAGCTGCCTCGAGTTGGGACAGCCGGCCCGCGGCAGATCGTCGTGCTTGACCTTCTCGGCGTCGCACTCGCATCACGGCGATGGAGTCCACCACGGTGGGCTGTGGGCATGGAGTCACTCTAACTTTGTTTCCAGTATATAACTCATGAGGTGAAATAGCCACCCTGGATAATTGAAAAAAATGATACAGGGTTGACAAAATAGCTCCTTCAAAATTATTATTGCAGATCTCTTGTATTCGAGGCAGTGTTCGAGGGACTATAATTTTGACAGATGAAGCCAAATAAAAACAGAAAAGATAAATGGAATTAATTATGTAATTTTGCGGTTTTTGTTACATGGTTTAATCAATATTAATTGCAATGGGTACAATATAAACACAGTTATAGCTTGTGAGAAAGTTCACATTTCTATAGTCGTTCGTCAAACTTAATGGATGATTTGATTAGTATGCCACTCTTACCCGTACTTTTATTATTAAAGTACGTACATATATTAGTAGACTGTAGCATTGCTGTAATATGAACAATTATATTGATTTGGAAATTAAATTCGCATTATCCGTGTTTTCTTTACGCAATAACTAGCACTACCTCCAATCCAAAATCTAAGCTCTTTTAGAATTTGTACCGATCAAGCATTTCTAACTTCCAAAACATGAAACTTGTATCACCAGATTTGTCATGAAATATATACTTCTGTACTGTATAATAATTATTATGTTTGGAAACATGTTGCAAAGAAAAGATCGTCAAAACACTGCCTGTTAAAATTTAATAGATTGTTGCATTTTGATTAATCACTTGGTAACTATACATCCCTAAACTGTCTAATGAGTTTTCCTTTATTCTACAACATGTTTTGAAATGGTTACTTCTGCAGGTTAGTCTAAGCCCAGTGCATGCTTCTCAGGAGCTTACCATGCATGATCTGGTATATGATCTTGCGTCCATAATTACTGGTGACGAGTTCCTTGTTTTGGATGCTGACGTTACTCAACCAAGGACTTGGACAAAAGCTATTCATTGTCGACATGCAGAGTTGATACAATACAAGAATCAATCCAATGTTTTCGAGTATCTGCCAAAAAAACTTAGATCCCTCCATATTAGAGATTCACAGAAATGGCAACTCCCTCCAAAGGCATTTTCTCGATCTAAGTACATACGTGTCTTGGACCTGGCGTGTCCAGTAAGGCAACTCTCTGAAGGGCAATCTATGTCGTCGTCAAGCAACATCAGGCTGCCACGTTCCATAACAAAATTGAAACTACTGAGGTACCTTGATGCCACGGGATTGCCGGTTTCTTCACTTTCTAAGTCTGTGCATACACTTCAAAATATGGAAACCCTGATAATGTCTGATTGCTCAATTGAAACCTTACCTGACAATGTTTGTAGCCTACACAAACTTTGCTATCTTGACCTATCTGGTAATAGAAGCCTTAATAAGCTACCTACATCATTTGGTAAGCTCTCTAACCTCTCTTTCCTCAACTTAGCGGGGTGTTCCGTCCTCCAAGAGTTGCCTGAATCTATCTGCCAGCTGACATGCTTACAACACCTAGACATGTCAGAGTGCCGTGCCATTCACAATCTCCCTGATAAGTTTGGTAGCCTGCCAAATATCTTATTCCTAAATTTCTCAGGTTGTTCAAAATTAACCAAACTACCTGAGAGTGTTAACCTTGAGTCTTTGCAGCACCTGGACCTATCAAATTGCCACGAGCTACAAAACCTGCCACAAGATTTTGGCAATCTTCAAAATCTTGTTTTCTTAAGCCTCTCTGATTGCTACAAAGTTTCAGTGCTCCCGGAATCATTTTGCAAGCTTATTCACCTGAAAGACCTAAATCTTTCAGATTGCCATGACCTTACTGAACTCCCAGACTGTTTTGGTAACCTTTCTGAGCTTGACTCTTTGAACTTAACAAGTTGTTCTAAGCTGCAAGCACTTCCCGAGTCATTTTGCGATAAGCTGAGGCATCTCAATTTGTCATATTGTATGAGGCTTGAAAAGCTACCATCCTCGTTAGGTGGCCTTAAGCTTCAATTATTGGACATCTCTGCTTCAAATGTACTTGATTTACCAGATAGCATTCGGGACATAACTACACTCACTCAACTTGTGGTCTCGTCGGCACAAGAAACAGTGTATGAAAAGGCTCGTGAGATTAAGAAGCATCTGAATTTGCCACAGACGATATTACATACTGTACATCAGATAGAAAACAAGGGATGTAGCAGTATTGTGGAGCTAGCACAATCTGCCTGTCATGAACTACAAATCTTACAACTTGAGAATGTCAGGCATCCAGAAGATGCAGAGAGAGCCAAGCTACGTGATAAATCAGATCTTCGGGTGCTATATCTTGGTTCGCAACTCGAAGGAGAGGGGGGCAAATCTGTGCTTGAGAGGCTCATACCTCCTCGTACTCTTGAATATTTAATTATAGATGGGTATATGAGCAAGGATTTTCCTAACTGGATGTCTCACGTCTCCACCTACCTCCCTTGTCTCTCATACGTCAACCTTCATAGTTTAGGAACATGTGATAATCTTCCACCATTTGGGCAGCTGCCAAATTTAAGAAGTCTATTTTTGCTGAATATTCCTAACATCCGAAAAATTGGTAAGGAATTCTATGGACAAGGTGGAAGTTGTATGAAATTAAGACTGATAAAGTTGCAGCATATGGAGAATTTGGTGGAGTGGTGCACAACACTATCAGGTGAAAAAGATGAAGATTTCTTAATGCCTAATTTGCATAATTTGGTAATACTGGACTGTCCCAAGTTGAAGTTCCTACCATATCCCCCGAGGAGTATGTTTTGGCACTTGATTAACAGCAACATGGTTTTGCCAAAAGATGGATTTGGGAAGCTTTCGACTTCTGCTCATCCTTTTCGGATGGGAATAAGAAACTGCAATTTTGCTCGAGACAAGTGGGATAGGCTTCAACACCTTCCCACCCTTGAGATATTTGAAGTTGATTCTTGCAACGGCTTGAGGGCATTGCCAGAGGTCTTTCGATGTTTAACCTCTCTCACAAAACTATATTTGTGGTCGCTGAAGGACCTGGAGACACTGCCAGAATGGTTGGGGAACCTTACTTCGTTGCAAGAAATTTCCATCAGAGACTGTCCCGTAGTGGCATCTTTACCTGAAAGCATGAAGTATCTTGCCGCTCTCAGATTACTATGGTTGAATCAGTGCGAAGGTCTGGATGTATTGCCAGTTTCGCTGGGACAGCTCATTTCCCTTCAAGAATTTGGCATTGTTCTTTGTCCAAACCTGACATATTTGCCTGAAAGCACACAGAACCTTACCGCCTTGAAGAAACTCTACATTTCAGGCTGTCCACGTCTAGTTGAAAGGTGCCAAGGGGAGGATGCCCGCAAGATCTCTCACATCCCGAAAGTCACACTAAATGATGGTATGGAACCCTGAAATTTCTAGTAAATCTTTGTGTTTCTAATTACTTACTATGGTTTGATTGGCACATGCTTCTGCATCATTCGTGATTACAACAGAATTAATGGGATGCATGGATACTTCACTTCTATTTAACATATATTCATATGTCATTTGCATGCTCTGCTGCCTTCTGTGGGCTGCTCCTGGTGTACATGTTTCTTTTTTTGGAGAAACATGTACATGTTTCTAGGGATCCGTTTCAATTAGCTTTTTTTTTGCACAACAATGTAGTTATTTCCTTTACGCGAAAATGCAAAACCTTTGCGTTTTGATGCATTGATGGAAAAGAAAATATTTACATGCTCAAGAAAGAGCATACACCCCCATACACCACAACCCTGTAGAGTATAACGACTACAACTCACAAAGAGCGTAGCACGAGGACACCACTGCCAACAGAGCTATACAGAACAAGAGAGCCTGTCCTAAGCTGATCAACATCGCCGCGTCTCGACCGGCGCCAGACACCTCCGAAAACAGAAGACAGACAGCTCCAGCCGAACTTTCCTTGTCAACGCAACCATCCACTCGTGATGCCTAAGAGGTGGCAAGTAGATGGCGGGACTTGGTCGGTCCCGAGAGAGGCAACTCCTTGGACTTTCCGGTGACGACGTACTTTCCTTGGATGTTTCTTGTATATTTGAATGGTTTCTCATATAAAATGTTCCCATTTAATTCCCTTTCAAAAATTATAGAAATACTCCCTTGGTTCCATACTAGTTGTTGTTTTTGCACATTGACACAGTCTCTAAAATGTAGCTTTGACCACTAATTTCTATTGGAATGTAATTGTGAAATCTCACAAAATTATATGTTGTGATATTACTTTAACAAATTTACACATATGATTTCCCTTATCCGGTTAAAATATTTAAAGATACTGGTTGTGGAAGTTCGGGATATTTGACTTCTTTGTGTGCAAAACGATAACTAGTATTAGGGAACTGGAGGGAGTATGTCATATCTCTAGGCTTATTGACATGCATTTGTTCAGCAGTAGTAGCAAAAAATGTAAATCATATCTCTAGATTTTATTGACATATGCATTTGTTTTATACTACCAAAGAATTCAGTGTGAAATCATGTGTAATTGCATATAACATATGCAGGGTGTTATAGCCCTTCTGTAAGCCCATATTGAATTATGAAACAAATAAAAATCAACAAAATAGCTATTTTCTGGAATAATTCAAGTGTGTATTATTTGTTTGGAGTTTTATGCTATTTTAAAAGCATCAATCCTACTTTATTGATAGTGTGCGTTAGTAAATCTCACCTTACAGTTTCCTAATCTTCCATGAATTAAACAAAATTGTTCATGGCCTAATGCTTCTGTTGCAGGACAGCACTCCTCGCATTGTGAAATTTGGTGATTATCCTGGTTGTCCTTGTGGAGGCACTCATGTAGCCTATGTCGCAGACATTGGCCACCTAAAGGTAAATTCTTAGGCCTGTCCAAAAATCCAGAAAACTTAACAGCAGCAAGTCGTGAAAAGTACCTAGCGCTGTGACGAGAACACTTGAGTGGCTTCTGTGATAATGAATGATGTTTATAACAAAACCTGAACACAGAATCTTGTTGTTCGCTCATGAAAATCAGACAATCGGAAATGTTTTAGTTGTCGCATTGATGCTGCTAGTCCATGTATGGCCAACTCTTATCTCTGTTTAGGGGTCCTCCACATTGTGTTGTGCAAATCTGAGTGTTGGTAGAGTATAGGCAATATGCTTCTACTTGCATTTCTGTGTACTGGTTGCAACATGTCAATTGGGTCGAGTTGGTTCTGTAGTAGATTTCAAGGCTAGAATGATAGCCAATGACGGTGTGCACCACCGCATTAGCAAACCATGAAGTCTAACTCTGATACTTTTGATAAAATCCAGGCCATTGGCACATGCAAGGAGCATTGTCCAAACCGACTAGTATAATAATACGGTACCAGCAGCTTATATACCACAACTGTCTGGTAATTAAGAGGAAGCAAAATAATCTGGGCTTATTATAGGTACTGAACTAAAGCAATGGAATGGTATAGACAATTCAATTGTGCCAGAAACAAAGAGGAAATTACAGGAAAAAACACATTCACTTAGACACTTGTTTGCAGATGATTGGCTGATTATTTGCTTTGTCCTACCTCCTTATATCTTGGAATCTGATCTTATCTTCTGTGCTTCTCCAAGTCACAGGTATACGAGTCAAGAAAGGCGTGACTAAAGTCTCCTACAGCATCAGTCCATAATTTTTTTCCTGCGCATCTCTTTGCACCTAGAATACGTCAGAGCAGCTGTAAGGATAATTATTCAGTGAATCAGAAGGCTGGTATTATTGTTTCATAAATGTAGTTTTGTGCGACAATGCTGAATGTCTAGAGGAGAAAATAGATGACCTTATATAACATTTGAAAAAGGTGATAATATTACACATGCTGATTTGTTGTCTCCATCGTTTCCGTTTCTACCATGGTAGAGCACCGGGAACAGCCGTTGTGCAGCATGTGCACAGATGTTATCTGCTCAAGCTATCCTGTCCCCTCCTTGTTCATTGAAATATACGTCCCTATTCTTTTATTATTTTGGATTTGTAAAATATACCATTAGGTATTTGCTTTATTGGACTGTAAGTGTGTTAGTTATCGTACAGGGTGGTGAAGGGGGAGGTGTAGTGCTTGTGACATCTCCTGAGTCCTGAAGGTCACGCCATCTAGATTCTAGGAATAATTCTCCAGGACAACATAGAGTACTATTTCATTTGATTTTCTGTGAACAATTTTCTGGTCTCATCTAAGCATTTGCCATGAAGGTAGCCTGTGAAAAAAAATGAGGCTACATATGGTAAATAAACCATATTTCACCTATTTGCAGTGGTACCACAACAATTACCTGAAGAAATAAAATTATGGCTTCAATTTACCTAACCAATTAGGCAATTACGCAGAAGAATAAACCCAGAAATGAATGAATTGCTATTCTTCTCTACAGATTTACAAATGAGGTGACAACAACTTGTTACAGTAATTGACTGTTGATACAAATGAATTGCGTGTTGTGTTTTTACAACACAGAAAGATATTAATTACAGCAAATATCTAACTAAACTTTGGTTAGATATGAATAGAGCCACTACCTGAATGAATGAAGTGAATGAGTGAGTACAAATATGTACAAATGAATAAATGCAAATCACTGTGCAAGCAATTAGTCGACCGATCAATGGGATGATCATCTGACGACGGCCCTCGAGTGCCTGAGGATCATGCTGAACGGCATGGTCGCCGTCGGCCGCCGCGCTGGCCGACCACCGCCAGTCGCCACCACCACCTTCCCCGTGCTGTCCCTCTTGCAGGACCTCCCGTTCACCTTCTGAACCGCAGCAGCAGCAGGAGGAGTCACCGCCGTCGTGACCGTCGCCGTGGAAGACGCGGCCGCGCGGGCAAACGCCATCTGCAACGTGTTTGTCTTGGACGTCGTCGGCCTGCTCCTGTTGAAGACGTTGCTGGCGATGCTGTTGGCGGCCCTCCGCCTGGTGACGGCGCCGTCGCCGTTGTGTTCCCCGCCGAGCACGCCGGGGAGGCTGGACTCGAGCAGCAGCACGGTGGCACAGTGCTTTAGCCTCTGTTTTAAATAGCCGGCTATCACCCGGCTATAGCCTCATGAGAGGGTCCGCGCTATAGAAAAGGTCTTTGTAGGCTATAAGGTTAATAGCCGCTAATAGCCCGGCTAAATTAATTTAGCCCCTGTTTAGCCCCTTAGCTGCTATATTCCCGCTCATGGATCCAAAAAATTTGGATCAAATTTGTCCCGATCAAGCCAAATTTTTCCCACTCGGCCCAATTTCGGGGACCAAAGGTCAACCAGAGCCCTAAATTCTTCTTGTTCTCTTCTCTCTCTCCCAAAAATAAAACCAAGAGGGGTGGCCGCCATGTCATGTGTGAATTATTGATATGTATATACAAATATATTTTGCCCACACATTGTTTTGCTCAATTATTTAGCAAATCGGCTATAAGGTCTTAGCCGCGCTATAGCCCGGCTATAGCCTTTCGTAGCTTCTAAAATCGCCGGCGCTAAACAAATAGCCCGCTATTTTAAACAGAGGTTTTAGCACCTCGAGGTTCATCCTGGCATCGTCCAGGCTCCGGTGCGTCTGCTTCCCGATCCCGAAGTACGTGGCCAGGGTGGCCATCTTGAGGTCCCCGGCGCGGCGCCCGAACACCCTGCCGAGGACGCCGAGGGAGTCGTGGCGGCGAAGGCGTCGCGGACGCGGTGGCAGTTGAAGTGGCGGATGTTGTGGCCCGCCCAGACGCGGCCGTCGAGGAGCGCGAAGATGTCGTCTGCGACGTCCGCGAAGGCGGGGGCCTCGGCGAAGGCGGCCGAGAGGGAGGGGTTGGAGGCGAAACGGCCGGAGACGGCGGAGAGGGAGGCCGGCGGATGAAGGTGGAGTAGCTGTAGAGCTCGACGAGCCGGCGCGGGCAGACGAGGATGGCGCCGAACTCGAGGATGTTCCAGTGGCGGTCCGCGGAGGTGGCGGTGGGCGCCGCCGCCGTCTCCACGTCGAAGAACACCATCTCCGTCTTGGTCGTCGTCGTCATGGGTGCTACTACGTACACGCGCGCGGTCTCTGGTCTTTGCTTTGTAGCAGCTGGTTGGTTGGGTTCTTGACGGATGACGGTCGATCTCTCTAGCTAGCTAGCTAGCTAGCTAGCTAATTTCTCTCTGGGTTGTGATCTAGTTTTGACGGCGATCGATGGATAATTCGGTATATATAAGACTTGACGGATGATCGATGGATGGGAGGTTAGAGAGGGAGGAGAATATTTGGTGTCGTCAATGGAGGGTTGCTACGTTTGGACGGCGAGTAGGTTGCTGTTTGGACGGGGAGGTGAGTCTTCCAACAGTGCAAGCAAGCACACAAAGCTTAGCTAGCTAGCTCCTCCCGGGGAAGGAAGGTGGACGAAGGCCAGTTAACTCGAGATCACAATTACTTACTCCTCAACGATTTGATCAAGCTGCGTGCATGGCGGCGGCGCGCCGGCAGCTAGCAGCTAGCTTGCACGTATGTGCCGGAAGATTCCAAGTTTCACAAGCATGCAAACTGCCTGCAGTGCCAAGGGATAATAACCCTCTTCCTGTTGATGATTAGATTTGTTGTTGTTGATTGTGCATGATTAGTAACATGTCAGAAGCTAGAACACGCACGGCATGAAAGATCGATCAACAAATTAAACGACTAGCCTTTGAACATTTCAAACACCCATATATATATGTGTGTCTAACTCTAACACTATACTAATATTAGTTTGATGCGTGAAAATTCATCGACCGCACGCAAGGAGAGGAAGATTACACACTAGCGTTTACCTTAATTGCTCCGATTACAGATTACTTTTAGACGACATGACGCCACTTTGCGTCCGTGCATGGGTCACCACTTCACGCACGCCCGAAGCAGTTAATTACTATTCACTCCGTTCCAATTTAATTGACTTGCTATGCATCTGTTACCTGTCTAGGATTTATGATAAGTTGAGGAAGTAGAAGAAGAATATTCCTTCTCGGTGCTTGCTCTATTATGTTCGTCTTCTCGGAGATTGACCGACCGATGAGCCATGTTCTTCTTAATAACCAGCTTCCCTGCTGCAGCAGGCATTCTCTTGCTGCTGTAATCTGTTCCAAATTCTCCTCCAGCCATTTTGCGTCAAGTTACGAACCAAACCAAGCAGAGAGTCATTAGCAAAAAAGGCAATTAGTTGTGTCGGTCTTGTTTTCTTATTAGCACCGGCACCCGAATTGCTGCACGTGTTGAGAAAGGTATCCCAAAAGGGCAAAAGGTACTACTACTAAATATCTATGTCATGGATAATGTCAACAAAAAAATCTATGTCATGGAAAGATGATCACCAAGACCACGGGACCAAATACAATCAAAAACTCTGACAACAATGTTCTTTAAAAAAAAACTCTGACAACAACACAGGTCAGGTGGTTAATAAGACAAGGTGTGCGTACAAACGTACTACCCACCGGCTTAGTCTCCAACTTAGGAAACACTTCATGCTATGGTTCGCTTGATTCAAGCTAGCGTGTTCAATGGACCCAAGAAAGAAAGGAACAGAAAATAGCCCCCTCCTCGTCGAGTACGGCATAGCCCGTTTTATGAAAATTCAAAAATAGCATTTATAAGTTCAAGAAAAATCAAAAAACAAATTCTATATGTAGATAATGATGAACTCTGCTAGTGTGAAAAAAATACCAATAATTTTCATTCTAGGCTGAGCAAAAAATGACAATAGTGTGGATCCGAGAGCGTTGACCAGTCACATTTTGAGAACTTGAGATCTTGTTAGATTTGTCATTTTTCTGTTGCCTAAACGACAAATTATTTTCTATTGTTTTTACAAACATTATCTACATCTAGATTTTTTGTTTAGAATTCTTTTCAAACTTTGAAACCGAGATTCTAATTTTTGTTTTTTATAAAATGGGGCTCCATTTGTGGTTTCCGCTCCCTCCTCCCACATATAAGAGAAAATGTACTTTTTTGTGTCTAGGACCCAAGTGACTAGACAATTTGAAAGTTTCAATCACCTTTATGCCTATAGAGAAAAAATGTGGTTGCAAAAAATACAAAACTAACTAACAAAATTAATACTAACAAGAAAGTCAAAGTCTAATTGCACCAACAAGTACAATTGGAAAATATCTAACTAGTTTCATATACAATTCATGAGATTTTCAATTTTTTGCACATGTTCGTGTATGGGTCATATAGTTTTCATCCATTTGTTCGTGTTTAACAGAGATTTACCTTTTATTTAGTGTGTTCTAGAAGGGTTTAAAGCCAGACCCATCAAGTTACACAAAAGGTTTCACAATTTTTGCATGTTTTGCAAACATTTCACAATGGGTTTGTCGACCTCTTGAAGTCCTACTACCATTTTCTCGAGTGTAATTGCCACAATCATAGCATTGGAGTAAGCGCCGAATGTTGCTAGAGTGCATCATTGGCGTTGTTTTTGCCTCAGAGCCTACTAACACCAATGCGAGAGCATGCTGATACCACCGTCATCTGTATTGTCCACCTTCGTTGCTTAATGCATGTGTGCAAGATATTTGTGGATCGAATAGTACGGTCCGGTTGTGGATATAATATTTGACGGATGCCACCTTGGGAATAGGATTGACATATCACACGTACTAGATCCCTGGCGTGGCACGTCCCCGCCGTTAATATTGGTTTTCAATTTGCAAAACATTCTGATAAGCATTCTTAATATTACAGGGTCATCAATGACTATTATACATTGTAGTGGCATTAGAGGTTTAGAGCAGAGCACAATCCTCTTACACATAGATTCTACATCAATAAGTCTCCAAGATAGATAGTGTTAGGATTTAATTAGTTCAATAATTAAAGGGATAATCCTCCCTATGTAATATCCCGTGCGGTTCCTTAGGCAACAGTCACGACGCTCCCACGATGTAGAAACCGTCCCCGACGGTTGATCCCGAAACGCCGCCTCCTCGATATGTCGGTTGTTGAGGCGACGGTTCCCCTTTATAAATACCCGATTGTCAATGGAATAAAGAACATCTTTTGATTCATTCGCTTCTCTCGATCGCTCTCAGTTTCTACTTCGAACACGTTATCAGCACTGCTCGCCGGAGCGATTCCGACGCCGGCGAACTCGCCGGAAGAAAGAAGAACAAGAAGAACGGGCAAAAGAAGGTGAGAAATAGAACAATGCATCGAGGTATGATGTCCCTGTTTCTTCACCTTCAACGCGACCACGGCCGTCGCCGCCGCTTCGTCGGGCGCCACCGCCACCATGGTGTAGGCGGACTTCGCCGGTTCCAGCGTCGCCAGCGCGACCTCCGCCGCTTCCGGCGTGGAGATTGCAACCAGCGCCGCCACCGCCGGTTGTCCACGTCCACGTAGCCGCACCGCGCCTGCCGTCCCCGGCGCCGGCTCCTTTGACTTCGCCGCGCGCGGGGGTTCGCTGTCGCCTCTTGGCCCTCGACGTCCCGCGGGCGAGCTCGCCGTTAGCCGGCCGCTCCGGCACACGGAGCCCCGCGGCGCTCGGGCTCACGAACGGCGCCTCCAACGGCGTCGCGTCCGGCCACGCAACCGCCTTCTCCGCGCACCAGCGCTCGCCGCCGTCTCATATTGGCGAGCTCGCCGTCGACCGACCGCTCCGGCGCATGGAGCCCCGTGGCGCTCGAGCTTGCGAACGGCGTCGCGCCCGGCTCCCATCTCCCTGGTGGTTCTTCCCCCGAGGACGAGCGCGGAGCCGCTGGCCGCCGGTGAACGCCGCTGCAGCAGCGTGCCTGGATGTGGCGCTCGGACGGGCATGGAAGGCTCCGCCTGCGTCTTGTGAGGATAGGGATTGAGTGGAAGTTGGAGATTTATTTCCCTTTCTCTCTCCTTATTGCCTAGGCTCTGTACGAGTCCATGTGCATGCGGCACTAGTACTTGCTGCTGTGCATCCGACACTAGTACTTGCTGCTTGTTTAATATTGTACCGTAGCTATTTGCTTTAGTAGTTCAACTTATTAACAAATTAGCCTTATAACAGTAGCTCTAGCACTAATTTATTCCTGTTTAATTCAGTACACATATTCAGTACTGTTTTCTGTTGAGTACCCTATATTCCAGATGTTGATGTAATATATTTCCACTTTGCCACATGTCGAAATTAATTACATCCATTTGCAATTGAAATTTTAAATTTCTTGCAAATGTAGATGGAAAATCAAAGTGATTTCTTCAAATTGATGTTTTGGGATCATGATGTGGTGTGTAGATTTATCTACCACTACTGTTTAAGCCTACATTTTGTCATTTTTGACATTATGATTGCCAATGTGCTCTCCCATACATTTTAATTAAGTTATGACATAAGGCATTCGAAGTGTGAGTATATACTCCGCTAATGCTGCTAGATCTACTCCAAAATTTATTCTGGAGATTATCTACAACGTGTCATACTTAACAATTTGAGCTTCACACTAATAAGTTCAAGCCACTTCTTGAAACTTTATTTTGCATAGTTCATTACGACATAACCATGATGGATTTTAATTTACGAATGTAAATTAATATTCTCTGGTTTACCATGTAGGTAAACGATGGCTCGAGAGTTTGATGCACTCGCTCTCAACGGCCACAACTACCCTATATGGGCCATGGACATCAAGATCTCTCTTGCGTCCCGTGGATTAGTGCGTGCAATCCAGACCCCGGAGAATCCACCTCCGGCTGGAGTGACGCCGCTGACAGATGAGCAAAAATATGCTGCTTTGTACATCATAAGGCACCATATTCACCCAGATCTGAAGTCTGAGTACTTGGAGGAAGAATCCCCTAGTACCTTGTTTCAGGCCCTCAAGACGAGGTATGAACAGCAGAAGGCAGTTGTCATGCCTGAAGCACTCCATGATTGGACACACCTCCGACTCCAGACTTTAAGTCTGTCGGGGAGTACAATCATGAGGTTCATAAGATCAGTTCCAAACTGCGCTTTTGCGGGAAAGAACCTACTGATGCGGAGAAGATAGAGAAAACTCTGTCCACTATGCTCCCATCTGACAGGATCCTCCAGCAGCAGTACCGTGCTCGCGACTACCAAGTCTATTCCGATCTTATTCATATTTACTTCAGGCTGAAAAGCATGATGAGCTACTCGCTAAGAATGGCTCTCAGCGCCCGGTTGGTTCTCAACCTCTACCTGAAGTTCATATGAATGTCGCAAACGGACGAAAGTTTGATGGTGGCTTCAAAGGAAAGCCCTCGAACTTCAATGGTAAGCGAAAGCGCAACCGGAACAGGAAGCCCAGAAACTCAGACCGTGGGAAAGGCACCGCAAAGCCCAAGTTTGACAAAACTAAGCTTTGCGACAAGTGTGGATGCTACACGCACCCCACTGACAAGTGCAAGACCCCAAAGCATCTGGCCATTCTGTACCAGCAATCCCATGGACGCAACGCACCTCGAGGGAAAAGGTTTGAAGCCAACTTCAACCTTCATCCAGATGGCAGCGATGGAGCTGGTTGTTCGCAAGACGTTCCCCGGGACCTAGCAACGCCGTTACTCTCCTTCCGTCAGAGGACCCTACAGGAACGGAGGACATGATGGTTGAGTACGCCTCAACCGACGTGTTTGGAGACTTCGACTAGTCCCGCTACCTCCTTAGTGATTGATATATTCATGTCCATTTGTGATGTTGTAATAGAACATAAGTATTGTTGTCATTTATATTGTATCAGCACTTTGATATAATAAGATTGTAATCTATGTATTTAAATAAAGGATTCTTATTGAAAATTCTTCATTTTTATATATAGTTCTCTACGGGAACAATCCGATGGAAGAGGAATTATGCCTTGTGGACAGTGCTACCACAAACTCCATACTGAGGGAGTTGAAATATTTCCAAACTCTGAAAAAGATGAATGGAGATATTTTGACAATCGCTGGACGCGATACGGTAATTGTTGGCACTGGACGTGCCATATTTACCCTCCCAAGTGACAATTGAGGATGCCCTGCTGTATCCCGATTCTTCACGTACCCTAATCAGTTATCGAGATATCCGTAAGAATGGTTTTCACATTGAAACCCATGAAGACAACAAAGAGGAGTATACTCTTCACAAAAGATACGGATATGGCAAGCAAGTACTTGAAAAAATTCCTTCTCTGTCGTCCGGATTGTACTATACGTACATCAAACCCGTAGAACATGTTGCTTACAAGGTAATTTTCCAGAATGTTAACGCATTCCAAACCTGGCATGATCGCCTAGGCCATCCTGGTATCGGGATGATGAGGAAGATTACTAGCAATTCCATTGGTCACAATTTGCTTGAGTCCAAATTTCCTCAGTCGTCAGACTTCGTGTGCACATCATGTGCCACGGGAAAGCTTATTCTGAGGCCTTCGCACCTCAAGATACAAGCTGAACCACTTCAATTTCTTGAACGAATTCAAGGAGACATTTGTGGTCCCATCCAACCATTGTCTGGACCGTTTAGGTATTTCATGGTTCTAATTGATGCATCTACACGATGGTCACATGTGTGCCTTCTTTCCACACGGAACATGCATTTGCCAAGATAATGAGGGAAGTAATTAAGTTACAGGCCCATTATCCAGAAAGTCGAATTAAATCAATTCGCATGGACAATGCTGCAGAATTCTCCTCACGTGCTTTCAATGACTATTGCATGGCCCTGGGGATTGAAGTTCAGCACTCTGTTCCATACGTCCACACTCAAAATGGTTTGGCTGAATCCCTAATTAAGAGGATCAAACTCATTGCAAGACCTTTGTTGATGAATTGCAGCTTGCCAACTCGTGTTGGGGTCATGCAGTTTTACACGCTGCTGACTTAATACAATTGCGACCTACTGCATATCACAGTACTTCCCCTCTGCAATTGGTACGTGGAAATCCACCTAGCATTTCCCATCTGCGTAAGTTCGGATGTGCTACATACATCCCGATCTCACCACCTCAGCGGACATCCATGGGCCCACACAGAAAACTGGGGATCTATGTGGGGTACAAATCGCCGTCGATTATTAAGTACCTGGAACCCCTTACTGGGGATCTATTCACAGCCCGTCACGCTGATTGTATATTTGACGAGGAACATTTTCCGGCATTAGGGGGAGATTTCAAGTACCAGAAAGAATGCCCGGAAATTGATTGGAATGCTCTTGCCATTTCAGCCTCCGATCCACGTACCCAAGAGACGAACTCCAAGTTCGGAAAATCATAAATTTGCAACATCTTGCAAATAATCTGCCAGATTCATTTACTGATCTAAAAGGTGTCACAAAATCCTTGAATCCGGCCAGAAATGCGCCCGAAAGAGTGGAGGTACCAACTAAAACCACTCAACTCCCCGTTCCCAAAAAGAGGGGGAGTAGTACGGCCTCTGACCGGATCCTGCTTCTCGCAAGCAGCAAAGGAGAGTGAGGAGAAACTCCTCAAAGTCAGTAAATGCAAGTCAACTCAACGTTGACAAACACCTTATGGGTAGTATACACCCAGTGGAAGGGCAACCTCCACAACCCAGCTCCAGCTTGCACACACTGGCTGGGACATCGGAACACCTAGACTCACGCGTATTGGGAAATCACGAAGAGTCATCAACGGTGCACGAGATATCCATCAACTATATCGATTCTGGAGAATCATTCAACCGTAAGTCTACGATTGTCGACACTTATTTTTCTGTACAATTGCAAATACCCTTCTTAATGATCATGATCCAAGGACTATCGTTGAGTGTGAAAAACGCTCCGACTGGCCTCAATGGAAGGATGCAATACAAGCAGAATTAGCCTCGCTTAATAAAAGGAAGGTATTCACAGAAGCAATACCTACACCTCCCAGTGTTTTCCCTGTGGGATTCAAATGGGTTTTCCTCCGGAAACGGAATGAGAACAATGAGGTGGTGAGATACAAAGCAAGGCTCGTAGCACAGGGTTTCACGCAGAGACCCGGCATTGATTTCAATGAGACATATTCTCCAGTGATGAGTGGTATCACTTTCCGATATTTATATCTTTGGCAGTGCAAAATCGTCTATCTATGCAGTTGATGGATGTCGTGACCGCATATCTTTACGGGTCACTAGATTCGGACATTTACATGAAGGTTCCTGACGGAATCTCTGTCCCGGATGCAAGCGCAAAACGCAACATGTACTGTGTAAAACTGAACAAGTCTTTATACGGCTTGAAACAGTCGGGGCGGATGTGGTACAACCGACTTAGTGAGTTCCTCTTCAAAAGGGTTACTCCAACAGTGATGACTGCCCATGTGTTTTCATCAAGAAGTCCTCTTCAGGATTTTGCATCATTTCCGTGTACGTCGATGATCTCAACATCATTGGCAACGCACAAGATATTGATGAAGCACGCAATCATCTAAAGAGGGAATTTGAGATGAAGGATTTGGGTAAAACCAAATTTTGCTTGGGTCTCCAACTCGAGCACCTTCCCTCAGGAATAATGGTACACCAAGCTGCCTATATCCAGAAAATATTGGAGAAATTCAATATGGACAAATCCTATCCGTCTAAAACTCCCATGGTGGTTCGATCTCTAGACGTAGAGAAAGATCCGTTCAGGCCGAGGGATGATGGAGAAGAGATGTTGGGACCCGAGGTTCCATATCTCAGTGCCATTGGAGCGCTTATGTATCTTGCAAATTGTACGAGACCTGACCTCGCATTTGCAGTGAATCTACTTGCTAGACACAGCGCAGCTCCCACCAAACGCCATTGGTCGGGAGTCAAGAATGTCTTTCGATATCTCCAAGGCACAAAGGATCTTGGCCTATTCTTTCAGTTCCAGAAAACCTGGACTCTAGTATGATTGGATACGCTGATGCTGGCTATTTATCTGATCCCCATAATGCCAGATCGCAATCCGGCTTTGTGTTCCTACATGGTGGAACGGCCATATCATGGAAGTCTTCGAAACAGACTCTGGTTGCAACGTCCACCAATCATTCTGAAATAATTGCAATATATGAAGCATCACGCGAATGTGTGTGGCTTCGCAGGATGATAACCACATACAAAGTCATGTGGAATTGGTTCTATCGAATCACCTACCATTATCTACGAAGATAATGCGGCTTGTGTTGCACAGATGCAAACAGGATACATCAAGAGCAATATCACTAAGCATATTGCCCCAAAATTGTTTTATCCTCATCAACTCCAAAAGAGTGGGGAAATAAACATCTTGCAAGTTAAATCATGTGATAACCTCGCTGATCTTTTCACGAAGTCTCTACCAACTTCAACATTCCAGAAATATATTCATGGGATTGGTATGCGACGGCTTCGGGATTTGCAAGAGTCAGGGGGAGTATCTTCCTGAACTTTCCTGTTCAAAGCATCATATTACACTCTTTTTCCCTTTATGAGTTTACTTTTCAGGTTCTCATTAAGGTTTTTAATGAGGTAATATCAACATACTTTCTGTTTTCCCCACGGGATTTTAGGGAAGTATACACGACATATTTATTGCCTTCCAAATTCTATGGATATAATCATATCGAGTTAGAGGAGACAATAATCATCATATGTTGGATCATTTTCTCCTTATTTTCCCACAGGGTTTGAAGGAGTTTTACCAACATATCCTACACTACTTCTCACATTTTTCCCACAGGGTTTTTGGAGGAGATTATTCCAAGGATGTTCAGTCGCAAGTACAAGGAAGGATTAGGGGAGTGTTAGGATTTAATTAGTTCAATAATTAAAGGAATAATCCTCCCTATGTAATATCCCGTGCGGTTGCTTCGGCAACCGTCACGACGCTCCCACGATGTAGAAACCGTCCCCGACGGTTGATCCCGAAACGCCGCCTCCTCGATATGCCGGTTGTTGAGGTGACGGTTCCCCTTGTATAAATACCCGATTGTCAATGGAATAAAGAACATCTTTTGATTCATTCGCTTCTCTCTCGATCGCTCTCAGTTTCTACTTCGAACAGATAGAAAGGTTCTTCATTAAAGCATCAACAATCATCACATAAATCATTAAACATAGATAGCGGGAGCAGACATATGTTAAGTAGTTTGATAATCACACATTGATACATATATACTATTGGTAGGGACAGCTGATGGAAAGCAAATCGTCCTTCCATAAATAAGTTTTGAAGACATGAGTCTCCAGGCAATTCCTGGCTACAAAACATGCAAACTATTTCAAAGATTATTATTGCAGGGAAAAACATTATGTTTATCAGTAGTAGCAGCACATGTTTCAGAATAGAAATCAGATTAAGATCAAAATACAACAGAAGTGCTTATTTCTATGAAAAGAAATCAGATGAAGATCGATATTAAACAAAAGTGCTTATTTCGAGGAACTACATTATGTTTATCAGTAGTAGCAGCACATGTTTCAGAATAGAAATCAGATTAAGATCAAAATACAATAGAAGTGCTTATTTCTATGAAAAGAAATCAGATGAAGATCTATATTAAACAAAAGTGCTTATTTCGAGGAACTACATTACAGAGGGTAGAGGGTGGCACAGAGCCACAAATGGCAGACTATTTGATGCATCTTTAGGAGGGAAGACCTGACACGGCTTAAGCACGCCACCCACCTTTGACAATGGTAATTGATTGCTAAAACGGTATGATAAGCATTCTTAATATGACATGGTAATCAACAATTACTATACAGAGCAGTGGAAACTTAATTTTACAGCAAAGCACAATGCTCTCTCACATACACGAAGTTTACATAAGTATTCAGGATATGAATGTCAATAGTATAAATAGGTCTTTCAATACAACGTCCATGAACTATCACAGAGACATGCATGAATAGCAAAACATAGTCAGAAAAGAGAAAACCATCCCACTGCAACTCAAACACCAAGAAAAGTACTGCAGCCAAGTATACCTGGCGAAATCACACATACATTAGTTCAAAAGCTCAATTACGAAAGACAATAACAAATGGTAAATATATGGAAGCCTATTTAAGTACTTGCTTAGCCTAAGTATGCCCTCAGTTTGAACAAAGCACCAAGAGGATGGCCATTACTTTGGACCAGCCTCACGATAGAAACCTTCCATGCTATACACGAGTACGAATCTCACATGAAGTTCCAGGTCTAGAAAAACGAAACTATTTAACAGGTCCAGAATAAGAATAGTGCAGAATAAGAACCGATGCTCCAAGAATATTCCGTGTGCGCATAGCCAGAGAAAAACAACTAAAAGAAATTTCTACCCAAAATGCTCCTTTTGGTATGGAAACCATCTCCAGGACAAACTGTATATCAATCTGTGAAGTAGGACTGGATAGAGGGCTAGCAAATAAATCAATTGTAATGAGCAAATCAATTGTAAAGGAAAATAAATGATAAAAAATCTTATGGTTGCTAGTTCATTTCAGCATTACTATCAAACTAATTATACTGCAGTAACACAACATGCAAATCTAAATGACCCTAAGTGAATTCATGGCATCTGTACATTAAGAATAAGGTCTCACTATTTTACTTACAGTAAAGGGCAAAAATACTATTGAAAAACTACTAGGCAGAAAGAAAATCCGTATGCACACTTATTCCGCTATCCAGTCTAACATATCTATTCGTCAAACTAAAGATATCCTTGTTCTCAGCCAAAATGAAAACAATTAACTGAAGTCCGCCATATGACTTCCTGAAAAAAACTGGAGCGTTCTGAAACTTGCTAATTGCGACAAACACAAAAGCTAAAGCACCCAAGACAGAAGAATTAGCAGATTTCTCAAATCTAGATTGAAATACTTCTTCAAATAATGGGCTTTATTTACTAAACTGCACAGGGTAACACTTGCCCGGAGATTAGATAAATGACACATGTAAGCAATACACATATGCACATTCGGCATAAGGTCTCACTCTTTTATATACAGTAAAAGGCAAAAATAATAATGGAAACTACTGGGTAGAAAGAAAATCCATATGCACACTGATTTGGGCTATCTAATCTAACATATCTATTCGTCAAACTAAAGATATCATTGTTTTTAACCAAAATGAAAACAATTAAACTGAAGTCTGACACGTAAGCAATACAAAATGAAGGTTTATGTCCACCTGACACTTCTCACTTCTTGTACATTAAAAGGGAAAATCGCATGTACCAACAATAATATGAAGCAACATATGTAATTTCATCACTGTACTATTTATATAATGTTTAATGGACATAGTCATGATTTGTGAACTGGACCAGGGGAAAACTAAGAAACAACTTCGTACAACATCAAGGAAAATGGGATCAAGGGGCCTAGAATTCCAAAATATGCACAATTACAAAAATACTTCTTGCATTAACAGAATAGTTAAAGATAGTACAACTCAAAATATGCACATTGGAGAAAACTTGACAGTCTAGGCACCAACCAGATCATCACATTTCCAGTGTCCAACATTAAGCATTTGACATCGCCCGGATAAGTCGAGAAAAATAGTTCGTGGAAGAGTTAAAAAGCTTAACTTCGTGAATAATGGAAACAAATCATAGTAAGTATCCAATCATAAGTTGGCAAAGATAAATTTCACAAAACAGAATACCATTGAACTTGAGAACCTTCACGTCTCTCACAATTTTAGTAGTAGGAATCACATTCATACACCTCTCACTAACTCTACATTGCCAAACCAAAAAGTGCCATATGTCTATGAAAAAAATCCATCTCATATCTAAAATGGCACCTCAAATTTAGAAAAGTACCTTAGTTTCCATGGGCAGAGATAGTTGATGATTTTACATCACTGGCTGCCTCCTTCGTTCTATCCATTCCGCCATATCCAATGGTCCAATGGTGAAACATAAGATCATCTGAAACCAGGACAAAACAGAATCATGAAGCTGACAGACAATTTGGGAAAAAGTTATCCAGATCAGCACAATCCTCAGTTCCTCACCTCATACTTAACCTAGCTGATGCATCATCGATACTTATAATTGTCCTTGAATAATTGCTAATCGTATATAGATCATAAATTAACCCAAAAAATACTATAAATTGTTCTGTACCAATGGTGCACATCTGGGTTGTAGTTTCCATCACATAATTTGTGTAAACGGGACAAAAAAATTGCAACACAGGAAAAAACATATAGGTTGAAATCAGCAACGATATGATACATATACTATAATGTAAAATCAGTTGAGAGTATGCACATACAAACCTAAAGCGACCGATTGAGCATGCTTCTTATTTGCAGCATAAAAGGGCATCAATATCACTAAGAAATGTCCAAACCCTGAGGACTAAAGTCAGCATGAACCCAAATTTCATATATTGTATCAACAACGTAATTCCCAATTAATTTTGCGCAATCCCCTCAACCAGCATGACCCTACCATCCAACTTTCTAAATCTCACACAAGAACGAAGCTACAAATAAGAGGAAGGAGAAACGTCCAACCAAGCAAGGAACAACACAAACCTGTGAATAGGGGCACGCTACAGCACTGACCACCTCTTGTCAGAAACCTCGAAGTGGGAGAGGCGCGAGTGGCAGCATGCTCTCCTCCCAAAGATGGAGATGGTGTACGTCTCATGGTGACCTCCTGGCAGAGACGTACACCATCTCCATATCTGGGAGGAAAGCATTATGGTGTACGTCCAGAGAGAGAAGAACCTATAGATCCCTGACAAAGAAAAGGCAGCGGAGTGCAGTCCACTGCTCTGTTGGTCAGTGTCTTCAGTATGTAATCGCAAATATTTTATCAATTCAAGGATCATGTGCACATGAAGGAAAACCGAGAAATAAGACTGGGTTGTGATGTGCAGTGGGACGACTCACTACATAGAAGAAAGATGTTGGAAAGAAATTAACGATAGACTGCATGACTGAATAACTATCAATTCAAACCCCATATGTAAACCAAGAACTCAAGCAAAATTAAAAAATGCCGGTCAAATACGAAATCGATTTTTTTCATGCACACCGACCTCTTGTATATTGAAATAGGAAAATATAAGCATTTAGATTGAATATTAATCAGTTAAGAGGATTAATGAATTTGTACTTGTATTCTAATAGGTTAAAAGTTTTTTTTTAAGAGTGCACCAAGGCGCACCATAGTTTTATAGAAGGCAGAAAAAATTTACAAAAGAACTTCACCCTTGCGTACAAGGGATCCGTTTTACACCGGAACATCCAGAACTCAACGCTACTCTCTCGCTACAAAGTTTTGCACTCCAGCACCAACACTTAAACCTACTCGGACTCTCATCCAGAGCTGGTACTCGTCCAGAATCTGTCCAGCGAGCTGAAACGCCGTCCGCTGCTGTCCGAGGTTGTTGTACACCCGAGAGTTCCGCTGCTTCCAGATGGACCAGCAGATGAGGATCACCACCGTATCGAACCTCTGGCGCTCCTTTTTCTGAAAGCGTTTGCGTTCCTTAAGCCACCATGGCTCCAAAAGATCCGTGGGCAAAGGAACCTGAACTCCGATACCTACCCGATGGAAGCACTCGTACCATGTCTCTCTAGCAAACACACAATGCATAAGGACATGCTCTATCGTTTCTTCCTCCTGCAGGCAGTTGGCACAAGCAGAGATGGTATCCTGAAGGCCATGTCTCACTCGTCTATCCGACGTCCAGACCCTGTGCTACAGCGCTAGCCAAATGAAGATTTTGCATTTGGGCGAAGCTTTGGACTTCCAGACGCACTCCGCTGTAGCTGAACGAGTGCGTCCTTGGCACAGCATCCTGTAGGTCGAGCTCGCCGTGTACTGACCGCTAGCAGACCATGGCCACGAGAAGGAGTCCTGCTCGCCAGCTCTGCACTGCACTCCTGCCGTCTGAATCCACAAGTTCAGTAGTTGGGTTGCTCCTGTCTCCACCGGCAGCTCTCCAATGTCACTCATCCAAGTGTGATCACGCAGTCCCTCAGCTACCGTTCTGCTGTTTTTCTTCCTCGTGTCCACCACATCAAAGATCGCTGGCGCAATGTCCTTCACTGACAGTCCTTCGATCCAGCAGTCCTTCCAGAAAAGGACGCGATGCCCGTCCCCCACCTTGATTTTGACCAGGCTTTGGAAAACCTTGGCCGCATCCGTGTCCTTCAGCATTGGGAGCCCCTGCCACGGCCTGTTCAAGTCAGTGCGTCGCAACCATTCCCATCGAGTGCGCAGAGCCAGCCCCTGCAGTCTCAGGTTGATCACGCCTAGTCCGCCGAACTCAA
This sequence comes from Poa pratensis, assembly GCA_947311845.1. Taxonomy (NCBI): domain Eukaryota; kingdom Viridiplantae; phylum Streptophyta; class Magnoliopsida; order Poales; family Poaceae; genus Poa; species Poa pratensis. The sequence goes on along the minus strand of CAMZMU010000110.1, from coordinate 30,629,784 downwards.
AGGGGTAGCAGATCTTCTCCCAGGCGACGAGGCATTGGCCGCCGTTTGCATCCTCCTTTCCTGCCCAGAAAAACGACCTCATCCATCCGTTGATCTCCTCTAAAACCCACAGCGGCGCTTCCGCGACGAGCAGGTGATGGATTGGCTTGGCGGCGATCACAGTTTTTACCAGGACCAGGCGCCCTTCTCTCGCCATGAGTCCCCTCTGCCAAGGCGGCATGAAAGCCACCGCCTTGTCGATCATAGGCTGCCATTCGTCCTTCGTCAGTGGGCGGAGCGCCAACTGCAAGCCCAAATACTTGATTGGGAACTCCTCGATCCTGCAATTCATGGTATCCCGAACCAATTCCTTGTCCTCCTCTGTCCCTTTGATCACGGTGGCCGTGGTCTTGGAGTAGTTGACTTGCAGCCCCGACGCTTCACCAAACATCTGCAGAATCCCTTGCACAGCTCGTATCTCAGAAATTTGCGGTTGGATGAACAAAACGACGTCGTCCGCGTAGATGGAAACGCGCTGCAAGGCATAGATTCCTGGAAAGGGCTCCAGTAATTGCTCGTCCGCCGCACCCGAGATCAGCGCCGTGAAAACCTCCATCCCCAGCACAAACAGCGTGGGCGAGACCGGGTCCCCCTGCCTCAGGCCACGCGCATGCTGAATTCTTCTTCCTGGTACTCCGTTAACTGAAATTTTGGTGTTGGCCGTGCGCAGCAGAATTGCGATCCACCCCAGGAAAACATCTCCAAAACCCATCTTGCGCAAGACTTCAAACAGAAAAGACCAGGAGAGGGAATCGAAAGCGCGAGAGAGATCAAGCTTTAGCAGCACACCTTTCTTCTTTCCTGCTTTGATTTTTCTGGCCACTTGTCTGACGAGCAGGAAGTTATCGTGCAGGTTGCGCCCCTTGATGAACGCGGATTGGTTGGCGCTAACCAGATCACCGATCCGTGGTCTTATTCTGTTGGCGATCAGCTTGGCGAATAGCTTCGAGATGCTGCGAACCAGACTGATCGGGCGGTAGTCACCAATCGAGCTAGCATCTGGCTTCTTCGGAATAAGTGTGATCAAAGCCCTGTTCAGTTTCCCAAATCCTCTGTCGTCCCCGACAAACAGTTTCAGAAGCACCGCCATCACGTCCAATTTGATTATCTGCCAGGCTTTCTGAAAGAAGAGGCCGCAGAATCCATCTGGCCCAGGTGCTCGATCAGCAGGCATGTCCTTGATCGTCTCCCAGACCTCCTCTTCTGTGATGATGCGCTCCAGGTCGCGCAGGTCAGCATGGGGTATGTTGAGCTGCTCCAAATCGATCGAGTGCTCTCTGTTGCGCACCGTGCCTAACAGATCATGATAAGCATCGAAGAAAACCTCCTCCTTGCGGCTCTGATCCGTCACAATTTCCCCATTGATAGTGACAGCGGGGATGTAATTCTTGGTGCGCCTGCCGTTAGCAACCATGTGGAATAGCTTGGTGTTCGCATCCCCATCCTTGAGCCAATTCATCCGCGATCTTTGTCGGGCCATTGTTCTTTCCAGAGACGACAGGCATAGAACAGCTTGCTTCAGAATTCTCCGCAGCCAGATCTCACCATCCGACAGTAGCCGCCTGTCTTGCGCCGCGTCGAGCTTCAGGATAACCGAGTTGGCGATCGCAATCTGAATCTTTATATTGCCTACTCTACGCTGTCCCCAGGATTGCAGATGAGCCGCTGTGTTGCGCAACAGAGCATCGAGGCGTTGGAAAGGGTCCACAATGGCAGCATTGCACACCCAGCCTTCACGGACAACATCCTCAAATCCCTCCAATTTGGTCCAAAACACCTAGAATTGGAACCTCCTCTTGGGTCTGAACGCGGCATTCAAAGACAAGTGCAGCGGCGCGTGGTCAGAAACGTTGGACGACAGTGCCTGAAGCACACTGTCAGGATTGTTCAGGTCCCAATCTACCGAGACCAGCGTGCGATCGATCCTTGTCATCGTTGGCACCCGCCGTTCATTAGACCAAGTGTATTTCCTTCCGTGAAGGTAAAGATCCTTCAGTTCGTGCCTAGTAGCAAAAGCTCTGAATTTGGCCGTCATGCGTCTGTTGATATTTGCGTTGTTCTTCTCTTCAGCACGCATGATCATGTTGAAGTCGCCCAAGACTAGCCACGGCCCAGGGCAGAGAGCCCGTCGTTCTGTGAGCTCCTCCAGGAACAGAGTCTTGGCCTCTTCGCCCTGTGGTCCGTACACCGCTGTCAGCCACCATCTTCCCTGATCCTTAGTAAGAACTTCTCCCATAATAGCGTGGGTATCCATCACAATGTTGGTCACATCCAGAGCAGATGTTTTCCACGCAAGCAGGATACCCCCACGTGTTCCCTCCGCCGGTAAGAACGCGAAGCCGTCGAAGGACGGCCCCAAACATTGTATTACGAAGAAGCGATCGATTACAGCTACTTTAGTCTCCAAAAGGCATACAAGATTAACCATCGCCGAAGTCACGAACTCCCTAACAGCATCACGCTTGTCTGAATCGTTCAGACCACGGATGTTCCACCCTAGCAGCTCAGGATTGATATCCATAAAGGAATTTGGACACCAACAGCCGCGCAACGACGCGCTCAACACGCGCTAACCTCCCTGCTGCCCATCGCCATCAGGTCTAGATCCGCCGGCACTGTCTTGCCGTAGATGGCGGCGATCGCACGTAGATGTTGCTCCTTCAGGGGGGAGTCGAACATCCCTTGCAGTTCCGCCAAGTGGGATTCGTCGACGCAGAGCTCGTTTGGGGCAATGCCCAGCGCCGTGAGCAGCGCCGTGTCTGCGACAGACACCTTCCGTGGAGGTTTGCCTGATGCAGGAGTCGATGCCGAGCGGCGCGTGACTCTCCTGGGAGTAAAAGGCTCAGCCTCAGCGCGAAGCACCTTGGTAGCTTCAATTTCTCGCAGAAGAGGCGGTGCGATCATCTTCAGAACTCTGGTGCAAAACGATTTGATCTTGGCCATCGCCAGTTCCTCCTTGGGGTTCATGCCGGAGCCCTTTCCTTGCTCTGGCCCATCCGCTATCTTCTGCTCAGTCGGGGAAGAGTCCACAGGGACAGAGATGGGCACATCGATGAGGCCATCCTCCGAGAACTGACTCAAGGCTGGCGTCGTCAGAGTGGCACCGTGCGCAGCAGCGAGGGAAGAATCTTGGGCCTGGGTGGTTGGAGCTGGCGAGCACAAGCTATCCAGGGGCACCGGCGAGAGGGTGACCTCAAAGAACTCTTGCGTCAAGGCGCGGCCAGGCGAGACCTGATCAGCAGCCGTTGCGGCGAAGTCGCACCCCGCGCCCGAAAGGGCAACAGAGGATGAACTTTCAGAGACTGGAGAGCTTGTTAGCATGTCCACTAGCGCATGGCCGTCCAACGGGTGCGCCGGCGAGGGCACGCTCTGCAGCTGTCCATCTTCAAAGACTGGAGATTGCCTCAGGCTTGGGGAGGGCTCCTGAACGGAGAGCGGTGAAGCAGCATTGGGGATCAGCGTCGGGGCAGGGGCTGCCTGGGCGCGGGCAGATGATGGGGACGCCGGAGCCGGAGTGCGTGCCACATCAACCAGAAGCAGTGGTGGCGAGGATGGCGGCGCCCAGCGCTCCGGCGAGGGAGACGGCGGAGCAGCCAGGCCATCAGAGGGCCCCGAGCCAGCATCGGCATCACCAGAGGAGTTGCCGCCCTCAGAGTCTGAGCGCAGCAGCGCCAAGCGGCGCGCGCGCTTTCGGCCTCCGCGGCGCCCCCTTCTCCTCGGACGGCGCGGCGCTCGATCATGATGATCTCCATCAGCAGCGCCCGGGGCTAGCGAAGCGTCAGCAGGATTGTCGCGACGGCTCTCCATGCGCCTCATGCTGAAGGCCACATCATAGTGCATCAGACGCTGCAAGTCCTTGGTCGCCGGCAGCTCACCAGGGGAGTTTGCTTCAGGGACCGCCAAGACACGGCCATCTGGGAGCAGCCCAGGGTTGGTCATCCATCCTTTGATCTTGAAGCTCGAGAGATCAGAGCGGTTAGAAGAGGATTGGTCGACGCTTTCGATGTGGCAGACGGGGGAGAGTAGCTTGGCAGCGGTAGAACGGCTCCAGGCATGCTCAGGAATCCCGACCAAATCAATGGCAACGCGGTAGCGCATGATTGCACTTTCGCCAAGTGCTGCCTCGTCCATTGCTTGAGGCGCAGCTGGAATCGCATCGCCGGGATCACTGGCCGTTCCAACGCGCGCTCATGATCAGCAGCGTCATTGAAAACGACCAAGAAATCAGCCTTGCGGGTGGGCGTGATTGAAAAGGCGTCGGCTTGCAGCGAGAGCGCCGCTTCCAGAACTTGGGAGACCTCATCCGCGTCAATGGCAGCACGGCTATCAACAACAGAGACAAGAATCGCACAGCGAAGCCGCGCTTCCTCCGTGTCAATCTCAGCCGAGCGCTCAATGATGCAGACCTCGTTGACGATGGGGGGGTTGACCGCAGATCTGGACCGTGGGGAGGGCGCACGCAGGAGCGCCGGCGGCGTCGGGAGCGGGGGAGTGGCCGCGCGCGAATCCATGGAGGTATCCGTGGCGTTGCCCGCTTCAGCTGCAGAGGTGGAGGGCGCTGTCGAGCGAGGCGCAGGGCCTCGAGCAGACGAGCGGCCCTGAGCAGCCGCGGAGGTGGCAGCGTCGGTCGCCGTCGAGCGAGGCGCAGGACCTCGAGCAGACGAGCGGCCCTGAGCAGCCTGAGCGCACATCTTGGCGACGTGCCCCAGCTCCTTGCAGAGGAAGCAGCGAACGCGAGAGGTGCAGGACGCCCGGAAGTGCTTCTCCGAGAGGCAGTTGAGGCATTTCCCCGCGAGGAACGCCGGAATCAGGCGCCGTGGGGCTGCCGTCGGGGGAGGCCGAGGGAGAGGGGGGCGGCGGCGCCTGCCATGGGCAGTCAGCCAGCCGTCCTTGTCGGCGCGGGGGGGGGGGGGGGCGCGGGGTCGATCTCTGCACATCTTGCTCACGCAGCCGGATCACGATGGAGCGCAGCGGGCGGGGAGCCGCTGGGGAGGGCCTGGGAGGCGCCGGCGAGGCAGCCACGGCGGCGAAGGATCTGGTTCCGAAGGGCGGCGAAGCAGATCTGGGGCTCTCCTCGGCGCGCAGGCAGCGCTCACGCTCCGAGATGGAACGGCTCGGGCCCGTCGCGGAGCCACAGACGGGAGAGGCCATGGGAGTCGGGTCTTGGGCTTGGGTGTCGGCGGCCGCGGCGGCGAGGAGCCTACCGGCGGCGAGGAGGGGGTGGGCAATATCTACCACAAAGCAACACATGGCGCAGGGCAATAGGTTAAAAGTAACGATTACATAAGTGACAAATCTATAATCTTTTATGCAGCATTTATATCTACCACAAAGACACAACAACGAATTGGTTATGGAGCGCAAATCTCCAAAGCAACACATGGCATGCCTGGATAATAAAAATACCACTAAATTTATCCAGTTTACAGTATAATTACACTATTGAACTAATTGGCTCACCTGATATATATGTTTCAACTGGGGACCAATACTTTAGCTGCAGAGCAAAATTAGGCTTGATCACCTCACCTAAAAACACCACAGGGAAGAAACAACCAGATTTGAAAAACACATTATGAATAAAAACCACAGCAAAATATTTAGAAGAACAGTTTAGAAGGACAGAGACAGTACAATAATATTTGGAAGAAAAGGAAAATCTAAAAAAAAGGAACTTTCCATGTGTTAGAAATGCAAGTAATAATTTCAAAACTCTTGTATACTTAGAAATCAAACTGGTTGCAGCATTTACCAACAAAGCCCAAAAATATTCGAGAGATTTAAGCCATAAGAATATAGTACTAATGTTATTAGCTGCAAAACTATAGTGGTGACTGAAATTAAAATGTCACAAGACATAGAATTTTTCCTTTGGTCTTTTACTACTATGAAGGTAGATAAATGTGCCTAGAATTAGTATTTAATTTAGAATTGTAACACTCACATCATATAATGCAAACTTTCCAAGATGTCAAGCTCACCAATCAAGTTTCAAATTTGGCAACCCCTTATCCCGCGAGTCGCGGCTGTACTATTCCTTCCATGCCCAGATGCATAATACAGGCATTTTTTTCATAAGCGACAAATCTGCAGCCATAATAACAAATTTTCACTAAAAAGCATCCAATAGATGTAAATGGCCAAATGCGTAGTCAGGTTTAATGCTGCAATCTGTAGGCGTAATAACAAATTTTCACTAAAAACCATCAAATAGATGTAAATGGTCAAGTGCACACACAAGTTTAATGCAAGAATAATTTACTGGCTCGTGAATCTTAATAAGCAATAAAAATGACTAACACACTGGGTGAAGCTAAGTACTGACTTCCATAAAAATCTCGGCAGCGACATGCCAATTGTTGATGCTAGAATAGCCACCTGGCCACGGCGACGACGCTCCTCCAGGAGCTGGACATGACACGTTCCTTACGAACCTTGCTGTCACCAGCCCACACCTGCATAGTCTGGAATCAAAACGTCCCCTTCTCAGGACCAATTCTAAAGAAAAATGCTCCTCTCAGATCTAGATTAATTCCAACGAAAAATGGAAACATTCAACATATGAATTGTTCATTTACATGAAACGAACACGAGAAAAAACCCTTCGAATCTGGATGCGTCCATACCCGGTCACTTCAGGCCTTGCTTTAAGACGATGGATATTGATATTGCTGAGGATGGGGAAGGTGAATAGAGAAAGTGAAGGAACAACCTGTAGGTCTTTTCGAAGATGAGGCGTCGCATGGCATGTTGCTGCGCTGCTGGCCGGGGTCCTCCATGACCATGAAGAGGTAGAGGAGGCCAGACAGTCCAGCGCAGCACACCGGAGACGTGCAGGATGGACGAAGCTCCACCAGCTGCTCCTCCAGTCGATGGGACGACGCGTGGCGGCGGTGCGAGAGGCCGCCTGCACAGGTCCTGCCGGCCACCAGCTGCTTCTCCCGGTGATGGCACGGCTGTGCGAGCACCGACTGCATTGCTCCCGCTGGCCACCAGCCGTTCCTGTCGGGGTGCTGCACGGAGGGAGAGGAGAAGGCGTGGGGAGAAGGCTGAGCCGACGGCCCGAAGGGAGGGAGGAGGAAGAGCGGGACAGGGAGAGTCGTGAATGCGGGAGGCGGCGCGCTAGGGTTTTCATCGCGGGTGGGTTCTGCTTTTATCTCACGCAGTAGAAAACTTGGACGGTTCAGATTCAACGGCCGAAACACGCTAAACTCTGAGAAGCCCCCTTGGGGAGTTGGGGTCTTGGCGTTTACCTCTTTAGATTATGGACCAACTTACTCGCCGTAGACCAATCACGTAATTGCAATAGTACATGCTCAACGAAAAGTGTTCGTACTGATATTTTGAGTATGAAAGAACTCATAACTTAACTTTTAAAAATTCATGACATAACTCGGAACTAGTTGTCGCCGGATATAACCGTGAAATATGGTATCGGATACGTGCGGATATTGCTAAAACCACATATTTTTCAGTATCCGTTAGTTACTATCCATATTTCGTTCGGCTCTAGTGCTTTCTTTTCAAACTTTTTTCCGCTTCTGATTGGTCATTTGCCTTCGATTTTTTGTTTTATAATCTACGAGTGATGTCTTCTTTCCCTTTCCCCGTTCCGTGTAGCAGTGAGCCGGGCACCAAAGCAGGGGCGGCGCCAGCAGGGGGGCGAGGTGGGGCGGCCGCCCCCCTCAACTTTTGCTAATTTTTTCATTATACATATTCAGTACGTATCTATACGTGAAAGGGAGGGAAAAAAAAAGGAAAAACAGCCAGAACGAGCACGCATCGAACACGTCTCGGTCGCACGCATCGATCCGCTCGATCCCCAATCCCAACTCGCTCCGCCCCGCATCTCGCTCTGCCCCGCGTCTCGATCCGCCGCCGGCCGCCCGTCGTCGCCCGCCCTGGAGCCGCTGCCGCCGGCCGCCCCTAGAGCCCTGCCTGGAGCCGCTGCCGCCCCTGGAGGCTGGAGCCGCTGCCGCCGGCCGCCCCTGGAGCCCCTGTTCACAGGTTCGTCGTCCTTGGCCGGTATTCCCCAATCCCATCCGGCATCCGCCGCGCCGCCCGTCTTCCCTGCTTCCTGTCTGCTTAATTCCTCACTGCCGTCTTCCCGTCGTGAATACCAGGTCTAGCTCGAACTGCGCTGCCGTCAGAACATGGACGGAGATGAGGAGCTGGATTGGGAAGCTATTTCAGCACAGATGGATGCCGGAGATGAGGAGCCGGATTGGGAAGCTATTGGAGCACGGTTGAATGCATTCGACTTGGAGGATGTAGAGGAAGTTGCAGCGCTGGCAGCGTCAAGGGCAGGAGTTGTAACATCATCTCGAAACTGCAGGCGGAGGCGTGACGACACGAACGACCAACAGCAACAGGGACAAGAAGAGCAGGTTCTTTCTCCCTCTTTTCAGATTTCAGTTTTGATGTCTATTGTTGTAGCAAAATATTTCAAAAAATTGATGACAAGAAGATTATGCTACGTTTTCATGCCTTAGGGAATCGTCGACGTCATCTACCTCGGAAGTTTCATCTTGCTAGCACAACTACAACTTAATGGTATGACACTATCCTATGAAAAGCTAATAATTGTATGATACATGTGCTCACAATTTTGACATATGTTGTAGGTGTCTCTTACATATTGGGATATCATATGGTGGCTGCCAATTATTCAACTCAAGTGACATGAGTCCATGTTAGTATGTTACTAGTTTTTAAGTTGTTTTTAGGTTACTTTTATGTCATTGTTAGTTGTACTTGATTAGTTATGAAACTGAATATGTTTTAACCTTTTTTTTGTGTTGAATACACTTGCTTTTGTCTAAATTTTGTGAGCTTTAATATTGTGAGGCTTCGACTTATTTACATTGTTCCTTCCATACAATTGGGGATTACATGTGTTGTCAAAAAAAAATTTGCCGATGGCACACCTTTTACTGTTCGCCCCTCGTCTCAATTCCTGGCTCCGCCACTGCACCAAAGGAGTAAAAGACCCATTCTTTGTGTGGTTATACGTGGACGAGGAGGTCGCCGTGGCGCAGGGCAAGGGCACTCTGGTGACGGTGCAAGCGTGTCCCCTCCCGGTGTGAAGGTTCAGAGTTTGGTTCAGTTCAACCTTTGTTGTACACTAGTAGCCTTGCACGTGCATGCACGTCTCAACTAAATTTTGTAAATAAATCATTTTTTATATATTTCGAAGTGGCAACAATACTGTAGTCGGATGAATTATAGTCAAGTAAAGACCGTATCTGTGAGCCATATCTGCAAGTATATTATGTCCGTCGGCGCATCCAAAATTGATCTTGACTCAGCATAGAATTGACATGTACACTCTAATACCAAATAACAACGAATTTCTCATGTCCAGCAAGTAGAATCGTACCTCCTAAAAAATATGAAACAGAACACAAGTTACCAATTCTTTGAAGGCACAGTTAACAATAAAATCAGAGAAAAGTTAACGGAGAAGTAAAAAAGAATGGTTCTAGATGAATAACATTGGGTTGTAGCAAGAATGCCTTGTATAGTCTGTGAGTTTTGACAGTACAAGGCAATATGTTGCACTGATTCAATCGCTGGGCAGCGATCACAGCTCGGCTAACTGTCGAAGCTCTTGGCGACCATATTAACTTTTGTGTTTAATCTTCCTCTAAAAGAAGCCACATTAACACTTTGTGTCGTTGTGGGGTGGCTTTGATCCAAACCCAGCTAGTAGAGCATAGAAACCTGTTGTTTTCGGGATCTTTCCTAAGGTAATTAGCTCTCCTTGAGGGCCGCTGAGAATGTCAATAGTGTTTTGTGGCATCCTATCCTAAATAAGTCAAAGAGTGACAGAATAGCACTGCAGAGCTCAATCAACAAAAAAGATTGGACGTACAAGATCTGAAAGTATTTATCATCTCTAGGAACACTTGACCATATGTTATCATGTTATGTTCAAATAGTTGCTTTGCACGTGCAACGCACGTCTCCAAAATAAACCCGACAAATGCGTTCTAAAAGATATGCCTCCCATCTGCCAGATTAAGATTAAACTATAGTCCAGCATAATACATGATATATAGATACATGAAGCAATGTGAAGAGTGAAACTGGCAATCGTGTCAAAAAAATAGCTTATACCAATACTTTGGTTGACCATGCGATTTTGCAACTTGTATCAGATAATGGTTGCACCAGAGAGTGGGATCTCACTCTATTTCCAATCCCTCCCCACAAATCATAAAAAGAGGAGGTTCCTCATGCACTTGCCCCAAACCATTACATATCAAAGAATTCCCTCAACGGTGAAACCTTCCAGACCTGTATCAGGCGACTCTTAGAAATAAGCCAATGACCACAATGATAAGAACCTTCTGTACCTGTACCTGTATCTAAATCTACGCCCATAATAAAATCCAAATATCAAGCTTCAATATTAGTTATGCATATTACAATATGTATATCTGATTTGAGCATATGGATACTCTACGGATATCTATGTGAAATTTCCAACAACTCTTGTGCTATGAACAATTTATAGTTCCTGCATTCTTAACCCCTTAATTTATCTCAACAAATCTCTATCAGGGAAAAGCTGGCAAAGCAATGACTATAACCTTTGCACTATAACTCTGATTTGAGCATAGTATGTGTTGTTATAAAGCAATCAAGAACCTCAACCATCTTGTTGTGTGCCATCTCGGAGTTATGCTTAGTTTAGTGCCAGTTTTACATGTTCTCAGTTTTCAAATTAGCCAGAATAGGTGCGGCAGTACCTAGTGTACTAATTCTCCGAAAGCAATCTGATGAAGAAACATAGATAAAATATGCATGTGCTTTGCTACTTGCAACAGTTTCATCGTCACTGTCATACTCAGAAAGTTTGTTATTGCCCTGACAATTAAAGCTAAGAAGAAAAGCACTACCTTCTAAATAGACATATGCACTGCAATTGACTGTCTAGAGCTCCCTGGCTTATTTCGGTAGAAAGCTTTAAAGGCCCAAACAAACAAGCTCTAAATTATCAGCAATTTCTATACCCACTCGTCGCCTCGTTCAGTACCATGGGGTTTGTGAAATCAGCTATAACTTAGTGACACTAAGCTAGGACAAAGTAGAATGGCAATGAAGAATGTAGCTTCAGATGGTAACAACTACAGTACATGATTAATGAACTATTCGTTGTGTTGGTAGTGCTACTGAACACAAAAAGGCACAAGATGAGTATGCTTGAGTCTGCTCGGACACAACAACCCATGTTGCAATTAACTTTCAGAAAGTTATATATTTCATCAAAGTTCCATGTTATCCACTGAATTACCCAAACACAATTATCCAGACATAATAAAAGGATATTATATAACTTAGTTCTAAATTAGCACTAAACAGAAGCCTCACATCTTTCAAGAAATTGAGGCTGGCTTCTTAGGAACTTTGCAGCCATGGTACTCATGTTGGCTTGGGGAGCTATTCCACACTGCCCAAATGCATGCAGATGCAGTATGGTCACGGAGTAAATTCAGAGGAGCAAAGCACGGCAGCAGCAACATAAATACTGACGACGACTCACGTGAACAAAGCAACCGCTATGCAGTTTTTTAGAAGTTCTCCTGCATCATACCTTTAGATGTACTAATTCTCCTTCCGGTAAAGTAATTCAGATCAGCTAACAATCAGGAATGAGAGGAAAGTAGCACCAGATAGATATCGCTGTGTCTATCTGCACCAACTCTCACTCATGGTAGCAAGCTAGACATCAGCAGCAGCCTGACGCCTCGCCTGCACATCACCTCCTCCCTGCACGCCGCCTTCTCTCACTTCTCGCAAACGAATAGTTAACGTGAGTTCACTATACGTAATCATGCACATCGCAACTGGAGCTTGATGTCAATGGAACCAATGCAGCAGCTACATATACAAATAATTAAGAAAAACTTACATGGAAATAATAAAAGAAAACAGAACAATGAACAATATTGGATCACGGGAAGGAAACATACCAGGAAAACATGAATCAAGAACAGAGGAGCCGGATGTAAGAGGAAGTGAAGAAGACGCAACAGCTGGAGCTGAGAGCAGCTGAATCAGGAGGAAGCGAAGTAGAAGGAGAACCAGCACCATCGCAGCTGGAAGCAGAAACAGGACCACGGCCAAACAGGACCACGACCGGCGCGATCTGACGTAGAACATCCAGATGAAAGCACGCCGACCGGTGATGCAGAATCAAGAGGAATGGAGAAGGAGGATGAGTAGGGGGAGACGTACCTCGGTGGGCAGCAGCAGGTTTGGGAGGTCGTCGGCAGCCACCAGCGGGACGGGGACGGAGTGGTGGTCTGCAGCTGTGGGTCGTGGACGTGGCCGGCGCCAACAGCCAGGGAGGTCGTCGCCGAGCATCAGGAGCCCAGTTTCCTTGTCTACAGCGGAAGAGGGGGTCAGCATCTTGAGCGTGTGGCGCTTCTGCTGCTTGTGCCGTCGCCATGAACGTGAGGGAGGCAGAGGAAGGAGGGAGACGGAGGAGGGGCACCTGGATCTCAGGTCGGAGTCGCTGGAACGGAAGGGTCCATGGCGGCGACGGCAGCACCTAGGGTTTGACGGGAACCGAGGAGCGGAGGGAGCCAGGTGTGCTGGGGCGCCGGTGAGCTTCGAGGGCAGTGGGTCGGTGGACGGTAGGGAGTGGCGGCGGCAGGGATGGAGGAGGAGGAGCACAGAGCGAAAGGGGATCGAGACGTGCGTGGGTAGGACCGCGTTGCGCTGGAGGGTACGCGGACGTGGGGCGTGGGGATTGCGCCGGCGCGTCCTCAGCGTGGGGATCTTCGGCGTCAGACGCGCTGGTCGTGGGGCGTGGGGATTGCGGTGGCGGCGACGTGTATTGCAAGTGGGGTAGCCGGGCGATGGGATTGCCAGGGCGGCAGCGGCGCATGGAGATTGCCGCAGCGGCGGCACGCTGAGATTGTGGTGGATGAGGAGGCGCTGGCGTGGGCGTCGTGGCGGTGCGGGCGGCGGGAGGATGGAGAGAAGGCGCGGTTTGCGAATGGGTAGGCGGACGTGGGGCGGGGATCCTGTCAGCAAATTTCTCTGCCGGTCGACAGGATGAATCTGGGCCGTTGCTTTGGGCAGATCTAATCTGTGTCGTTTGATCCGTTTTAGTGGGCTGGATCTGATGGTCCAGATCGACCTGTGTACACTTTGTCTGGGTGGCTGTGGCGAAACTAAAGTTGGCTCTTTTATAAGTAGTGGAGATAATTTGCAAATCACAAGAAAGTGGAAAATATATTAACTGCTAAAAATAATAAGTGGGAGGCGGAGCTACACACCTCAGTATCTATATACTCACATGCTGCTAGGGATAATGAGCCATTGAGCGATAACCATGTTCTATTCCAAATTGGAATGACATAATGGTAATGATGATCTTCAGTTTTGTTGCCCACTTCACCCTGACTGAGAGAAACTTTTAGCATGCATGCTATGTTGGCAGGAAACTAATACCATGTAGTTTTCAAAGAAAGTAGGGAAATATTAAATTTGCACATATATACCAAACATATTCGGAAAGGATGAAACTCTTACGTACATAGACTGCTCAAATCCGGTGATTCACTCAATTCTCATTATTATTCATTGTCCAACATTGTAGGTAATCACAACCTCCGTGGTGTGCTTGCTGCACAAAAAGTACATAACAAAATGATTTCCGACCAAAGCAATTATTAATGATTAAAGGGTTGTAGCTTTATATATACATCCATGTTCATCACTGGAACAATTCAAGGCAGAATAGACAGATTTATGTCATTGTTTTCCTATCGAAAGGTTTTTATTCTGAATAAATACATCCATGTGAAGAACTGAAGCTGCTGGTTATGAATACATCTATGTTAGCTGAAGCTGGTGGTTATGAAATTCCGGTGTGGAATATTTCTTTACCTTCGCCGATGTGGTTGAGCTTTAATCATTCAGAGTTTCACACACGGTGAGATGTCCAAACTTTTGCAGCCTGATCCTTGGATTTTGCTTGAATGGAATACTCGACGTTGTTAGTGTCCAAAATTCTGCAATATAATCTCTTCCAATCCTTTACGTATTGAGCGTGAAAGATAAAATTCTCAGCGCAGCATCACTGGAAAATGCGCAAAATGCTTTTTATATGGACATTTCTAATCAAGTAATCATGCGCACTATCTTTTTATGTCAGGAGATGCAAAAAGTCCTCTAATGAGACGTTGATTTCAATCCCACATTCTGGGTAGTATTGGGCAGTTCCGAATGACACATGGCGACATGATTCTTAAAATAAGATGCGTACCGGATTAAGCCGATGGCAGTGCCATATCTATTCGCAATCAAGAGGAACAACCAAAGGCCCATCCACAACTGCAGCCTCAGTGTGCTTGCCAAGAAGAGAAAGCCAGCAAGCTTTGTACCTAGCACAATAGCAAAACGAATGTGTGAAAGCCTATGCAGCACCAGAGGAGGAACTCACCTAACTGTAGCTTCCTTATGGGGAATTGTACTGCGATCCAATTCATTGGATGTAAAGAATTATTCTCTGTTCACAATATATATGATTAATCGAAACTAAAAAAAAGATAGTATAATACTGCTTGGCTCACGAATATTAAGTACCTGAAGCCAGTAAAGTCTGTAGAAGAGTAGGTATGGAGAAATTTAGCCAAGCCATCCACCAAAAATGGAACATACACAGCATTCAAACCCACTGATCTGAAAGCTTCATTATGCAAAATCGGACTTTTACTGTGGCCAACGGGTTTTCCAATAATACCAAACACCTTAGTATCTGGGCCTAGGCGGATCGTTGGTGCGGAGGAGGAACAAATCGAATGGGGGAACCACAGCTTCAGAAGCGGCACCATGGCGTCTATGGCAAGCATGCTCCGATTCGGCCGGGAAGAGACGCGGTGCTGCGGCGCGTTGGTGCATCCAGAGCAAGGGGGGAGGAAGGGGACGGATGCGGCTTCACCTAGGAGTGCTCGGTGCAGTGGTACGGTGTCGGGGTGGCGCAGAGGAAGCAGAGGGAGGACACGACGGGGACTCATTCGTTGAGGAAGAAGGTGACTCGGCGGCGGCGTTCCCGGCTGCTCCCGCTCCGGTTCTTTCAGGGCAAAAGACGCTGACGGTGAGGCGTCTCCATTCCCGGCCTCAACTCGAGCTGTCGGCCCCCGTGGCCAAGGTTCGGTGTTGGCGGCGGGAGGGTGAAACGGGGATGGGGGACTCGGTGGCGGGGGGCTGTCGGCGGCGCGTCAGGGGAGTCCGGGAACTGCTGGCGGCTGGTATCCAGCGCGAGTGGGGAAAATAAGAGCACGATGGAGTGAGGACGGTAGACGAAGGCGATGTAACCGAGCTGGCAGCGTTGTCGTCGGTGTGGGGATCTTCGGCGTCGGACGCGCTGGTCGTGGGGCGTGGGGATTGCGCCGGCGCATCCTCAACGTGGGGATCTTCGGCGTCAGACGCGCTGGTCGTGGGGCGTGGGGATTGCGGTGGCGGCGACGTGTATTGCAAGTGGGGTAGCCGGGCGATGGGATTGCCAGGGCGGCAGCGGCACATGGAGATTGCCGCAGCGGCGGCACGCTGAGATTGTGGTGGAGGAGGAGGCGCTGGCGTGGGCGTCGTGGCGGCGCGGGCAGCGGGAGGATGGAGAGGAGGCGCGGTTTGCGAATGACGGGTAGACGGACGTGGGTAGTTGGCTCTTTTATAAGTAGTGGAGATGGGTAGGCGGACTCTGCCGGTCGACAGGATTAATCTGGGCGTTGCTTTAGACAGATCTGATCTGTGTGGTTTGATCCATTTTAGTGGGCTGGATCTGATGGTTCAGATCAACCTGTGTACACTTTGTCTGGGTGGCTATAGCAAAACTAAAATTGGCTCTTTTATAAGCAGTGGAGAAGATCAGCGTCCCTCTCTGAACTGCCTAACTGTACACAACTTTGTACACGAATGACGAAGCATACTCGAACGATGATAACACTACTCTCGTGTAGATTTTTCTAGTCGATGATTCATGAATACATTTAAGATCATGCAAGTATGCATGCAGCTAGCTGGTCAAATCCAGGCCAGGAGTGACGAGCCTCGGACGTCTTCCCCTCTCCCGCTACAGTAGAGAGGGGCGATTTTTTCGCCGCTCGCAGATCCACCTCGTCGCCGCCGATTCCGCTGACCCCTCGTCCTCCGCCGGCCGCTCCGGCGGCGGGAGGGCGGGGGATCCCCGTTTTGCGTGTGTACATAGTGTAGGGTGTGTGAGTTTTCCGGTCGGCGGCGCCATGGAGGGATGGTTTCGTCGGTGTTTTGGTGCAGGTGCTTCCTTCCTCTCGCGGCGAAGCTCGATGGAGATCTGCGGTGCCGCGCCTGCCCCTTCGCTCCCTGGGATCCCTAGATCCACTGGGAGTGCTACCCCCTCCCGGATCTGGCGTGGCGGCGGATCCGGGTTGACGATCTTGAAGCTGAAGATTTTCCAGGAAGACGAAGGAGAAGCAGCGGGAGCTGGATGGAGGCTCCATGGAGTTCGAGGTCCGGCGACTTCCCGTCCGCCAGGGGCGTCTTTTGATCCAAGGCTTGAAGGAAGACGCGGCGGCGGCGCGCCACCGGCACGTTCTGCTCTTCGTCGGCTTCTCCGGGTTGCAGAAAGACTGTATTGCTTTTTCGATCTTCTTCAAGTTTCTTTATGTATTGTTCTTCCTGTAAGATCTATGGTTTCTTCGGAAAAAAAAATCCAGGCCAGGAGTAGTAATGCATGATCGGAAAAGCTGTGCTGCGACTAGAGAGACTGCCGCTTCTTGGAAAATTCCTGTAAGCTCCTACCGTTGTCCAAAAGTTCAGATCTATCACCATCAGTCAGCAACGAGTTCCAAAATTTCTGTACATCTCCTGGAAATTCCTGTGATCAGACCTGCGAATTAGACCATTCCTCACTTTTTCCACCTTGCCACCGTAATCGAATTGGCTTGGCTTCTTCAGAGTTCAGAGCAGAGATTATTCTGAGCGTTTGAACCATTCCGCGCACTGGCAGCCCACCACCAGCGCCGCACGTCAGAACCGCGCGACAACCCACTCACAACCGGCGGCGACCACCAGCTCCGCGGACATGGCGGCTCCGGCGAGGGCCGCGGGGCCCACGAGGCTGGCGTACTTCGACGACATGTGGGCCGTCCGCTCCACCGCCACCGTCCTCTCCCTGCACCAGGTTCTCTCCCCCTCCCATGTGCCCTCTCGTCACGGTCAAACCAGCACACGAGCTCGAACGAGCCGCCGTGAGTTCAAAAACCCTAGACCCTGACCAAGCTCCGACTGGTTCCCACATCGCAGGAGGAGGGCGGCCGGCGGGCGGTGCTGCTGGACGCCACCATCTTCCACCCGCAGGGCGGCGGCCAGCCGGCTGACACCGGGGTCATCTCCGCCGCCGGCGCCGGCGACGCCAGATTCCTTGTCGAGGATGTGCGCAGAGGCGGAGCTTAGTTGAGGCCAGGGGGGGCCACTGCCCCCCCAGATTTTTAGCAAATCCTAAAGAAATTTTTTTGGGGAGGGGTTAAATGAGAAGAAATATAGTATTTTGCCCCCCCCCCCCAAACATTGCTTTTTTGCCTTTTGCCCCCCTGCACTCTTCGTCAAGCTCCGCCACTGGATGTGCGCGTCAAGGACGGGGTGGTGAGCACGGAGACTTTTCTCGATCCGGGAATGGGGAACGCGAGCCTAATAGTGCTCGAGATTGGGCTGAATTTATTTCTTGCCATTTGAGGATGATCTGTGACGTGTTCATGTCTAGGTCTTCCACTACGGGCGATTCGAAGATGCCGCTGGAGACGGGTGCAGAACAGAGCTCAGCCAAGGGCAGAGTGTGACCCTGGAAATCGATTCCGACCGGCGCAGCCTCAACTCCAGGTATGGAGCACACACAACAATTAAACCATTTATACCCGCAAAAAAAACAATTAAACCATTTATGATATTTTGTTTGTGTCAGCAATTTGATGTCCGAGAAAATTTCGGCAGTCGTCGCTAACCAAATCAGCACCTTCTCATTATGTTTTTTTTTGTCTTGCCCTGTAAATTTTGTGGATGTTAATTGCTGAACCTGAATTGCTGCAGGCTTCACTCAGCGGGGCATTTGCTGGACAGTTGCATGACCAATCTTGGCCTTCATCTGGAACCTGGGAAAGGATACCATTTTCCCGATGGGTATGAGTACATTACTCATTACTTGTTTTTCAATTCTTTAGTTCCCTGTCCAGCTTTAATGTAGGTTTTCTCTACTCTGTATAAGCACTCCTGCTCTAGATTTAACTATTTTGGTTGGAATTGAGTTATTGAGTACATCGTGGCTTTTCTTTGTTGCAGACCTTCCGTTGAGTATAAAGGAGTTGTTCCAGCTGACCAACTGCAGGAAAAGAAAATTCAGTTGGAAAAGCAGGCAAATGAACTGATCTCGAAAGGAGCCAAGGTATAACACAAGAAAACTTAAACATACAGGATTTCATAACTTGGTGTACTTAATTGTTTGCCTTTGATGCAGGTTTTGGTCTCTGTTTTTCCTTACGAGGAGGCAGCAAAATTGTGTGGAGGTGCTCTGCCAAGCTACATTTCACAAGTTAGTTCTGCACTGCTTTTGGACGGATTCGTCTTCCTTGCATTAAATTCAAAGTCAGCCAACGTCATGGATGATTCTTGTATATTTGGATGGTTTCTCATACATAATGCTCCCATTTTAATTCCCTTTCAGACATTACAGAAATACTCCCTTGGTTCCATACTAGTTGTTTTGCACATTGACACAGTCTAAAATGTAACATTGACCACTAATTTCTATTGGAATGTAATTATGAAATCTCACAAAATTATATGTTGTGATAGTACTCTTAACAAATTCTGCACATACAATTTTCAGTTGTCCAGTTAAATATTTTACAAGATATTGATTTTGAAAGTTCTGCATGTTTGACTTTTTTTGTGTGCAAGGAACTGGAGGGAGTATATCATATCTCTAGATTTTATTGGCATGCATTTGTTTGATACTACCAAAGAAATCAATGTGAAATCATGTGTAGTTGCATATAACATATGCAGGGTGTTATAGCTCTTATGTAAGCCCATATTGAATTATGAAACAAATAAAAAACAACAAAATAAATATTTTCTGTAATAATTCAAGTGTGTATTATTTGTTTCGAGTTTTATGCTGTTTTAATAGCATCAATCCTACTTTATTGATAGAGTGCATTAGTAAATCTCACCTTATAATTTTGTCTGCCTCTAACTCCTATTCTTCCACGAATTAAATAAAAATATGGCCTAATGCTTCTGTTACAGGATAGCACTCCCCGCATTGTGAAATTTGGTGATTATCCTGGTTGTCCTTGTGGAGGCACTCATGTAGCCGATGTCGCAGACATTGGCCACTTGAAGGTAAATTCTCAGGCCTGTCCAAATTTCCAGAAAACTTAACAGCAAGTCATGAAAAGTACCTAGTGCACTTCCGTGAGGATGAAAACGATTTTATGACAAAACTTGAACACACAGTCTTGTTGCTGATTGTTGGGATCACGCACATGATACTTTTGAGCAATATTCACATTGATGCTGCTAGTCCACGTATCGCCAGCTATTATCTCTGTTTAGCTGTGATCCACATTGTGTTCTCCAAATCTGAGTGTTGGTAGAGAGTATGAGCAACATGCTTCTATATGCATTTCCAAGGACTGGTTTGTAACATGTCAATGGGTCGAGTTGGTTTTCGTAGGAGATTCTAAGGCCAGAATGATAGTTAATGACAGTGTGCACCACATTAGGAAACCACGGAGTCCAACTCTGATACTTTTGATAAAATTCAGGCCATAGACACATACAAGGAGCATTGTCCGAAATGGGTAGTATAATAATATGGTGCCAGCAGCTTATACACCACAACTGTTTGGTAGGAGGAAGCAAAATAATCTGGGCTTATTTTAGGTACTGAACTAAAGCAACAGAAGGGTGTAGACATTCAATCGTGCAGGAAACACAGAGGAAGTTACTGAACAAAAATACATTCACTGTGATACTTGTTTGGAGATGATTGGTTCATTATTTGCTATTTCCTGCCTCTCTTATATCTCGGAGGTTGATCTTATCTTCCACACCTTTTCAGGTTACAGGTATCCGAGTCAAGAAAGGCGTGACTAAAGTCTCCTACAGCATCAGCCCATAATTTGTTTCCTGCGCATCCCTCGAGCCTAGAATTTGCCAGAGAAGTGAAAGGATAGATAGTTATTCCATGGATCAGAATGCTGGCATCATGGTTTCGTAAATGTAGCTTTGATTCGACCACACTTGATATCCGGAGAACAAATAGATTATCACATAGTATAATATTTGGAAAGGTACTAGTTCTACGTATGCTGATTTGCGGCATGTGTTCAGGTGTTCACCTGCCCCCTCCTAATTCACTGAGATGTATGTTCTGACTCTCGTAGTCTTATGTACGTGCGAAAAAAAGCATTAGATATCTGCTCAATTGAGCCAGAGTTGTGAGGGAGAGGTGTAGTGCTTGTCACACCTCCCGAGTCCTGAAGGTCACGCCATCTAGATTCTAGGAATAATTCTCCAGGACAACATAGAGTACTATATTTGCATTTGATTTCTATGAATGTTTTTTTGGTCTCATCTAAGCATAAGCCATGGGGCTACGAATGGTAAATGAACCCTAGTTCAGCTATCTGCAAGGGCAGAACAAAAATTACATAAAGAAATAAAATTACCACTTCAATTAACATAACAACTCACGCAAAAGAATAAATCCAGAAATGAATGAATTGCTATTCTTCTGTACAGATTTACAAATGAGGTGACAACAACTTTGTTACAATAGTTGACTGTTGATACAAATGAATTGCGTGCTGTGTTTTTACAACACAGAAAGATGATTAATTACAGCAAATATCTAACTAAACCTTGGTTAAATATGAACAGAGCCACTACCTGAATGAATGAAATGAATGGGTGAGTGCAAATGTGTACAAATGAATGAATGCAAATCACTAGGCGAGCAATTAAATTTAGTCGACCGAACAGTTAGTTGGATCATCTGACGGTGGCCCTCGAGTGCCTGAGGATCATGCTGAACGGCGTGGTCGCCGTCGGCTGCCGCTCTGGCCGACCACTGCTATTCGCCACCACCACCTTCCCCGTGCTGTCCCTCTTGTACGACCTCCCGTTCACCTTCTGAACAGCGGCAGCAGCAGGAGTCACCGTCGTCGTGACCGTCGCCGTGGAAGAGGCGGCCGCGCGGGCAAACGCCATCTGCAACGTGTTTGGTTTGGTCGTCGTCGTCGGCCTGCTCCTGTTAAAGACGTTGCTGGCGATGCTGTTGGCGGCCCTCCGCCTGGTGACGGCGCCGTCGCCGTCGTGTTCCCCGCCTAGCACGCCGGGGAGGCTGGACTCGAGCAGCAGCACGGTGGCGCAGTGCTTGAGCACCTCGAGGTTCATCCGCGCGTCGTCCAGGCTCCGGTGCGTCTGCTTCCCGATCCCGAAGTACGTGGCCAGGGTTGCCATCTTGAGGTCCCCCGCGCGGCGCCCGAACACCCGGCCGAGGACGCCCAGGGAGTCGACGACCCCGGCGGGCTCGGGCGCGGGGCGGCCGGCGGCGGCGAATGCGTCGCGGACGCGGTGGCAGTCGAAGCGGCGGATGTTGTGGCCCGCCCAGACGCGGCCGTCGAGCAGCGCGAAGATGTCGTCGGCGACTTCATCGAAGACGGGGGCCTCGGCGAAGGCGAAGGCGAGGGAGGGGGAAGAGGAGAAGCGGCCGGAGACGGCGGAGAGGGAGGCCGGGCGGATGAAGGTGGAGTAGCTGGAGAGCTCGACGAGCCGGCGCGGGCAGACCAGGATGGCGCCGAACTCGAGGATGTTCCAGTGGCGGTCTGTGGAGGTGGCGGTGGGCGCCGCCGCCGTCTCCACGTCGAAGAACACCATCTCTGTCTTGGTCGTCGTCATGGGTGCTACTACGTACATGCGCGCGGTTTTTGGTATTTGCTTTGTAGCAGCTGGTTGGTTGGGTTCTTGACGATCGATCTCTCTAGCTAGCTAGCTAATTTCTTTCTGAGTTGTGATCTAGTTTTGACGTCGATCG
This sequence comes from Poa pratensis, assembly GCA_947311845.1. NCBI lineage: Eukaryota > Viridiplantae > Streptophyta > Magnoliopsida > Poales > Poaceae > Poa > Poa pratensis. The sequence goes on along the minus strand of CAMZMU010000110.1, from coordinate 30,607,652 downwards.
ATGGATGGATAATTCGGTATATATAAGATTTGACGGATGATCGATTTATGGGAGGTTAGAGAGAGAATATTTGTTGTCGTCAATGGAGGGTTGCTTCGTTTGGACGTCGAGTAGGTTGCTGTTTGGATTGGGAGGTGAGGTCTTCCAACAGTGGAAGCAAGCAAAGCTTAGCTAGCTAGTAGCTACTGTAGCTAGCTCCTCCCGGGGAAGAAAGGAAGGCGGACGAAAGGCTAGTTACCTCGAGTCTCAACGATTTGATCATGCATGCATGGCGGCGGCGCGCCGGCAGCTAGCAGCTAGCTTGCACGTATGTGCCGAAGATTCCAAGTTTCACAAGCATGCAAACTGCCTGCAGTGCCAAGGGATAATAACCCTCTTCCCGTTGATGATTAGATTTTGTTGTTGTTGTTGTTTTTGGTGCATGATTTGTAACCTGTCAGAAGCTAGAACACGCACGGCATGAAAGATCGATCAACAAATTAAACGACTAGCCTTTGAACATTTCAAACACCATATGTGTGTATGCCAACACTACTAGTCTAGTCCCATTAGTTTGCATGCGTGGGGATTCGTCGACCGCATGCAAGGAGAGGATGATTATTACACACTAGCGTTTACCTTAATTGCTCCGATTACTTTTAGACGACATGACGCCACTTTGCGTCCGTGCGTGGGTCACCACTCCACGCACGCCCGAAGCAGTTGATTACTATCTGTTACTCCCTCCGTTCGAAAAAGGATGACTTCTATTTGTTCAAATATGGATGTATCTAGACATGTTACAAGTATAGATACATCCGTATTTGGACAAATGGAAATCATCCTTTTCCGAACGGAGGGAGTACCTGTCTAGGATCTATGATAAGTTGAGGAAGTAGACGAAGAATATTCCTTCTCGGTCGCTTGATCTACAGGTACCGTCTCCTTCTCGGAGATCGACCGGTCGATGAACCATGTTTGCCAAACTCTGACGCCAGCTTCTTAATAACTAGCTTCCCTGCTGCAGCAGGCATTCTCTTGCTGCTGTAATCTGTTTCAAATTTTCCTCCAGCCATTTTGCGTCAAGTCACGAACCAAACCCAGCAGACAGAGTCATTAACAAAAGGAAGGCAGTTGTGTCGGTCTTGTTTCCTTATTAGGACGAATTGCTGCACGTGTTGAGAAAGGTATCCCAAAAGGGCAAAAGGTACTACTAAATATCTATGTCATGGATATGTCAACAAAAAAATCTATGTCATGGAAAGATGATCTCCAAGACCACGGGACCAAATCCAATCAAAAACTCTGACAACAACACACAGGTCAGGTGGTTAATAAGACAAGTTGTGCGTACAAACGTACTACCCACCGGCAGACCGGCTTAGTCTCCAACTTAGGAAACACTTCATGCTATGGTTCGCTTGATTCGAGCTAGCGTGTTCAATGGACCCAAGAAAGAAAGGAACAGAAAATAGCCCCCTCCTCGTCGAGTACGGCATAGCCCGTTTTATGAAAATTCAAAATTAGCATTTATAAGTTCAAGAAAAATCAGAAAACACATTCTATATGTAGATAATGATGAACTCTGCTAGTGTGAAAAAAATACCAATAATTTTCATTCTAGGCTGAGCAAAAAAATGACAATAGTGTGGATCCGAGAGCGTTGACCAGTGCACATTTTGAGAACTTGAGATCTTGTTAGATTTGTCATTTTTCTGATGCCTAAACGACAAATTATTTTATATTGTTTTTACAAACATTATCTACATCTAGATTTTTTGTTTAGAATTCTTTTCAAACTTTGAAACCCAGATTCTGATTTTTGTTTTTTAATAAAATGGGGCTCCATTTGTGGTTTCCGCTCCCTCCTCCCACATATAAGAGAAAATGTACTTTTTTTGTGTCTAGGACCCAAGTGACTAGACAATTTGAAAGTTTCAATCACCTTTATGCCTATAGAGAAAAAATGTGGTTGCAAAAAATACAAAACTAACTAACAAAATTAATACTAACAAGAAAGTCAAAGTCTAATTGCACCAACAAGTACAATTGGAAAATATCTAACTAGTTTCATATACAATTCATGAGATTTTCAATTTTTTGCACATGTTCGTGTATGGGTCATAGAGGTTTCATCCATTTGTTCGTGTTTCACAGAGATTTACCTTTTATTTAGTGTGTTCTAGAAGGGTTTAAAGCCAGACCCATCAAGTTACACAAAAGGTTTCACAATTTTTGCATGTTTTGCAAACATTTCACAATGGGTTTGTCGACCTCTCGAAGTCCTACTACCATTTTCTCGAGTGTAATTGCCACAATCATAGACTTGGAGTAAGCGCCGAATGTTGCTAGAGTGCATCATTGGCGTTGTTTTTGCCTCGGAGCCTACTAACACCAATGCGAGAGCATGCTGATACCACTGTCATCTGTATTGTCCACCTTCGTTGCTTCATGCATGTGTGCAAGATATTTATGGATCGAATAGTACGGTCCGGTTGTGGATATAATATTTGACGGATGCCACCTTGGGAATAGGATTGACATATCACACATATTATGGACCAACTTACTCGTCGTAGACCAATCACGTAATTGCAATAGTACATGCTCAACGAAAAGTGTTCGTACTGATATTTTGAGTATGAAAGAACTCATAACTTAACTTTTAAAAATTCGTGACATAACTCAGAACTAGTTGTCGCCGGATATAACCGTGAAATATGGTATCGGATACGTGCGGATATTGCTAAAACCACGTATTTTTCAGTATCTGTGAGTTACTATCTATATTTGTGACCGTATCTGGCAACCATGCCACCGAATTCGTTTTTGCCTTCCCTGAACCTCCGGTCGATCCGTCGGTCGGAAATAATCTATACCATTTTCACTACAAATTTTGATCCTCTCTCGTGAAAACTCTGTCCGCCACATTCAGATCCAATCTCCACTCCCATATGACTCGGGCCACAACGCCCATACTATGGTGTAGAAGGGAGAGGACTCCTGTCTTTCATTCGATGGAGGAAAAGTTATTCTATTAGGTTTTGTTGTGGGGGTGACGTCAGTCAAACGTATCACAGTGTTGTCTCGAATGAAAGTCCTTTGGTTCTGATCTTCATGGATGACGGATTGGTTCTCTTTCTTGTCCGTTAGCATTGCTACATGGGCACCGTTTGCGACATCGTCGTCCTAAATAACCCGTTCTTTTGACACTTTGCGAATAACATTGTTGGTCTGATATGATGATTCTACCGTGGCTGCCGGGATAGATCGGTTTGTGTTATTTTGTGGTGATCCAAATTCGTTTATACTGATGAAGGCCAACTTGTGACGACGAAGGAGAGCGGTTTATAACAAGTGGTATCAGAGCCCTGTTTCAGATCTGTTTTCATATTAGGGTTTCGCGATGGCATCGATGAAGTTTGATCTACCGGCGCTGGACTACAAGACGAGATTTTCGTTGTGGCAGGTCAAGATGCGTGCGATCCTCGCACAGTCCAATGATCTTGACGAGGCACTGGATAAATTCGGCGACAAGGCGCATGCGACATGGAGCGAAGCTGAGCAGCGGAAAGACCGTAAGGCTTTGTCTCTTATTCAACTTCATCTATCTAATGATATTCTGCAAGAAGTACTCCAGGAGAAAACCGCAGCGGCACTGTGGGCTAAGCTGGAGTCGATCTGCATGTCCAAAGATCTCACCAGCAAGATGCATGTGAAGATGAAGTTGTTCTCGCACAAACTGCAAGAAGGTGGTTCCGTGATGAACCACATATCGATCTTCAAGGAGATCGTTTCCGACCTAGTGTCGATGGAGGTAAAATATGATGATGAAGATCTAGCACTTTTACTTCTGGTCTCGCTGCCAAATTCCTTTACAAATTTCCGTGATACCATACTTTTGAGTCGTACTGAACTAACCACTGCCGAAGTATATGAGACCCTCTTGACAGGGAAAAGATGAAAGGTATGGTACAGAAAGAGGAGTCATCGTCCTCCAAGGGCGATGCTTTGCAGGTCCGAGGGAGGCCTGAGCAGCGAGATAACCACTACCACAACAACAACAGAGATAAGAGCAAGGGTGACAGAGGTCGCTCAAAGTCCAAAGGACGAGACAAGTTCTGCAGGTATTGTAAGAAATCTAATCATGTCATTGATGATTGTTGGAAGTTGCAGAACAAGGAGAAAAGAAAAGGTACTTACCAACCGAAAAATAATGAAGGTAATGATACCGGTGAGGCTTCTGTTGTTGATGGTAGTTCTGATGGCGAATGCCTAGCTGTTTTAGCTGCATGTGTTTCTCGTCAGGATGAATGGATTCTAGATACTCATATTTGCTGTAACAAAGATTGGTTCAGTTCTTATGAGTTAGTGCAGACTGGAGATTTCGTGCGTGTGGGGAACGACCAGCAATGCAACATTGTTGGCGTTGGTTCGTTCAGGTCAAGACACATGACGGTATGACACGCACGTTGACGGGAGTGAAACACATACCAACCATGGCAAGAAATTTGATCTCGCTCAGTACCCTTGACTGTGACGGGTACAAGTACGGGGAAAAAACTCCTAAAGGTATCAAAAGGTTCTCTCATTGTTATGGTTGGTGATATGAATTCTGCTAAGTTATATGTTCTTAGAGGTAGCACGTTATCTGGTACTGTTGCTGCTGTTTCTCATGATGACGCTAGTAAAACTAACCTTTGGCATAAGCGTCTTGGACATATGAGTGAACTTGGTATGGCAGAATTGATCAAGAGAGACTTGCTGCAAGGATGCAGTTTGGGTAAGATGCAGTTCTGTGAACACTGCATTTTCGGTAAGCACACAAGAGTTAAGTTTAATGCTTCGTTCACACCACCAAAGGTACACTTGATTATGTACATGCTGATGTTTGGGGGCCATCTCGTAAGCCCTCTTATGGTGGTGCTCGTTATATGCTTACCATTATTGATGATTACTCTAGAAGAGTTTGGCCTTATTTCATGAAAAATAAGGATGATACGTTTGCTGCTTTTAAAGAGTGGAAAGCTATGATTGAAAGGCAAACAGAAAGGAAGGTGAAATTACTTCGTACTGACAATGGTGGCGAATTTTGTTCGAATGCCTTTAATGATTATTGCAGGAAAGAAGGCATTGTCAGGCACCTCACCATCCCGTACACGCCTCAGCAGAATGGTGTAGCGGAGCGGATGAACAGGACCATCATCTCCAAGGCTCGCTGCATGATCTCCAACGCTCGCATGAGTAAGCGTTTTTGGGCTGAGGCGGCTGCCACCGCCTGCTACTTGATAAACAGGTCACCATCTATTCCCCTCGACAAGAAAACTCCCATGAGGTATGGTCAGGTACTCCTGCTGATTATTCACAGCTTAAAGTTTTCGGTTGCACTGCTTATGCTCATGTTGATAATGGAAAGTTAGAGCCGAGAGCTATTAAGTGTGTGTTCATTGGTTATGGTTCGGGTGTAAAAGGATACAAGTTATGGAATCCCGAAACTAAAAGGCATTTATGAGCAGGAGTGTTGTTTTCAATGAATCTGTTATGTACTTTGATAAGTTGTCCTCAGATGTTTTGCCAGATTTTTCTGAGGAGCAGGTTCGTGTCGAGGTGGAGCACTCTGTTGAAAAGGAAAATGTCACTGTTGACAATGATGGTGCTACTACAGATGATTCTGATTCATCTGATTCTTCTGATTCTGATAATGATAATGTTCAGAACTCACCCCCTGTTTTGCAGCCACAACAGTCTATTGCTGCTCGTAGGAACAGGAGGAATTGTGGTCCTCGACCACGTTTAATTGAAGAGTGTAACATTGTTGATTATGCTCTGAGTTGTGCAGAACAGGTGGAGCACGGACATGAGCCGTCCACTATACTGAAGCTATTGGTTCCGGTGACCGCGAGAAGTGGCTTGCTGCTATGCAAGAAGAGATGCAGTCACTCGAGAAAAATGGCACATGGGAAGTTGTGCGCTTGCCTAAGAAAAAGAAGGCAGTCCGCTGTAAGTGGATCTTCAAGAGAAAGGAGGGTTTATCTCCTAGCGAGCCTCCGAGGTTTAAGGCAAGGTTAGTTGCAAAAGGCTTCAGTCAAATTCCAGGTGTTGATTATAATGATGTTTTCTCTCCAGTTGTTAAGCATAGTTCAATTCGTACATTTTTGGTATTGTTGCTATGCGTGATCTTGAGCTTGAGCAGTTAGATGTAAAGACTGCGTTTCTGCATGGAGAGTTGGAGGAGGAGATATACATGGACCAGCCAGAAGGGTTCATAGTGCCTGGTAAGGAGGATCTTGTGTGTAAGTTGAAAAGGTCCTTATACGGTTTGAAACAATCTCCTCGTCAGTGGTATAAAAGGTTTGATTCTTTTATGTTGTCACATGGCTTTAAGAGGTCTGAATTTGATAGCTGTGTGTACATTAAGTTTGTTAATGGATCACCTATATACCTGTTATTATATGTTGATGATATGTTGATTGCTGCCAAGAGCAAGAAAGATATCGCTGCTCTCAAGTCACAGTTGAGTAGCGAGTTTGAGATGAAGGATCTTGGTGCTGCTAAGAAAATTCTAGGTATGGAGATTACCCGTGACAGAAATTCTGGTTTGTTGTTTCTTAGTCAGCAAAATTACATTAAGAAAGTTCTTCATCGTTTTAACATGCATGATGCAAAGTCTGTTAGTACTCCTATTGCTCCTCACTTTAAATTGTCAGCTGAACAATGTCCTAGTACGGATGAGGATTTTGAGTACATGTCTAGAGTTCCATATTCTAGTGCTGTTGGTTCTTTAATGTATGCCATGGTTTGCTCACGTCCAGATTTATCATATGCTATGAGTTTGGTTAGTAGATATATGGCTAATCCTGGTAAAGAACATTGGAAGGCTGTTCAGTGGATTTTCAGGTACCTTCGTGGCACATCCAATGCTTGCCTCAAGTTCGGCAAGACTGATGAGGGACTCGCAGGCTATGTGGATTCAGATTTTGCTGCCGATTTGGATAAGAGGAGATCCCTCACAGGTTATGTGTTCACGCTTGGTGGTTGTGCCGTGAGTTGGAGGGCAACGTTGCAATCCGTTGTTGCCCAGTCTACCACTGAAGCAGAGTACATGGCTATTGCTGAAGCATGTAAAGAATCGGTTTGGCTGAAAGGTTTGTTTGCTGAGCTTTGTGGAGATGATACTTGCATTAACCTGTTTTGTGATAGTCAGAGTGCTATTTACCTTACTAAGGATCAGATGTTCCATGAGAGAACAAAGCACATTGACGTCAAATACCATTATGTGCGTGATGTTGTTGCAAAAGGTAAGCTGAAGGTATGCAAGATAAGTACTCATGATAATCCTGCTGATATGATGACAAAGCCAGTTCCTGTTACTAAGTTCGAGCTTTGCTCGGGCTTAGTTGGTATCACTGTCTAGCCAAAGAGGCTATTTGGCGCCGAAGGTGTTTTCTTTGTTGTTTCAGGGTGAAGTTCTCGTTCATGCTACAAGATGGAATTTGTCTCAAGTTGGAGTGTTATTTTGTGGTGATCCAAATTCGTTTATACTGATGAAGGCCAACTTGTGACGAAGTAGAGCGGAGCGCCCCGGATCCAACTTTTTACGGTACGGATCGTTTCCGGGTCGAACTGCAGCCGACCTAGGGTTTTATGCCACCATATATACATCTTGTAAGCCGCCGGTTGGGGTAAGCCATAGATTGTAAACCCACGGCGTTTGTAACCTCACCCGATATAGTGAAGTATTGTTGGCTGGCACCCGTGGTTTTTTTCTCCTCCATTGTTGGAGGGGTTTTCCACGTTAAAATCTCGTGTCCCCATTGATTTGATCGTTTCGCACTTCGTCGTTTCTCTGCTATCGTTTATAACAGTTCGGTGTGCCCTGCCGGGTAGTTTGGCACCATTGACATTCTCCGTCCTACGTGTGTATTGCGGCAATTCAACTAAATTTGATCTTATGCATAGGTTCTCTAATGAGTGAAGTTTTAGATGTTGTCCATCGCCAACAAGAGGTATCATGGCATAGCTATGCAGTATTCGGCTGCATCTTCGGTGATAATTTGTGGCTTTTGATCCTGATGGTATTTTCCTCTGTTTTTTTTTGAATTTTACGAGGCAAAAGATTTGCCTCCATATATTGATTAAGAAGAAGTTAGAGACTTAAACATTGTTTACATCACCGACCAAAAGGCCCGACCAAAACTAGATAGGGGATTAATCTCTCGGTAAGATAAACTTCAAATGTTTGGCACCCGCTTTGACCCAAGTGCGGGTCTCATCTTTGATCCGTCCCAAAATGATCGAGGGGAGGGTGGACTTGTGCCGGAACACTCTAGCGTTGCGCTCGGTCCATAATTCCCAAGAGACAAGCATCGTGAGGGTGGCGATCGCCTTTCGCCTAGCGGAGTTATATATCATCAAGTTACATATCATCAGTGGCGGATCCAGAAACTTTCGGAAGCCTACAAAAACAAGTTTAAGATGCCAAATTTCGATAAATATGGCTATAGAAAGTAATAAATGCATGGGTTGCGCGGACGGAAGCCTGAGGGGATGCTAGGCTAGAGGGAGCTGGTCCGCCCCTGCGTAAATCTCTTTGTAAAGTTATCATCTCATAATTTTTTTCTGTACAATTCCATATTATTTTCTATTTTATCTCAGAATAGTAGTTTACAACTCATTTTAATTTTGTGTTTATATTTCATCAGAAAAAATAATAATGCTAATAGCAAATTCCAAAACCTTATCCCAAAGCTCGTCGTCTTCCTCTCGCTCCCCTTCATATTTCTCCACACCTCCACTCCCGCCCCGCCCCAAACCCCGATGGCTCTCACGACGCACCCGCCGCTCCGGCTCCAAGCGCGGCCTCCCGCCTTCCACCGCCCCTCCTGCCCCGCCGAGCCAGCGTCTGCCGCTGCTGCGCCGGCGCCGATGCGGGAAGGCTCAGGCGAGGAGGGCGTACCCGTACGACGAGATCGAGCCGAGGTGGCAGGCGCACTGGGAGGAGCGCCGCACGTTCCGCACCCCGGACATCGGCGAAGGGCTCGACACCTCCAGGCCCAAGTGCTACATCCTCGACATGTTCCCCTACCCCAGGTACCAAAGCGTCTCTCCTCCTTCCGGCCACAAATTCGCGATCGAATTGCTCGAGTTCACTGCGACTGTCTATGTGGCTATCCCACCATGATTTTTTTTTGAAGCAGTTCTGCTTACACCACAACACGAATTTGTGCTCGAATCGTTTGAGCTCATCATGACTTCATGTAGTGCTGTGTTGGCCTTGCAACCGCATGCAGTGGTGTAATTGGGTGCACTCATCATGATGAGTTCGTGCAGTAGGATACGAGGTTCTAGTTTAGTTTTTTCTAGATAATAATGGAAGCATCACGGTGCAGACAGACAATGCCGCAGTTCAGTTTTCCTGGATGCATAAAACACCCTGAATTGGATCCTACGTCTTGCGGTAGATACATTCTGATTCCTTGTTCACACGATTTTGAAAATTGCCATGCAGTGGGGCTGGGCTGCATGTTGGACACCCCTTGGGTACACGGCCACCGACATTTTATCAAGGTTCAAGCGTATGAAAGGCTTCAATGTGTTGCATCCGATGGGATGGGATGCGTTTGGCCTTCCTGCCGAGCAGTATGCTATCCAGGTAATTTGAGCCCTCTTCTGGGGTCTCTTCATCGAACTTATTATCATATGTAACTTTGCGGTGTTGCTATGATCTGAATGGTTTACTCTGTGCACAGACGGGAACCCACCCCAAGATTACAACTGCGCGCAACATTGACCGCTTCCGCACGCAGGTAATGCCGTGATGCACTTCATGCTACACTGCAGCTTTTGCTCCTTAGGTCTGGTAGATGTTACATTTACATGTTTACTTTTAGCAAGTCAAGTGTGATCTCATGCTTCATTTCGGAATGCCAATTAGATATGCTTTGCATCTTGGTTGTGGTTCTGTAACTGCCGATCTTGCATTTCCAGTAGGTTGCTTAGACGAAACAGAGCACTTCACACTGTCTGTATTAGCTCTGCTACTAAGTTAGGTGCGATACCTTAGCTACGTTCAGTGGCGGACGCAGGAAAAAAATGGAGGGTGGGCTAGGAAATTATCAAAGGCTGTGGCACCGGCGATTTTTTTTTTTGACAACACATGTAATCCACAATTGCACGGAAAGGACTATATAAATAAGTTGAAGTCTCACAATATTATAGCTCACCAAATAATTCAAACACATAAATAAAGTCTGACATGATAAAATATAGCATAAATAGAAAATTACATAAGTTTCTTAAAAAGAGATGCAATCTGGCTATTTCTCTTTATAATGAATTCTACAATTAGAAGAAAAAAGTCAATTTACACAATGCATAGCAAATTGTGGCTTATTCTTATTCGGTTGGGGGCAAATTCATTAGTAAAAATGATAAATCTACAACAAAGTAATGCATAACGAAAACTGAGGCTGGAATGTGTTATACCTTGGGGCTTGGGGCGTCCGAGTCCGACGGGCGACAGCGGCACGGCGGTGCTTGGTGGCGGCGGGCGGCTGGCCCTAGTCGAGCTAGAGCAGGTGGCGGCCGGCGGGCGGGGCGGGCAGCCGGGCAGGGGCGTCGGCGTATCGGGGAGCCAAGAGTGGGGGCGGGGCGGGGCTGGGCGAGGCGGCGGCGGCCGGGTGCGGGGGCTAGGTCGTCGCCATGGATTCGCGAAAGAGGTTCCTGACTTCCGTCTCGACGTCTCGTCCAGAGCGAGAGAGGATAGCGCTGGGAAAAAAAGCCCACTGTCCACCCTGCCCAAATTGGGCCAAATCTGCTTCATATGTGGGGGGGTCAAAAAAATTCTCAAAATTCTGGGTGGGCCGCTGCCCACCCTGCCCACCCGCTGCGTCCGCCAATGGCTACGTTGCAAATATGGCAATACTGTTTTTAGCCAAACAAGATACTGGTCGTGGAATCATGGCATGAGGGTTTTTAGTTAAATTGCAAGACTTATGAACAACTTGTACAACTCTTGTTAGATGAGATCTTCCTCTGTGATATGTGTTGCTCGTAGGGTGCTTGTTTTTATTGGTCAGTATGAAATCATTGCTGTTGGTTGTACCCTTGCCATGCATTTCCCATGGCTCATAGCCTGAAAGTTTTCCATGCACTAAAAGTCCTGTAGTTTGCAGCTAACTTGCTCCTTCATTTTTTAATTACCATGAACCATGGATGGAATATTGGTATAAAGACGTGATTCTTACGGAAGCAAGTGTAATTTTTTTTCTGTGTGATACCTGACTACTAGTGGTTCATTAGGAAAATGCTTTCTTGGATTGCAGCTTAAATCATTAGGTTTTTCATACGACTGGGACCGTGAAATCTCCACAACAGAACCGAGCTACTATAAATGGACGCAATGGATTTTTCTTCAGCTACTGAAAAGAGGGCTGGCTTACCAGGTCAGAGCTACTTATGCCCTTGTTTGTCACATCTTTTGAGTTTCAAACATGTTTAACATTTGATTTGACACTGTTCTTGTTTTGCATTTCTTTTATAAGTGACCATCTGCTTTGTACCATTCATTTTTAGGGTTCTGTTTTATGTTCTTAGTGTTGTATCTGTGGTTTTCAATGATTTTTAGGCTGGCATTGATATCTTACAATCAGGCTGAGGTACCGGTTAATTGGTGCCCTGCACTTGGGACTGTTCTGGCGAATGAAGAAGTAATTGATGGTGTTAGTGAACGAGGTGGTTATCCTGTTATAAGAAAGGTATGCTGTAGAAACCGTGTAACCCATTCTGCTGTCAGTTTAGCTTATTGTTTTGATCTATGCTCTGCCATGTTAATGTACCTGTTGTGCGGCATCTATCTCCAAAAACAATATTACATTATCCACCTTATCTTCTGTTGTGTAGCCAATGCGCCAGTGGATGCTGAGGATAACATCTTATGCTGATCGACTTCTTGAAGATTTGGATGATCTCGACTGGCCTGAGAGCATAAAAGAAATGCAAAGAAATTGGATAGGGAGATCGGAAGGTGCTGAGCTTGAATTTTGCGCGGTTGACAAGGAGGGACATGATTTAGGCGCTAAATTGACAGTTTATACAACAAGGCCTGACACGATTTTTGGTGCAACGTGTGTATTCTTTTTTTTATTGGTGCCGATTATCACAGTTACTTGACCCAGATGACAATATTGAACTGGCTTTTGTTTTTCTGCTGCAGATATCTTGTTGTAGCACCTGAGCATGTTTCATTGCCATCTCTAACATCCGAGGGACAACGTGTTCATGTATGTTTCTTTTCTAATTTCTTGTCGTTTTATCAACTTCACATCATTCAACTTTAATATGGACTTCGGAAAAGCAGGTAGAGGAATACGCAGAAGTTGCAGCAAGAAAGAGTGAACTTGAGAGAACTGAACTACAGAAGGAAAAAACCGGAGTTTTCAGTGGTTCTTATGCTAAGAACCCAGCAACCGGAGAGATCGTACCAATTTGGGTAGCAGATTATGTCTTAGCAAGGTTTCTCAATTTATCTTTTGTCTTTTGTGTCATTCAATGTTGTGTTGTGCATCCTCATTATCGTTATTGTGTTCTTAGTGGTTCTTAACATCTTTGCAGCTATGGCACTGGGGCTATCATGGCAGTGCCTGCGCATGATTCTCGTGACCACGAATTTGCCTTGAAATACAAGCTTCCAATCATTAAGGTCGTAAGTCCACCCAATGGCAATTGTGACCCTGAGGAGGCTTATGCAGGCGATGGTATCATGATAAACTCATCCAATTCTTCATCTGGATTAAATATCAATGGTATGCTTTCACAAGATGCTGCTCTAAAAGTTACTGATTGGGTAGGGAGTAATGGATTTGGAAAGAAAAAGGTGCACTCTTTTTCCCACTTCATCTTTTATCATACTGCTTTTGTGTTGAACTAATTGAGCAGACCCAATTACCAGGTAAACTACAAGCTTCGAGATTGGCTTTTTGCTAGACAACGGTATTGGGGAGAACCTTTCCCTTTGATTTACCTTGATGATACCAATGAAATGGTGCCTCTTTCAGAAAACGAGTTACCTTTAACTCTTCCTGAATTGGATGACTTCACCCCCACTGGTACTGGGGAGCCCCCTTTGACCAAAGCAACAGAATGGGTATGTGTTTGCAACATTATTTGATGCTGAGAAATTATGATGTCTTTGTTTAATGCTAAGAACTTCTCTCCTTTTTCCTCGAAAAATCTTCTCTAGTTGTTGCATGTCTATGAACCATATTGGAACAAATAGAAGTAGCATATTGGTAAGAAGGTTAGAAAAAATAGAGGTCGACAAATACGAAATAGTTAATCCTGATTCTACATTTTGTGAAGTTAAAACGATGCATGAGAAAATATAAATGGAAAATGGCTCGGAGAAACACAGTCCCGCAAAGTTTCATGTAAGTTGGACTGTTCTGCATCATTTATATTGTATATTTTTGAATGAGCAAGCTAGATGAATTGGATAGTGTAAGGATTATTTGTTTGAAAAATATGAAGAACATCTGACAACATGAGGGTTATGATATCTAATGTAAGCTACTGACTGATAGTAAATTTGCATGAACATTTTTATTGAGTTTCCTTTAATTTTGCACATACATACTATTAAAGTGTTCTTTCTGCCTTTTCAGGTTAAAACCACTGACCTTTTGACTGGGAAGCTTGCAACAAGAGAAACAAGCACCATGCCACAATGGGCCGGTTCATGCTGGTAAATTCCGCCATCATGTAATTTCAGAGATTTATACTAAGTCAATGCTCCATAATTATTGGGAGAAATTCTGTTTTATAGTTGGAACTTGTGGTGTACATAGTTTGTAATCTTGCTCCAAAGTGAGTAAAATTGTATATGTTTGCGAAGAACTTGTGGTGTACATAGTTTGTAATCTTGCTCCAAAGCGATTAAAGCTGCATATGTTTGCTTAATATTGCAATTGCTAACACAATCGTTCATTGACAAACCTCTATTCCCTTGTTGTTGAGTATGTCCTTTTCTGTGTTGTGTTTGTGATGTTTTTAATTGGTTATGCAGGTACTATTTGAGATTCATGGATCCAAAAAATTCCAGCACATTGGTTGACAAGGCTAAAGAAAGGTGCATCCTTCTTTCACATTGATATCTAGTAAGGGATGCGTGTGTAACTCATTTTTTATATCATGCAGTTATTGGGGTCCAGTTGATATCTACGTCGGTGGTGCCGAACACTCTGTCTTGCATTTGCTGTATGCAAGATTTTGGCATAAGGTTCTGTTTTCTTATACATAGAGCTCCCCTTCTATAATTCCATATTGCATTGAGGCTGTGGGGAAGGTCATAAACTATCTTATGGAATGTATGCGTTTTGTGTAGCTTCATTTGTTGATAGCTTTATTATCAGCTTATCACCTGCGCAATTGTATGAGATTTTGCTGGTTGTAGTTGGGTTGTTTGTTTGTGCATGAAAATCTTAGAAGTCTGAATCGGGTGTGCCTTCAGCTAACATAATGATAATGCAGTAGAACTTTAACTCTGGTTAGCTAGATTCTGCTCATAGGATATTTGGGCACCAACTCTTTCTGGTTCATCATTGTTTTTTCTCCCTGCTTGTACCATCAATTATTGTCACGAAGGCTTGTAGAACAAAGATCTACCAGTATATGTTGGCTCTATGTTTCTTCTAACCAAATTATATCTCTAGGTTCTGTATGATATTGGTGTGGTCTCCACCAAAGAGCCCTTCAAATGCCTGATAAACCAAGGATTGATACTAGGAGAAGTAGGTGGAGCTACTTTCTTTCAGATGTTCTACATCTTTGCCATGCATTTTTCTGTTCCTAAGGAATTGATGTCGTAACAGGTTGAGTATACTGCATATAGAGACAACGAAGGCGGGTGGGTTTCTGCAGATTCAGACTCAACCTTAATTGATTGCCACCAAGAAAAAGTATCAGCGGATAAGGTGTGCTCTAGTCCTTGTGTTCAGTTGAGGTGATAACAGTTTTGAGATTTACATTTGCTTGCTTTTGTGTTCTTCAGATCACAAAAGTTGGAGATCATTATGTGTTGAAGGATGATCCAAACATACGTTTGAATGCCCGTGCCTACAAAATGAGTAAAAGTCGAGGAAATGTCATCAACCCTGATGACGTGGTTTCAGAATATGGTGCCGATTCTCTTCGCTTATATGAAATGTTTATGGGACCATTGAGGTACATCATTTTTTTTCACTCAGAAAAGGTACATAATTTTTTGCAGATGTAATAAACCATTTTTCAGAAAGTTAACAGAATATTTCATACATACAGAGATTCAAAAACATGGAGCACAGGTGGAATTGAAGGCGTGCATAGGTTTCTGGGTAGGACTTGGAGACTCGTAGTTGGCGCACCGTTACCGGATGGATCCTATAAAGATGGAACTATGGCCACTGATGACAAACCGACCTTTGAGCAACTTAAAGTTCTTCACAAATGCATAGCAAGGGTAAGCCACAGTTGTCACGAGGGTGAAATAACATGTTTTCACTTATGCGCCTAGAAATGAAAATTATACAGTCTGTAGGGTTTATTAGAGTCCCCTGTTTGGTTTTAGAATTCTTACCATGTTTCATCTTCAAAGTGAAACATAACTGAGGCATTTGGTTTGGTGTGGAAAAAAAATCTGTAAATTCGTTCTCTACCCCATACAACCTGTTGTTTCAAATATTTTTAAAATCATTATGATTCCAGTTTAGAGGTGAACCAAATGGGACAAAACTTTACTGCCTTAGTTTTGTATCTGATTTAAGATGGATTTCTTTGCACTTAAAGATTTCCCTAATGTTACCATGGTCCTACACTATTTTGCTCATATTTTATTGTGAAAATATTCAGTACCATCTTAGTTCCAAACCTTCAAGTCGTGCTGTTGTGATGATTACATTTTTGACTCCTGACTACCATGAATTATCCCGTTTGTAGGTCTCGGAGGAAATTCAAGAAACAAGGTTTAACACTGCAATTTCTGCAATGATGGAATTTGTGAATGCTGCGTACAAGGTAAACTGAGGCATGACTTTTTGCATGCACAATTGTATATATTGTGCACCGCTCCCCTCCCCTTTTGAAGGGTTAAGCTACCGTGATTCATATTACGCATCCATTTTCTAGTCCCAAAGATGACCGACCACAGCTTTCTGTTGCATCAGTTGCCTGTCGAAACACTAGTTCACTCTGCTGCACTGCGGTTATTGAAATCGGTGCAAGCTTATGCTTATGTATGTAGTTTACTGTAATGAGTCAAATGTGCACAGCCGCACATTCAGTTCAATGCTGCAGTACTTCATTCACGTGTTCAAGTCATACTTTGGTAAAGTATTAATGGGAACATAATCTCAAATCTGGCATCAGTAAATTTCATAGGTTGTTTTTATCTGAGGTTATTCTTGTAAGCACAAAAGGATCAAAAGATTGCTTGGTTTCACATAGTAACGGCAACAAAACTTTAGACTATGCTTTTTAGCTTCTCTTGCTGTACACCCCATATCATCTCTAGAAGAGTCTGAATTAATGCTCTCTTTCTGTACAGTGGGACACCCAACCAAAGTCCGTTATAGACTCCTTCATTCTGCTGCTTGCGCCGTTTGCACCACACTTGGCTGAGGAGCTTTGGTTTCGTCTTGGACACTCACAATCATTGGCCTATGAACAGTTTCCAGAGGTACGCTTTTGTAGGTCATTCCATTGCTGCCAAGTGTTCATGCGTTGCAGATCCATTTGAGATGAAAATTTAGTCAGAAAGATTTCACTCCTTTGATGAAAATATATGTACAGAATTAGAACTTCATAAATGCAGATAGTAGCAACAGCATCCTCTGGATCACTAGTCTGATATATACCTATGGCTTTGAAATTTCACCTGTGACTGAAATTGTGTTTCGCCGCATATATTCAGAAAATATTTGAACGTATTCTTTCCTGTCCAGGCAAAAGACGAGTATTTGAAGGAATCAGAGGTCGTACTCCCCGTACAAATCAATGGGAAGACCAGGGGTACAATCCTTGTTGACAAGGAGTGCTCCGCGGATGACGCGTTCCAGAAAGCAGCCTCGGATGAGAAACTCTCCAAATATTTGGATGGGAAGGGCATCAAGAAGAGAATTTATGTGCCTGGAAGGATCTTGAATGTTATACTAGATCAACAGAAGGCAAGGACCTGAGTATTGCTCTGTTTTTTCTGTCGAATCTTTCCCGGAGTTCTGGCAGAGTAGTTGATAGAGTCTAGAGACTATCGAGGCACGACAAATCTGTAAATTTCCATGCATTTGATGCTATTGGCACACATCTTTGAATATAATTTCCACTTGAGATCAACATAAGGTTTTGAAGAAGTGAAGCATAAGGTTACTCCTGCAAGCTACTAAAAGTACTATAGAACCTAGCTCAATATGCCGTCCCAATTATTTTCCAGTTTCTGCAATTCTGTTTCTGTTCAGTACATAGTCGCTTCATATGTAGGCAAGGAGGATTTGGGCATGAACAGAATCCTCCGTGGTCGTTATTCTAGCAAGGAGTTGGACGGCCTAACTGAAGCAGTATTTTCTGTGAGAGTAATCCTTGCTTAGTAGATCAGTAGTTTCTAGAGTGTTCTAGACTAAGCCTTAGGCTGTAAGATAAATTATCAGCACCAACTCTGGTTAGCAGTAGGTTGTAGAAGGATGTAGAAACCTAGCTGTAAAAACCTAGTTGTAGATAGCTGTAGAAGGTTTGCAGCAACCGACTATGTACTCCTATATATACCCCTATGTAATACAAGCAGGAAGAAGCTTATGCAGCATACAGAGAACACCTTCCCACATAGCTAACGCCAACATTTGGTATCAGAGCCAAGGTAGGAGAGGTTCAGCCACACTTAGGAAAGGAACAGCCCAGTGAGGAGAGGATCCTGAGAGATGTCTGCTGAAGGTCAGCAGGGTGCTGCCCGCAGTCCGTCTCAGCAGCCGCGGCGCCATTCCCCTTCACCACCACCGAGACGACCGCGCCACCGTGACGCTGGAAGGCGCGAGGTCGTTGTCGAGCGTGTCGTGAAGGAAGTTGGCGGCAGCAATTACCCGACGTTGACGCGGACGAACTACACCGAATGGAGCCTCCTCATGAAGGTGAAGCTGCAGGCTCGGGGCATCTGGGATGCAATTGAGCTCGGCGCCGACGATTTCCAGGAAGATCGAATGGCGCTGGAGGCCATCCTACAAGCTGTGCCACCAGAAATGGTGCCCGGCCTGGCTGTCAAGCGGACAGCGAAGGAGGCGTGGGAGGCGATTCGAGCCATGCGTGTTGGTTCAGACCGTGTGAGTAAGGGCAAGGTGCAGCAGCTGAAGAAGGAATTTGAGATGATCTCGTTCCGCGACGGGGAGTCCATTGACGATTTCGCGCTACGCCTCACCAACCTCGTCACAAGCCTCACCACGCTCGGAGCACCTATTGACGAAACTCAAGTCGTCGAGAAATTCCTGCGAGTTGTGCCGCCTAGGCTGTCGCAGATACCCTTGCAATCGAGACCCTCCTTGACACTTCTGATATGTCGTTGGAGGAGGTCACCGGTCGGCCGAAGGCAGCAGAGGACCGTCTCGAGTCGCCGGAGCCGCTGCGTGAGCAGGGAAAACTTCTGCTCACCGAGGAACAGTGGCAACAAAAGATGAAGGAGCGCCAAGGAAGCAGCTCCTCCAGGCCTGAGTGTGACAGCGCACAACGGCGACGACGTCCACCGCGTAAGAATGCTGGAGAAGGCGGCAACGATCGTGCAGCTGCTAGGGACAGCCCACGCAATGACACATCCAACTGTGGCCGTCGCGGCCATTGGGCCAAGGACTGCTGGCAGCCTAGGAGAAATGGGAACAGGGCATACTTGGCCCAAGCAGAGGAAGATGATGAGGAGCCTGCTCTCCTCATGGCGCAGGTATGTGAAGCTCCAGCCCCAGCCATGAAGGCGCAGCAAAGCATTGCTCCAGTCCTAGCCATGTCGGTGCAGCAAAGCGTCGCTCCAGCCCCGGCTATAGTGGTGAAGGACAACACCACTACGCCTCCAGAGCATGCCCCACATCACATCGACGAACCGAAGGAAAAGGCCTACCTCGGGACGAGCGACGACGAGCGAATTGAGCGCTGGCACCTCGACACCGGCGCCCGTGACATTGATGAAGAGCAAGGCTGGGATTGGGCAGCAGAAGGCAGCGAATACTTCGATAGCAACTTTGACATCGAGTATATCATCCATCATGCTGCGAGGGCGCCCAGCCACGTGTCCAATTCAGGAAAAGATGAACCTTGGTCGTCGAGACATGGGGCTCAAGGTGCCTCAGCCAGCCCACCACCATCGCCTCCATCTGCTCCAGCAACAAGTGCTACAACCCGAGCAACTCCAAAATTTGTTTCGCCACCAGCACATCGACTTGACGCTGCACATGGCGACTCACTAATCCGCTATCGCATGGTCGAGGATCTGGTTGGAGGAGAAGAACCAGTGCCTGGACTCGCACCGCGCAACCTCGAATCTGAGCTGCACTTGGCCAGCACGGGGGAGCTGTGCTCATTTGCGGAAGCTGAGCGCGACAAGGCATGGCAGGCAGCCATGTGCGAGGAAATTGAAGCTGTGGAGCGGAACAAGACATGGGAGCTCGTGGATCTGCTCCATGGGCATCAACCAATAGGCCTCAAGTGGGTCTATAAGTTGAAGAAAAATGAAGCTGGCGAGGTAATCAAGCACAAAGCACGGCTGGTCGCTCGAGGCTTCGTTCAGCAAGCCGGCGTAGACTTTGATGAAGTCTTTGCTCCCGTGGCTCGCATGGAGTCGATCCGGCTGCTACTTGCTCTGGCTGCCCAGGAGGGGTGGCCCGTCCACCACATGGACGTAAAATCAGCTTTTCTCAATGGAGAACTGAAGGAGGAAGTTTATGTCAAGCAGCCACCCGGTTTCGTCATCCAAGGAGAAGAAGGAAAGGTACTGCGGCTACGCAAGGCCCTCAATGGCCTGCGACAGGCACCGCGAGCATGGAACGCGAAGCTTGATTGCACGCTCAAAGAAATGGGCTTCAAACAGAGCGAGCACGAGCATGCAATATACCGACGCACCACCAGCGAGGTAATCCTTTTCATTGGAGTCTATGTAGATGATCTGATCATTACATGCTCATCCAAGGGAGCAGTGGAGAGCTTCAAGGATGAGATGAAGACAAAATTTGAAATGAGCAACCTTGGATTGTTGTCTTTCTATCTTGGGATAGAAGTCCAGCAGCACGCTGACGGCATCAGCCTATGTCAGGCACATTATGCCTCGCGCATCCTTCAGCTAGGAGAAATGGAAGGCTGCAATTCTGCACACACTCCAATGGAGGAGCGGCTCACGCTAAGCCGTGATAGTACATCGGAAGAGGTGGATGCTACAGAGTACCGGCGGATCGTTGGCAGCCTCCGCTATCTCGTCCACACCAGGCCAGACCTGGCCTTTGCTGTTGGGTTCGTCAGTCGATTCATGGAACGACCCACGGAGGAGCACATGATGGCTGTAAAGAGAATCCTTCGCTACGTCGCTGGCACGATCAACTATGGTCTTCACTACAGGCGAAAGACAAAGGAGGTACGTCTGATTGGTTATAGTGATAGTGACCTAGCTGGCGACATTGACACCAGGAAGAGCACGAGTGGCACACTGTTCTTCCTCGGTAACTGCTTGGTAAGTTAGCAATCTCTCAAGCAGAGGGTGGTTGCTCAGTCTTCCTGTGAAGCAGAATATGTAGCAGCCACAACTGCGGCAAATCAGGGAATTTGGCTGGCTCGACTACTTGGAGAACTTCAAGGAAGAAAAGCTGAAACCGTTGAGCTAAAGGTGGACAGCAAATCTGCCATAGCATTAGCCAAAAATCCTGTCTTCCACGAGCGCAGCAAACATATCGATATTCGGTATCACTTCATCAGAGATTGCTTGGAAGATGGAAGCATCAGCACCAGCTTCATCAGTACATCAGATCAACTCGCTGACATTTTGACAAAATCTTTGGGGCGAGTGAAGTTTCAGGAGCTGCGTGCTCGCATTGGGATGGTCCAGATCAAGTCAGGCTTGAAGAGCAAGGATTAGAGGGAGAATTGTGAGAGTAATCCTTACTTAGTAGATCAGTAGGTTCTAGAGTGTTCTAGACTAAGCCTTAGGCTGTAAGATAAATTATCAGCACCAACTCTGGTTAGCAGTAGGTTGTAGAAGGATGTAGAAACCTAGCTGTAAAAACCTAGTTGTAGATAGCTGTAGAAGGTTGTAGAAGGTTTGCAGCAACCGACTATGTACTCCTATATATACCCCTATGTAATACAAGCAGGAAGAAGCTTATGCAGCATACAGAGAACACCTTCCCACATAGCTAACTCCAACATTTTCTTCAATCTAACACCTAATGTATCAGCTGTTGCGCTGATGTAGACACTTGCCCTGATTGAGTCAGGTGACCACCAAGTCCTCTGATAGACTGACATACGACTAAGCTTCAGGCAGGTATCTCCTTGGATTCACTATTATGTCGTTGATATTCTTGAGCATTATGCTTTCTTCTCTGTACTAGATTTTCTTTCGGCACGTGGAACTGTTTATGTGTTTGGAGAAGGTATGTTCTCCAAAGTTGATCCATTTCTTTTGGAATATCAACCTGCTATATTTTTTTTTTGTCTTGGTATACACTCGAGTAATCGGAAATCAGTTTCGGGTAGTAGGAGCATATGATCCCACTATGTAAAAATCTTATTTTAAAATGTCAATTAAACAAAAAAATTGGGTATACATCCAAATATTTTATGTCCGTACACAAAATTTCACGAAAAAATGACATTTTTTTGCGGGCTGTGTAAAAAAGACACTCCAATTCCCCGCAGAGGAAGGCGCTCTCTTCTTCGCCTCCACCTTCACCGAGATTGGAGATGAAACGAGCACGGAATTTTGGGAAGATCACTGGATACAAGGCAGGTCAGCTACTGAAATCGCGCCGCGCGTTCCCAAGCGCCGCCGGAAAGCCAGAACCATCGCTGAGGGTCTACAAGCCCACACATGGGCTCGAGACATCATCGGCACCATTGGTATCCACGATTTTTTTTTTTGGAGCGAAAAACACCGAAATCTATTAATGCATCATAGTTGGCATGTTTATAAATTCTGGCGGTTGCACCAGCCACACATGACGGCCGATGCCTAAGCCTAAAGAACCTCTAGCAATATCATGGGCCTCCCAATTTGCTTACCTACTCTCATGTTTAAAGACTACAAGATCAAAGTCCTCCCTTCTCCTATTAATTTCCGTAATCAGTGTCCCAAGCGTCCTCTGCTTCCTTCAGCTATGTCGTTGACAACAGCGACGCAGTCTGTAGCAATGATCGCTCTCCTGATATCGATGTCATTCGCAAGAGTCATCGCCTCTCTGCATGCCACCGCTTCCAGCATACCAGGGTCCGACAAACCTGCGATGACGATGGCTGACACTCCCAAGAACCTCCCTTTGTCGTCCCTGAAGATGGCCGCTGCTGCTCCCATGGTCTCCGACCTGTTCACAGCCCCATCCGCATTGCATTTGGCTATTCCTGCCGGCGGTGGTTGCCATTTCTTTTCTCTCTCGATTGGCGCCTTCCCAACCTTTACAAGCCCAAGATCATGAAGATAATTAGTGATAAAACCATGTGTAGAGAGCGGACTTTGGAAGATTTCTTCATGAATCGCCTTCCGGCGCGCTGTCCAAATGGACCAAAGCGTAACCAGCAGCTTCACGAACTCGGCATGTTGCATGCTCTCAAGCATAGTAAACAGCCAGCTTCTCGCATCCGGGACCGTGCACCTCATTGCATGCTCAAACAGCTCTTCAACCGCGCCATGTTACACTCAAGGAGGCTATGGCGCCAATTATCCAGTGGTGAGTCTATGATGCATAACTTCTGCCGTAGGTAAACTTTGCTTCGCGAGCCTCCAAGAAAACGTTCGTACTTTAGCCGGGACTTCCACATTCCACAATTTCTTCCAACTCCCCTCCACTGCATTTCCACTCGACTCCGATGTATGGTTCAGCCAAGCTTCCCTCCTGCGCTTCGTGTTGATTATCATACGGTATGCCGACCTTACCGAGAAAACACCAGACTTCTCAAAATGCCAAGCCCACGAGTCAGGCATAGGAACTGTGCTGATTGGAATTCCTTTAACCATCGCTGCATCCATTGGAAGGAAAATATTATCCACCTTCATCAAATCCCAGCTAGCAGAAGTCACATTAATCAGCTCATGTACCCAGACTGGACCGTCTGGTTTAACTGCAGTAATGGGCCGCAAGCAGAATCTCTAGGGATCCAATTCTGATCCCATATACTAGTAGTTCTCCCGTCTCCTATGCGCCGTATCAAGCCCTGCTTTAGAATCTCCCGTCCCTCCAGTATCGATCTCCAAATCTGAGATGGTCTAGTCCCAAGCCTCGCATCTAGGAACTCACCATTTGGATAGTAAGCCGCCTTTAGAATTCTCGCACTAAGAGAGTCCAGGTTCTGAATGACTAGGAGAGCGTGGTTAAACAATTCCATATCTCTAAACCCCATCCCGCCAAGATGTTTAGGTTGGCACATCTCCTCCCAAGGCACACATGCCGCTTTTCTCTTGCCTCCCTTGCTTCCCCACCAGAACTTTCGGATTAGAGAATTCAAATGATTACATAAACCGGTAGGCAACTTAAAACACGACATCAAGTACGTTGGTAGAGCTTGAGCAACAGCTTTTATCAATACTTCCTTGCCTCCCACGGATAGACATTGCTCCAACCAGCCTTGTACTCGTTTCCAAACGCGATCCTTCAAGAATTTGAAAGCTCCTGCCTTAGATCTCCCCACATCAGATGGCATGCCCAAGTACTTCTCGTTCAATGTTTCGACAGTAACATTCAGAATATTCTTCAGATCCTCTCGTATCCCAGCCGGGCAAGATTTGCTGAAATAAATTGAGGATTTTGACAAGTTGATTCGTTGCCCCGAGGCACGACTATATATCTCCAAAATTTGGTTCACCTCCTCCGCAGCTTCTCTATTAGCTTTCAAGAAAATAAAACTATCATCGGCAAACAACAAGTGGCTCACCTCCGGCGCTGTAGGCGCAACTTTTAGGCCCAAATTATTGGTCCCTCCACTTCGGTATTTCATAAGACATGAAAAACCCTCCGCCGCCAACAAGAAAAGATATGGCGATATG
This sequence comes from Poa pratensis, assembly GCA_947311845.1. NCBI lineage: Eukaryota > Viridiplantae > Streptophyta > Magnoliopsida > Poales > Poaceae > Poa > Poa pratensis. The sequence goes on along the minus strand of CAMZMU010000110.1, from coordinate 30,583,435 downwards.
GGGTCACCCTGTCGGATTCCACGGGTCGGCCTAAATTCTTCCAAACGATCTCCATTAAATAGAACTGAGAAAGACACAGTTCTTACACACTTCATGTTTGTTTGTGGTATCCACGAAATTGGACAACACCTTACATTGGCGGATCCAGAGGGTGTCCAAGGTGGGCCATGAACCACCCTGTGATTTCAAATCAGCCCATATACCATAGCGTAAAAAAAAAGACACGGGCACGAGCCTCTCCTCTGTCCGGCCGTCCGCCGTCGCCGGACGCCGCCACGCCAAGGCGCCAGCGCCGCTCTTTCTCCTTCCCCGTCCGACGCTCCCTTGTCCGGCCCTCTCCGTTCAATGTGATCCTGCCCCACCTTCCAGCCGGCCTATCTTCTCCAACCCTAACGACCTAGCGGGCAAACGGTAGAGCAGGGAGGCCGGCCCCTAGCGGCGAAGTCCCAAGCGGCTTCCTGCTTGCCGGTTGCGGCGCGGACTAGGCCAACAACCACCAGGCTTCAATTTCTTGGTGGTTTTGTTTCTCCAAGCTGCCATGGGTACATGGTAATTCAATCCACCCCAATTCTCCAGATAAGATGAACTTTACAAGTTGTTTGCAAATTGAAACTTACTAATTATTTAGGCTTGATGAATTGCACATAGTTACTAAAACATGTAAATATTTTTATTGTAGAATTGGTGAAGAATGAAGAGGACCGGAGATATTGCTTCTCTTTTTGGTAAACATGCCTGTATATTTGCTTCTCAAATTGATATTGCTTCTGGAGTGTTATTGTTAAATTGTCTGCTATTATGTTGGCATTTCCTATTCGTGTTAAGAAAAAAATTATAAAGGTGGAACACCCTGTATCAAAATCCTGGATCCGTCACTGATACCTTAGGCTTTTGGCGCACCATCGAGCACACAGTGCTATCCGATCAACCTGACCGCCTCGTTTGGAGGTGGAACGCTTCACGATCCTACTCTGCAAGCTCCTGCCATGCCGCCACCTTCCACGGATCGATTGCTACCGATACATGGAAAATGATCTAGAAGTGCTGCCCCTCCCCGCCCCCCACTCCCTAAAGTAAAATTCTTCCACTGGCTTGCAGATCTCCTGCGATGACATGGTCTACAACATCACCCATGCTGCCTGCTTTGTGACCAAGAGATGGAGACCATGGCGCATTTTCTCACGGCCTATACCTTCTCACGTCAGGTGTGGCATGATATCCTTTCTTGGCTGCGCATCCCCTGCCTCCCGCCCGATCAACCCACTTCCCTGCACTCATGGTGGCTGCATGCAAGAAGCTCCACGCCCAAACCGCTACAAAAGGGCCTGGCCTCCACCACGATGCTGATCCCCTGGCTCATTTGGAAGCACCACAGCAACTGCGTTTTTGATGGCGCCAATCCCTGTGTTGCCAGCCTAGTGGCCACAATCAAGGAGGAAGCTTCCCTTTGGGCTAGAGCCGGCGCAACCGAGCTACAAGACATCATCCCGACGACCTAGGATGTCCACTGCAGTAATTTATTGTTTCCTTGTTTGCCCTCCTCGGACGCATGAAAATCAATGCTGTAATCCTCTATCTATTCAATGAAATGAAACGCAAAGGCTTTTTGCGTTTTTGTCGAAAAAAAATTATACAAATGGCAAAAAGTAGCCCAGCCCAGCCCACTCCATTCCCATTTCCTCTCTGAAGAGTGAAGACCTAACCTAAGTAACCTTTCGCCGTCACCACTCGCCGGCACCACCCCCACTCTTTTGCTCCTCACAGCCGGCGGCGATGGCGGCGGCGGCCGCAAGGGCAGGAGAGGAGCCTCTCCACCGCGGCCTCCCGGGCGAGATCGCCATCTGGGAGATCCTCGTGCGCCTGCCCCCCAAAGCCCTCCTCCGCTGCCGCACAGTCTGCCGCGCCTGGCGCCACGCCACCTCCTCCCGCGGCTTCCTCCTCGCCAACCACGGCCACCAGCCCGCTCTCCCCATCCTCTACCATCACTACTTCGACGACGCCGACGCCGTCTCCGTCAGCCAGACCCTGGACATCGTGCCTCTGGACCACCGGGCCGCCGCCGCCGACCAGCTCCGTCCCGTCGCCCGGCTTGGCTCCCGCGACTTCGACAACGACATGCGTCTGGAGGCCTCCTGCGACGGCCTCCTCCTCCTCTCCACGGAAGGCGGCGGCTCAGGCTTCTCCGCCGCCCTCTACTTCTCCGTCTGCAACCCGGCGACTCGCCAGTACGCTCCTCTGCCGTTGCTTCGTGGCTTCAGCCTCGGGGGATGTACCCGCACCCTCCTACCGGCGAGTACCGGCTGCTGCTCTACCCCGACCCGACGGTGAGGCATGATGAACGGTGCCCTGGCACTCAAGATGCTTGCCACGTTTACACAGTGGGCTCCTGCCACCCGCCGAGGCACATCGGGCGGCCGGAGGCAGAGGAACTGATTCACGGGCTCGTAGCTGTCCTTTTCCGTGGCAACCTGCATTGGTACGTACAACAGGGAGGGGGCGAGGTCAGCATGATAATGGTGTTCGACACCACGGCCGAGTTGTTCAGGCGGATGCGTGCTCCGGCTGTTCCTGGGGCCGCTGACCTGTTCGAGATGGATGAAGTGCTTGGCATGGCCAGCTTTGATGATACAGTGACAACAATTGATATCTGGATGACGCAGAACTATGACAGCGAGGTATGGGCCTTCAAATACCGGGTTGAATTGCCGGTCGCAGAGCTCACCGAGAAGTTTTTGCGTAACAAATACTCGAATACGGTGGTTTTGTCTTGGGATGATAATGATGTGCTCATGCTGGTCAAATCTGGCGACAGGCTACTTCAGATCGACACCGGTGGCAAGTTGGTCGCCAGGTTCCATAAAAATTTCGGCACTACTCAGTTTCGTCTCAAACAAACTCTTGTTCAGCATACCTTCTTTCTGGCAATAGAGGGTTATGTTGTCAATTCTTGGCCTTTCATCTCACCAGATGATTAAAAACTTTGTCTTCCATCTGAAGGTTGTTCAGTGTGGTGGTGCTTCTTAGTGGCCTAGCTGTTTGTATCAGTATCCACCACTAGTTTCTTTGCTGATGTATAAAAAGTTATGATCAAGAAGCTCTGACATGGTCGGGTTATATTTCTTAATGTTTTTTTGGGCTGAAATGTTTGTCATGTGTGTTCATGCTTAAATCGTTTTTTGTCTCCTTTTGAAATGTTTGCCAGTTGATCTGAGTCATGCCTTTTTTTTTGTTGAACTGAAGACTAGGCTGTGCTTCATTTACTTTATTTTGTGATCTTCGCAGTCAATAGTTAGCAATCTAGCTGCCTCATGTCCTTGTTTTTGCAACTGAAGAATTTTTTTGACCGTGCTACTGTAGGGAAAACCCCTACGGTGTAATTTTCATTTTATAGAAAAAAAACAGAGAGTTCTTACATAAAATAAGAAAACGGAGCCTAAAGAGTCAAAACACCATGACTCACCCTTGAAAAGAGCAAAAAACTCGGCTATGGAAATACAAGGGAAATCCAATCAACAAGCTTCTGAACAAACGCCGGCTTGATTCTGTCTGATGCAGTAATAGGTGTTTTTTAGTACGAGGTCTCCAGCTAGCCAAAGACGGGGGTATGCTGTTGAAAATAAGGTCGTTGTGTTCCTTCCAGATGTTCCAAGCAACCGAAGCAAAAATCTCAAAGAAACCTGGTCCGACGAAGGAGGTGACTGCCAAAGAGATGCGTTCCCTAACACTGACTGAAAGGTCGCAAGCAATGCCAATTTGATTCCAGCAGCTAGCAGTTGCAACTGAAGAATTTACTTGGTTTTTTCTCGATGGCTTCTTTTTTTTAGTGATAACCTAGTGGTCTTCTTTTTTGTCTGTTGTAACTGATGATGAAGCAAGGCAGATTATCTACTTGTCTGTTGATTTTCAAAAAAGATTTTCTGAACAGCTTTGAGCACTAGTTATTATATTCAACAATTTAATTATAGTCAGCTTTTTAGGAATGTTCTGTTGCAATTCATTTCTTCATTGCATCTGGATAGATGTGGAAATATTCTGTTATATCTACAGCTTTCTGTTGCATCATGTGGAATTATCATTTGACTTTAGGTGTTATTAGCCAGTTTTTTTCCGTCGAATCTTTCCTGGAGTTCTGGCAGAGTAGTTGGTAGAGTCTAAAGACTATCGAGGCACGACGAATCTGTAAATCTCCATGTTTTTGTAACATTTGGTGCTATTGACACGCATCGTTGAATATAATTTCCACTTGATATCAACATAAGGGTTTGAAGAAGTGAAGCACAAGGTTACTCCCGTGAGCTACTAAAAGTACGATTGAACCTAGCTCAATATGCCGTCCATTTATTTTTCCAGTTTCTGAAATTCTGTTTCTCTTCAGTGCATAGTTGCTTCATATGCAGGCAAGGAGGGGCATGAGAATCCTCTAGGGTAATTATTCTAGCAAGGAGATGGACGGCCTAACTGAAGCAGTATTTTCTTCAGTCCTAACACCTAATGTCTCAACTGCTGCGAATTGATGTTGACACTTGCCCTGATAAACTGACATATCAGTGTATCAGTGTCCACCAAGGTTCTCTGATAGACTGACATTCTTTTCAAAGCTTCAGGCAGGTATCTCCTTGGACTTCACTGTTATGTTGACATTCTTGTGCATTATGCTCTCTTTTCTGCACTAGAATTTCTTTCGGCATGTGGAACTGTTTATGAGTTTGGAAAGGTATGTTCTCCAAAGTTGATTCAATTCTTTTGAAATATCGACCTGCTATTATTTTTTGGTCATCGGTACACACTTGAGTAAATAGCCTGGCTGCATTTTTGTTAACCGTAATTTGTGGAGCAGCCTTCCTTTGAGTAAGACTTCTGATGAACTTCATTGTGAACTGGAACAGACACAGAATTTGCTTCATTTCTTGCTTTCCCTGCTGGAGTTTGCTCATCCAAATTTATACAGAACCCAGAAACTATTCTTGGCCTTTGGAACTGGGCACTGGGCAGAGAAATCCGTGCAGCTGCTACGGCAATATGTTTTTCCTGAGTGAATCTACGGTAGTGCTATTCCGAGCCCAGCCCAGTCCATTCCCATTTCTCCTTAGAATACCCGGTTTTGCTAATCCTCGGGTGCCTGAGAATTTCTTAAGTCTCGGTCACCCAAAAAAATATACATGAGTTGCACTTTTCTGATAGAAATGTACAATTGCACTTTTCTGTCGTCGACCGAAGGAATTCTCGGTCGACCGAGAGTACGTAGACAAACCCTAGAATACCTAACCTGCCGCCGTCAAGACTCGCCAGCATTACCAGTCCACCACCACTTTTTGCTCCTCTCAGCCGGTGGCCATGGCGGCGGCGACCGCACTAGCCGGAGAGGCGCCTCTCCACCGCGGCCTGCCGGATGAGATCGCCGTCTGGGAGATCCTCGTGCGCCTGCCCCCCAAAGCCCTCCTCCGCTGCCGCACCGTCTGCCGCGCCTGCCGCCACGCCACCTCCTCCCGTGGCTTCCTCCTCGCCCACCACGGCCACCAGCCCACTCTCCCCATCCTTTACCAGCACGAATTCGACGCTGGCGCCGCCGTCAGCCAGACCCTAGACATCGTGCCTCTGGACCACTGGGCGGGGGCCGCCGCCAACCAGCTCCGTTCCGTCGCCCGGCTGGGCTCCCACGACACCGACAACGACATGCGTCTGGAGACCTCCTGCGACGGCCTCCTCCTCCTCTCCACTGAAGGCGGCTCGCGCTTCTCCGGCTCCGTCTGCAACCCGGCCACTCGCCAGTACGCTCCTCTCCCGTTGCTTCGTGGCTTCAGCCTTGGGGGGATGTACCCGCACCCTCCCACCGGCGACTACCGGCTGCTGGTGTACCCCGGCACCCAAGATTGGTGCCACGTTTACACAGTGGGCTCCTGCCACCCGCCAAGGCACATCGGGCGGCCGGAGCCGGAGGAGCTGATCCACGGGCTCGAAGCTGTCCTTTTCCGTGGCAACCTGCATTGGTACATAGAGCCAGAGGGTGAAATCAGCATGATAATTGTGTTCGACACCACGGCCGAGCTGTTCGGGCGTTCCTGACGCTGCTGATCTGTTTGAGATGGATGGAATGCTTGGCATAGCCAGCTTTAATGATGCAGCGAAAACCATTGGTATCTGGATGACGCAGGACTACGACAGCGAGGTGTGGGCCTTCAGATGCCGGGTTCAATTGCCGGTCGCAGAGCTCACCGTGGGGTTTGGGCTTCACTTATACTCGTATACGGTGGTTTTGTCTGGGGATGATAATGATGTGCTCATTCTGGTCCGATCGGGCGACTCGCTACTTCACATCGGCAGCGGTGGCAAGTTGGTCGCCAGGTTCCCTAAAAAATTTCTCGGCACTACTCAGTTTCGCCTCAAACAAACTCTTCTTCAGCATAACTTCTTTCCGGCAATTGAGGGCTATGTTGTGAACACTTGGCCTTTCATCTCACCAGATGATTAACACTTATGTCTTCCATCCGAAGGCTGTTCAGTGTGGTGGTGCTTCTTAGTGGCCTAGCTGTTTGTATCCTTATCCACCACTAGCTTCTTTGTTGATGTATAAAAAGTTATGATCAAGAAATTCTGACTATTACATCGTTGGGTTACATTTCTCAATGTTCTTTTGGGCTGAAATGTCTGTCATGTGTGTTCATGCTAAAATCATTTTTGTCTCCTTTTGAAATGTTTGCCAGTTGATATGACTCGTGCCTTTTTTGTTGTTAAACTGAAGACTTGACTATGCTTTATTTACTTTATTTAGTGATCTTCCTAGCAGTCAATAGTTAGCAATCTAGCTGCCTCATGTCCTTGTTGTTGCAAACTGAAGAATTGACTTGGCTTTTTCTCCGTGACCTCATTTTTTAGTGATAACCTAGTGGTCTTCCTTTTTGTCTGTTGTAACTGATGATCAAGCGAGGCAGATTATCTACTTCTCTGTTGATTTTCAAAAGGATTTTCTGAAGAGATTTGAGCACTAGTTATTATATTAAACGATTTAGTTATTGTCAGATTTTTAGGAATGTTCTGTTGCAATTCATTTCTTCTTGAATTCATTGCATCTGGATAGATGTGGAAATATCCTGTTATATTTACAGCTTTATGTAATTTCCACAAGCTACCAGAAATTCATGAAACTGAAGATGACCTGTAACAGGTCATTTTCCTACTATGGACAAAAACTTATGTTTCAATGTGGAGGACTGGTGGTCTTATGAACAATACTAACTTCAGACGTTATGTTTTTTAGCACTATGATTTAAACCCTGATGAGTAGAGCTATGCCCCGAAATACTTAAACCAATGAAGGGGTGGTTCTCGGCATTCCATACCTTTTAGGTGCTAACAAATTGAAGGGAACACATTTTTGTTTTGGAGATTTATTTATTAATTATGCTGCTATGGTGCTATACAATGCGTAAATTGCCAATGGGTCGAAGCATGTGCAAAACTACATATATATCAAGAAGCTGAATAATAAAGTAGCATAACATATGATCTGCAACTTATAATGCATCTCAAGGAAAATAAAGTGGCAGAATATTTGAAAAAAATTCATAGATATTTGTATATTCTTACAAAATTAAAATATGGATGGACGGGAATAACATACCCTCTGCATAACTTCAGTATCATACTCAATTGCCTTGTGAAAGAAAGATAAAAATATAACATACTTGGCTGAAGCCATGACACCTAAAATCTGAGCCGCGGCTCCCCAGACATGAGAGATTTCAGTTACAGGTTCACCGGAACGCTTGCCCACAAGGGAAGCAACTATCCGGCTTCCTGGAACCAATTCTTTGGCTCTGAGCTCGAGGAAATGCGTGAAATCTTTCTTGAACTGCCGGGCATATGCTTGAGTAACCGCCAGGAGTCTTTCACGCCTGACACACTCATCGATGTCATACGCCGGGATATGGTTTATCCTGAAATCTTCAGGAGCATGTACCTCTAAATGATCAGATATTGAAGGGATGAAGGTTGTTGGAGGTGTGTCAAATTCACACCTTTGAGAGCCAATGAAGACTGTTGGATGAGCAGACGAGATGCAAGGAGCCACTAGGGAAGAGCCTCCCGTAGAATGACCCTGGTACAATACCAGTTACACAGACAGGCTCGTTGGTTTGCTGGAGCGCAACCAGGTTCTTCACCACCACGTTGAAGTCGTTGTCTGGGAGATCATTAAGGAGTACACAGAGGTTCCAGAGATGGCTGCTGGAGCTGAAAAAAGTGGCTGCGGGTGGCCTCGACAGCTATGGACACCAGTGCTAGCGCGTTTGGGCCAGAGGAGCAGCCCAAGTCCGCGATCACCATCTTCCCGGGCACAAAAATGTCGATGTTGCTGCATAAGTCAGTGATGGCCGCTTCTATGAGGGGCTTCATCCTGTTCTGCTCAGCATTCTGCAGTCCACTAGTACTTCAGAATCTAGTTAAATCTTTCCAAGTTCTTGTCCCTATATTTTTTTTATGTTGATAGCTTAATCTTCAGTAATATAAGGTATATGATGAATGAATTCTTGACGAGGCAGTCTCCAGAAGCCAAAATTCAGAAATAGTAGCAGTGGATGAAACGAGAGGAGAAGATACCTGAATAATGGAGTTTCGAGCATAGCTAGTTTCCCCATGTCCTTGATTCATATGCAACCTCTGTTTGGAATAATCCATCGCTTTGGTTGCAGCAGGCCTTGAAAACCTGAGAGCAAGATTAGGAAGGCGATGGTGACGATGTACTGGAAGTTCATAATTTCTTTTCCGATGCTATGACTGTTCTGTTCTGGCTACCAATCATTGGGTCTGCTAACAGTAAGGTTGAATTCACACCCGGATATAATACATTAACAAACTATCACTGTTTTGTAGCAAACATTATCTGCTTCCCCACCGTGACAGGGAAAGATGATAATAATAATAAGCTATGCTTAGAGTAGAGTGCATGCTGAAAAAAAACTCATCTGCTTCTCGTGAAAAAGGGAAGATGCACGAGAGCTATCACAAGCACTATTTCTTGAAAGGCGTATCCATGGATAGCTGCTTTGAAGTTTCCAGTGTTTTAGACGACATCTTTTAGAGCCTTTCTGACCTAACTTGAACTTCATATGCATCCATCTTTACGCCAATCACGTATCTTGTTAAGTCACACAACTCACCAATAGTGCCACGAAAGAGCTGAATTCAACCTTTCAATGGGAATTGGAGGTCGTACTCCCTGTCCAAATCAATGGAAAGACCAGGGGTACAATCCTTGTTGATAAGGAGTGCTCCGAGGATGATGTGTCTTGAAAAGCAGCCTGGGACGAGAGACTCTCCAAATATTTGGATGTGAAGGGCATCAAGAAGATAATCTATGTGTATCGAAGGAACTTGAATGTCATGCTAGATCAACAAAGGCAAGTGCCTGATTATTGCTCTGGTTTTCTCTTAGATCTTTCCCGGAGTCCTGGCAGAGTTGATTGAGTCTAGAGACTGTTGGGAAGCAACAAAATTTCCATTCTTTTGTAACAATTGATGCTATCATTTAGCCATACTATACTTACTCTCTTTGAATATAATTTCCTCTTAAGATGAACATGGAGGTTTTGAAGAAGTGAAACACAAGGTTACTCCTGCGAGCTACTAAAAGTACTATAGAACCTAGATCAATATGTTGCCCCATTTATTTCCCAGTTTCTGAAATTCAGTTGTTCAGTGCATAGTTGCTTCACATGACCATGGACGAATCCTCAATGTTATTCTAACAAAGAGTTGGACGGCCTACTGAAGCAGTATTTTCTTCAGTGCAACACCTTAACATATCAACTGTTTGCACTGATGTAGACACTTACCCTGACCTGGTATATCAGTGGCCACCAAGTTCTCTGCTAGACTGACATGAACTAAGCTTCAAGCAGGTATCTCTTTATATTTCATTATTATAATGTGGATATTTTTGTGCATCATGCTCTCTTTTATGTACTTTTTTTGTTAAGGGATCTATGGTAGTACTATTCTGAGCTAACCACAGCCCAGCCCAGTCCATTCCCATTTCCCTTCAGAAGACCTAACATTCAGCCAGCACTGCCAGTCCACCATCGGGTGGCTGGAGGTGGAGGAACTGATTCATGCGCTCTTACTGTCCTTTCCCGTGGCAGCCCACATTGGTACGTTGAGCCGGATGAGGGTGAAGGCAGCATGATAATGGATTAATGGTATCCGCGCTTCGGCTCTTTCTGGTGCTGCTGACCTGTTTGAGATGGATGGAATGCTGGGCATGGCCAGCTTTAATGATGCAGTTACAACCATTGATCTATGGATGATGCAGGACTATGAGAGTGAGGTATGGGCCTTCAAATACCAGGTTGAATTGCTGATCGCGGAGCTCACCGCTCGATTTGGACTTAGCAAATACTCGAATCTGGTGGTTTCGTCTTGGGTGATAATGATGTGCTCATTCTGCTCCAATCGAGCGAGTGGCTACTTCAGATCGACATCGGTGGCAAGTTGGTCGCCAGGTTCCATCGCAAATTTCTCGGTGCTACTCAATTTCGTCACAAACAAACTCTTGTTCAGCATACCTTCTTTCCGACAATAGAGGGTTATGTTTTGAACACTTGGCTTTTCATCTCACCAGATGATTATGCTGTGAACACTTAGCATTATATCTGAAAGCTGTTAGTGTGGTGTTTTTTCTTAAAGGCCTAGCTATTTGTGTCGTCGTGAACTGCAATATGTATGAATTGTATCCTATCCTGGATTTCTTGTGGCGGCTTCTCTGTTGATGTATAAAAAGTTATAATAAAAAACTCCAACTGTTACATGGTTGTCTGTCATGTGTGTTCATGCTAAAAAATCATTTTTGTCTGCTTTAATAATGTTTGCCAAATGATCTGACTCGTGCCTCTTTTTTCCAAGTGACCTTCTTAGCAGTCAGTAGTTGGGAACCTAGCTGCCTCATGTCTCTGTTTTTGTAACTGAAGACCTGACTTATCTTTTTCTCGATGGCTTCTTCATTTTCAGAGATAACCCATCGTCTTGTTAATACACTAAATATATTGCAAATATACAAGTGTTTCGTGATTCTGTTTGTCTGTTTTAACTGTTGATGAAGCAAGGCTGATTATCTACTTGTTTGTCGAGTAGAAATTTGCACCGGATTTCTGAAGAGCTTTGAGCACTAGTTATTATATTAAGTGATTGTACTATAGTCACCTTTTCAGGAATGTTCTGCTGCAATTCATTTCTTCTTGAATCCATTGCATCTGGGTTAGACGTGGAAATATTCTGTTATATTTTACAGATTTCTGTTGCATCATGTGAAATTATCATTTGACTTAGTTGCTAACTAGTTTAAGGATTAGTACTTCATGTGATGTTCGATCTTAACATAAGCTCAAGAAATAGAACTTGTATATTGATAAACAGAAGAACGTTATGTTATGGTCACGCTCAGGTCACAGTATGAAATTTCCAACACGACTACCAGAAATTCATGAAACTGAACATGAACCATAACAGATCATTTTCCTATTGAGTATGGACAAAAAAATTATGTTTCAATGTTGTGGACTGGTGGTATGTTGAACAGTACTGACTTCAGACGGCTCTCAGAAAAAAAACTTCAGACATTACGTTCTTGAGCACTATGAGTAGAGCTGTGCCCCCAAAATAGTTAAGCCCGCCAAGAGGTGGTTCGGGCATGTCAAACGTTTTAGGTGTAAAACATGCAACCAATTTTTGATTTATTTATTTATAATTCTGCTTTCGTGCTATACAATGATTAAATTGCCAATGGGTCGAAGCAAGTGCAAAGTCAATGCATATACATCAGGAAGCCGAATAATAAACTAGCATTACATACGATCTGTAACTTATAACGCACTGCAGAGAAACAAAATGGCATTTTCTTTGTAGTTTTTTGTATAGGGAATAACCTATACCCTCAGCACAACTTCAGTATCATACTCAATTGCCTTGTGAAAGAAAGAGAAAAGGACAACATAATTGGATATGAAATAATCAAATGATTATTTAGCAGTTATATGTCTTTCAGATCAAGTTGAGTTTGATCTTGGATTTTGCAGAGATTTCACGGATTGGTGAGCGATACAAACTAGCAGCAGTTGTCACGTCATGCCTTGGTGAGCGATACAACCAAACTAACTCTTGGGTCTTTTGTACCCGCAGCTTGCCGAAGGCTATAGTGCTTTTCAGCGGTCTTCATAAATTCATCCATGACCTCTCCGAAATGCTGGACTATTAAGGGCTCGAATGCAGCTCTCACAGTGTTCGCTGTTGTTTGGGGTGATGAGCGAGCTGTCCATGCCGCTTGTAGGGTCGTGCACCCTCATCTCTGTGATTGAGAAGGAGCCCTCTTCTTGGATGATCTCTCTCAGCTCTTCACCGGAAGTTCCGTATGCCGGTACGTAGAAAGAATGAAGCTTTTCTTTGTCAATTAGACCCTATCAGTTATCCAAAAGTGAATTGTCAAATATTCGCATGGTTGTCACCAAATGACAAAATTGTTGAAAGTAAAGCCATGCATGTATGTACCTGTGAGGCCATGACACCTAAAATCTGAACTGTGCTTCCCCAGACATGACAGGTTTCAGTGACGGGTTCACCGGAACGCCTGCCCGCGAGGGAAACAACCATCTTGCCTCCTGGAACCAATTCTTTGGCCCTGAGCTGAAGGAAAAGTGTGAAATCTTTCTTGAACTGTTGTGCATAAGCTTGAGTAACAGCCGGGAGTCTTTCACGCCTGGCATGCTCATCGATGTCATACACCGGGATATGGTTTATCCTTAAATCTTCAGGAACCTGTACCTCTAAATGATCAGATATTCAGGGACTGAATGTTGTTGGAGTGGAGTGTCAATTCACACCTTTGAGAGCCAATGAAGGCTGTTGGATGAGCAGACGAGATGCAAGGAGCCACTAGGGAACAGCCTCCCGTAGAATGACCCTGGTACAATACCGGTTACACAGACAGGCTCGTTGGTTTGCTGGAGTGTAACCAGGTTCTTCACCACCACGTTGAAGTCGTTGTCAGGGAGATCATTAAGGAGCACAGAGAGTTCCGGAGGTGGCTGTTGGAACTGAAGAAAGTGGTCGCGGCGGCCTCGACGGCCATGACACCAGCGCCAGCGCGTTTGGGCCAGAGGAGCAGCCCAGGTCCGCGATCACCATCTTCCCGGGCAACAAAGGTGTCGGTGTTGCTGCATAAGTCGGCGACGGCCGCTTCTATCAGGGGCTTCATCCTGTTCTGCTCAGCACTCTGTAGTCCCACTTGTACTCGTTCAGAATCTAGTTAACTCTTTTTTTTTTGCAAATTCTTGTTTCTTATATTTCTTTACGTTGATAGCTTAATTTTCATCAGCAATATAGGTATATGATGAACCGACTCTTGACAAGGCAGCCTTCAGAAGCCAAGTTTCAGGAGAATGGGCCACAGAAATAACACCAGCGAATTTTAAACAAGAGAGAAGAAGATACCTGGAGACTGGAGTTTTGAGCGTAGCTAGTTTCGCCTTGCCCTTGGTTCATATGCAGCCTCTGTTGGGAATCCATGGCTCTGGTTGCAGCAGCGCTAGCTAACGTCAGAAGCCTTGAACCTACTTATGAGAGCAAGAGTACGAAGGCGATGTTGAGGATGTACTAGAAGTTCACGTCTTGTTTTCCGATGCTGAATTCAACTCACCGATAGTGCCACGAAAGAGCTGAATTTAACCTTTCAGTGAGAATCAGAGGTTGCATACTCACAGTCAAAATAAACGGGAAGACCTCTTTTCTCACGTGCTGCGACCTCAAGAAGCACGGGTTTGAAAAGGCAGCCTTCCACGAGAGAAACTCCAAACATTTGACTGGATACGGCACCAATAAGAGAATTTATGTGCCCGGAAGGATCTTGAATGTTATACTAGTAGATCAATAAAAGGCAAAGGACATGGTTGATTATCGCTCTGGTTATTTCGTCCATCTTTCTGTAGGAGCTGCATTCCTACTTCTACCTCTAGTTGTCTCTCACAACTCACAAGTAGAAGGAACAACAATGGAGACAAATATTTGGTGCCAGCTGTCTCACACAGCTTGACGTTTTCTTCTCTCTATTACTTGTCACAAATGAAACATGCTTTACAAGGCCTTAAATAGCCACAGATGCACACACGGCCAGAGGCCACTCACGCCACTAACACCACCTAGTCCATGTACTCACGCACTAAGGCCACTAACACATATGCACTCGCGCACTAACTGATCCTGACCAAGTCTTCCTCCTAGAATCACTCTAGGCATCAGACGACCCGGCCACAAACACATGCAGCTAACAAACTACGACCGAATCACTCGGCTCAGCATGTAGGCCTTATCTTTCCTCCACGCAAGTGCTGCATCGCACAGCACAGCATCACGCCTTGCCACCGTCAGCTTGGCATCTCACCATTTTGCGCACAGAAGCTTCACCGGCCACCATCTCTCTAAGCTAAGCTACATGCATGACTGAAACTAAATATGCAGATACAAAAGATATCGAGATTAGTGCTAACACTTTCCCGGAGTCACGAAAAAATGTGTTGATTTCTATTGTTTTTGTAACATTTGGTGCATGCCATCGACATGCATATTTTGTGTTAGTCCTGCGTTTAATTAACCATATTATATGTACAAATGACTTCTCTCTTTTAATATGCATGGATATTACTACATCATTTTTTTCCTAACTAACTTTTATCGGATTTCTTCATCATGCATGCTGGCCAGAATTTTTTGTCTACATTGATGTTTAATAGTAAAAAAGATTGACAGTTGTGTTGCTTTATTTTCTGGGCTCACCAGACACAACATTAGAATATTAGTATGTTCAGCCACCTCTTGCAAAACGAGTACTTTCTTGCCCCCAAGATTTCACACGTTCATTGGAAACGGCCTTCGATCAATTGTCATGCCGGCAAAATCCAGTAGCTCATCGTTAAGCGTCGATTGGATATGTCGACAATGAACGTGACAGTCGTTAGAAGAATTATGAAAATATTTTATCCCATTTCGCCACGTCAAAGCTACACTTGACGTTTTTGTACCGATTTTGTCGAATTGGCTTCTGGTCGTCACATATAGGGTTTGGCCTTAATTGGCCAACAAATTCGGTAGATCATATGTTGTCCGAATTCAACCTTTCAGTGAGAATGAGAGGTTGTGTGTTGCCAGTCAAAATCAATGGGAAGACCACGGGGACAATCCTTACTCACATTTGCGACTGAGGATGACAACTTTAAAAAGGCAGCCTTTTAGACAAGAGAATCTACAAACATTTGACTGAAAAAGTCATCAAAAAGAGGCTTAATTTATGTGCCGGTAAAGACCTTGAATGTTATACTAGTCAACAAAAGACAAGGACTATTGAGCCGGAGTTTAGAGACTACCGGGCCACGAAAAACCTGCTAATTTATATTGTTTTGTGACATTTGGTGCATGCTATATATTGACATGCATATTCTGCGGTAGTCTTACCTTTAATTAAACCATATTATATGTACAATGAGTTCTCTCTTTTAATATGCACATATGTTTATTATTACTACATCATTTTTGGAACTAACATTTTTGAGAATGCTTCGCCATGCTGGCCAGAAATTTTAGTCTACATGCACGTTTGCGAGTAAAAAAGATTGCGAACTTTCTTCCTCTCAAGGCTTAGCAGTTAGCACGTTCATTAGCCTTACCAGCGTGTTCGGCAACCTCTGGCCAAATGAGAGCTTTCTTTCCCTCAAGACTTAGCGTGTTCATTGGGAACGGACTTTTATCAATTGTCATGTCGGTAAAACTCAATCGTGCATTGCTAAGCGTCGATTGGATCCGACAACAAAAAACATTACATTTGTTAGTCGCCTGAGAGAAAGAATTATGAAACTTGCAGTAAGTCCACCGCTTCAACTCATCAAACAACAGTATATCATGTATAATCATGTTAGTTTGTCCTTCGACATGGCATCAAATATTTTATCGCATTTCACCACGTCAAAGTTGCACTTGGCTTTCTCTTACAGATGTTGTTGAATCGGCTTAAGATCGTCACATATATAGGGTTTGGCCATAGTCGGTCAAACGAAGTCCATAGAGCAAACGTCGGCTTCCTCGTCTGACTCCACGATATATTCTAAAGTGGGCACAAGGTTTGTGGCCAAGACGATGAGTCTCTCTCACCTCGTTGTTCCTACTCTCCTGGATCAAATCCACATGTAATACTTGAGCGACTAAAAGGAACTCAAAGCCTTCCGTCAGATAGAATAACACCATAGCATCGGTTTTTAATATGTCAAAACCTGTTGACTTAATCGGTCACAGATTTTTCAGACTGTTTGCCTAAACGATGTTAGATGGGATAGTTTAATCAACATCAATGTTTATTACTCCCTCGATCCATAAAGTGTCGGGGCTTTAATTCAATTTTCAAATTTGAACTAAATCCCCAAAACTTTTTTAAGGATCGGAGGGAGTAGTAAAAACGTTTGACAATTGTGTTGCTTTTTAGGGAGCCTGTGATTGAGATGGGCCTTTCCAGTGGGCCCCACGTGTGCCATCCATTGGCCACACTGGGCCTTATCTGGTTGTTGGATCCCAGAAAAAAACCTGGGCTTTGGCGTGAAGGCTTTTTCGGCTTAGGACCAGCCAGGCAGGCTAACCGCCGTCCCCTTTGGTTCGCCGCCGCCGCCGCCTCGCTCCGTCGCCTCCGCCGGCCATGGCTCTCCGCCGCGCCGTCGGATCCCTCGCCATTCGCTCCAGGCCTACCTCCGCCGCACCTCCCCCTCGCCTCCTTCCGCGCCCCCGCCTTCCTTCCGCCGCCCGATCATCGTCCCCTTCCGGTCCTTCGCCGCTCCGCCTCAGCAGGTCTCTCTCTTCCCTCCCTCCCTCCCTCCCTCCCTCCCGCCCTCTGCTGCTCTAGGCTAGCTTTCCTCCTCCTTCCTTCTTCTCGCCGTCGCTAACCTCGTCGCCTGTGGCTCGTGGTCACAAGGTCAAGAAGCCCGCCAAGGACGACGACGACGCCGAGCCCAGGATCAACAACGACATCACCGCTCCCTTCCTCAGGCTCGTCACCGACCAAGGTAGGGATGGCGCACGCTCTGCTCACACACACGCACCTCCATTCACCCGTCAGATGCTCAACATTTCAATTTCGCAGGGCATAGTGTTGTCCCCAGGCATGAAGCTCTTCAGCAAGCTGCTAGGATGGGCTTGGACTTGGTTGAGGTACACTACTCCATAATTTATTTTTAAGGTGTCCAAGTTTTAGCCTCATTTGATAATGTATTTCCTTCTGCTCTGAGGTATCCCGTCAGTTGTTGGCATTTAGGACGAGCGGGAAATGGCTGCATTTCTCGTGCTTATAAATCTTGTCGCCGTGCGTGCAGGTCCACAGGAAATCTGACCCTCCTGTTTGCAAGATCATGGATTTCCACAAAGAGAAGTACAACAAAGACGTCAAGGAGAAAGAACGCTTAAAAACTAAGGTGTGTATAATACTTAACCTCCGCACTCCTGGAGTTGAGTTGAATGTTTAGAGAAGAGACATGTTCAGTAGTGTGTGAGAACATAGAATTCAATGTAACGGTTTGTTAGTTTGTGTAGAAAGAGAAACAGCCTGGTTGATAACTAGCAATTTATCAAGTTACCGCTCACTGTATTGATAGTAGCTCTTACTAGACACGAGATGAGCTGTTGGATTTCTGTGAAAAGAACGCCATATGGTTAGGTGGATAGCTATAGGCATATTATGTTCATGTTCAACACTTGGGATATTTATTACTGAAGCGTCTTCTGGTCACTGAGTGAAAATGGCCAGAATCGCAGTACTTCTGCCGTATTGAGGCACTTGGTTGGGTAAGGAAGGCCCGATTGTGGTTTCTGTGATGTCTTTGGGATCTAGTTAGTTAGGTGGTTATTTCTAGTTACTGGAATATTTTACGGTTGCGTCATAGAAAGATGCTTTGGACTTGACTGTTAACGTCAAAATCAGAAACATTAAGTGTTTTTGAAATATAATGGCAGTGCTAAATGTAACCACAAACACTTGAGCAAGGTTTATAGTACTTCTGCACAATATCAACTTCCATTTTATAGTGATTTTGCATAAGTCACAATAATGTGCACCTCAAATGGCTTTGACTTCACATCTGAATGATAATAGCATCTCCCTCTCCTTATGGTATATCTGATCTTCTGCAGTCTGCTATTGTCTTACGTGGTGGGGATAACAAAGAAGTGCGGTTTAAGGCGAAGACAGTGAGTTTTCTTTGTTGTTTTATATTTTTCTTTAACTGTAGCCTATCATCTTTCGTATCGTTTTTTTTCCTGATATGGAAAGCATGCTTGATTGCTATCTGAAGAAGAAACGGTAGGAACTTTTTTCTTCTTTTATTTTGGTAGCTGATACCTGGCAGAAATAGTGAATGCTCTATCATAACTCGATGAGGAATGCATGCTTCATTGCTACCTTGTAGCTAGAGTATGTGCTTGCTCGGACTGCCCCATGCTTATTTTCTGTTTTTTTATCCACGTAGTTGAGCTCACCCTTTTTCTAAATTATAGAGCCTTTAATAAGTCCCAAGTCCCAACAGATATATGTGTCCAGTATAGAGGCCTTGTGCCACATATGCATGTTGAGGAACATAAATTATTGCTCGCAGGAAATAAAAGACTTGAAGGTGAAAGCAGATGCAATTACCAGACTAATGGAGCGTGGTTACAGGGTGAAGGTACGCTCGGGCTCACATTCATTTTTAGTTCATTCTGTATGATTCTGCTAATGTTAAATGACAACCCAAGGAATTGCTAAAAACCTCCTTTTTCTTACTCTGATTCACTTAGTTAAGTTTTATTACCGAGCAATAGATTTTATCTATATGGCTTTCTACTTAAATTATCTGGAAAAGGGAAACCAAACAGTGTGAAATGATTAGAAGGCTTCTGTGGACCTGGAACCCAATGGTTATGAAAGCTGTTGTGACTTTAGAGGCGGAACATTGCTGGAGAGTAGTAACTCATAAACTCCATGTATCGTTGGTGACTGCTGACACTGGTGAATAGAGTATGATTCGTGCTGTGTGTGCCTGGATGTTGCCGGTAGAAATGTTGCCTTGGAGTCTTGAAAGTATCCATGGTTCTGGGGACAGTTTTAATCTGACGTTTAAAAGTTTCAATACCAGCTACTTCATTTCTACCTGAGGTGACAGCACAACCTTTGAACTGCGAACCAACATGCATATATCCAATACCTACTTAACCTAGATTTTTGTTACGGTCTATCGAAACTTCATCTTTTACATCGCGGGTTCCTTCTCCGTACATAGGTGGTGCTAAGGGTACTGGGACCAAAACAATTAGTTGCCCCATAGGGCTCTCAATTTATTATATGCAAAGTGTAATTTCAACAAGAGATGCATTGTATATCCACTCAAACATCAATGTCTTAAATATCTTGAACGTATACTTTGAAAAACTTGACGGTGCTCCTATTTGGCAGTGCATGGCGATGCCCGCAGGCAACGAAGTAGAAGATCTAGGCGGACCACTATCTCGGTTATTAGGACTGGTGAGTACTATGCTCCTTATTATTTCCCATTCCAGATTAACTAAATGCTATTCAATTCAATTTAAGAACTGCTGTGCATGAGAGTAAAGTTTGTCTCTTTCTATAATTTCCCACCAATTGAACAGATTCAAGATGTCTGCATTGTAGAAAGTGGGCCACATTTGGACTCCAAGCACGCATATGTTATTGTCCGGCATGTGAAGTTTGCAACCAAGAAAGGTGGAAAGAAGGCTAGCAAGGCCATTGAAGACGCAGGCAAAGGTACCCCCCGCAGTGCTGCCTCTGAATCGCCAGCCGCTGCTACAGATAGCGGGGACGTGACAAGTGAATATGGTTTGGAAGCTGACAAAACGCCCACCCGTGAATCTTCCATGCAAAGGGAAGGGCCAGACGGAGGCTTCAGAAGGGAGTTAAACTCCAACCCAGGCAACAACCGCGAAAACACACACAGCATGAATGCCGGAGGGAACAGGATGAACCCTGGCCAGGGGGGACCGCAATCATCGCCAGGAAAGCGAGATATGGCACCTGAGCAGACCAACAGGTACGCTAGCCGTAGACAGCAGCCCGGAGGCAGCGTCGATAACCAAGGACGATTACCGCAACAAGACCTGAGAAGAAGTGAAAACGAAGGCCGGCATCGGTTCAACGAGAACCAGAGGCCTTCGGAACAGCCCAACCAGCCACCGCCGCTTCCAAGATTCAGCCAAGGAGGCAGATCGCCACCACCACCACAAGACCCAAGGAGAAACGAGAGAGGAAGCCACATGCCACCGAGTAATAACAACCAGCGGCAGTTCCAGCAACCGAATAACCAGAGCGCCGAACAGGCAGCAGGTCGTGAGGCGGGGAATCCTGCTTCACCAGCCAGGAGTATGGGCGTCTTCAGTAGTCGGACACCAGCCACGCCCGAGGTCAAGAAGACGGATGGCGCGCCTGCTGGCAAGCCCGCGGCCACCAAGAGCTTTGGGATCTTTAGCTCGCCTAAAAGGGATCTGGCAGTAAAAGCTCGTGAGAATGTTTCTGAAAGAGAAATTTTGTGGTGTATCTGGGGGAGGGGACATTCTATTATTACCCTGTGAGGAAGGATTTTTGGTGGCATCGATCTATTGAGAATGTTTCTGATGTTCCGGTGGTTGCTGCTTCTTTCTAATCGGCCTCTGTGCATTTGATATGACTTGAGCAGTGCATGAATTGGTGATAGCCAAACTGTTTGTTGGACTTGGTCACGCTCCACATTGCTCGGTTCAGTGGCGCAGGCTCTAGAAATTGCCACCATTAGAAGAAACTCCACAGCTGGCAAGATAATTTCAGTGTGTTTTTACTCAATAAAATATAAAGTGTCCAGATAGGCATCAGAGTCGGGTTCTAAGGCTAATCCAGTGACTAAGCTCCAGTTAACCGAGAGCTCGCAATTTTCCATCAGATCAAATGAAACGGAACATAAACTGAAACAATTAATACTGAGTCAGTTATCTGTTAAGATTGATTTTACTATTGTGTTGCGTAGTTCTGTTTCTTTGTGTGTGTGTGTGTGTGTGTGCTTCATGCCATATGTTTTCTTGACTAGATTCTGTATTGGCGTGTTCTCCATAATATCTACCTATCATTTTGGAAGATTTCTCCGCTATTCTATCTCAGGGTCAAGTTCATTATGTAGCCAAGCTACATTTTCCTAGAACTGAAAATAACAGACCAGCTTGCTTGTAGTATCAGATCAGTTATCCGTTAAGCTTGCATGCATTCTCTCACCATTTATCTTGTGACGATGTTCATGCACAATGCGATTCCTCTGTGAACATGTAAACCATTTTTGCATTATCATTTTGGCGTCCTAATGAATAATAGGCCATGGTCCCTTGTATTCTTGGACCGTTTCAATTTGTTGTTGCCCTTATTCTTGGACCCGTTGAAAGGAGTGATAATGATATTTTATTTGCATCAATTTAAGTTAAAAAATCTTTCTATACGAAGTCTTTTGCGCGTGCAACTAGATCTTCGCAGCTAATTGGTAACTGATATATGCATGGCAAAGTACATGTGCAGTTGTTTGTGTACCCAGGTTTTGATCGATGATCCTAGTAACAGTAAGGTAGATGGGAAAACGCATAATCAATCGATCAATTGCTCCGTACTGAAAAAAGGCAGTCGTAGAAAATACGTGCGTGGCCCGTTGCACTGCTGGGTTTCTTCCCCGTCCCCGTCCGCTGAAGAGGTAGAAAAAGAATCAGCTCGGAGGGAGAGAGGCCACGCTCCCGACTCATGAGTTTCTCTTTCGAACTCGAATGAGTTTTCCAGCAATACCTCCAACCTACCGAGCTGCTGCCCCCCATTAGGCTAGGGTAACGAGCTCACGCCACTGAGCTCAGCGAGAATACATGTCCCAAGCCCTAATTTAAGTTGCGTTCCGCTGTGTTCCTAATCCGAGGTGGGACAAAAAAAATTAGTCGTTATCGTAGCAACAGCGCTCTGCGCATCGAGGCTGGCCGCTCAGCCCGAGTGGTGCCTAGGCAGCAAGCGGCCCAGATAACTGGGCCTGAGAAACTGAAGAGCCCAATATGTGGCCTACAAACTTCCGTGTCCCTCGCTCACGCCGATCCCCTTTCTTCGCCTGCTGTCTCACCCCGATCGTGGTTCGTTTCCATCAAGCGATTATGTTCGTCAAGTGAAAAGTCCCACTGACCTTTCACGATTAGTAGTTCCGTCTAGAATTCTAGATCCACGCTGTAGCAATGATGGATTATTAGTTAAAATCCACCCCACAGAGGCCACCTTTGGTTGAAGCCCCCAAGCTTAGGAAGAAACTTGCCGACCCGACATCCTTGTTGTTGAAGAAGCTGAACAGGACGAACGCCGAGTTTGAGTCCCCAAGGAAACATAGAATTGGTTGTTCGACTTAAGGAGGAGAACAAAGTCCCGAAGAAGGAGAATGATAGCCTGAATGCCAAGCTCAAGCGTCTTGAGAACATTGGCTTGAATAGGCATAAGTCGATTGAAAAATTGACCAAGTTTTTTTTTCCGATAATGGGCATTTTATTACTCAACCATCAAAGCGATACAAAAACGATACAAAAGTTTTACACCCGGACTCTATATAACAAGATGCACACAACCAACAAGGTATGGAGCAAAAATAAATGGTAAAAAGGGCACACTACAAGAATCCAAAAGAAAGCTCGTAAGAAGCCGGTGGGCCATCCGAAGACTATGCCGCCACCCATGTGGGATAAAAAATCCCTCATCATCTACTCCAACCGAGCGTGTAGGATAAATAAAACCCCTCGTCGTCTAATCCAAAATAGGCCGCGAAAGTCCACACACTGTAAAGTTGACCATTAACAAAGCAGATGTGTACACCGGTCGGTGACCAACATAGGAGATAAATTTCTATCATTAAAAACCTTGTCATTTCTATCACACACCCCTTTATTGCCACACCCACCCCCGCTCCCCGGCGTAATGCACGCACTCCACGACCAGCCGCCCGACGTTAAAAATACTTTCCCCCACTCACTCATTACTCAGTTTTCCATTCATTTTTCGCCGCACATCCCTCTCCTCCCCACTCCCTCCACCAGATGCGTCGCTTCCGTCGGCACCACGGTTTGTATAAATCTCAAGTGGACGATCGAGGACCAAGGTGGCTCTCCTGCTTCCCTAATTCCTGCACATCCCTTGGAGAGATTTGTTGCTAGGTGCCCAAATCTTCGAACTTTCAGGTTGAATCGATGTGCATGCGTATACAGGTGAAATGCAGTAAATCATGTAATGAGATGTTCTCAAATGAATACTAAAAATGCATTCCAGAAAACCGAGACTTTGGTATTATAACATTGGGTCTTATTTGGTCGAAACAATGCTAAAACTGAAACTTCTGCATTACAACATTCGGTCATATTGGTCGAAACAATACCAAAATTGAGAATTTCTTAGTACAACATTGGGTCATATTTGGTCGAAACAATACTTGACGCATACCAGTTTAGCACCACAAAGGGTCAGACTTGAGCTGATTCTTATGGTGTCAAGGAGATTGTTATCAAACTTTGAACTGGTGAATAACCAGACCAACTTACAGGAAATTTACACATCAAAAGTTAAATGAAACAACTCCCACTAGTAAAAGAAGTAAGCCGAGGCTTGTCTCCAAGGTATTTCTGCTGCAGTGAACTGGGGCTTGTTGAACATGATTGCCAGGTTCTTATCAATGCGCTTGCACGTTTAAATTTTAATCTCCGATCTTTCGTGTTTAGCCCTTGGGCATGTAATAAATCTGCCCGTGCCACAATTGGTTCTTCTAGTGTTGTCGGCATTGGACTTCTGTGGCCTGAAGATGTGTCGAGGTTTGGTGGCCAGCGATTCAGCTGAGCCCGGGGTTTAATGGAATCATGACGTTCCATGTCCAAAGAAATAATATATGCAGTAATTAGCTATAAAGATGCTATCTCTCAACCAGAACAAAATCTTGCAAAATCCATTAAATACAGAAGCTTATCAAGAACATAATCGGTGAAACCGGATCAAGCCCCAACACAAGATGACATCACATATCTATTGCAAACAGCAACAGTATACCTGCAAGAATCCAACAGCCCATTTATAGAGACAGAGACAATAAATAATAAGCATTGTATAGCACTAGTTTTTTTTTGATAGAAAAGATATTTGGTGTTCATCCCATGGACACACAAATAATTTTCGTACTGAAAAAGAAGGCTGTAATGCAAGTTTGTTAATACACAGGGACTAGTAGGAAAAGTTGAAACCATTACATTTTCGGTAGTTAACCGACAGTAGTATATCTAGTTGAAATTACATGGTAGATGGTATAGAGGAGCACGAAATAGTAGAGATGAAAAGATACAGCTAGCACTTTGAGCTTTCTTAAACTAAAACACCATCGAAGAAAAATTTACCTTTTCATCTGATTGAATCGACTGCCATCATATGACCACCGGGGATACCAGGAAAAAAAAGCCAAATTAAGACAAGCGTTTGAAGCTTAGCTTACAATGGAGTTAGATTGATTAGATACAAGTGCTCGAAGCTTTGGATGTTTACATCTCCTTTTGTAGGCACACTAGTGGAAACATGGCTATTAGTCCCCGGTCGTGAGGCCCTCTAGTCCCGGCTTGGCACCTAGGACTACAGAATTGGGACTAGAGGCCCCCCTCTAGTCCCGGCTCAGTTACGACCCGGGACAAAAGATCTCCCACGTGGCCGCTGGCCTGCGCGCGTGGTCGAGGACCTTTTGTCCCGGTTCGTAATACGACCCGGGACAAAAGATCTCCCACGTGGCCGCTGGCCTGCGTGCGTGGTCGAGGACCTTTTGTCCCGGTTCGTAATACGACCCGGGACAAAAGATCTCCCACGTGACAGCCTCTGGCTTTTTTGTATTCGCGCCTTATTTATTATTTAAATGTTGCAAAATATATGGTTAATTAATTTCAAATCAGAAAACTACATACAACATATCAAAATGTTCATAAAAGAAATATCGTTTCACGTCTATTCGATTACATGGAGATCATAACCGGGACTAGAACTCGTCTATTCGATTACATGGAGATCATAACCGGGACTAGAACCAAATGGGGCTCTGGACCAAAGGCCTGGTTTCTACTAGTGGCATCTAAACCGACTCTGTCTAACTGACACCAACACAAATATTTTTGGAGCTAGTTGTACTTTGACAGCTTAATTATTTGCTGTCTTTTACCTTTGGCAGGCCAGGTACTCTGGCATAGTACTTGATCCCTAGATATCTGCTGCTATTAGTCATTCTTTGAAGTTAAACTTCAAACTATATTTTTGGATGGTGACATGCATGATGTTTGGTTTACGGGTGGGCATCGGTGGCAGCACAAATTCGGCGTATGGGTGGGTGTCGGTGGCAGCGCGGCTGGCCGTGGGCGGTTTTCATTTTATTTACAGCTAATTATAAGTTTATGGGCCTAATTTTAGATGATGTACTATCATCAAATCATACTGTCCCTCTCACATGACTAGTAAAAGTTAATGTAAAAGACGCCTTATAGGTAGTCCAGATCCTTAGGTTCAATATTTAATTGTATCCGATCTAGCCGCTAAAATGTATGCTTTGGTGATGAGATTTTTTTTTTGAAATTCTTTGGTGATGAGATTTAATTATAGGTTCTCTACACATTATTAGTCAACCAGAAATAACTGACATGTGTTCGTGGTGGAAAATGTAATGCAAGCTTGATAATGCACATGGATTAGTAGGAAAAGTTGAAACCATTACATTTTCTGTAGTGAACAAACAGTTGTTTATCTGGTTGAAATTACATGGTAGATGGTATAGAGGAGCACGAAATAGTAGAGATGAAAAGATAGAGATAGCACTTTGAGCTTTCTTAAACAAAAACACCATTGAAGAAAAAATTACCTCTTCAGCTGATTGGATCGACTGCCATCATATGACCACCGGGGATACCAGGAAAAAAAGAAGCTAAATTAAGAGAAGTGTTCGAAGCTTAGCTTACAATGAAGTTATATTGATTAGATACAAGTGCTCAAAGCTTTGGATGTCTACATCTCCTTTTATAGACATCTAAACCGACTCTCTCTAACTGACACCAGCACAAATATTTTTGGAGCTAGTTATACTTTGACAGCTCAATTGTTTGCTGTCTTTTACCTTTGACAAACCAGGTAAGGTAATGTGGCATACTACTTGATCCCTAGCTAGCTTCTCTACTAGTAATTCTTTGAACTGTCATAGTTAAACTTCAAACCGTATTTTTGGCTGGTGACATGCATGATATTTGTAGTTACATACTTCTAGTGTAGAAGTTAACAAGATTTACCATCAACAACTACATCCGTATTTGATGACTCTTGACATTAGATAGGTTGGTGTAAGGTCCTGTCAGCTTACCTTGGCTGACAAAAGGCACACACGCTCTGGGAGCTTGGTCAGCAGGGCTCATGCGACGTTGGCGTCCACAACGGAGGAAGGATTTAACCTTGCTGCCGGGTGCAGGGGACTTGGCGTCGTACGCGGCGTGTGCAGAGGCGTACAGAGGCGTGGGTGAGAATAAATGACACACAACCACCACAATTGGGGTTGAATTGTCTACTTACCATCGGTTTGATGTAAGCGACAGAGACCACCGTGCATTGGGGCAGGCGTGTGACGCGGAACACTGATTTTTAGTTTGGTCGTGTTAACAAGATTTTTGACCGAGCTAGCCCACAGGCCTACGTGGCAAAAACAAATGACACTTTCGTGCCAATTTTATAAAAATGACATTTATAAATTATATCTTCTAATTTTCTCTCAAAAACGAAAAAAATCCCCACCGCCGCCGGTGGCTCTCTGAGCCGGCGCTGCTTCTCCCACCTCCCTATCGGCTGCTCCTGCCGCTGGACTCCGGCCAGCAACGCCTTGCATCGATCCCCACCCAGCCCCGGCGCCCTGGCCAGAAGCGCCTCTTGCCGCCGCCTCGCCCGGCTCCCCGAGCTCGCGTCTCATGCCTCTTGGCCCCGTAGACAACCGCCGCCCCGAGCTACAGAGGCCTCCTCTTCTCACCTCTACTCTGTCTCCAGTGCCGCCGTTCGGCGTCTGTGTCACAAGCTGCGCGTGGATGTGCATGGGTGGGCGTTGGTGGCAGCACAAATTCAGTGTACGGTGGGCATCGGTGGCAGGGCGGCTGGACGTGGGCGTTTTTTCAAAAAAATAATTTTTACAGCTAATTACAAGTTGACGGGCCTAATTCTATACCCTGTCCTATCCAGCGTTAGATCAAATCACCGGACTAGTAAAAGGTAATGTAAAAGACGCCATATAGGCAGTCCAGATCTTTAGGTTCAATATTTAGTTGTATCTGATCTAGCCGCTAAAACATATGCTTTGGTGATGAGATTTAATTATAGGGTCTTTACACATTATTAGTCAACCAGAAATAACTGACATGTGTTCTTCGTTGGCACTGTAATGCCAGTTTGATAATGCACATGGATTAGTAGGAAAAGTTGAAACCACTATATTTTCTGTAGTTAATAGACAGTAGTTTATCTGGTTGAAATTACATGGTAGATGGTATAGAGGACCACGAAATAGTAGAGATGACAAGCTAGACATAGCACTTTGAGATTTCTTAAACTAGAACACCATTGAAGAAAAAATTACCTTTTCTGCTGATTGGCTCGACTGCCATGACCACCGGGGATACAAGGGAAATGAAGCCTAATTAAGACAACACATATATTTTTAATTAAAGTTAGGGTATGACATATTAACATGGAAATATTTTAGAACATAATGGCAGTGGAGCTTACCGGTTTTTGGTACGAGGACAACTCATGCTGGAGGCTGGATATGAGTTGAGTTCGTGCTGCAGTCGACGAGGATGTGATGTCCTACAATGGTAAAAAATCTTACAGTTCTGGTTGCAAAATATTGTTGAAGGGATATTAACTACAAAGAAAGGCTTAGCCGAACTAAACACTTGCCATGTATAATAATTTTTAATACTCCCTTTGATACATATTAATTATTGCTGAATCGGATTTATCTAGACATCATACATCGGATTTAGCAACAAGTAATATGGATCGGATGAAGTAACATGTTTTCCCAATGCATACTATACCATATTGAATGAGTGGAGCGTTTATGTTCCAGAAATCCATATACCTCGTTTAACATTGAGCCTATCTTCAGCGTTTCGACAATTTCCTGTATTTTTTTTTTGAATTTTCCATACTTGTATTCATACTAGAGGATCAAATACAAGGTCGGATACAAGCAAAGAAAAAGAAGTATACGAAGGACGGCACCGCAGCGCCACACCGTCTTCACCACGAGCAGCTCCAGCGCGCGCGACCTCCACCGCCGGAGGCGAGGAAGGAAGCAGACGCCTAGAGCCCTCTCCACGGAGCGGAAGAGCTTCTTGCCACCGCAGTGGCTTTGACGAACCACAAGAGCCGCCAGCTCCGACGAGCTGGAACTTGAGTCGATGAACGCCCAGAGGTCGGGGCCGCACCCCGAGCACCTCCCGCCCCAGATCCATGGCCGGCGCCACAGATCTTCCCCCAGCACCCCACACTCCACCGCCGCAGTCGCCTCGCACCTCCTCCACCACCGGCCTTGCATCCACTCGACACCGGGCTGCCGCCGAAGCCGGAGAAACACGCAGCAGCTCGGGGACGAAACCTGCAGCTCGAGGGCGCCGTCGTCGACGTCGCCGCGGAGGGGGAGCCGCAGATCTCCAAAACGGCAGCGCCGGCTTCCCCACCGCAGCCGCGCCGCCCGAACACCTTCTATCTACACGCCGGAGCGCGGATCCGGAGATCCCCCACCCTCCCGCCGCCGGAGCGGCAGGCGGAGGGTGAGGAATCCACCGGATGCGCCGGCGGCCGCCGGTCGCCTCGAAGTCGCCTCCCAAGCTCCTCTGTGCACTGTAGAAAGAGATGAGGTTCCAAAAAGAGTGAGGAATGCGGATCAAGTCGACAATTTCCTGTATGGAAGGCCTTTTAGACTCTCTTAACTTTGTACACCGTAGTCCAGTCTGGATGCACAATTCGAATTGATCAATGGAATCGGTATCTAATGACTGGTACTTCGACTCCATGTATCCATCTTTCAGATTGCGTACCTTGCAGATTAATGATTAATGACGATTTTAAGTGTGACGCTACAGTAGTAGTAGACATAACCAATTCCCTTTCTATCGTCAAGAACATTTGCCTTACCATGGAGATTAATTCTACGCCAAAGTGGTTTGCAATTGATGGTTCATTTTCCTTTCCTGTCGCGATCTGCATGATTAAGAGACCTAACCTGTATATGTCTGACTGTAACGGGAATTTTATCCTCTCTGAATTTTCTGGAGCCATGTATGCCCGAACACACAGTAAAAATAAATTTGTAAAATTACGTGACTAATGCAACTTAATTTACCAAGTGAAAAAGTTAGAGATACATGATTCTAAGGAAATTACATTTCTCGTAGAGAATATTCTAAACGATCCGCGGATAGCTTGTGAAACAGATTCGATACACCAACATCTGAAAGTTTAGGCACCATATATGATGAATCCAATAATATGTCTTGAGGGGCAAGAGGCGTACCAACAATAGGTACGGCTAACCCTGTATGCAGGAAATGCAACCCTTCACAAATGCCCTAATTATTCTGAAGCGCACATTCCAATCAAGTTGGCATGGTCCATCTGTACAATTGAATAACTGGTGCTTTAGAAACGTGAGTTTTACCGGTTATGGTAGATATGCACCCTATTAATGATTGTCATTACACCCTAATATTTGGTTTATGGTAATTTTACTAGATCAATAATAAATAATTAATCACAAATAAACAAATATAAACTTCTAAAAGAAAATATGCAAAAGCTGTTTAGGCGAAATCGGCTATCATAATCCATTGTAGTGCGAAACACATACCACTTTCCGGATGCTGCCACCAGCCTCAGTGTGCACTCCCCTACCCTGTGAAGTGGCCACATCCCAATGCACTTCACGCCGAGTCACAGCGCCTCCTATCGCTAAGCATCGGGCTCGAGTGCACATTCCACGCACATTGGGGAGTGGGGATCACCGTTTCTGAAATGCGTGGCTATGATGGATCTTCACCACATCCATCTCCTGGGACGTCTTGTTCGCGATTCCCGCCCACATCGATCGTGAGCTGCCGTATGATCTAAGCCCGTCGCCACGCGCACTAGTGCCCGATGGCTGCCTCCATGAGGTGTAGCCGTGCGGTCTTGCCTACCAGTGGACCTTGTGTTTCATGGATCACAACCTGAAGATCCTTATATGAAAAATGTGAGGTCTTAACGCGCGAGGGATGCAAGGGCATTCGGTCCTCGATCAACTCTGACCAATGCCTGAATAGTTTGTTTCCAAGAAACAAAGATGGATTTGATTTATTCGTCCGTAGTCTTAGAGGCTCTAGGCGCTGACTTTGATGAGTATGCCGACCTTCCCGTGAATGGCACAGGTGGTGGTATCTTACTCGCGTGGAGAGCAGAGAGGTTTCTATAACCGACTCATTGTTCACCAAAAACACGCTAACGGCAAAGCTCACCATGAAGGAGGTCACCCTGTCACATCAGAGCATGGATGGGATAACCCCGTGCAGGAGTTACGTTTGCCCCGCTACTAACCCTAGCCGCCACCTTTGATCTTATCCTTATAGTTGTTGGGCAAAGCCCAAGCGGAGGATGATGGCGGCGGCGGGGCCTTCCTCCATCATGTTTCTGGCGCGGTCGTGACAGAGTCTTGTGCGGGTTCCTCGGCCTTTTATCGCGCGTTCGGTCCCCAGTACGGCGGCGAGAAGATCTGGTGGGGTGGCTCGCCCCCGTGGTGTGGCTCGGTGCTCCTCCGGCCACGGTCATCATCCTTCTTTCTAGCGCCTTGGCGGCGGCTAACGCTTCAGCTTCGGTACGTCACGAGGGGATGGGATGGTGGCCCCCCCCCCCCCCACACACACATTCCTACTCGTGAAAGCCCTCGAAGACAATGGTGGAGTCGTGTCATTGCGTCTGTTTCACCAAGGTCGGCCTAATCTGGCCCATTGGCTTCTATCGATGGTGGGGAAGGGGAGGCGCGACTGCCGGTGAAAAATGAGCCGACTTCGGTCATCGAATACGATGGCGGCATCTATGCGCCATTACCCTTATGAAGGCACTGTAATTGCAGCTCTTGTCTCCTCACTCGGACCGCTCTGG
Organism: Poa pratensis; assembly: GCA_947311845.1. Taxonomy (NCBI): domain Eukaryota; kingdom Viridiplantae; phylum Streptophyta; class Magnoliopsida; order Poales; family Poaceae; genus Poa; species Poa pratensis. The sequence goes on along the minus strand of CAMZMU010000110.1, from coordinate 30,552,150 downwards.
GGAAATCCTTGATCTGGGTCTTTCAGATCTAACGATGGCGACGCTCGACGCCGTTCTCCCACCAGAGGGAATCATTTTTGAGCAACTGGAGGGGTCAGGAGGTGGAGAAGTGTGGTATCTACCGCACTGACGATGACAGGTCTCGGCGGCGTGGCGCTGCGGGGTCTCGGCAGAGGACACGTGCAAGGCGGTGGTGTTGTCAGGCGTCGTGGCGGCGTCGCCGGCGAGAGGGTTCCCATTCTTTGTCTAGCATGTTTTCGGTGACTTTGTTGAGGATGGTGAGATTGCGGCTACATCCAAAAGTCAAAATAAGGTCCTCCCCGTCCTATCCTCGCTTCGGTGGGGCGTCTAGCGCCGACGGAGGTCTCGTGGAGTTGTGTGTCCGGCGTGTCTCCTGAGAGTCAGAATAAGGTCCTCCCATGGTCTAGGGTATTAAGTGCACCAATTTTAACCTGAGGTGCTCCGTTTTTTTGTGAAATGTATGGAGTGTATGTGTACTTCTTTCAACAACAAAAAACAGAGGATGTACCATCAATCCCTTATACGCACCATAGATGTACTTGTCAAGGCTTCCACTGTTGGCATACTCGTGGCATATATATACTTCTACCTCGTGTGTAAGAATGTATCTTCCGTTATGCCTGACCACTTTCATCCTCTTTTCATAGGAAAAGCCAATTAAGCGCAATACATTTTCGTGCCTAACCTGCATGAGATTGCCAAATTCACTCCGAAACACAGTAATATCTGGAGCTGCGAGGTAACATCCATCGAACCTCTTCACAAATATCTCTTCCCCGATCGAAGTATACCCTGTTTAACTTTTCTTATTAATACATGGTAGAAAAGTGACACATTCCAGCAACAATGGAAACAGAAGATGAGACATGGTTGAAGGAAGAGCCATACCTTAAAAACTGTTGCAAATGCAGGTTCAGAAACTATCCGTTCCACTGAGAAATCGTTTGTGATTTCACGCAGAAACTCTAATGGGAGTTCTTCTGGTCTAAAAAAATTCCATTCACCTAAGGGCGAGCTCGACGAAGCGCAGCACGCAACAGAGGATCCCATCTCATAGTCATTCTCTTCACCTAAGAGCAAGGTCAACAAATGGCATGAGTTGAAACCGTTTGCAGATTCCGTTTCACAGTTTAGTGCAAAGAAAACGTGTAATTCCTTGGGTATCCAACCTGTTTCGACCTAATTACACTGCATACTGAGTGGTCATACTCATATGTGGCGCAAAAACTAGAAATAAGCTATGAAAGAAAGCATTTTAGAGTAGCACGTACTAACCTTGATAAGGAGGTGTCTCCGGGTAAAGGTAAAATGATCCATCGTCGAACTATCAACAACATATAATGTAATCAAGTGAGGATGAATATCTAGTTGCCCCATAAAGCTTAGATAACAAAACACAATTTGGTTAAAGAAGATGAAGATAGATAATAAATGGTGCTATATAGTCCTGAATCTTGGTCGATGCTCGATATATGCAACTAATCTGTAGAAGGAAATGTCTCTCGTAATAAACGGAATTAATGGCCATACCTGTGAGTCATTTTCCTTATTTTCAACATTACTCAGTCTACAAACAATGTCATTTATACTGGGCCGTTTACATGGGTCCTCCTGCGTGCACTCTACTGCGATCTCAATACAAGTCCTCGCTTGTTTGCAATTTGCTTCAAGCGATGTATAAGCCGGTATCTTCTGTAATCTTTTCCTCCAGGTACTGTGTACCTTCAAAAAATAAAGCAAGGGAGTACAAGTGCGTATACATATATTAGTATCGTGGGAAGGAACTGCTATAACTTTTTTAGAGAATAACTGATATAAATCCTATGGTGGCCATTAGTGAGGATAGAAAAATTAGGCGAGAATAATTACTATTACGCACAAAACAAATCCAAAATAGGGAAGAGAAAAGTCAAGAGGCCTCTAATGACCGGCATAAGGGAAAGGACGAAAGACAGATGAGCCAACTTGATATTTTTTTGGCATTCTCATCACAAAGAATATATTCCGAATTTTTCTTATTTCATATCTTCAAGGCGAATCGACCCAATCCAGTGGCTGATGAAGTTTTGAAACTTTTTTCTAATATTAGTTCAAAATTTGTGTGTTTCTGCTTGAGCCGTACGAGATGAAATTTTCATATACGGCTCTTAGAGGGGGACTTGGGTTAATTACATATCTCAATAAAGTAAACAAAATGGGCAAGAACTAGTGTGACAAAAACAAAAATTCACTTAAGTTTTAATCTCGGATGCCACAATCTTCATTGTGATCTATATGAGTGCGTACATGCCTCCATTGTACTTGGTGTTTGATACATTAATGCAATAGTCAATGTACCAACTTCATTTATATATTCCACGAGCTCTGCTTATAGTGCACAATTTGCCGGGTCCCTATCTTGCTCCTTCAAGAAGATCATCTGAAAGATCCCCCCCCCCCCCCCCCCCCCCATATGGCCGCTTTTTTGCCTGGTTGGTGGTTCATAATCGCCTATGGACCTCTGATCGTCTCTCTATTCGGGGTGGCCTCACCAACCCACTTGCTAGGTTTGCAAGCGGTAGCCGGATACCGCTAGACACATACTCTTTGAATGTAGATACCCCAAGCGAATTTGGGTTGTGGCGGCCTCCTGGATCTCTTGCCCATCCCTTGTGCAATGCATGGGAACGGGCAGGCCTACGTTTCTTCATTATTGTCATCCATCTCCGTCTCCCCTTGCAGCTCTCTCAAAGGACTTAAGTCAGCCATCATCCTCATCACTTGGGAAATCAAGAAGGAACGGAATGCGAGGGTGTTCAACATAAAATCAACTATGCAAATGGTTCTCATGCAGAAGATTAGAGATGAGGGCAAATGCTGGATTATGGCCGGTGCGAAGAAGCTCTCTGAGATTACAGGAAATTAGTATTTTTTTTGGTTTGGTTAACTTGCCTCTTGCCACCCAGTTTGCTTCTCTTACATCAATATAAACGGCAAATCTTTTAACCCGTTTCAAAAAAATACAATGGTACTAGTTTTTGTACATTAATAAGTCACTTTACCATGTCATTCTCAGTTAGCCTTGCATAATAGCCTTCTTGAATTATGTCATGCACACTTTATATGGGACTTTGTGTATTGTAATTTTTTAATGTGGCACTTTTTGGAGAGTGGATTTTTGGAACCCGGGCTATATGGAGCTCATTTTTTTTTAAGAAATCGAAAATGACATTTTTGACTTTCCAAAAATCGTGAAAACAATCATAGATGTAGATAGTGTCGAGATCTACAAACGTGCAAAATTTTACCTTAAAATTTGTTGTATTTTGGGCCGTACGAAAAAGAAAAATCGAGGAATTTTTTTAAAACTGTGTGAAGTTCACCACCCAGATCCACCCATTTGTTTTTTTGTGCAGCCCAAAATACGACGAATTTGGACTTGAAAATTTGCACGATTGTAGGTATCTACAATATCTACATCCGGGAATTTTGTATCGGGTTTTGGAAACTTAAAAATATCGATTTCAAATTTTTGAAAATACGGGAACCATGTAGCCCGGGCTCCATTTTGGGTTTTCGCACTTTTTGACCATTCTTATTGTGGAAGCTCATGTAAGAGGATGTAATTTGGGGATGTGAACATTTTTTCTGCCTAATGAAAGATCCTCTCATCCCTTTATAACAGTTTATAGTTGTCAGATCAGATGGCTAACAGCGTCTGACTTAGAAATAGTTAGTCAGCCTCAGAAGTATAAAAAATGGAACATTTTGTTTCCGCATGAAGCAACCTGGGAACAAGAGGCCAATCGGCAAGACACAGAAAAATAATTTGACCCCGGAGTAGTAACTGAACAGCTAGGGTCGAAATATAGAGAAGGAAAATATTCTTACATGCTCGATACATTCATGGTCATCCATGCCAGAAATATGATTCCAGTAGTCCATTCCAGTCAATATCCACTTAATTGTAACACCCAGGCTAAATATGTCGAACTTTTCTGAGAATAATTTCCTGTCTATGTACTCTGGTGGCAAGAATCCACTGCATGAATGATAAAACTAAAATCAGAGTAAGTAAAATCAAATATCTGGTAATAAATATGTGTTGAGTTTAGACAATAATCTACCGTGTCCCCATAGGAGTATCTATCAATTCGGTGCAGCCTTCCCGCAATAGCCGTGATATACCTAAATCCGCTATCCTCGGCATCATTTTCTCGTCTAGCAATATATTATCCGGCTTTAGATCAAAATGCATAATAAAAAGCTCATGAAGGTATTTTAAACCACGACATGTCCCCTGGATTATTTGGAAGCGGTGTGCCAATTAAGTATACACTCATTATCTGCAAGGACAAACATAAGTAATCCGAAAATTCAAATTTGCGTTATCATTTTGATTACAAGCTGAATAACACACTCCTCTACGTAGATAACCAACATACCAGAAAGATACTTGCCAAGTCCTCCATGGGGCATGAACTCAAGGCAGAGTGCCATGTGTATTTCTTCGGCGAGTACCATTTCGCCTTCAAACAGTTGTAAAGTAACGTAATTTCATCACAGAAACCTACTAACTGCACAATGTTCTGGTTCTTGAGCCCCTTAAGGTGTCGAAGTTCATTTCTAAATGACTTGTCATAATCACTCGACTGTATGAAACGGAACATTTTTATGTCAACCTCTCTTCCATCTTTAAACACTCCCTGTTGGATGACGTGCAAACTTTAGCGACACCATAGTTGTAGTATGGTTTAAGCTTATAGTATTATAGTAGTAATACGGTTGAAATGTATAAAAGCGTAAGTATCCAATCTATTAGTTACGTCGGCATTTTCGTCCAATAAATTTACTTTATTTTAGACTGAACAGTGGGTTATCCCACTACTTATATTTTTGTAATTCTCAATAAAAGTTATGTACAAAAGAAGGGAGATAGACAAAAGAAAGAAAGGACTAGGCCATACGAAAATACATACGTTGGAGCACATGTGGGTACCAGCGCACCCGATATTACAAATAAATTAGTAATTCAAAAAAGTTCAAAATATTTCAAAACTTTCAATCAGGCAAACATAATCAAGTATTGTATCAGTATAAAAATCAGAGAATAACTTTGATTGCACTTGGGTCAAAGATTTTCCCAAAAAGACACTACATACATATATTCGTCATAAATTTGTCTTTTTGTCTTGATTTTAGTGAGAATCATTTCCTAGCCAAACTTTTATACGAGTACAGCACTTAATCATCTTTGAGCACGGAAAAGATTTCGATTTTTTTGACCTTTTTGGAATTTCAAATTATTTTACGTATATCAGAGCGTGGGTAGCCGAGAGCCATTAGTACTTGTCCCTGGACCATATAGTTAGAAATACTGATTCACATGATGGAGTCACTCCAGCTTTCAAAGTCCTTACTGCTTCCTGGTAGCACTATGAACCATGAGTTTGATCTCATCCTTAAATTACTTTCTACATCTATAGTCTTGGAAGTACACCCTAATAGGGGTACGGACCCAAAAAAAACCGCCTCCAGTGACACCCTTTATCTATCCAGCCGATCTAAAAAATGTCTGGGACCACCGATATCAACCCGTACTTGGGGGCCAGGTCGGAGGCGCCGGACAATGTTCAGACGTGTCTGCATGAAACATCAGACATGTGGGCCTTGATTTTTGTCCGCGCACCGGTCACGTCTGCTTTAATGACGCCCAACCTTCTCGTCTTTCGAGGCGGAGCTGCCACGCTGACGTGGCGGAGCTATGACTCCCCATGCGTCGCCGACATTTGCTCTGACGCCCACCCAACCGTGCTTTCTGCCCACACCACCGTTTCCCATTGATTCCGCCTCAATTTGCCGCCACGACTCCATCTATCAATGAAGTGCACAGTACCAGCGGGAAAAACACTTTTGCAAGTCACTATGCACGGAATTGTATGTCCAATCTTCGGGCCCACTCTTCTTCTAATATTATACTTAGTGGGAGTAACATAGGTGGTAAGATGCATGCCACCTAAGTAATAAGATGATGCGGCAGCTAATTAATGAGACGAGAACAAATAGAGTAACATATTATGTTAGCGTCACGTAACGATTTCCAAGAAAAGAGGAGTATACAATAAAATAAATGATACAATCTATGATACTACTACCTCTATATTATTTTGCACTATGGAGATATTAACATAGACTAGTAACATATGCAACATATGTATGTTACTACTCTAATTAAGTTACTCCCCACTATGACCAGCCTAAGTGAACAGTTCGCTCCTGAGCTGTGGACGCTAAAAAAAAGATGATTTTAACACTATACGAGTCGTGCCCCGCCAAAGAAAAAGAATGCGCGGGTAGTGTGCTTTCCCGGACTGAGCAGACTGCCAACGCCAAAATTAATCGCGCTTATGGACCAACATTGTGACGTTCTGGCCTAGGGCTTAATATGATTGATAGGATATCAACAAGTTGCAACTTTTTTTCTTCCATAAGTTCATCTCGAAAGAACTTCGATGTTAAGCATGCTTGGCTCGGAGCAATTCCGGGATGGGTGAGTGACCGGGAAATCCTTCAAGGGTGTGCACGAGTGACGACAAAGTGCGCATAAAAGACTAGTGTTAATATGTGGGGCCAATCTAAAAATCCTCGAGAGCTGCCAGGCGTAACAGCCGTCGGCTGGCCCGAGACCGGGGGTGGGTTGGGGTGTTATATTCGTTATCAAAGCCGACCCTCGCGGTTACACAGGCGTGTGCGAGTCAGGGGTGTAGACATGTGCGACATGTGCCGGCGCTGGACGCATAGACGGGTGCCAAGAGGGAAAGTTCATGTACTGGGGTGGACCGACGAAGGCATCGGTCTTCTAAGGAGGAAGAATGTGACGCCAAAATCCTTCCCGGGTGCGCACGAGTGAGAACAAAGGGAGTAGAAAAGACTAGTACTGATCTGTGGGCCAGTAACAGCCGCCGGTCGGATGGTGGGCCGGGGTCATACATACACATCCCACTGCACAACTGGATTGTAACCGTAAGCGAGCAAGGGTCGATAAAACTATGCCTGCAGCTTTATCCGAATCTACACCTGAATCTGCCGGTAAGCAGGGGGTGCGCACGTAACCCGAACGACAAATCATTTCCATAATTAAAAATTAAATAAACTTTCAGGGCACCACTGGGCACCACTTCCATTATGTCAGACATGTGTCCGACAACCCTACAAAGCGGATACAATTTAAAGTTGCTAGACAGAATTCTAAGGTGGCGGTGGATCGAGTTACTCTATAATAATTATCTCCATGAAAAATGAGATGCAGTTCGTCGGACATAGAATGAGGTCATGTATAGCAGATGATTGCGGCGTCAAAGATGGAAAGATGTGCCGACAACAAATAACAGCAAAAGGACACTGATAGAAAATACTCCTTCCGTTTTTATTTACTTTGCGTTCTGGGTTTAGTCAAAGTCAAACTTTGACAAGTTTGAACAAATACTTAGAAAAAATATCAATGTCTACAATGTAAAATCTATAGTTTTAGAATCATCATAAAATATATTTTCATATTATATGCATTTGGTATTATGAATATTGATATTTTTATTATATTCTTGGTCAAATTTGATAAATCTTGACTTTAACTAAATCCAGAACGCAAAGTAAATAAAAACGGAGGGAGGACGTGTTTTAGCTTGTTTACAAACCCACGGAATCACACGTAACACAATCATACTAGCTAGTACTACTACTATTTCGCGACAACAGTAAGTTCTGATGATTATCATATGCAAAAGCCAGTGCCGTATTTTGAGCTAGCCCGTTGAAGAATTCAAAAATCGATTCTGTTATATTTTAGAAACTTTGAAAAAGATTCTAGCTATAGATAATGTCAAGATCTACCAATATGCAGAAACTTAATAAAAAATTCTTTATATTTTGGTTTAGGGCAAGAAAGACAAATGTGTAGATTTGGATCGGTAAAGAGTGCATGGTTTCGAGAAATTGCCAGATTTATCATTTTTGTGTAGACTAAACCAATGTGAATTTTGTATTACAAATTTACATGGTAATAGATCTCCACATTATCTATGCGTATATTTTTATTTTCAAATTTTTGGAAACATACTGCGTAGATTTTTTGTTTCAATTTTTTGGAAACATAAAAATACAGATTTCTATTTTTTGAAATACCTAGGTCCATGACATGAAGCTCGGTCTCCAAATGGAATTGCCGATGCAAAGCGGTAGAGTACCTCGTACACATCGGCAGACGCACCATAACCAAGCAATCGGTATGCGGCGAAATCGTCTGTAATCTCCTTTAACAATTGGATTGATAACTTCGCTGGCTCACCACTCAAACCTTCCGACTTGTTATCCATGGCTGTTCCTGTACAAAAATTCCATTCAAGCAAGAGCATCAACATGTGTTCTTAAGAAGATGCAACTTGTACAAAAACCAGTACGAGGAAACCTTTACTTCCTTGTCCTCTCCTCTTCCACTAGACCCTTTCAGAATTTTTGCAATGACAAATCTGAACGGATCTCTAAGCGTAGGGTAGTTTATGCAGCACATAATGCAAGTACACGCAGAACACATCAGAGCCATCCCAAAAACATTGCGCTGAAGTTGTAAAAGCAACAAATGGAGATGAGAAGGTGTGAAGGCTCTTACCTGGAGAAGACGACCAGCAATGCAATGGCATTGGCCCGGCTAAGAATGAGCAGTTGACCTTATAACAGGGATGGGATCGAGCTGAGAACTGAGATCGAGCTGATTGATTAAAGAAGTGTGGCTATTTAGTTTAGAGCTCACGGCAGCCGAGATATATGCGTATCTTGCAAAATTTGACTCGACTCACATGGTTCCAATGAGAGTTATGGTTGCAGTGCAGTGTCGGATCTAGAAATTTATAAAAGGGTATGGCTAGCCATGTGAGTCACTGAACTGCACTGCATCCTGACGTTGATGGATCGTGGCTCAATAACTCTATGGAAAGGACTAGGCGTTCCCGGGGATCTCGGGAAAAATCCCCCGGGTCCCCCTGCTGACACGTGTCTCCTTATTTTTGTCCAAATCCCGTTTTTGCTGTCGCCGCAGCAAATAATCCACGCTTTTGCTCCCTATGTAGCAAAAAACAGTTCGCTCAGAAAACAGAAAAAAGAAAAACTGACTTCGCCGGACCTCACCGGAGACCTCGCCGGAGATCCCGTAGCAGAAAAAATATGCTATTGTAGCAAAATCGATTTTCGCCTGAGACATCGACGGAGACCTCGTCGGAGTCATCGTAGCAAATGTTTTGTTCTATTATAGCAAGACCACAAAACAATAATAGCAAAAAAATTGTTATATTGCAGCATCGTAGCAAAATTCTTCCGGCGAGTTTCTCCGATAAGACTTATGATGCAAAACAGCAAGACAAATTGTAGCATAAAAATTCTTCTTGTAATGCAAAAACATTATGCTATTTTAGCAAAACTATAAAACTATTGCAGCAAAAAAAATGTCTGAGAGCACCGCCCTGCCGCCATGGCAGCACCGCCACCCCAAGCTGGCAGCATGGCCGACCGTCGTCGGTAGCACCACCTTCCGACGCAGGTAGCATCCCCAATCACCGTAGGTAGCACTACAGTCCATGGCAGCAACGCCGCCCACCGCTGAGAGCACCGCCGGCTGCCGTCGGTAGCTTCACCCCGCCATGGACAGCAACTCCGGCTGCCGGTGGTAGCAACGCCGGCAGCCCCTTGCAGCAACGGTGCCCGCCGCTAGTAGCACTCTCTGCTGCCGTCGGCCCGTCGGTAGCAACGCCGGCTGCCCTTGCAGCAACGGCGGTCGCCGCCACGCCGCCAGTAGCACTCCCGGCTGCCAACGGTAGCAACGCCGGCTGCCGATGGTAGCATCGCTGTCAGCTCTTTGTAGCAGCGCCGCCGGCATAGCAGCACCTCCGTCGTTGACAACGATTCCGGCTGGGGAGGAAGGGGCGCAGGTCACTGATGGAGATAGGTGGAGTTTGGAGGAGCAGCGCCGGGCGAGAGGTGACTGGGGCGGTGGCGGCGATTCATGGCTAGAGGGTAGAGACGGTGAGGCTGGACGAAACTAACTTGGGGACTGAATCGGGTTAGGAAGAGATAAGGACAAGTCAACGACGTGGTGGAAACAGGTGGCCCCTTGTTGTCTTCTTTCCGTCCACGTACTGGACACGCGTCGCACGGACGAGCCGGGGGACGCGACGCGCGCGATCGCCCGGATGATTACAATACTTTTCCTAACTCTATCCTGGCTTGACTCACATGATATCTCTCCTGGCTGGCCAGCGGCTACTATCCTGACGTGATGGGTCGAAACAACCAAACTGACCTTGAGACAAAACTTCGTAGGATACATAAGGTGCACAGCCGTGCAGACGGCGCTTCACCTTAAGGAGTACCGCCAGAGGTTTCGGCGGTAGGATGTCACGTCAGCGCAGTCATGTTTTAGCCGACCATCGTGGACCAAAACGGCTACCGTCAGCGCCACGGGCGGTAGCACAGCTGATTCTACCGCCGGCGTGTTGAGCGGTAGCGGAATAGGTTAGATCTGGCTAAAAATTTATACTAGGTTCGGCTGAAGTTTTGGCTAGAGGTCATTTCCATCATTTTGGCCTAAGAAAACAAGGGGGTATATCTTCTCATTTCTCATTGCTTCTTCCTGTATACATTTACATGGTGCTATCATGCCTTCTCACAGCAGGCATGGGCCCACAGTGGTGCCAACTATGTCGTTGGCATAGGGCCCACGAATTTGGGGGCCCCAAATTTTTATATATGCATTTCTATACATCTGAAGAAAATTGGGCTTTATCCTACGCGTTGGGTCGCATCGCTCGCTGTTGGGTCGTCTCAGTCTCGCATGACGCGTCAGTCTCGCGTGGGCTCGTGTGCTAGAATGCTAGTCGAGACGCATACGAAACGGTATATCGATCGTCCATAGGCCCTGCCTACCGACGCACGCAGCCACACATGAACCAAGGAAGTGACGAACACGAACAGCCCTGGCGACACACATCGACTCGATTCGTTCGATCGCAATCGCATCCATAGCGCCGCGACGCCGGCGACGGGCGAGTGCCGAGTGGGCGACACCGCGGTCACCGTGAGTGCGGTCAGACACTTCCTCTTCATCGCCTCATCGGCTGATCGCAAAAATTGGTATAGTCCGATTAATCTTTGGTATCCACACTTCTAATTTCTGATCGCATCCACACTTCAATTTTATGTTATTCATCTCTTTTATCTTGTGTTTCAGTTATACAGATTTGACATGGGGAAACATCAGTCTGTTCCCAGAAGCATAAGAGAAAAGAAAAGGAACATAATTTGATCAAATCTCAAAAATGTGATATGGACAAGTTTATTAGAAAAGAAGCATAACAAGCGTCATCTGGTAATCAGTTTGTTCATCCTTCTACCCTTGCACTTGCAATTGTTCCTTACAATCAGTCTACAGATGGCAAGAAAGAGACAAATAATATTGAGGTAGAGGAAGAACATATTGATGTTAACTTGAATAATTCACTTGGTGCGGGTGTTGATGATTTTTTCCGGACAAATATATTTGAGCCAAAAAACAGGGATTTTCTTGATATAAACAGATTGATATTTTAGCACAAAAGGGTCCAAGAAGAGACTTATCGGCGGAACGAAGCTTTTTAAGTTGAAGCTATTGAAGTCTTATATGCGTACTACAATGACAAAAGTCAACGATTTGGCCACAATAGCGCTTGAGAGGGAAGTGTTGGAGAAGATTGATTATGAGGATATCATTGAAGATTTCATTTCAAAGAACACAAAAAGAATGATGATGTTCAAATAAACGTTATGCAACTTTGAGGTATATAAGTATAATTCTCAATATATTCAATTGTTACGTACAATATTCTGTCATATACATTAGAATTATCTATCTCCACTTCTCCACTACTAATAAACAAAGCAAAATTGAGTTTGGCTATAGTCACCCCGCGTAGTGTACACAGGCTAAAACGAACCATTGGATTACCCCTAACTAATCAGATCTAACAGACTGAATTGATCTGGGTGCACGTAGCAGTTAGCATTGGTGGACCATGCCTCGAGCGGACGAAATTTTCGACTGCATGCATCCTGCCCAGGTAATCGGCCGCAACCCACAATTCGTAATTTTCTCTCCAATTATTATTATTATTATTATTATTATTATTATTATTATTATTATTACCAGATCGATGCAGGTCGCCGCAAACTCTAACCTGCGATTCGCCGACCCTAGTAGTCCCTCTGCCGGCGACGGCGGTGTCCTCTGGCCAGGATAGCATACCGCGCCGGCGGTGTCTGGCGCTCCACTGTCCGCCCCATCGCCCCCACCAGGATGATCAATCCGTGAGAGTTCGATTCCCCCAGGTGTTGGACGAATTGCCTTTGAGACAGTGGCATCTATTTCGTTCCATGGATGAGACGGGGGAGATGGATAGGGAGATGCGGATTCTGCTGACGGAGCAGGAGACCCTGCACGCGGCATGACCTAGCGCAGCAGAGACGGCAGCTGGACATCGGCGTCGACACAGGTAGGCTTTCTCTATGTGTTCTCCTTCAACCCTTCTTCTTCCCTTTCCTGGACTTGGACGCCCTGATCCCTGAGTAGAGGAGGAAAAAAGTACGACATTCAACTATTATATCTCTTCACACTGGTCCAGACTTTGTTCTCTGATCTATCTTCAGGTAGGGTGCTGATTTGCAGTCTTGGTGATACAGATGAACACATGGGGGCTTCACGGTTCCTACCACATCAGCCTGCGGATCCAAGGGAGATGGAATTATGGTTCCATTTAAGCATTTAGATTCTCCTGAAACTTTTGAATCAGTGCAATTTTCAGATTGATATGCTAGAGCTGATGAGAATAACCAGAATTAATATCTTCATGTAGTTTCCAGGTTGCGTCGATTCTGCCCAACTATCCTCTATGGTCGATGTGGATTTTGCTACTTTCACGAACGGGCTGGATTACGACGATACTGGCTGGATGGAATCTCCAGGTGTTTGATATTTGTTTCCGTAATAGATTGTCGGCTGTAACTATGTTGTAGAAAAACTTGGGATGCTTATGATTGTGAAAGGATCACTATTCCTATATGAAAATATTGTCTTACTTATTCTACATGTTTGTTTGCAGATAACAGCTTCTTTTCCGTATTGGCTTAGATGATTCAGAACTTAAGAGCTATATATACTTTGGCGATCAATGCAAATTGTACTAGACAATCAAAGCATGCAGTACTGGAAAGGGTATGTTTAATATTTTACTCTTATTACAATACTGGGAAGTATATAAGATTTTGGCGAGGGAGCTTTATGTTCTTCTTATGGAAGTGGTTTACACATATTTTTCCTGAGTAATTGCTTGGAGTTAAAGAGCTTACCTAAGTGGAATCAATTCCCAGCTAGCCTGGTTTGTACATCTGATACCCGATGACGTAGTTACCTGCGTCAAAAGAATATGGGTTAGGTTGAGACTCCAAGTGCAGAGTGTGTAGTAAGTGGAAGACGTGTTTTCACCACGAGGGGTGACTCGAGGGTTTAATATCGAACTCTCGGGGAATCAGTAGTGAAGATTTATTTTTCCTATCCTTCCTTTGGTTACCTACAAAACAAAGTAAATGTTTTGGTCCTCAACCTCACCTATTGGTTGTCAAGCACAAGGTGTGAGAATGATATCAAGATAATATGCAATGCAAATAAAAAATAAATATGCAATGGTAGTAAATAAATATGCAAGGATGGTGGTAGTAATGATAAATGATATTTTTGGGTTTTATATGATGAATGCAACATGGAAAAGTGTTTTTGTATTTTCGGATTTAATAATGGCAAAAAATGTAAAGTGGATAAAAGTTGTTGGAAAGGTGTTTTTTATGATTAAAAATGGACCGGGGTTCATTGTTTCACAAATGCACTCTCTCTTTAATAAGGTGGTAGACAATGGAACACTAGAGTTGACATATGAGATTGCAACACAATAATTTAATGACAAGTTATAATTATATGGGCATCACGTCCTAACATAGAGAGCTTTCGGTTATTAGTCTCTCTTATACTCCACCAAGATACGAACTAAATCATAACACCTCAGTAATTAAGATAACTCAGAGTATAGCATTAAGTATCATGACATGAAATTAAAATAAGAACATGCTAGATCTAGTCATGGAGTAGTGGCAATGGTCACACCCATATCTCGGTAGCATGCTATTTCTTTTTATCCCTAGTGAGGCAACAAAGTAAGGTAGAGATACCCAAGTGAATCGCAGAACTTTCTCTCACGTTCACTGCACTAGCCACCTCCGTTACTCCAACTAATGCACACGTTCCCCCTCACACGCTTTCATAAACATGCTTGATCATGACAAGTAAATAAGAACGGGGTACATAATATGCATCTACTTTCATAACTGAAACAAAACCATTGCAATCTCAAACATATATTAACTCATAAAAAGATCCACCACAAAGGTATTACATAGATGACCGTAATCATGTTCAACAGCTCATACGGTACTAATTAGTGAAGCTCAAGAGAGAGAAGAGATACATAAGTTACTTCCACAAACCCATAGTTCAGGGGTGGACTACTCCCTCTTCATCATGGACACGGTGGAGAAGTCGTTGGAGAAGATGGAGACCACGCCGGCAGCGCCCCGCCGGAGTTTTCCCCCTCCAATCTGTAACTCCAGGTCTCTGTTTCGTGGTTTCTGTGTTTCTACGGCGCTCCTTTCCGAAGGGCGTCGGAGACTATTTTTATAGTCGGTTTTAGGTCAAGACGGAGTCGTGGGCGAAAAGATCGACGGCAACGGAGCCTCGAGGCTCCAGATGGTGGGTCCCACGCAGCCCAGGTACCTGGCCGCGTGGGCCACCCTCTTTTGGGCCTCGGGCCTCCGCTTGTTTGCTTCCTTCGCTCCCAAGTCTTCTTCCTTCAAAAAACGGATGCTCGTAAATTTCTAGGTCATTTGGACGTCGTTTGGGTCCCTAAAACATTAAAATATGGAAAATAGGGTTTTCTGCCTGCGCAGGGTTAATTCCATAAAAATAGGAAACATACCAAATATTCTCAAAATCATTATAAAACAGTGATATAACCCATATATGATGCAATATGACTGAAATATAAGTAAAATAATGCAAAGTTCATGTATACATTTTACATGCTTCAACATCTTATTTTGTTATGTAAATAGAGCTATATTTGGCATAGACATCTCTTTTCATTTCCAGGATTGCTACTCTTTGTTTTCTTATACCTCTCTTTCATGATTTGATGTTTTTTTCACTGTCATGGAACTTAGAACGACCATATTGGCCTCTGAATATTTATATATGTTGATCCCAATTCTTTTCTTATGCAGAGTTATAATATAATAGTTCGTTTGTGTAGGACCAGTTGCATCTTGGAGTATAGTATGTTGACATGGCCCTGCATTTTAGGTTTTTGCATGCCATGTCAAATCCATCTTTGTTTATTTATTTTTTTGCATGGCTAGCCATTATTTTTGGTTGCTAGAAGCTGTGATTAATAACATTTATACATATTTGCTAAGATGTTGTTTCTCCACTACCACCAGGTGGTGCAGTCGAAATATTGGAGAATTTCTACAACCTATTCACAACTACACAAGCCATAGTTTGGACATAGTGCTTCATGAAAGGCAGATACACATTTATGAGGAAGTCAAATATTAATTCAACATACTGTCTTGCATAATTGTAGTAGAATAACCTTTGAATCTGGTTGTCAGGAGGAAGGCGTCACTGAGATCGCTCATACCTTTTGTGAGATCAACGTGCTTAGTTCTTTTAGAGTCTTTATATTTTAATTTTGTCACTGAGTAACGTATCATCATAAGAGGTGGAGAGTATTTATTCTGATAATGGAGCAAGAATTAGATTTACCTTTCACGCCAGAACATTATCTTGTAATTTTGTAGAAAAGAATATGACGGGTGCTACTCTTTGTTCTGTAAATAGATAAACGACAATGGTCTATAAATGATGTCACTCTTTAATCTGTTATAGATACACAACAATGATCTATGATTACGGTAGTATAATCCTACTTATGACAATGTTCTATGATTACGACATTATAATACTACTTCATGTACCAGTTTAAAGGATACTTTTGTGAAAGTGTTTCTTTCATATGAATTTCAAGGTATTAAACATGTATGAGTGATCTTGCAGGATGTTGCTCGCTGACTATTTTTTGTAAATTTCACAAAATTTAGTTGAGACGTGCGTGCACGTGCAAGGCTACTAGTTAGTTCAAATTTTCGTGTGAGATAGGGCCCCGTTTTAGATTTTCGCACAGGGCCTCGGATTTTGCCGGCCTGACCCTGCTCACAGTCGAGAACACCATAAAGTTCAACCATGGAGCAGAGCACCCTAGATAATCGTCATGGGTTCAGAAAAATCCAGACCGTTGCATGACCAAACATTTTTACATATTTAAAGATGAGATCCAAATAGGTAGCATCAGTTCCTTCTCTTGGGCACTGTTATTAACGAAGCCCAGGCTCACCAATCATGAACAATACCATGATATGTAAATTCTACCGATAGATAAGGATGACATGAAGTCTGTACTCTGAATTTCTTGTTCTCTCAGTCCACATTTACATGCCCTTGTAACATTGTGTGCATTTCCTACAAATCACTGATCCTATCAACCAAACATTTGCAATTAAAAAGTGTTAGTCATCAATAATTTTCATATCCGTGATGGATAGAGATGTTCATCATAGATGACCACACAAGTTCCTTGTATGTACAGGCATGCAATACATAAGCATTAACAGTTCACCACAAGGAGCGGCCACATAGGTGTCATTAATTATCTGACCTTGCAGTGAATTATAATGCTTCCGACCTAATAATTGGCCTTACAATGAATTATTTGACCTTATAGTGAATTATAATGTTTATGAACTAAAAATTGGTATGACTCGAAGAGTATTGACATGTACTCCCTCCGTCCCAAATTATAAAGCGTGCTATTTTCGATCTGGTCTTCCATGCCCGACTTTGACCAACAATATATACTAAATTATACGGAATGAGAATATATAAATGATATTGTTGGATTCGTCTTTCAAAATTCCTTAATTTCATATATCATAATACTAATTTTGTGGACATATTATAAGTACAAATCATTGTCTAAATTGTACTTCGTTGATTAGCGAAATTAAGTACGCCTTATATTTTGGGACTGAGGGAGTAGAAGATAGGTCTTTCTCGAAAAGTATTGTAACACATGAGGATGTTCTGATATATATGTTTTCCATATGAAGATAACCCATGGCTAAAAACATATGTACGATAATTACATTGGTGGCTTCCACGGTGGCAGACTGAGCTCTTGGTGTCTGTGCTGTTGTGTTGGAAAAGCTGTTGTTCTGAGTTTTACTCTTTGACAACTTAGCTGACTGTCTGGCTGTAAATTGTGTAATTGTCTGAAATACCCTTAATTCGCGAGAACGTGTATTTTTGCCGATTTATGTATAGTAAACATATCTTGGTACATTATAAAGATTTTGTAGCACAAATAATTAACAATGCTTCTCCACAAGCATGACCAATATGTGATTAAAACCTTAACATTTTTTGTACATCAACACGTACATCTAATTAATTTACACCAGCCGAACTACTACTTGTGGCAACAGTACGTACCAGGCTACCAGTACTAGCGGAAAAGCCATAAAAGCCCAAACAAACAAAGAGGCCCTGAGGCGGCGGCGTGCCAGGGGACCTATTAATCACGGCGGAGAATTTACAATTTGCCATGTTTTACTTCAGATCTTTATTATTTACCACACATTACTTGGCTTTTTATTATTTGCCACACATTACCCTAATTCCTCTCTATTTTGCCCTGTTTCTGCTTTGTACAGATCAATTATTATTTTTAACTCCAAAATACGTTCTAAAATACAGTACATCCGTAGCCCCTGTACCTGGCTGCACCGAACCGGGTCAGGCTGATCGATCGTGGATCCATGGTCGTTCCCTTGTCCAGCTCAAGAAAAACAGAGGAACTGGGTCGGGAGCAGCGCCGGCGGCAGCAGCCGGGCTGCGCGACCTTCAGTTTTTTTTGTTTTTGAATTTTCACCGGGGAGTTAATCCCCACCTGAATATATTTCAAATGTTGTCTTGAGGCTTTGCAGCCTCTATAAGATAGGTTTAAATGAACCAGAGTTTACAAGGGGTACAAGGGAAGTGAAATAAAAGAAAAGAACGCACGCTAACAACACACGAGAGAGGGGTTACTCCGAGGATCCCCAGAGACAGTTGATTGATGAAGAACTCATCACGACCCAATCATTGTGATCAGAATGGGAAGTCCGCCGGACATGACAGCGGAGACCCAGCGACGACACTGCACCATCGACGTAATCAAACAGCACGCATCCGAGACCACACAGCGCGCCGATACCACCTGTGTCGGGGTTGTGGCCGAAGGGGCGCGCGCGGCAGAAACGATGCCACGACGCCTGTGTGTCACCGGCTGAGGTCGAAGGGCATCAGAGACACCCTCACCGCAGCGTGGTCGAAAGGCGTAGCACAACCGAGGGCAACCCCAACCCCACCTGGGTCCGATATACCCGAAGGGTGAGCTAGCCGAGAGCACGCGCGAAGAACACCCACGCCTGACACGCCATAGAGCTTCGACAAGGACCCGTCGCAAGGGCCTAGCAACCGGCAAGGAGAAGCTACCACCACCACGCCCACGGTTCACCTCACAACGGAGAGAAGACCACACCCATGGTCGCCATCTGCAGAACCACGGGGCACACCAGAAACACTGATGGCGAGATGGAGGAGGCTCAACACCCAGCCACGACGGCCCCCCACGTAGGGTGCACGTCGCCACCATGGCCGCCATCTGCAAAGCCACGGCACCAGCCTTCCGCAACGGCACCCCGCTGCAGGATGATGGCCGAGTAAAGAGGTAGACACCCTCGCAACCACCAGAGCGCAGCACCGGCCAGAAGGGCCAGCACACCACCGGCCGCCAGGGGCAGACGACAACAAGCGACGCAGGGCGGCCCACCAAGCCCATCTGGCGACCAGATCGGGCCCGGGGCAGTCCACGTCGGCAAGGCTGCCGCGCCCGCAACCGCAACGAACGACGCGGCTGCGCACGGGGAGGCGCTCGGGAGCGGAGGAGAGCCCGCCTCGCCAAGCCCATCTGGCGACCAGATCGGGCCCGGGCAGCCCGCGACGGCAAAGCTGCCGCGCCCGCACGCGGCGGCGCTCGGGGACGCGCACGGAGGGAGGAGAGCTCGCCGGGGGCGGGAGGCAGCCGGCGAGGGACGCCGCCGCCAGGGGAGACCCGGAGCTACAGTTTCCTCCACACTGCAGCACGGGCCGCGCGCACCAAATCCCCGCCACCCCCTTCACTGGCGGCGGGCAGCATTTGTCCAGCGGCCGCCTCCGGGGACAGCGACGGAGGAGAGGGGAGGGGGGCCGCCTCCGGGGAGCTAGGGTTCGCCTCCCCGGTCGCCTGGAGAGGGCGACGCGAGGAGACGCGAGCGACCTTCAGTCTGACGGCGACCACGGACGGCGAGCCACCACAGACGGGCCACACGCATAGATCTTCCTCCCCTGCGGCGACCACGGACGGTGCACCCGCCACGAACGGCGGAGGAGGTGCAGACTGCAGAGTTGCCGCCCGCCGGCGACACTGACCGGACCAAGGGCGGAAGGGCCCTCCGCGAGGGAGCTCCTCCTGCTCCCATGGCGCCCCATCCGTCCCGTGCAGATGCCAGCGCGCCGCCCGTGCATGCGACCAAGCGCGGCCGTGCCGACGCTGCTCCCGCAGCTCCGCCCCGCACCAGCGCCCACGGACCTCCGCCCCGCACCAGCACCCACGGACTACGGGGCGTCGTCTTCCGACCCCGTCGGAGCTGCTCGCCATGGCCGAGGCGTGCCAGCTGCCTGACGAGCACGTCCGCCTGCTCCACCCATCACCCTGATGACCAACAACGCTCTATGATGTCGTTCGTGGTCGCCGATCGTGGCCGCGCTATCTGTGGTCCGGCCGTTTCCGGCGGCGGCGCTCCCGCCCAGTTCTCAAGAGGAAGAGGACAAAGCCAATCGATCGATCAAACCGGGTTTGGTCTAGCCAGGTATACTAAGGTACCGTATTTCACAGTGTATTTCGGAGTTATTTTTTTAATAAATCCGTAAAACGAGAAACAGGGCAAATTATATAGAAGTCCGAAGTAAAACGTGGCAAATTGTAAATTTTCCCGCCAGTGTTTGCGCCGTCTCCGTCCCCAGCGGAAAAACATGGGCGTCCGACTTGACCACGCTCTGGCCCATTCCTCATCGACGGCGGAATCAAAGGATGCGGAGGATGTCGCTGCTCGCGTGTCAGGGACTAGGATTAGTAGGTAATAGAGGGTTATTAGTGGTTTAGTAGTTATAAGGGTAGTATGGGTATTTCACCTAGGATGTCATGTATAGCTGGCTTTGTCTTTATAAGTCTAGCTTTGTATCCTTTGCAACCAACCAAGAAAATGAAAACCTAAGTTTATCTTCCAGTACTTACTTCTCTGCAATTTATCCTTTGTTTTAGTTCTGCAATTTACCCAGTTTTAGCCTCAATTCCCCTCAAATCCTTGTTCTTCATGATCTTAGCTCGTCGGATCCATCCAGGGTCCTGACAATTGGTATCAGAGCGGTCGATTCTCGGATGAAATTTTTTTCCGGCGGCTTGTTCTTCTTCTCTCCGGATTCGCATCCATGGCGATCTACCCACCTCCTCCTTTTCCCGACGACTGCGGCTACCCATCCCCTTCCCCATACACCTTCTCCTCCTACCCAGTGCCCCCATCTGGTTTTTTCTCCGCCCAGGCATACGGCGCCCCACCCGCCTTCCCCTACGCCACCTCCTACCCCTACCCGCATCGCGCCGCCGCGTACGAACCCCCGCCCGGCTACTTCCCAGCCCCTGCGTACAGAGCAACCCCACTCCCCACAAGAGTTGACCCGAATCAACCACCACCCGCCGCACCCCCGCCCGGCTTTTCCCCAGCTCCACCATACGGCCCCTCCACCTTCCCATCCGCCGCCACCGCCTCTGCCTCCACGATGCAGCCGGATCCCGCGCCGCTGCTCGAGCCCCATAGCCGCCACACGCCGGTCCTCCGGTCCCCTCGATCCACGTCGTCGGACTTCTCCTCATCCGAGTACGTCTTCCACGGCCCCGCCTCCAGGATGCAGCCGGACCGTGCGCCTGTGGCCCTCAGCGACCACACACCGTTGCTCAAGCTCCAAGACAGCAAGGTCGACGCCGTCCAGCGCCACGCCACCGACTTGTTCCTCGACTGGCTGCCCTCCTCATCATCCACCGCCACCAGGGACTCCACCGCCACGCTCGGCCGCCCACTCCTCGACTGCCTCCACGCCGACATCTTCAACTGCATTCCAGAGGTGACCTCATCTGGCGCCGCCGCGAGCGTTTGTTCTGGCTATTCCGCGTCAAGCAGCAGCACTGCCCCAACACCATTCTACGGCTTCACATCATCATCAGGAAGCACAACGATGAGTACCACCTCTTCCAGGTCCTCATCTACTTCCCGCATGTACCACAATACTCCTACTACTTTTGTCGCTCCACAGTTGTTCGGTGAAATGCCAACACCACGATCTGGGTACGAGAACTGCTCTGGGCATCCAAATCAGAGTTTATGTGTGCATGGTGGAAGAACCAATCTCAGGGAGCAGAACCTTGATGCAATGCCACAACCATATGGTTTCAATAATCTGGATCGAAAAAGCATTTTCCTAGCAGATGGTACTCAACATAGCTACTTTGCACTACCAGAAAGTTATTCCTTAGAGCGAGCTACTTCAACAACGTCTCCTGCAATGTCTAAAGTTGAAGTCAGCGACAGTTATAAGTCTTCTACTCCTCCAATGAATGACCTAGTTTCAGAGAAGCAAACACATCCTAGCCAAGAAATTCAGAGTATTCTTGATATGTTGGCTCAGGTTAAGGATAAGTTGGAGACCATCAGTGAGAAGATGATGTATGCAATTGTGGAGAATAGCCGTGAGACAATCTTGGATTGCATTGACCAAAATGCTGTGTACGATGAGTATGATGAAGGGAATAAAAGCTGGCCGCATGAATTCATTTCTTTGCCAGAGAACACAATTGATATTCAGAAATATGATGATGAGCAACCAATCAGTGGTCTAGAGAAACTGAATGGTGGTGAATATTTGTCTTCTGCGACACAGGACAAAGAACAACTTCTCAATTGCTTCAGCAAAGTTTCTGCATTTCGAGATGTTCCTGATGTATATGTGAGAAGAACATGCCAGGAGGAATCCCAAGGCGATGAAAAATTATTTAGGGAGAAATATGTTTGTCGAACTGCTACAGGGCATTCCATATTATTTTTTCTCTGGGATCCAGGCGATACAAAACACCAGGTCATGTTTACTACAGCTGCTGGTGCTACAAAATTGCAGGGCACAGATGTCTACAAGGCTGAGTCTACTTGGCATGAAGACATCAACTTCAATGAAAAACATCTCTGGCTGATCCAATTCCAACCTCCCTGATTATGGTGAATGAATTAAGATGGATAAATTGTCAATGATTGAAAGTTTCTGAAGAAACTTGTTGATCCATTACTGAGCAATGGTCTCAAGGGGGAAGGAATGTCAGGGACTAGGATTAGTAGGTAATAGAGGGTTATTAGTGGTTTAGTAGTTATAAGGGTAGTATGGGTATTTCACCTAGGATGTCATGTATAGCTGGCTTTGTTTTATAAGTCTAGCTTTGTATCCTTTGCAACCAACCAAGATAATGAAAACCTAAGTTTATCTTCCAGTACTTACTTCTCTGCAATTTATCCTTTGTTTTAGTTCTGCAATTTACCCAGTTTTAGCCTCAATTCCCCTCAAATCCTTGTTCTTCATGATCTTAGCTCGTCGGATCCATCCATGGTCCTGACATCGCGGGTCGAGGAAGCACCGTCTTGCCGTCTCCGCTGGCGGATCGAGGAACCGCCAAGATGCTGTCGCCGATAGCGGGTCGAGGAAGCGCCGTCAAGCCATCTCCGGTGGCGGAGCGGGAAACCGGCAAGATATCGTCGTCACTGCCAGATCGAGGAAGCATCAAGACGCCGTCGCTGCTGCCGGAACGAGGAAGGCCTGATCTCTGAACTATCCTCTTATTTTTAAGTCATATATTTTGTTCAAGAATTTCCTTTGTCTCCATAATTTTGGTTGATCACGTACACTATCAACCAGACTACCAAACCACTTAGCGCTCATCTGAATCCAGTCAAAGCCCATTACAAATACATAAGTATTTTTCAGGAATTTGACATGTTTTTAGAAATACATTCACGTAGTTGAGCTAAAAACTATTCCAAAAGTAAGTTTCTTGAGTACCGGGGCATTTCGTTTTCCTGAAAATAGATATGCAGATATTAGGTGTATTGTATGGTTGTAGCAACTAAACTTTTATTTGGAGTACCCATACAACATCTATTAGGATACAGTATGTGCCCTGAGCTGGTAAGAGATAAACAGAGCTATTGTAGCCCTCAAACCAATGGTGATTCAGATTGGACGAACTGAATATTTGTAACTGAATCTTTTGGTGTGCAAATCTAATGTATATTGGTCTGATTGCACCATGAACACCGTTATTTGTAGAGTACTACTCTATGAAACTGAATCAAGTTCTTTGTTTGCATAATCAAGTTCTTATTTTCCATGATTGTCATTGCCCTGTCTTCTAACTGCATGTGGTTGCTAGATTGATAGTATTATGACCTAGCTGTTTGTTGACCCTCTCGATGCCGTCGTGATGGCATGACTACTGGTTAGGATGGTGGCAATATGATGTAAAAGCTGTGCACTTGGACACATACATAGTAATTTTTTGAGTGCTTGCGTTAACCTGTAATTTCGTCAAGGCGCGTAAATGCATAAGGCCCCGCTTGGATGCCAGGTATTTTAACCAATACTGTCGTTTACTTTCATGGAGGTGGTTTGCTCCTCCTAAAAATCCGGCCAGTTGAGTGGCAGGCCAGTATATTTGCACGGACTGGAAATCTAAACTACATTCCAAGCGAGCCCTAAGCGATTAAGCAGCACTGACTTTGGTATTTACTATTTAGATGGGATTAGGAAATGTGACTTTGGGCTTGGCGATATGACGAGGTTGTACAATTCACACATTTCATTGAATGATTACTTTTTTTATGTTTACACTTTCTGAAATCAAATATTTTGGTTGGTTCCGGTCACATTGGCCAAGGAGTTGGCATGTATAGAAGGATATGGGTATATTTTTGGTCTTGGACATGATGTCTTATCGGTAGTGCGCAGTGGTGGAAGCCAGAATTTTACCGTGACCCGGCTTGAAACTTGTGTAAACAAAATTTTGTACTAGCGTTTAATTTTTTCCACATGCCATCAAGGAAAATGAGTCTTGAACAACTTTTTACACCCCTAGCCGCACCATAAACATAGGGAGCAAAGGTGCCGCATCGATCTGCTGCGGATATTTCGACATACACTTGGAGCATGCAACGTTTCCATATGTTTCTGTGCGTAGGGCGACAAAAAGACAGCAAGCTATGGATTTTTTTCCAGTTCATTTTCAATTGGCAGATTGATCTGCCTTGTGCTCTAAATCGATCGCTCGTGTGAGACAAGGCTGACATCTCTAATGGGCTGGACTAGTGAAATGGCTGGACTAGTGAAATTGGAGCAATACAAGGCCTGAAAAGAGGCAGAGGAATAGCTGGACTGGAATTGCTACACCAGGGGCCATGCCGTATAAGTACTAATACGTAGGTAGGAAATTTTTCCACGCCCGGCATGGTCCCTGTTGCCCGGGGCCCAGCTCCGCCCCTGTTGGTGTGCATTACCTGGTTCAAACTTCGAGTATAGGAATAATTTTCTCCATTGGATATCAACTGTTAACTAGGTGTCTAGCAATAATGGCTTTTCATATGTGCAGAAGTTTAAGGCTTCGGCTTATTTGGAAACTATGAAAGGTAGGCTTTATGGCACACTCATTCCTTAACTTTAACCTCTTGGATATGGATTGCCACACATCGTGGATAAATTTTCTTCATCCACCTATTGAGCAACTTCACGGTGTTATAATTGCTTTGTATATAAACTATGACAAACTTCCAAAGGTAACCTTAAGCAAGTGAATAAACAAGTCTAGTCACTCTTAAGCAGTCAATAGGTATAATAATGTTAGCCAGTAAGAATCTTTATAAAGTAAGTTCCTAATATGAGAAGAATAGTTCACAGGTGAAAAAAGTAGGATTTACACAATGTATAAAGTATCTAGGGAACACCTTCTTTTATGAGCTCAAGATTTCCCGTCCCGTTGACTAGGGCGATTGTATTAATTGTAGCAACCAATATAATTAGACTGTGTGTCTGTACCAAGTTTACGTGTCAATTAACTGCGGCAAGTTGGTACAAAGGCATGTGTCGTTCGTACTAAAATTGTTAGCTAAAAATCTAGTCAACCTACGTAAATTAATGCTTGATAATTTTTGTATATGCAATATTCTGGATTGGTCTACACAACTTGATTGACCTGAGGAGGTGGCTGAGGTTATTGTTTAACATCTAGTAGATTATTCGTTAATTGTCTTCCTATGTTGCTTGTTGGTTGAGTCAGTCATTCTTTCTGCCTGATTAGTAAGAACTGTATGCTCTGTTCTGCAGTTCCTGTTGCTGCTATTGACCTCTGCTTGGACGTCAGGAGACATATTGAAGGTCAAATTAAGGTCGGTCAGATAAAAGACCAGAGGACTTGGAACCTTATCCTCTCCCGTCACTGTTTGAGAGAGGCGATTTCTTGGGCAACTCCGACCGTGCCACCTCGCCGCCGCCGGGTCGGCGATTCCCTTGCCCTCCGGCTGCCGTTTCGACGGCGGGAGGACGAGGGGAATCCCGATCCGCGGCGTGTATATAGCGTAGGCGTAGTTGGGCTTCCCGCCGGTGGCGCCGTGGAGGTGGTGGCGTGGCCGGGCCGGGCTCGGAAGGGGGCGGTCTCCTCCTCTGGCGGTGGGGCTTTGCGGAGCGCCAGCGTCGATGGCCTCTCTTCCTCGCGTCCGTCGATCCCCGGATCGGGCGTTCGCGGTTCTCCCTCGCCGGATCTTGAAGACGGCGGATCCGGTCTTTTGCTCAATAACTTGAAGATGCTGGGGTGCTGGAGCGCGTCGACGGCGTCGATGGCTCGTGGTGCTGGCTCTGCGGAGCACGTGAAGTTCGTCAGCCCCGCTGTCTCGGGAGGGCTCCGATTCCAAGGCGTAAAGCGGAGCTTGGGCAGCGGGCCACACCGTCTTCTCATCGCGGTGACCGGCGACGACGACGGAGTTCAGGAGGGCCTTCTGTGTAATTTTTCTGTTTACCTGGACTTTTCTGTAAGATCGTTTCAGTAATACATTATCTTCTTCGCAAAAAAAAAATTTAAGGTCGGTCAGGTAAAACCTTTTGTTCTCTGTGATCCATTTTTGACATTTTGAACTAATTTTTTCCATGATACTGAACACTTATATTGCAGGGAATTGTTGAACCATCAACAGAAAAACTTCTTCCGGATCAACATCCGGACGACCAGCATGTCTTTACCATAGTTTTAGATCTGGATGACACTCTTGTACACTCAGTTTGGAAGGTTAAGTTGTGTTTTCTACGAAGTTTACAAATCTTGTTATTTGCTATGGGTGGTGCTCATATGGTGTGTATGTTGTAATGTTAGTATTGAGCAAAATCTAATAAAAACCTGAAAGAGATGTATGGTTAAAAACCTGAGCGAGCTTGTGCTTTAAAAGGGAGATCCTGGAGCAGTATTTTAAGTTCTTATAGTATGTATTGGTCAATGGGAGCATCTGACTTATTTTCTTCATGGAAGCCTTCCTGTTTTAAGTTTTAAAGCATGCACAGTTTATTTTATTGCTCCCCCTCCCCCAAGGGCTGAGGATTGGTTGATAAAGAATATATAAATAATGTTTCCAAATGTGTTTATAGGGTGCAAGAGGATGGATGACTTTCAAGAGACCAGGAGTGAATACCTTTTTGGAACATATTACGAGGTATTATGAAGTTGTTGTGTATTCTGATCAGTTGAATATGGTAAGTTTCTCAAGATTTTATAACTATTTAGTGTGTGTGCGTGCAAAAATATGAACTCAATTGAAACTTTATTACATGTGTAGAATCTTGATACTATTATTATGGGAAGACTGGATGCAAACGGCTCTGTTCGGTACAGGCTATCAAGATCTGCAACTAAGTATGAGAACGGAAAGCACTACCGGGTATGGGTATCTTACCTGCTGCTCTTGTTGTTTATTGTGTAGCTAAATCCATTATTTTGAAGTTTAGACTATTGAGGCTCTAGTTCCCGTTTTTGTCAGAAATCTCATGTGTGATGTCTTTTTCAAATTATCCTCGTGCTAATTTAGATGATTCCAGGCTATATGTTGGCATGACATGGATTGAAATATGGTAAAAATGCTAGAACTGTTCACACATGCTTTTACTTTTTCCCTCCAGCTTGACAGGGTTTGTTATCTTTTTGCACAGAACTTTAAGTTTTGGAGATGTCACATCTTACACTTGTGTCGTAGTTTTTTACAGCAGCTTCTCACTAACTATTGAACTTTAAACGTTATGTATCCACTGCTTCATCATGTGGACAATTCCTTCTAACCTTTTTTTTTTTTGAGAATCAATTCCTTCTAACCTAGTTTGTCATTTCTTCGCAAAAAGAAAGTGAGTTGTAGTTATCTCTTGCAGTTACTACTTCCTGAGAGGTAGGTAATGGTAATTAGTAGTACAAGTCATTTCTTTTTTGGAAAGAAGTTAAGTTAGCTATCTGTTGCAGTTATTATTCCTGAGAGGTAGAGACTGTTAATTGGTAGTACAATTTGGTAGATATTTGCTTCATAATTGTATGCTTTTGACCCATGATTTTACATTACAAGTTTCATTTGTTTGGAAATTACTACATGATTGTAATTGGTGGGCCTCTCCACTTGGTGAATGAACCTGGGACCACGGCCCCTTCAGAGGAACCGAGCCCCTAAAGGTCCCACAAAGTAGGCCCATTACAGACATAAGTGGGACGATTGCAGTTATTCATCTGTATTCACAGGGCTAAGGCCTCATGCAGGGGTCTTCAGTCACAGGTTGGGACAAACCCATCTAACCTGGCTCCTTCAAACCTAGCAGAGTCGTAAGTGTATTGACCAAGCTTTAGCTGTTTGACTAGTGCCAACAATGAATAGATGAACAGTTGACGGTTTTTGGACTGTTAGAGGAAACCGTTTTTGAAAACCTCCTGATGTACCGGTTGTTTCTCCCTGTTTTTTTATTTACATATTATGTGCCTTCAGAATTAACTCTATTAAAATTAATCATGGAAATTTGTTCATTTTAGTAGAATCACCTTATGCTAGATCATGCTGCCTTCTACCGGCTGACTGTTACTGAAGGGTTTGCTGACAATTCCCCATTAGGTCATTCTTTTGGTTGAACTAGGTAAGATTGATGTAGTTATATTGATGTAGTTTACTTTAATATTCTGTAATTTGTAGAAGTACGGAAAATATTCATATACATTTGAATTCTTCAAAAAATTAACCACATTGTGAATTAGGGGAAAGATTTGACATTTTAAATATGGTTAAGAGTTGGTTAATTTTGTTATTCTAAATAACCGTGGTTATTTCTTTCGAACATTCGTGAATTCGAGATAAATAAATAGGATTTATTTTTTAAAACATTTTTGATATGTTCAACGTTTTTTTATTTCGTGTTTTCGACAGTGCGAAGCAAAGGTGTTTTTTTAATGTTTTTAAGATAATTGAATAGGCAGTGGACGGATATGAAAGAGAACGTTAGAAAACAAATAATAGAAGCCTTGTCGATTTCATCATATATAAGAATTGGTTGATTCGAGAGGTGATTTCATTCCACGGTTGGTAATTTCACACACAAATATAAAAGGCCAAAAAATTATATCGAGAAGTCTTAAAAAGGTTTTAAAAATGGGAAAAAGCGGAAGAAAAGGTTTAAAAACTGGGGAAAAACGAAAAAAATTGACACGCCGCGACCCTAGCGCGCGGCGACACGCCGCACCCGTGAGACATGATCAACCAAAAAGAAAGCAATTACTATCGTAAAGATGTCTACAAATATAAACCCGCGGCCGTTGTATTGGTATGTGACGTATTTTTGTAAAATAAGGTATTAATTGAGATTGTAGGTCGATTCACGAAATATTTGTACATGACAGGCAGGTAAAAAAATACTACTCTGGGCTAGATCTAAAAGACAAATTTCTGGGTCTAAATACCCAGATTGAAAATTTTGAAATCTGTTAGAATTTGACTTTTTTCGCAGCCTAAAATACAACGAATTTGAAGATTGGAGAGAAATATATATATGTTCGTCAAAATAAAAAAGGTTAAAACATGAAAGTTGTTTGGAAGGGTGATATCCATCTGGTCGTGAAACGAAAATTCAAACGGATGACCGAGTGCGATGAATTTGACAAAATTCGTCAAATATTTTTGCGAATTTATATCCAAAATTAAGGAGTTATAGTTGACCAAATTTAAAACCGATCACGGGAATGAAATCTACTCGTCGCCGCGCATATTTTTCGTGTATATAATTTTTGAAAAAAGTGTTTTTTTGAAAGTCACTGTAGCTGCTACAGGAGGCACAGATGACCTCCGGTCACCTGACCTGGTGACCGGCTGCTGGGGAGTTGTGACTGGGCTGCCTACAATGACCGGTACTGTTCATCAGCGACCGGGACTGTTTCATCGCGATGGCTGCCGCGGCACTGTTCATGCGGGGTGGCCGGCACTGTGCGGCGCGTACTGTTCATATCTCAGAATACTGTTCACTGAATTCGGGAGGATTGTGGGCCGTCGATCTACGATCGGACGGCTAGGAACCATTAGTAGTATGAACAGTG
The DNA here is from genome assembly GCA_947311845.1 of Poa pratensis. Lineage (NCBI taxonomy): Eukaryota > Viridiplantae > Streptophyta > Magnoliopsida > Poales > Poaceae > Poa > Poa pratensis. Next base: position 30,522,091 of record CAMZMU010000110.1, on the reverse strand, counting down.
CAGGGCCTGAGAGGCCGCCGTTCTCTCCATCTTTTATATCTAGTATCTATGTATGAGTAATGCTTGTTCAAGCCTATTTAAATGTGGTAAATATTTATTCTAAAAATTGGTTAATATTGTAAGTTCTTAGAGCATCTCCAACCCGCTGTTCTCAAAGGCCTCCCAATAGGCCCAATGGGCGTTCATACCAAAAAATAGCCCTAGCGGCGACCCCCATCGGTCTACCCCAAAAATATGTCCGGCAACCCCTTGTCCGCCCCCAACCTTGGGGGCTTTGGCTAGGTGCGCCCGGACACGTCAGATGCACCCTCCTTGACCGGCCCGGCCCACCCGTCAGAGGCACCCACCCCCATATGTCAGGACATGGTCTCCGGGCACCCCTATACCGGACATATCCGGACTTTTTTTGGTCTCCTGGTGGAGATACTTAGCAACTCATTCCTACGAGGCAATGTCTTTTCCATGATCATTTAAGTATCTGGTGTTATTTTCAGTGTCGTGCAATTTTCCTATCTTACATTATGTTATCATTATTAGGATTTGTCAAAGTTGAACAGAAATCTTGCGCAAGTTATCTATATCAGTGGTCACGCTCTCGAATGATGCCTGCAGCCTGAGAATTGTTTGCCAATCAAGCCTTGGAGCCTTGAAACTGAGGACACTGTACTGATTGATCTTATTCCATTTCTCAATTGTAAGCTCTACGAAATTGAATGTAATTTGTTCCAGGTTTTCTGTTCTGCTAGGTGTTGCCACCTTTGGAATCTTAATAAACTAACAAAATGGTGCAGATGTTGCCATGTCAAACGTTTCTGACATCAGGCCTGTCCTTGCATCCTTCCAAGATCTTGACATCCCTACTGAATTTCACGACCTTTGAGGTAAGCAAATGTCTTATCAGCTCCAGTCCTCTCGCCGCGTCCAGTTGTAGGTAATCAGTTTTCTGTGTATAAGATGAATCCAACCTGTTCAAAGCTTTTTGAAACTAAGAAGAGCTGTTAGGACTACAACTTTATGCAATCACACTCGATGTAAATATTTTGTTTCCTATTGATCTTGGCAAATATCTCATGAGCTGTTGAGTGAACTTTTTTTAGCAAAGCTTGTTAAGTGACTTGAGTCTGCGCTGAAAAAAAAAAGATTGTCATACTGAAGTGATTAAATGGTGCATCATGCAACATTATGTTTAACAAGACATCTGACAACTCCCATGTTAGCTTTTTACTATTGTAGGCTGTGGTATTATTTTAGGGAACTTCCACTGTATTGTAGAATGTATGCTCGTTGAGGAACATGTCAGAATTGTGAATTCCTAGCATCCCAGCCACCAAAAACTATAGATGAATTATCTCAACTCAATATTTGCTTATTCACATGGTAGTCCAGGGATTCTTTATTTGGTTAAGAGGTTCTAAGGACATAATCCATCACTCCGCAGGCCTCTACACTACAGGAACAAAAATAACATGGAATTATTTGGCAGCGATGATGACTATAATCTGTTTTAGGGAAGCAGAGGGTTCTACCATCTTCCATACACCGAAACCTGTTGGAATTGAGGCTTGTATTTTTTGTCAACTTTGATTTCAGAAATCCCCTGCAATTTTCGTAAGCACCTCATGTTTCAATCACTATCATCCGAGGGGCATGTCAAAATTGAAGTTCACTTTGTTGACAATACTCCGAGGAGTATGATAAATTGTTGCAATGAGCTTACAGTTCATTGATTGATGTAATCATGTCAGGGTGTTACAACGTGAATTGATGTGGTAATGTACTCCCTCCGTCCCAGTTTAAAGGGCACAATGCAAAACTCATGTATTCTCAAAAACTACCACAAGCTAGGCGCATTAGCATTTAATTTCCTCTCAATCGTAAAGTTCCACGCTCGCACTTTGTTCAAGAAAGTTAGACCTAATCCAACAAACAAGAGAAGGATTAATTACGAATCTTGATTCTTCAAAGAAGGTTTTCGGGTGCCTCGCAGCAGGGATCGGCTTGTGGCGCAAGGGAGGTGTGGTTGGGGCATAGCGACGCTGTGGCATCGCCATAGGCAGGGATGTTGGGAGGGGGCGAGTCGAAGCGGTGGTACGGCTGTGGAAGCGAGACTGCAGCAGCGGTGCGGCGGCGGGGAACGCCCGTGCGTTGGATGTGATTAAGCGAAGCGTGTTAGCGCTAAACATGGCAGCGGCATGAGCCATTGGATACTTGGTTAGACGGTTAAGATCTACTCCCTCCGTTCCAAATTAATTGACTTCCATTTGTCCACGTGTGGATGTATCTATACGTGTAACATGTCTAGATACATCCATGTGTGGACAAATGGAAATCAATTAATTTAGAACGGAGGGAGTATTGGATATGCCACATCTCTCTCTTTTTATATTAGTGGTGATGATATGAGGACTAGGTGAGTGATGATTATGTAGTTTTAGGTGACCTTCCGAGGACGACGAACAAGGTAAGGCCAAGGTATTTTCAGCTGAAACCTGCGCCAAAAAGCAGATTGGAGGGAGAGAGGCCACGCTCCCAACTCATTAGTTTTTTCATTCGAACTCGAATGAGTTTATGGGCTACAGGCTCTCGGCCCAGCAGTACCTCAAGCCTACCGAGTTGCTGCCTCCCATTAGGTTAGGGTTCGAGTCCACACCACTAAACTCGGAGAGATTACATGTCCCAAACCCCTAATTTAAGCTGCGTTAAGCTGCATTACTAATCCGAGGTGGGACAAAACAAAGGGGTTCTTGTAGCCTGAGTTGTGCGTGCGCGCGATGTGGGACAGGGCGTCGAAAGTGAAGAGCGCAACATGTGGGCCCAGCCTGGATAGAGCCCAACAAGCACGGATCTTATTATATTTTTCATCTCTACAAACTCCGGCGTGCCCTGCAAACTCCGGTCATCACCGACCCTTTTCTTCGTCGTCAGGTCATCGCCTGCTGTCTCCACCCCGATCGAGGTTCATTTCCATCTAGCGATCCGCCCATGTGCAGTATTTTCTCAAACCCTAATCCATCTAGCGTAAGTTGTTTTTTTGTTTGGGTCGATTGGCTAACTCTGTGTACGTACGTGCCTTTACATGCTATGAATTAGCATTGAGATTGTGCCTGACGATATGCTGTGGTTCCATCAATGCCGGTAATGAAATCTCTCCCTTTATGTATCTTTGTTGGCTTCATAATTAAAATTCTTGTTTATTTGGTCTCCGAGCATGCATCGCTTTAACTACTTCCTAACACAAAAAGGAATGGCACTTGTGCATGGAGTCAAAAGGCAAGACGGAGGAGAAGAAGGTGACACTGCTACCACATCGTTACTTCACACCATACCCTCCTTGGTCAAAGGACTTCTACCCTGCAATGGTAAAATCCGGCCCTATACAATTTTATTCTTCCTTTGTGCTGCTGGCTCTGTGCAATATGGATCACTCGTATCTAGATTCCAGCAATAGCTGCGTGTACTGCAGATTGACCTAGCCAATGTGATCATCTCATACACACACCCTTCAGTTTTTGTTGCTGAGACTTAACTAGGAGTATTCTCTCATTTTGTCTGAAACTTGTCAGCAGGTGTTTAATTCTAACAATATCTATTTCAGCAGTGGTTGATCATCTCAATTAAATTTGCTTCCCTAATTTGGTGGATGTTTTCGTCAGTTTCTTCTTAATTAGTTTCAGCATGCTCGTGATGAAATAGTAGCATTAAATACTACTTTCTGGGAGTAGGTGCTTGTTGTGTCAATGTGCACGAATGGGCCATGTATTAAGCCAGTTAACCGAACCATCAACTGAACTTCAGGGCTAACTGAAAAGACAATGCTTTTTCTTCTCCACGTTGAAACTCGAATCTGATGCAAGTTTCATTCTAATGAATATCTTTTACTAATGTTCTTATGGCAGCCTAGTACTGGGCCTCTAGGAAGGCCTGTTTCCTGGCCTCATCGTGCGGTCCATAGACAGTGGTAATTGTTGGCGCTGCATCTCGCAGCGCCGCTTCTTCTTCTACCTCTGACTCTCTCTCTTCTCTCAACTCACAAGAACACACGCACACACATACACCAAGTGAGAAAATACTCTAGCTTTGCACAGAGACACTCCTCCCTGGTGAGCACAAAGATTACATTGTTGCTTCAGCCCTCACGGCCTTAACTTTTCATTAACTGAATGGAACATATATATACACAGGACCCTGCCACTTGTGCCATGAACTCACGCCACTACCGGCCGTCACACTCGGCCACTAACCCCAACTAACTCCACGTACTAGCTAACCACTAACTAGCTGACTTAATCTATTCCTAGACTCTCTCCAGGAACCACACGACCTGGCCAACATGCAAACAACTAGCTAACAAACTCCATGCATGCGCTACTAAGCCAAACTACCTGACCACCGAGTCTCTCGGCTAGCTCCATGTAGCACATCGATCTCTCCAGGTCTGCAGCACCGCATCACACGGCACCCGGCATCTCGCCAGCACGCTCCTCCAGCTGAAAGCCTGAAACTCAGCGGTACCATGCCCAACCATGCGTCGACTAAATGCAACCATGCAGATACATGAACATGACAAGATTAAACCTAACAGTAATGGTCCACGGCGGCAAACCTCCAACGGCCATCAGGTGGGCTGACACGGAAAAACGGCAAATGTCGACGTTATCAGCGCTGAATCTATCTTTGCGCCATAGCAATAGCACCCCGCCCCTTGTCCCCGCAGCGTCAAGGGCCGCATGCCCATCGTAGCAAGGTCCTGCAATTTCTCTACAGTCCACATCCAAGAAAGCAGCAAGCTTCGATTCTTGCAGAATGCAGACAAACAATGGCACAGCCCAGGCGATCAACTAGGGCTCTGACCATTGCCCGCCTGTTCTTATCATTCAGACCCTTCGCATTTGCACTAAGTATCGACAGGTTTTGAGCCATGGGGAAACAGGGGAGCCGCAAAGGCTGTGATCAGATTAAATCTGACCAGCCAAAATCGTGACCAGGAGAGCAGAGAGAAGCACAAGACACTATAAGCACAGACTAAACAGACCTAACAGACAGTACATGCGAGGCAGACAGCACAAACAACGCTACAACCTGGTGTTTGCAGCCGAGCGGACAGCACAGACAAGCAGTGCATACAGGCAACCTCGCTTTGCAGCCAGGTTGACAAGTCCACACTCTTGAAGAACAACATGCAGTCTTGTACTGGAGTACTACAGTTTTTTTTTTTTTTACAGACAGTACTATAATTCGGCTCCCCACCTGTATAAATATACAACAAACCCTCTGCAACTAGTGTAGATATATGCAACTGACATATGCATGGCAAAATACATGCTCAGTTGTTTGTGTAGCCAGGTTTTGCTATGTTGACGATCCTAGTGTAAGGTAGTCGGAAAAAATCATGTTGATTACATGGCAATGCATGTCACTGCATCCATCATTGGGACTAACAATGCATGCTGCGGAATTTCTTGATAAAGAAATGGAGGACAGTGTGCATGCTTTGGTTTGGATGATGCATATGAGGATTAGGTGAGTGATTATGCATGAGCTTTAGGTGAACTTCCGATGGAGGGTGGCGAGCGAACAATGCAAGGCCAAGGTGTTTTCAGCGGAAACCTCTGATTCTGTGCAACCGCGGTCAGTGTTCTAGGACAGGCGACCGTGGCTTCTGCTCCTCCTGCACTGTACATGATTGCTGACCCGAGAGTGCAGTGTCTAATGAGGAGAAGAAGCTGTACATGAAGGAAGTTTTAGGAGAACTTCCGAAGGCAGTCGTAGAGAAAACATGCGTGACCCGCGACGCTGCGCACTTGCTGGGTTTTATCCATCATCTCAGCCGAAGGTGCCAAAAAAGCAGCTCGGAGGGAGAGAGGCCACGCTCCCAGAGTTTTCTACTTTTCTTCTTTCGAATCGAACTCAAATGAGTTTACGGGCTACAGGTCTCCGCCCAGCAATACCTCAGACCTACCGAGCTGCTGCCCCCCATTAGGCTAGGGTTCAAGTGAGTCATCGCCACCAGACTCGGCGAGATTACATGTCCCAAACCCCTAATTTGAGACTAGTAATCTTGCACGCGTAATGCGCGTCTAAGTTTTATGCCCTCCTAAAACTGGTTTGTGGTAATGTCTAATTTATGACTGTATTTTTATCCAAAGTTAAAACATCACATATCATCGTCATGATATTTCTTCTGTAAAATCGCTGCATTAGTTTTCACACTCTCATACCCTCCAATAATATCCAAATTGATTGCCGCTATTATGGAAAATTACTGACAGTTTCCAAAATAACAACACGGGTATGCAAAGCTGGAGGTTTTAATTCCTCTCAAAATCAGCGTCCCTAATTAATTTTCGGAATTACTCCCTTATTAACTCGGTTGTTGATTTGGCAAGAAAATAAGTGCTCGTTGGATCTAGCGTCAGACTTTTCAAAAGAATGAAGACTGACAATGTGTTTTAGCGGTGACTGGGTCCGTTGGATCTAGCGTTAGACGGTCAAGATCGTTTGGATCCCCACACTCTGTGCCTTTTTATATTAATTAATATAGTGGTGATGATTACTTTGTCTATGTGGGACAAAACAAAAGGGTTTCTCGAGGCTGAAGCGCATCGAGGCTCGCTCCCTCATCCTGAGATATGCGTGGGCGGGATGCGGCCCAGCTAACTGGTCCTCCGCGAGTGCAGAGCCCAACAAGCACGGATCTTATTATTTTCCATCTAATACGAACTCCCGCGTGGCGCGTGCCCTAGAAAAAAAAAGTCCGTCATCGCCGATCCCCTTGTTCGTCCTCACGACATCGCCTGCTGGCTGCTGTCTCCACACCGATCGAGGTTCGTTTCCATCAAGCGACGACCACTAGTTAAAAGTCTCACTGACCTTCGCGATTACTAGCTAAAACCCATCTGGATCCGCCCCTGTCTGTGAGTATTTTCTCAAACCCTAGAAAATTCATCTGGAGTAAGTTTTTTTTTTTGGTTTGGGTCGTCGGTTGGCACCTTCCTTGTCCTCTGTGTACGTACATGCCTTTACTTACATGCTATGAATTCGCGTTCTAATCTGTACCTGACGCTATGCTGTGGTTCCATGCCAGGAATCAAATCTCTCCCTTTATGCATCTTTTGTTTAGTGAAATCGTTTCATAGTTAAAATTCATTATTTGGTCTTCAAACATGCACCGCTTTAATTACTTCCTAACAAAAAGCAATGTCACATGTGCACCAGTGCTAGCTAATGGAGACAAAAGGCAAGACGGAGGAGGAGAAGAAGGTGACACTGCTACCACATCGTTACCTCACACCTTACCCTCCTCCCTCCAAGGACTTCTACTCTGCAATGGTAAAATCCTTATACAATTTCTTTTTTCCTTTAAACTGTTGGCTCTCTGCAATATGGATCACACGCGTCTGGATTCCAGCAATAGCTGCGTGTACCTACAGATTGACCCAGCTAGTGTGATTATCTCATATACACACCATTCAGTTTTTGTTGCTGATACTTAACTAGGATAATTCTCTCATTTTGTCTGAAACTTGTCAGCAGGTGTTTAATACTAACAATATCCATCTCAGCAGTAGTTGATCATGTCAATTAACTTTGCTTCCCTAATTTGGTGGATGTTTTGGTCGGTTTGCTCTTAATTAGTTTCACCATGCTAGTGATGCAAATAGTAGCATTAAATACTCCCTCTAACCCCCAAAAAGTGTCGCTAGAATAGCTACAAAGTTGTGCTTCTGTATGTATTTCTCCGACACTTAAAAGGGATCGGTGGGAGTACTACTTTCTGTGAGTAGGTGCTTGTTGTGTCAGTGTGCATGAATGGGTTATGTATTAAGCCAGTTAACCGAAGCATGAACTGAACTTCAGGGCCAACTGAGAAAACAACGCTTTTTTTACTCCACGTGGAAACTCAAATCTGATGCAAGTTCCATTATATTGAAAGTCTTTTACTAATGTTCTTATTGCAGCCTAGTACTGTACCTCGACCCCCAATCTTGGAACCACCTCAGCCTACTTCCTTCGAAGAAGCTGTTATTTTTCAACGTTTCTACGACGAGCTACGGCGAACAGCGCCAGGTGATTCGAGTGCCGAACATGTTATTTTCCAACGCTTCTACGACGAGCTGCGTGCAGCGTCAGTTGGTGTGAGTCTCTATATATCTTCATACATTCTCTTCTTTTAGATAGCCGGCAAGAACACTCCCCAGCAGGTAGGCAAAGTTATTGCTCGATAGGCAAAATAAAAATATAAAAGAAACAAGCTACGTACATAAGAACAGAAAACTCTAGAATCGCATAGCCTATTAGGCTGTTTTCAAATTACAATATATGTCCTGCTATTAGGCTTTTCTGCAGCGCGAAACATACGTTCTGTTATTCCAAAGCACTGTCGAATTAAGGTTGTAATAAAAGGCTACCTCCTTCGCTTTTGCAGGGCAGTGTGTCTTTCAAAAATACCCCACGCCCGCAGTTTCCCTATGTTAACCTCGGAGAAGTTTCTGCGGTTGATGCTCCTGATCCACCAGGGCAGGCAAGACTACCAACTTGAGCTACTGTTATTTTTTGTGTCAAGCATGCTGTTACTGTTATCAACTTTTTGGACCTCTTACTAATTTGGATTGCATGAATTAGCAAAAGTAAGATAATGTACAGATTCTAAGCATATGGTCAAATAGATGCCTTAACCATATACAGTATATTCTAGTGTTGCTGTGGTGTGCTAACACCTAACAGACTGAATGTTATGCATGAAAATGGTTGTTGACAATAGTGATTTTTTTACTCTGTGCAACGAGCTATTTTTATTTCCAAAGATGGCGGATTTTGCATATGTGTCGCTTCATGTTATTCTTCAGTTTTAATTAAACTGTATATGATATTACCAAAGATCGGCAGATACTAGCTGGTTTGAACTTTGAAGACGAGTCTAGCTATGAAATGTAATTCGCTGGCAACATTGTTTGTTTTATCTTAGCAGGTTGGCATAACTACTGGATACACCCCAACAGTGATGATAATTCAGAAGTCCCAGTCAGTGAAGGTATGGTGCCATGTATCCGTTTTATCAGAAGAACAATTTCGAGACATTCTGTTATCTTATATGCCGTCAATAAATCTATGCAAACACAGTAAAGAAAATCAAGCTAGGAAGTCTAATTTTACCATATTCGCCTCCACTTTGAAAACCCTTTTAATGTAAAATAACAAATAAGTTTTTACACTGTTGCTTATACAGTGTGTTGTACTTCATGACAGTTGCTGCCCTGAAGATCCACGAGAGCTACCCATGTGCACAGTCCAGCTCACCCCGAAGATGAAATTGAAATGTCCATGGAGGACCCTGAGTTAGATATCGAAATTATGAACCTGTCAGTGAAAATATGTATGAGCAAGATCTACCAAATGCGTGCATTGCATCTACGTGATCGATGTAAACTATATTGATGTTAACCTGTGCGTGCACTGTGCCCATATAATCGATTACATGTTATTATTGATGGAGGGGCGCACGTTGATTGTTGAAATGTATATGTGGATTGGCTAGGCTTTTTCATCGGTTCGGATTTTTGGTTGTATGGCTAGTTCATTAAACTTGACATGATATCAGACGTAGATCTCTAGTTCAAGTCATGCATTTTGAAATTTATCCAAAAATTGATGTTGCCCCGTCTATAGACCTGAGCCATAATTCTGAAATTTCTATGCACGCCTTGCCTTCCGTGAAAGGGGGTTGAAAAGTATATGTGAGTTTACCTAAGCATTTTCACCAGACTTTTGATTGTGTTGATTAGTGCATACTCACAACCACATAATTAATCCCTTAACCAGTTATAATTAGTCCCGAGACGATTTGTTTAACCATGAGAAAGATGACCCCTTTCACGGAGTATGCACCACCCCTCCTTGCGCCGCCGCCTGGTGGGCCCCAAGTGGGCCGGCCGGCCCTAGGGCATGCATAGGCCGCCGCCTCCTGGTACGCCCCTGGCTGCCACATTGGAGGGCCCCATGGGGCCCATGCGGCTACGTCATGTGGATCCAACCCAGTGGGAGCAGCCCATGTACCCCATGGCCTATTTGTAGGACTCTCCGAAAAACCTCGACGCTCTTCTCCGGCTGTTCCAAAAATACTTTTGCAATTCCGGATAGATCCGATCATATCTCCGAATGTAATTCTATCATGCCAGAACCATCGGAGTGATACTCGCTCTCTACTCTCAACCATTTAATATACACAAATGACTATTGACAGATTAACTGTGTGACCCCTAAAGGTTCGACAACAAGTAGTCATGATTAGAAACTCCTTCCTAATCAATAATCAATAGCGAGCCATGGACGCCCATATTGGCCCCTACTGATATACGAAGACACTCTGTTGAATTTGTTGGACATCAAGCATGTTCCCATTACTTCATGATACCGATCAATACCCGAGGCGAGATGAATGACATGACCATGAATAAAATCTTTAATCACTTTGTCAGATTATCCTTGTTTGCTAATATGATGCCATTACTCGTTCCCGCGTTCTAGTATCCCCATTATGTGTATCATGCCTTTATCTCCGCAGACTTGTTATGGATACTACCACACCGAGTGGATCTTTGATGTATCTCTCTATTGACTAGAGGAGTAATTCCCAATCTTTAACTATAACGATTAGATGCATGCCTTTAAGATTACTCAGTGATAGCTGTTTTGATCATCCTGTTAATTACGGCCCGATTCTTGACTATACCAAATTAAACTTTCCATAATACATAACCGTATATTCTAATGGTCAAAGGAATCAAGCAAGCTAACCTTTCTATGATGATACTATATGTGGTAGAATCAAAACAAGATCTCGTAGTATATCAACTACTTGGGTCTACCCAGCCACAATGTTGAAACAACGATGTGCCCTCATTAATATTGACAAACAAATGTCACTACAAGGAAATAGCTAATAGTCGGCTTGTAATCACCGGCGGGCCACTTAAATCTCATGCTGGTGATCTGCTGGGACCAAATTTCGCAGCTAATCACCGGCGTGGGAATCACCAGCGTGGACATCTTAACGCCACGCCGGTGATTTGTGGACCCAAAAATCGAACCACGGTGAAACATGTTACCGGCGTGGGACTACCAAGACACGCCAGTCATTACGGTAGCGATTACTGGCGTGGGTTCGTTCGGACACGCCGGTGATTAGTTTGTGTTGAATTGCCACGGTGGGCCCCAATAGGATGACTGGCGTGAGTAGGGTACCACGCCGGTGATTACTTTAACATTACCGGCGTGGGCGACCCGTACTCGCCGGTGATTCCATTGGAATAGTGGTATAGCTAGCTAGGAAAAACTTGTGAAATTTCCCCACTGCTTTCATTTCGCGCCCACACCTCCATTTGACGCCGTCCGCCACCGCCGGAAGGCCTCATCCCCCTGAACAGGCGATGGACGCCGGCCGCGCCTTCGCTCGACACCGGCCGTACCTCTGCCCGATGCCGCACCTCCGCCCTCCGTTGTCTCCCTCGACCACGCCTCTCCCGCCAAGCGCCGGCGGAGCTGCCGTCGTCGGCGCGAGCTGTCCCCGTCCTCGTCTACGCACCACGCCTCAGCACCGACGCTGGGCTTTAGTGCCGCCGCCGTTGGCGCGAGGTATGGTACCCCTTTCCCCTCCACCCCGGTGTCGCTCATGAGGTGTTTGTTGAAATGCCGAGACCAATTTTACATGTTTTGGAGCGTGAACTAGAAATTTATTTGGAGATATATGTGGTTACCGCAGGTTGGGGATGAGCCTGTTCCCACCGACTCGCAAAGTTCCCAGTCGAAGAAGACTATGCCCACAAAGATGAGGATGAGCCTGTCCCCACCGACTCGCAAAGTTCCCAGTCGAAGAAGACTAGGTGCCGAAACACGATCAAGCCCGGAACCATACGGATCACGAGACTAGATGCGTCTGGTGAGCCTTTAAGTCCGCGGAAAGCCCACTCTTAGTACGGCAACACCATTGGATGCATTGTCCGAGAAGTCGGCAACCTAAACGATCCAACCATTAGGGGAAAGGAAAACGCTGAGGTGCGTGAACTTCTCCTCAAAAGGCTTCACCAAAGATTCTCCTTCCCACGTCCCTACAACAACCTTAAGCAGACTGGCAATCTGGTAAACGAACATGCGCTATGCAAGTTTTCGAAGGCCTTGAGTGGTTGGAAGTATATGGCGAGAACTGACTTCCTTGAGAAAGGAAAAGAATTTGCTGTTGTATGTTGATGCATGTAAAATGCATACATGAACTTTGCACTTTAATTGCTTATATTCCAATCATATTTGCATCATATAAGGGTTATATCAATGTTTTATCATGATTTTGGAAATATCTCAATGATTTCCTATTTTTATGGAATTAACCCTGCACAGGCAGAAAACCCCGTTTTCTTATTTTAATGTTTCAGGGACCCAAACGTCAACGAAATCACCTGGAAATTTACGGGCGTCAATATTTGGAAGGAAGAAGACCTGTGGGCGAAGGAAGCGAACAAACGGAGGTCCGAGGACCAAACGGGGGTGGCCCACGCGGCCAGGTACTGTGGCCGCGTGGGGCCCACCCATTTGGCCCTCGTGACTCCGTTGCCGTCGATCTTCGCTCCACCGACATTGTCTTGACCTAAAAACGCCTATAAAAAAGGTCCCCCGACGTTCTCTGGAAGGAGCGCCGCACAAACACAGAAACACCGAAACGGAGATCAGGAGCTGCAGATTGGAGGGGGAAAACTCCGGCGGGGCGCTGCCGGCGTGGTCTCCATCTTCTCCATCGACTTCTCCACCGTCTCCATGATGAAGAGGGAGTAGTCCACCTTTGGACTATGGGTTTGTGGAAGTAACTTATGTATCTCTCCTCTCTTGAGCTTCACTAATTAGCACCGTATGAGCTGCTGAACATGATTACGGTCACCGTTGTAATACCTTTGTGGTGGATCTTTATGAGTTAATATATGTTTGAGATTGCAATGTTTGTTTCAGTTATGAGTATAGATGCATATTATGTACCCCGTTCTTGTCTACTTGTTTTGATCAAGCATGTTTATGAGAGCGTGTGTGGGGGAACGCGTGCATTAGTTGGAGTAACGGGGGGTGGCTAGTGCAGTGAACGTGAGAGAAAGTTCTGCGATCCACTTTGGTATCTTTACCTTACTTTGTTGCCTCACTAGGGATAAACTAAAATACCATGCTACCGGGGATGTGGTCGTGACCATTGCCACTACTCCATGACTAGATCTAGCATGTTCTTATTTTCACTTCATGTCATGATACTTAATGCTATACTCTGAGTTATCTTAATTACTGAGGTGTTATGATTTAGTTCGCATCTTGGTGGAGTATAAGAGAGGTTAATAACCAAAAGATCTCTATGTTAGGACGTGATGCCCATATATCTAAGTAACTTGTTATCAAACCCTGTGTTGCTATCTCATATGTTAACTGTGTGTGTTCCATTGTCTACCACTTTATAAAGAGAGAGTGCATTTGTGAAACCATGAACCCCAGTCCATTTTTAATCATAAGAAACACCTTTCCAACACCATATACCACCTTTCTATTTTCAGCCATCATTAAATCCGAAAATACAAAAATACTTTTCATCTTGCATACATCATTCAAAAACCCAAAAAATATCATTTATCATTGCATCCACCATCATTGCATATTTATTTCTTGTTTGCATTGCATAACTATCCTGATATCATTCTTACACCTTGTGCTTGACGACCACAGGTGAGGTTGAGGACCAAAACATCTAACCTTGTTTTGTAGGTAACCAAAAGAAGGATAAGAAGATAAATCTACCACTTCAGATTCCCCGAGAGTTCGATATTAAACCCTCGAGTCACCCCTCGTGGGGAAAACTGTCTTTCACTTACTATACACTCTGCACTTGGATTCTCAACCTAATCCCGTTTATTTTTGCAGGTATCAAAGCCTTGCTCTTCGGGACCATCAAGACGTTTTCTGGCGTTGTTGCCGGGGAATCTGTCGGGGGGCTACCCCCGGGTAGGGTCAAGGCTTGGCATAAAGATGAGTTTAAAGATATGCCGAGGTACGGAAAGGGCCGACCTGCTTGGGCCTGGGAGTGTCCGAGCTTCATCTTGACCTGGAGGATACAAAGGCCGACCTATCTTGGCCCAGAGGGATCCGAGGTATCCCGTTGGCCTGGGCCGAGGTTCACTGTCCGAGCTATGTTCAGCCGACCTAACTACCTCGGTGCTATGGTTTGTATTGCGAGAGCAGGAGAAGCTGTTGGAAGGAAGTAAGATCCGACCTGGTAAAGATCTTAAGCGCAAGACCCGAGGTATGGAGCCCGTCACATCCGTGCCGAGCTAACCGAGGCAAGAGGCTGTAGGTCGGGCAGGAGTCAATGCTCCTGTCACTTCCTGCCTGGTACAAGAGTGTCTGACGCGGGAGCGTCTGTCACGGAGCCTGGCAGAGGCGTGCCCCGGGTTCGGCAGGGCAGCACGTCTCTGACCGCTGACCACGCGAGATCTGGGAAAAGGCTACGAGGTAGCTCTGCCAGGCCACGTCCTGTCTCGGTCAGAGGAGACATGCTAGTTCTGCCGTTAGGCAGCAGGAGATGGGCAGGCCACGTCTTGTCCCTGACAGAGGTACGATGGTGACCGGGCAGAGGCATGGCAACAGTGTTCAGCGAGGGGCACAATGGTAACTCGGCTGGCCTATATAGTGGGCTTCACCCCCTCCTGCTTGAGGGACGAGGATCGATCAACAGAGGAAGAGAAAGAGAAGAGAGAGAGAGAAAGGAACCTCGGAAACCCCGGAAACACCTCGGATCTAGCTCGGAGTGCCTTCTTCCTCCCGTATAGCTCCATCTTTTACCTCAAGTTCTCACCATTATATCATCATACAGCTCGAGGAGCAGCTTGTACTTGTCACTTTGAGCTATACACTGAGTAGGATAGTGCTGCAGTAGGGGTGTTACCTCCACAAGAGGGCCCCGAAGCAGGGTACATCGTGGTGTGCTTTGTGTTCTTGGTTTCTTGGTTCTCGTTCGTGTTCTTGCGGTTTCTTGCGTGTTCTTGCTTGTGCACTTCTTGAGTGCATAAACCCTCCCCGGATTCCCCCAACGACCATTCGGCCCCATCTTAGCCATACCTATGGCATCTGCCGTGATCCCACCACGACAGTTGGCGCCCACCGTGGGGCAGATTGAGGCGTTGGAGGGAGTTTACATCCGGACGGGCTCAGGCGAGCGTGTTCTTTCCGGGCTTATCGCCAAGATCGGTGAGTTCACCTTCATCAGCGACAACGCGGGGTGTTTCGCCGGCAAGCCCTTCCCCGAGCACGGCTTCACCATGATGCTCGGCAGCTTCGTCACATACGTTGCTGTCGAGGTTGTTCGCGAGTACCCGGAGCAGGTGCTCGTGGACGACGAAACTCCTCTCCTCGCGGCTTTAGGTCGGCGTATCACTCGCCCCGAGAGCTGCGTGGAGGTGATGATGACGGTCCGGTTGATGCCGCTGGCAAAGTAGATGCCAGCAAATCCAAGGCGGCCGAGGTTGCTAAGGTGAGATCTGCAAAGCCCAGGCTAGAGAAAGAGCTGCCTGGTACCCCCGAGGTGCAGGGCCGAGGTGCGACCCTGGTAGAGATAGTGGAGACACTGGCAGACCCAGTAAATCCAGGAGTGGATGTAGTGGTGACTGTGGCCGACCTAGAGGCAAAGCGTGTCCTGTTGCAAAAGGAGGCTGTAGCAATGATGACAGCTAGAGATGAGTTCAATAGAGATCTGCGTGAGTACAATGCAGCGAATGGCTTCACCCCGGTAGCAGTTGATACAAATAGGGGAGCCGAGGTGCGGCAGAGAGGCAAGGGGCTCAATGATGAGATAAACAGGGAGGCTCGACCTACCACCTCGGCTAGGAGTGAGAGTCGCGTGTCGACTGGAAGGCCGGTATATAGTTCCCCTGCTAAGAACCTCAGAGCTGCCGAGGCAGGCAGGGCCGAGCTATCCGGGTTGACTGGAGATGCATGGCGTGCGCAGCAGAAGCGAGTCAATGAATTAGTGTATGTAGCTAACCAGCAGAATGAGGCTCTCCGCAGAGCATATGCCGGGGCTGGTGATTCGAGATGGTTTATTCAGCTAGGCCAGTTAGTCAGGTGTCCAAGGGGCAAGCCTCGTCTCCACTCGTCGGAGGAGCCGATCGAGCCCGGAGTGTCACCTCGGGTCAGAACAAGCAGCTGCAGATGTATGATCCGGTGTTAGCAGCAAAGCAGAAGGTGGGCCAGGGCAATGCTAGCCGAGCTAAGGGAAACCCCGGCCCAGGTAATGCAAGCCGAGCTAAGGGTAACTCCGGTCAGGGAAATCAGAATGGCGGGCAAGCAGCGTCGGCTGGCCGAGGTAAACCACCTCCGCCCCCGAGGTATCAGCAACCCCGGCCGCAGGGGCAATATCAGCGAGAGCCGGAGTATGTTCAGCAACCTCAGAATGTCGGTCAAGGCGATGACCGATATGATGATGGAGACTCGGCCATGGCGCGAGCTGGATACCACAGAGTGGATGGGGCGTTGGGACCTCGGATAGGAGGTCGGATGTTAGCTCCAGGCGATGTTCGTAACAAGCTGGATAGAATCTACTTATCCGAGCAACTGGAGGAGGAAGGCCCTCCTGGTCCGGCGTGTTTTGGACCTCGGATCATGAAGGAGCCACCACCGCCAGTATCTCAGTTCCAGTTAGGTCGGAACACCAAGCCATACAACGGGAGCACCAAGCCACAAGATTGGCTGACAGATTATGTATCCTCGGTGCACATAGCGGGGGGCAATCGCCGATGGGCGGTCCGGTATCTCCCGCACATGTTGGAAGGTCCAGCTCGGATCTGGCTGAATAATTTGCCGGAGTATAGTATCAACTCCTGGATAGACTTGGAGCTGGCGTTTAACAGCAACTTTGCTAGTACATACAAGAGGCCAAACCGACCTCAGCTCCTGGCAGCATGTAAGCAAGATGATCATGAAACTGACCGAGAATTCTTAACTCGGTGGAGCAATGTTCGGAATTCCTGTGAAGGAGTTGTAGAGGCACAGGCCATTTCCTGGTTTGCAGATGGTTGTCGACATGGCAGCATGCTGTGGCAGAGGCTCCAAAGAGATATGCCGAAATCCCTAGCAGAAACAATCCGGATTGCAGATTCTTATGCTCTGGGTGATCCGATGCAGCCAGCAGCAGAGGCAGTGGCACGTAACAGAAGGAGGGAGCCAATAAACAACCGGCTCGGACCAAGGTGTAATGACCGCCAAGAGTTCGGACAAAGAGGAGGGAGCCGGACTACCCATACACCTCGAACCAAGTTGCAGCGGTGAACCCGGATCAGCCCGGAGCTGGAGGTGTCCAGAGGCCGAAAATCAATGGTCCGGCATTTAGTCCGAACCCGGAGCCACCCTTGACTTATGAATCAATGATAGATGGTCCTTGCTGTTACCATACGACCGACCCGCGCAAGCCAGCCAACCATTCAACCCGGCAGTGCAGCTGGAACCGCAGAATCAGAAGAAGGGGCGAAGGCCGGAGGAACAGAGCAGGACCACCTCAGAGATTTCAGCCGAGGTCCCACCCAAATCTGTCCGGAGCAAATGTTACCCCGATAACCACTGCACCTCCTCCGAGGCCTGCAGCAGCAAGGTGAATGTTGTGAATGTCCGAGGTAATAACAACAACAATGGTGCCGGACCAAGTCAGCAGTATGAATACCCCGGAAATGACTATAGAGAGGCTCATGCGAGCTATGTGGTCTTTGTGACCGAGCCAACTGACAAGAAGAGTGTGCAGAGGCGTGCCATGGAGGTGAATGCAGTAATGCCGGTGGTGCCGACCTATATGAACTGGTCTGAGCAGGAGATCACTTGGAGCAGGAAAGACACACCTCGGATCATGCCGAGCCCTGGAAAGTATGCCCTGGTGGTAGATCCGACGTTGTGTGGGCCTACAACAATGTGAGGTTTACCCGAGTTCTGGTGGACAATGGCAGTGCCATCAACATCATGTACCGAGACACAATGGTGAAATTGGGCATATCGCCAAATCAGTTGATGCCAAGCAGTTGTACTTTTCATGGGATTGTGCCTGGCGTTTCCTGTGCACCCATGGGCAAGATATGGGTGGATGTAGCATTTGGAACCAAGGATAATTGCCGAGTTGAGAGTATCGAGTTCGAGGTGGTGGACTTGGAGAGTGCATACCATGCATTGCTTGGAAGGCCGGCTCTGGCCAAGTTCATGATTTCCACCCATGTTGCATACCTGAAGATGAAAATGCCAGGGCCTAATGGGATCATATCCATCTCGGGTGACTACAAGCGAGCCATTCAGTGTGCCTCGGCGGGGTCTAATCTGGCCGAGTCTTTGGTGATCGCAGCTGAGAAGAAGAAGCTGCATCAAGTGGTGGCAATGGCGCAGTCAACACAGCTCGGCATGTCCGGACTGATGAGCCCGGACTCAACTGCAGCATTCGAGGTGCCCAAGGAGACCAAGAAGATCCCCATTGACCCGGAGCACCCAGAGCATATGGCCATCATTGGGACCGGGCTGGGCGAGAAATAGGAAGCGAGCTCTGTCACTTCCTCCGTGAGAATCGGGATATCTTTGCATGGTCGGCTAAGGACCTGCCTGGTGTTCCGAGGGAGTTGGCAGAGCACTCTTTATTTGTCAGGCCAGAGGTGAAACCGGTGAGGCAACCGACCCGTCGTCTCTCAGACGACCGAAGACAAGTGGTGCTGGACGAGCTGGCTAAGTTGCTTGCAGCCGGGTTCATTATGGAGGTGCTGCATCCGGACTGGATATCCAATCCGGTCTTGGTGGAAAAGAAGAAAGACGAGCCAGCCGTGGTCAAGGTGTGGCGCATGTGCATTGACTTCACTAACCTCAACAAGGCGTGCCCGAAAGATCCGTTTCCATTACCTCGGATTGATCAAGTGATTGATTCCACTGCTGGTTGTGAACTGTTGTCTTTTATCGATGCGTACTCTGGTTTTCACCAGATACCACTGAACCCGAAGGATCAAATAAAGACTGCTTTTATTACCCCGTATGGGGCGTATTGCTATCGTGTCATGTGTTTTGGTCTGAGGAATGCCGGGGCAACTTATCAGAGGTGTATGCAGAAATGCCTGCACTCTCAAATGGGCAAAAATGTGCAAGTGTATGTCGATGATATCGTCATCAAAACTAAGGAGAAACGTACTCTCCTCGAGGATCTCGAGGAGACATTTGTGAATTTGAGAAAATATCGGTTGAAGCTTAACCCGGACAAGTGCACCTTTGGTGTCCCGGCTGGAAAGTTGCTCGGATTCCTGGTGTCTAGCCGAGGTATCGAGGTTAACCCGGCCAAGATCCGAGCTATTGAGAACATGAAGTTACCGAAGTGTTTGAAAGATGTGCAGAAATTCACAGGGTGCCTAGCCTCGTTGAGCCGATTTGTAGGTCGGCTGGGAGAAAAAGCCTTACCTTTGTACCAGCTCATGAAGAAAAGTACCGGGTTTACATGGACCCCGCAGGCCGACGTGGCGTTCAATGAGCTGAAAAAGATGTTGTCCACTGCCCCGGTGTTGGCGTCACCATTGCACAATGAGCCGATGTTACTTTACATTGCGGCCACAAACCGAGTTGTAAGTGTGGCAGTGGTGGTGGAGCGCGAAGAAGGTGGCAGGTCGGTGCAGAGACCGGTGTATTACTTGAGCGAGGTGATCTCTACCTCGAAGCAGAATTACCCTCACTACCAGAAGATGACGTATGGTGTCTACCTGGCGGTCAAGAAGTTGAAGCATTATTTCCAGGAGCATCCCATGACGGTGGTGTGCGAAGCTCCAATCTCGGAGATCATCGGGTGCAAAGATGCAACTGGCCGAGTTGCCAAATGGGCGATTGAGGTGTCTCCATATGCACCACATTATGAGAGAAGAGATGCAATTAAATCCCAGGCGTTGCCGGACTTCTTTTGTGATTGGGCCGAGATGCAGTATGAGCCACCCAGGCCGGACTATAATTATTGGAAAATGCATTTTGATGGGTCCAAGACAAAGATCGGGCTGGGGGCTGGAATAGTCCTCACCTCGCCGAAGCGAGATCAGCTGAAATACGTGCTGCAGATTCATTTCTCAGCATCAAACAATGTGGCGGAGTATGAGGCCTTAATCCATGGCCTCAATGTGGCGAAGGAGATCGGTATCCGGCGTGTGGAGTGCTTCGGCGATTCCGACCTGGTGGTGCAACAATCTTCTGGAACTTGGGATGCTCTGGATGCCAACATGGCGTTATATCGGTTCCATGTGCAAAAGATATCCGGGTTCTTTGAAGGGTGTGAGTACAGGCATATACCTCGGCAGAAAATAATGCTGCCGACGTGTTGTCAAAGCTCGGTTCATCTAAAGAGGCAGTACCACCAGGGTAGCCCTGAATCACTTGAGAACTCCTTCAATCAAACCTTCTCCTGAATCCGAATCTATTTTCATCCCGGCGGAGCAAGAGCCCGGACCTGTTCCAATGGAGGTAGACGTCGGTGCGTTTGGTCGGACCCGGGGACTGCGTGGCAGAGCTCGGGGACTGCGCACCGAACCTCGGGGACTGCTCATCAAGACTCGGGGACTGGTCGCAGGATGGTGGAGGAAATAATGGAGGAGATTATGGTGGCCGAACCAATGGAGGTGGACGAGAATTTTTTCCTTTGCACCCAGTGCCGGAGTGGGCGGAGCAAATCATGAAGTTCATAACGGAGGGAAGCTTGCCAAGTGACACAACCGAGGCTAGGAGAATCCAAAGGAGGGCAAAGGCGTACACCATCATCAACAAGGAGCTCTATAAAAGAAGCGTAACCGAGGTGTTGCAACGGTGTGTCGAGCCAGCTGAAGGCAAGGAGATGCTTTTGGAGATCCACCAAGGAGAGTGTGGTCATCATTGCAGCACAAGAGCTCTGGTGGCCAAGGTGTTCAGGCATGGGTTCTATTGGCCCACTGCTCTTGCTGATGCAGAGGCCATAGTCCGGAGATGTGAAGGATGCCAAAGGTTTGCCAAGCAAACGCATATGCCAGCCTCGGCGCTCAAAACAATTCCTATCACTTGGCCGTTTGCGGTATGGTGTTTGGATATGGTGGGAGAGTTCAAACCAGCCCGAGGTAACATGACGCACATACTGGTGATGGTGGACAAGTTCACCAAGTGGATCGAGGTGAAACCAATCCGGAAGTTGGATGGTCATTCAGCAGTGACTTTTTTGAAGGAGATCATTCTGCGATATGGTACCCCCATAGCATTATCTCGGACAACGGCACGAACTTTGCTGTTGGAGAATTTGCTCGGTTTTGCATGAACAAGGGAATCCGGCTGGACATAGCCTCGGTGGCACACCCGGAGTCTAATGGACAAGTGGAAAGATCAAATGCTCTAGTGTTGGCCGGCATCAAGGCTCGGCTCATTGAACCACTGCTGAAAACGCCGGGGTGTTGGATAGATGAGATACCAGCAGTACTGTGGGGTCTAAGGACCACGCCAAATCGATCAACTGGCTATACGCCATTTTTTATGGTCTATGGGGCAGAAGCTATGCTACCCACTGACATCGAATATGATGCGCCCAGAGTGGCAATGTACACTGAAGCCGAGGCAAAAGAGGCTCGGGAGGATGCAGTAGATCTGCTTGAGGAAGCTAGAGAATTGGCCTCATCTCGGTCAGCAATATACCACAAGGTCTCCGACGTTATCATAGCCGGAGTATCAACCCTCGTGTGTTTCACGAGGGAGATTTGGTGCTGAGGTTGGTGCAGCGCAAGAAAGGTCGGCACAAGTTGTCACCTCCATGGGAGGGACCGTTCATTGTGAGCCGAGCTCTGCTCAATGATTCGTACTATCTAATAGATGCGCAGGAACCAAGGGAAGATGGGCTGGACAACCCCGGATCAGAGGTCAGGCGACCATGGAATAGCTCTACTCCGACCTTTCTACTCATGAAGGGCGCAATGTATGTACCTCGGTTAATCCTTAATGAAATGTCGGCACTCCGAGGTTGAAGCTCGGGGACTGCCTCGCTCTTGTGCTTGTGTTTTATTTCTGTTTGTCAATTTCGTTCATATGCCGAACTATTTTGAACCTCGTCTCAAACTTCAAGTAATGTATGCTGTGTAACTAATCTTGTGACTCGACTGACGAACGCCGAAATGGTAGTCAAGAGCAAAGATGAAAAAACGTGGGAAACATGAAAATGGACTCGGGGACTCGGTCCAAAAATATAGTTCGGCATGTGTCGTTTACTAACCCCTGTCTTTACCTTTCGTTTATGTCGGATGATTTTGAAACACACCTCGACATTTGCTAAGTACTGTATGCTATAAACAACAATCTTGTGACTCGACTGTCGAACGCCAAAATGGTAGACAAGAGCAAAGAATGCCAAGTATAGTAAACACGAAAGTGAACTCGGGGACTCGTTCCAAAAGGGTTCGGCATAAATTCTTAGAAAAGCATGGTTCGGATAGCAAGATAATAGTACTGGTAGCAAGGCAAACTACTTAAGGTCTGTTACATCTGCACCCGGCATACCGGGGATTTAATGTTTTGCTTGAGACAAGTTCAGGCCTCGGAACCAGAGACCTCGGTCGCCGAAGTTGTGGTAGCGGGACCTCGGAAGCAGGAGCCTCGGGCGCAGGAACAACCTCGGGCGCAGGAACAACCTCGGTCGCGGAAGCAACCTCGGTTGTTGGAGTGGATGCCGGGGTGTCCGTCACGTCGGGGGAGATCACCTCGGTGGCTACGGCTTTGCCGGACTTGCCCTTGGAGTTCGGAGGTTCGTCGAAGCTGAAGTCATCATCAGAGCCTTCAGCCACCTCGGTTGTTTTGCCGGCCTTGCCCTTGGAGCTCTCAGGCTCGTCAAAGTCAATTTCCTCGCCGTCAGAACTTCTTCACCGGACTCTGCTTCCTCGTCCGAGCTCTCTTCATCCTCAGATAGAGGCGCCCGTCATCAAAGGTCCGGGTGTTTGCATAACTAGCAAAGAGGTCGGCTGCTGCTTGGCGTTTCGCAATGCCATCAGGGTGGAGTTCCAAGGAGAGCCCCTGCGCAGGGAGGTAACCGTGTGGATCTCAACATCTTCATACCAGACAGCACGAACACCAGGGCCTTGTCCGCTCCAGCCCGAGCTGATGAGCATCTCCACTCCCGAAGTCTAGCCTCGGCTCCTTTCAGCTTCGTGGCGAGCTCGTCGATGCAAGTGGGAGTCTTGACCTTGGGCCAGAGGGCACGGTGGACCTCGATGGCAGCATCAACCAGCTTGGTTCCAATGGCCCTGAGCGGCCTGATCCGAGCATTAAGGGCAACAAGGTGGTCCTGGATATCCCAGCTTTCGCTGAGGGTTTCTGTCTCAGCCCTCTTTGCCCGAGCTGCTTGAACTTCGCGGATAGCCTTGTCCTTGGAGTGCTCGAAGTTCTCTGAAGAAGACAAAAAGGCTGTCGCTGAAATAAGGCATACGGTGGCACGGGGTGTAGGTCGGCAGAAAATAAGGAAAAGGGGAGAAGAAACTTACTGTCCATTTGGTGATTAATCCGAGCGAGCTCGGACAACCAGCTTTTCGATATAGCTCGGAGGGCGTAAGTTCGGCTTCGGCCGAGGTGGCGCGGCTCTCCAGGGTCTTGGCAAGCTCTTGCTGCTGTTCGGCGGCCTGGTCTTTGACCTTCATAGCGTCCTCCACAGCAGTTTTGGCTTCATTAGCCCGGTTCAGCTCTTGTTGCAGCCGAGCTATTTCATCTTCGGCTGTCTTCAACTTGGAGGCGTAATCTTTGTCGCTCTGCTCCTTTGCGGATAGAAGAGTCCGGTGAGACTTCTTCAGTCTGTTGTGATCCAGCAGGAGGTTCTTGAAGATCTTTGTCCGAGCATTGTTGCACTCCTGAAAAAATAGAGAGATCAGTTCGAAGAAATCCGAGGTTTTTAGCACCCGAGGCCCAATTGAGTCCCGGGGACTTGGCATTGGCCTCGGGGACTCAGCATGGGAGAAATGACAAGTTTTTGAGATTCAAGCCGAGCAATTTTA
The DNA here is from genome assembly GCA_947311845.1 of Poa pratensis. Lineage (NCBI taxonomy): Eukaryota > Viridiplantae > Streptophyta > Magnoliopsida > Poales > Poaceae > Poa > Poa pratensis. The sequence goes on along the minus strand of CAMZMU010000110.1, from coordinate 30,498,047 downwards.
ACTCGGTGGAGTGTCAATTGCTCAACCCGAATCTCGGGGACTGGGAATAGTGTATGTTTGTCATTTGGTTTCAAAGGAAGAAAGAGAGTTGCGTAAAGAAACTTACCGAGGCCTTCTTGCTGCAATCAAGGACCGCAGTCTGCATGTTGTAGATGGACTGGAGCACGGCGCTAGGTCCAACTGGATGCTCAGAGCTCGGGTTAGAGGAGACCTCGGCAGTGTCAGCCGAGTTCCAGTCCATGTCATAGTGCTTCTCCGAGCCTAAGCTGTTCCCGCTCTTGGTCCGGAGTTGCCCGACCTCCCAGCTGCTGATGTTCGGCTGGATGGTAGCAGCGAAAGAGCTCGGGAGGTGGCGACCTGAGAGCTCGAGGGCGCGGTCTTGATCAAGGTGGACTCGGCGCGGGAACATGCGGCACCAGTTGGGTGCTCGCAGCCTTGGGGCCCGGTGGCGGTGGCGGCATTGGAGTTTGCTGTGGCTGTTTGGGGGGCTCAACAACTGGAGCTGAATCTTCTCTGCTTCTTCTGCTTCTTCTGCTGCTGTTGCTGCTGGTTGCGCGCAGCTTGAGACTTGGGGGAGAGCCGAGGCTCCTGCACGGTCTTAGCCGGAGTCTTGGCGCGATCTGTCTCCGCATCCTTCTGAGGAGGCGGAGGAGTCTGATCTCGGGGGGAGCAGAGTGCCCCAGGCCGGAGTCAGAGCTCGGCGGTGGAAGTTCGGCGGAGGAGCGCACCGGGGAGGAGATGGTCTTCTCCGGGCTGCTGAGGTCAATGGACCGTTCTGGAGGAGAGGCTCTGGCGGGGCTGCCGAGGTTAACCTCGACCTCGGTTGTCTGAGCTTCAACCACTGGAGGCAGTGGTGAATGTATCGAGCTATGGCTCTGTTTGATCTGCCGAGCCGGGCTAGACGAAAAAGAAAAGATTAAGTTAGAGTATAAAAAACTTAACCTCGGAACAGCGTGAAAGGTAAAAAGGAGCAAGGTGACTTACGCATCTTCTCCACGGGGCCTCGCTTCTTGTGCCTCGCCGAGGTCTTCTTGGCACGCTTGGCTTTGGGCGCCGCAGTCTCCGAGGTCTTGGAAGCCTCGGCATCCGAGGTACCGGGTCCTGAGCGCTTCCGGGAAGCTGCAGACGCTGGATGAAAGTTCTTATATGTTGGAGGAGCATATGAAATGGAATAACGTTGACAGGTTCCAGAATTTGGCAATCGTCATCGTCATCATCGGGCCATCCTGGATAGACGATCGAACTGGTGGGCGGTGCGAGGTGAAACCACGAGTCTTACCCGAGGTGGCCTTGGGAATGGGGAGGTGATCCTCATTGTCCGGATCTTCAACCTCGGCGGCGGCCGGGATAGGCAGGTCGGGAGTCCACTCCTTAGAAGAAAGGGGGCCATCCTCGATTTCCTGTCGAGTGAACTTCTGCAGAGGTGGCAAGTAAAACCGAGTTAGCACAAGAATCAATACAAGGTCGGGGTGAAAATGAAACCGAGGAATATTTTACGTCGGGTAAAGTACACTTACTTGAGCTGGAAGGTGATCTCGGTCATAGGGCTTGACACCCCATTTCCACTTATCGGGCATGGTGGTCTTGGCGATGGCCCGGATGCGCCTCTTCACCTCGGAGTCATCAAGTTCAAAGGTGCTGTGCGAGTGGGGTCGTAGCGGCCACTCATGTGGCAGATCTTATGGGCCCGCTTGTAAAGGGCTAACTCGGCGGGTGATCATGGTGCGCAAGATGTCATCTGCCCCAGCTTTTCTCCTGGAGGACATCTTTGGTGGATCAGAAGAACCTCGGGAGCGTCGGGTGCAGGCTCATAATCCCAGTTGAGTTGGGCAGGGGGTTCCAATGGTGAACTCCGGCAAATTGATGAGATCTTCGGTGCCCGGGTTCTTCACATAGAAGAAGGAGCGTTGCCATTTGCGGCAGGAGTCCAGGCCCTGATCCGAGGAAACTCAGAAGGCGCCGAGGTGAAATCGAGGCCGCCCCGCAAGCGGTCATCTCCTTGTCCACGACCTTCTTGTTCGGGACACTTTGCTTCTTCAGCTGGAAGTACTTGGCCCAGGACTCGATGCTTGGCCATAATCCGAGGTAACCCTCGGAAAAGGTCGCGTAGGCCGAAAGTTGGAGGATGGCGTTGGGGCAGGTGGTGTGGTTGTAGCCCGAATTTGTCCAAGAAATCCCGGAAGAATTTCCCGGCCGGGAGCGAAAGCCACGTTCGAAGTGATCCAGGAAGACGACCCGCTCCCCGGATTCCACCTCGGGTTCGATATCTTCTTTCTTCGGAACCGGCAGATGAGTTTAGCCGGGATCCGCCGTGAATCTCGGAGCCATTTGATGTCGACCTCCGTGACATCGGATCCCTCCCAGCTACCTCGTTCTCCAGGTGCTCCTTCCTCGGCGGGATCCGAGGCAGAAGACATGTTGACGCTTTCCTGCAGAAGAGGAGGTTCAACCGGGGTAAGTACCTCGGACAGTTCAGGATAGCCGGGGTAAAATACCTCGGATCATTCGAGACAGCCGAGCTAAAGATTTAGGCGGGAAACATGTTTCTACCATTGCGAGATACTAGCAAAGATCTACGGTGAGCTAAAAAGGGAAATATAAATCGAGTTCATCCGGGGCAAACCTAAAAGGACAGTGCTACGGGTGCGTCTGATACAAGTCTAGATGAGATCTAAAATGGCTAAAAGAGTGCAAAGGTAGAGCATCGGGTTCCTCAAGTTCATCAGATTCATCAAGATCCTCGAGTTCATCGAAGGATGAACATGTTCATGACAATGGCGTGGAGGGGAAGCGAAGAACTCACCGGTGAGGTACTCGAAGATCGAGGGTGGCGCGAAGGATCGACGGCGGAGTGGCGGCGCAAGGCGCGGTGCGCGTTTCCGGCGAGAATCTTCGAGACGGCGAGGTCGCAGCGGCGAGTGCTCGACGGCGGCGATGGGCAGAGGCACGGAGCAGCAGCGGGCGAGTGGGGAAGAAGAAGATGAAGTTACCCCTGGGCCCCTATTTATAAGCCGCGTGCGGTAACGGCGTGCGGTAACTGCGCACTACCGCGCGGTTACCGGGAAGGCGCGGGATCGTGTGCGGGTGAGCGCACGGTTGCGGGTTGGTGGCCGCACGATCGGCCACATCGTGGGCCGCAGAGTGGCAACCGCCAGCTCGGATTTCCTGTGCTGGTCAGCGCGAGAATCGAGGAGTCGCGGGCGGTCAAGTTGGTCTCGCACTTGAGTGCGCAGGTGCGCTGTTTGGTGGGTCCGGCTGACGAGGGCGGCGTGTGGTCAGGACCTGTCTTTCAGAGGTCGGGTTTCGAGGTCCGGGCAGAAATCTTCGCCACGTGCCTCGGAAGATCTTGGGGCAAGATTGTGCTGAGTCAAACAGCTCGGAAAGTTCAGATTGCAGATCACCTCGGATTAAATTATGGTCTGTGGGGAAGTACCTCGGCGGAGATT